>CM030798.1:8427121-9027121 GCA_018127125.1 Rhododendron griersonianum | reverse complement strand
AGGAATGGATCTGACGGCCAAGGAATGGATCTGGTGGTCGAAGAATGGATCTGGTGGCCGAGGAATCAATCTCTCAGGGAGATTTTCAAACAACATGTTTCACAAGTGAAAGAATGAAGTGGAGGCCGTGAGCGACAAATGGATTCTTCTAGGATGCTGTATTTCTGTCTGAAAGGCTATTTGGCTCTGGATTGGGTCCTCTAAGTGGCTAAAAGTACTCACCAAAAGTCCTAAGGTTTACGAGAAGTTAATCAGCAATCACTGTTGTGGGCTACCACAGCCCCGGGTGCTGAGATCGGGGCGGCCCAATTTTGGAAAAATCGCGCGCCTCGTGCCTTTTTGGATAAAATAGTTTGATTTGAAGAGTCGCCACCCGGATTTGTGGTTAATCACCCGAGAAACCGTTTTGTTTCGAAAATGGTTGGTTTGAAATTGAAAACCAGAGATCATTTGAGGGTCCGGAAGCCATGTTACGAGGGGGGAAGGGTTTTACGGCACCCCCCTCGCCCGATTCGAAATCGGTCTCTACTAAACGTTTGTGGGATTTTTTAAAAGGGATTTTGTTTCATTTTAACCAGCTAGCAAGTATCCACAGTAATACCATGTAGGAAGTGCATGCATGTGCATGTGTACAGGGGGATGAAATAGCCATGCCAAATACAAGGTAACTGAAAATGCAGCCCTGTCACTGTATTCACTCTCGAGCGCTCGAGAGTGGTCCCGAGCGCTTGGGAGTTCTGACACTCTCAACCTGCAAAGCTTTGTTAGAACAGACAGAATATAATGCTAAAATAGGAACTGAAATGCTGTTATGTACACTACTGGCTCAGCAGAGGACTTGAAAGACTGAAATAAGCCCTCAATCTTTCAGATCATGCATCCCTTGCCTTGACAAGATTAGATCTACAAATTTAAAAGAGCAACAGGCTACACTTATGCATGCAGAAATTAGAGAACACAGCAGACTGGGAAATGGAATGCAAAGGCATGCATGCACTCCCGAGCGCTCGAAAATGGTTTAGAGCGCTTGGGAGTGAGCTGCATGTCAGCTTGCTCTCAAATGGAAAATGAAATCATTTTATCATGCATTCACACCTGTCTAGGTCTTTAACAAGAGAAAATCTTATTTTTAACTTTGGAAAACCTTGTTCTTGCATGAAATTTGCAAGAAACACTTCTGTTTTAGGGGAAAATGACTTTCTGTGCATGCATGCCAAAATAAAACCATTTCACTTAAGAGTGCACCTCATTCCCAGTCTACTGTATGACAAAATACCATGCGTGAAACTGGGAACAGTCCCGAGCGCTCGGGAGCACTCTCGAGCGCTCGAGAGTGTTTCCAGTAAGGGTTTTCTGAAAATGTTTTTTTTTTTTGTACCCCATTGCTCTTGTTTTTACACTAAGGTCTCCCAACCATGCACCCAGTATTGAAGACTGGGTCAGGCTGAGAGACCCCCCTCAGAAGGGAAGAAAAGCCTCTTCGTTTATGATCAAAGGTAAGGATTTCTACCTTTTGCTTGAACTTTGCTCTTTGGAATAGCTTTGAAATGTGGATGAAGAGAGAAGAGTACAAGAAATCAGAAGCAGAGAGTGTTCTGGATTTCTTGCCCTTTTCCTTGGTGATTTCTAAAACCTATGGAGTTTTGAAGATGAGTTTGGAAAACCTTTGCTTTCAGCAAGAGAGAGAGGAGGGTGGTTCAAGAGAGAGGAAATTTTCCAGCCCTTAAGCCTGAAACCAAGCCCTCTTATTTATAGGCTCAACTAACCTATAGTTTAGAAATGAAATGGTTTTTGAATAAAACATTTTAAAATGGAGGGAAATCTTTGGCCTGAAGATCCCTGCCACCAGAGGTTGAGTGTTGACCGAACCATCGGCCGGCTCAAGATGGTGGTAATGATGAGTTGCATGGATAGTGGGTGATACTGCCATCCATTGGGCAACACATCAGTCTCGAGCGCTTGGGAGCAGTCTCGAGCGCTTGGGACTTCACTCTCGAGCGCTCGAGAGTGAGCCAGGCCAGAGGTTTTGGAAAACGGTTTTGAGCGCTCGGGACTGCTCCCAAGCGCTTGGAAATGCTTTTGACCATTTTTATTCCATTTTCAAATCTTTCAAGGAGCAAAGTCTCGATCGGTGTGAGGCTTGTTTTAATCCAAAGTCATCATCGGGGAGCCTCCGGGCCACAAATCAAGGAATTTTGACAAGTCCAAATTGGGGTGTCTACAACTGTATCCATTCATCATCGGGATGGTCCCCAAGGTAGGACTTGAAATAATTGTTAGGCCAAATTGGGGTGTCTACAGATGCCCCTCTTTGAGTGAACTTAGACGGATCATGAGACATGTTTAAGTAAGAGTCAAAGCTGTAAAAGCAACTCAATTTGGTCCAACCACTATTCCATGGGGTTTTCGAAAAAAGTTTTAGTTATGGTCGGGCCGGGAGGCTGCCTACGTATTCCACGAGGGAAATTCAGACCAACCGTAGTTCAGGGGGCAATAAAAAGAAAAAGTTCAGAGGGTTAGAAACAGAAGACGCACCTTCAGGCTTTAAGCCATAGTGCAACGTACCTAGGTTATGCTAGGATTTTGGCGAAGAGTAGTTGAAGGAGCGCTGAGCTGCCGGGGGAGTTTGGCGGAGAGCATCTTCAGTATTTTGGGGTAGACCAGTACATAGCGGGTGTGTCGATTGCTTTTCATGATCATCCTTACTTTAACTGAGGGGAGCATGGTTGGATAGCCTATCCTTGCGAATGAGCTGGATGGAATTGAAGTAATTGGGTGGAATCCAAACCTTCTTCTGGAGACGATTGGATGCCGATTTTGGAATATGGGGGCACTAGGCCAGTAGCTGGAGGTGAGAGAACCAAGGTGCAGAGCCAGTTACAGTCATGAGGCGAGAGCCTGAGGAGTTGGAGCTTGGAGCTTGAAGTGATGGAACCGAGGCGTAAAGCCGGTATCAATCATAAGGCAAGAGCCTGAGGAGTCGGAGCTTGGAGCTTGAAGTGATAGAACCGAGGCGTAGAGCTGGTTGTAATCTGTTTCAAATGCAAACACATGGTATATTTGATAGCAAAATGCACTCAACTAGTGAATCCTATGAGTGTAGCATCAGGTTTCATTCAAGGGAATGCTCAGGCCAAAATAAGTCTAGTGACTCACAAACATCATCATAATGCATCAAGAGATACAACACCATGAGGCGTACAAGACGAGAGATGCAATTTTGACTTCTGTGCGCTCTATTTGAAATTTAAAATGTAACACTCGTTATGCTTCAAATCGTTGGACATGTGATTAGCTTATGTCAAGTGACATGCAACAAAGACATCAACCACTGCAAGCCACATTATTCAAGACACAACGGTGTAAGAGGTATGTGCACATTATTTGGTTAATAGAATGCTTAGAATAAAATAGGTCATACCACATTAAAGGATGCCAAGGGGCAAAATATGTCAAGAGACATAGTACACCACAATACCACATCATTTAGGGGCCAAGAGGCGCAACATGTCGAGAGACACAACATATCAAGAGATGCAAGGTCACAAGGCATTTAGGTCAAGAGACTCAGGCGTCAAGGGACACAACACCGAGAGGTGTATAGGTCAAGAGACCTAATATATCAAGAGATGTAATGCCAAGAGGAATAGTGGTTGAGAGACCTAATACATCGAGAGATGCAATGCCAAGAGGCATTGTCGTCGAGAGGCCCAATACATCAAGAGATGCTAATGCCAAGAGGCATAGTGGTCGAGAGACCTAATGTATCAAGAAACAGCACCTATAATTTTTTTTTCTTCATAGCCAAGAGGCGTCACACCAATAGATAATTAAACACATTCATAATGCAAGCATCATGTAGTAGTGAAGACAAAAATCAAGTATTAGATCAAGAGACCAATGCAAGACCAAATAACCACAACAACCAGAAAGACATGAAAGCGAATCAAATGCGTGGGCCAAAGAGGCCCAGGGAAATGTCTAGATAAGACTAAACAGTGAGGTGTTCATGTAGACAAATCAACTGTGTGGGCCAAGAGGCCAATGCAACTACCTAAACTACACATCAAGCAACCACGTGATTGTGGTGATATGCAAACAAGTTTTGGGATATCTCAACTTTCACATACTCAAGCTAGTGCTTCTCCTACACCATAAGATGGCAACAAACTCTATACTAGCCAAATGGCTATGACAAAGAAGACGATGAGATCCAGGAGACTTGAAAGATTGCAACACTCTAGCAATGCTGCTAACACACTGTATGGCCAAGGGACCTTCTAGCTACACTCCTCATGAAATGGGAAAACCCATGTTATCTCCGTGAAAATTTGCAAATAAGTAATTGTGATTGTAAAACTGTGTCAAAAATGCTTAGGATAAAATCAATTTTGAAAATTTCTCCTTGAGGATTTCAAAACCACATCATTTTACCTACATGATTCACATTCAAACCACTCAGTCGTCAAGAGACGCAAAACTGTTCCATGAACACATGACCCTAACGAGTTTACTGCTTCAGGGTGAATTGACTACTTTGAGTTTGATTGATAAGTGACCACTGCACGCCTGATGGGAGGTTGTGCGCATCTAAATGGGGGGATGCAGTTGTGCCCCTTTGCTTCATACCGCCTTTTCTTGTCCATACCTTCCACATTGGTTATGCCCCTAGTATCTAGGGCCTTGTTGTTAAGTCGCATTCTTCAATCTGAGAGGACTTTATTATGGACCATATTGTAGGTTAGGGTGTTGGCTTAAGAAAGGAAAGGATATAATGGCTCAAACCTACTTTCTACTCATGCTTGGGTTCCAAAAGCTAGCAGCCATCTAATCGCTCTATTTTGTATGAGAGGGAGATGTTTCTTCAAAATGCCCCCTGTTTTTGGATTGGAAGGGATGATGTTTTTCTTTTCTTCTTTCAAAAACCCCCTTGTGTGCCGGGATGCTTACTTTTTGTTTTGTAGTCATCTCTCATTACATTTTTATCTACCTCAATGTGGGGGATGGCGTCTAGCAGGCTTTATTTGAAAGAAACTATTCAGAGGCTCAATGTGGCTAGCAAGGGATAAGTGTTTGGATAGAGAAATGATGGCCTTTCTTCATTTTGAATCACACGACAGGGCAACTAGAATCCTAACCAAGAGATTAATAGGCTTTGATGTTTTACCAAGTGTTTTTTCAAAATCGAGGTCAAGTCTTGAGACTCAAAGTGGGTGCATGGAGACATGTCTAAATTTTCATTTTATTTTTATGCTCTAACTTTTGCCTAGACCGCCCTTGAGGGTTTTCAATCTAGCGAGCTCATTTTTTCCCCTTCTGTCTTCAACAACATGTTTCTCCTATGAGCGGCTCCATGAGAGCGCACAAATGTTTTCAACTCCCCCTCAACTCAACATGAATGACATGGGTCATAACTCATTCTTTGCATTTGACAACTTGAGTGATTTATGATGTGTTTCAAGCGATATCATGAGATTACTTTGAAATCCTTGAGGATTGTTTTCAACACTTTAATGTTATCATGAGTATTCCATGGCAGCAAATTAGCACAAGAGAAAATGTTTTAAAAAATGTGGCCGACCCTAAGGTGCCTACGTATCTCTAAAGAGAATCAGGTCATTTGTAGTTCATATCTAAGGAGATTCATATTCCGGGAGAGATTCACATTTCATGTTGAGTGCAAAGAGTTGGTCCAAAACCATGTGTAGACACCCCAATCTGGGTCTCCCATTTGTTTTACTTCATTTTTCGGTTTCTTGTTTCCCCGATGATGAATCAGATCAAAAACAGCCTTGAGTATGGAAAGTGTAGACACCCCAATTTGGCCTAACGATTATTTCAAGTCCCACCTTGGGACCATCCCGATGATGAAATGGATATAGTGATTGCTGATTGCTTCCTTGAGAACCTTAGGACTTTCGGTAAGAACTTTGAGCCACTTAGAGGACCCAATTCAGAGCCATACAGCCTTTCAGATAGAAATACAGAAGCCTAGGAGAATCCATCTGTCGGCCGTGACATCGATCCCACGGCCCTAACATCATTTCCTCACCCGAGCAACCTGTTGCAAGCAAAATCTCCCTGAGAGATCAATCCCTCGGCCGCAAGATCTATCCTTCGACCGAGACATCCATTCCTCGGCCGTGATATCCTTTACTCGGCCGCCAGATCGACCTTTTTCCAGACTTTGGAACGTGTTCTGTCAGACATTTGATCCAACTACACTACCTTCTCGATGCGTTCGGGCTACATTCAGAGATTGCGACGTAGAGTTAGAGGTGCATTGCAATTGCAATCGTGCCATTTGATTGGCTGGAGTGAGTCACCAATTGCCTATATAAAGGGCCCTTGGACTCCGAAAATATACACACGAAATTCATTAGAGAATACACTCTCTCAAGCCACGAAACTCTGTCAAAATATCCTCTCAATCCCACTCCTCAAAAGCCCTAACCTCCCGAAGGCAGCCGTCAATCCGGCAATCAAACCCCGAAGTTCAAACCCTAACCCTAGGGTTTTCAATCAAGCAATCAGTCAATCACAATCAAATTCGAAGCAATCAAGCAACTGAGGGATCAAGGTGGTGAGGCCCAACGACCTCTGGTTTGTCTTGTTTACCGCATTCATAACTAATCATAGCTTTCTGATTATCTGTTAATCGTATAGCCTGGTGTGAGGAAGAACACCGACCGGGGTTTCGATCCCTCGGCCGGTATATCAAACCAGGAGGATCCCTCGGCCGTGACATCCATTCACCGGCCGCGGGATCCATCTCCCTGAGATAGTTTGTTTTGTTTTGGTTTCTGACGCATGCTTTACTTATCGTACTGGCTCACCATTAACTGTTTAAAGGATTAATTAAAGAGACTATGTGTTAGAATTAAACAAAGCATCTACATGTCTTATGTTGAACGATTATGGGCCAGTCTCACGACTGGGCAAAGAGGGGTGCCTAACACCTTCCCCTTATTGTACTTTTGGCTCCCGTGCCCAGAATCTCTGTCTATTTTCCCAGTTTTAATAAACTGGGTGGCGACTCTGTTTTGATGATAACCGCTATCATGTGGCGATGTTCCTAGCCATGGGAATGTCCATGATTTTGGTTTACGAAGCAAGCAACCAATCGAGCAAACAAACGTGATCAATCTGTATGGCAATGCCCCGTTTGGGAGGTGTCTACAGTTTTTGGCGACTCTGCTGGGGAAATGAGAGCCATAACCAAAAAGTTCAACATAAGACTAATGCATGCCTTGTTTAATTCATCTATCATATTCCGTTGAGTTCGCCTGATATCCCGGCATGACACGGGTTATGTTGGGGGTTCCAGCAAACTCCACAGTCACTCGTACCTAGTGGTATATCAAAAAGGAAATCACCCAATCACCGCCTATGATGGGCTGGTGAGAGGATTGATGCCCTTTGACAACGGAACACCCTGAGACTACCAAAACCTTGCATGTTTTAGAAAGCCATAGAACTTATCAAACTAAGACAGGAACCTACAGGCTAAGAACCTACTTGCATTTTACTTTCGAGTTCTTCCTCACACCCATTGTATGTGTATATTGTAAAGCTTTTCTTTTGCAGGTTAAACCTTAGGAATCTCTCTAAGTCGAATGAACAGTAGGTAAGATTAATCAATCTAATTAAAACAAAAAAACCTTTTTAGAAAAAATGACTGCATCACTGTTCACGTCTGATTCGCACTTTCAAGTTGTCACCAAGCTATCTGGCCCGCTCCACTTTGCTGTTGAAGATTTCAACCCCTCTGAATACATCACTCCAGTAAATCAACCAAAGCCTGTGGTGACTATCATTGAAGACAACCATGTCATGTTCGCTAGAACGGTTTATGAGGAAGAAGTAGAAGACTTGATCGAAGAAGAAGGGCTTCGCAGGGTTCCAATCTATTTTTATGACCCCTAAGCACCTACCGACGACTATTGGCCAATAGACGAGGTCAACAACCTCAAAACTGAAGAGGCAAAGGAAGAAGAGTCTGTCGACAATGACCCACTAGACGAAATATCACTGAACCTACTCTTTGATGAGGGGGTCACCAACGATGAAATAAGGGTGATCCACCCCATCACAGATAGCTTTGGTAATTGGTGGGGCTTTGTTGGCACACGACGAGTCGACAACAGCGACGAAGCAGAGATCGAAGCTCAATTGGAGGAGATAACAGCGATAGCAAATCAAATGGCCCTCCAAGACTTGCAAGGTGACAATGATGAAAGTGCGAATCAAGGGGACAGTGAAGTGCTGGTGATCAACCTTGGTGATGAAAAAGACTGCTCTGAACTGATTGTGGATGCTGAAAAAGGGGCTTACCCTAACTGGACTGTGGAACACACTCTGAAATACAAAATGAAAAGCGCTAATTCTGATCTTAGTTCTGATTCCAGTTCCGACTCTGAGTCGACTCAGTCCGAGTCAAGCTTTTCATCTTTTGAAACTACTAAGTCTAGTGAGGAAAACCTGGTTAAAGTACCAAGGCATAACATTTACTTTGAGTTCGACTCTGAAATGTCTTTTGATAATCTTAGCAATAAGAAGGAAGATTTAGAGTATTTCACTTTGCCTATGATCAATTGCATGGATTCCGACAAACCAACTTTTGAGGAAGAAATTTCAAAAGAAATTCTAGAATTCATCGAGAGAGAAGAAGAAAGGCACGCTAAACCTTTTTCTGAGGAAATAATCACAGCAAACATAGGCTCTGAAAACGAGCCCAAAATGGTTAAAATTGGTGCCACACTATCCCCTCAAGAAAGTGAAAACCTAATCCTTTTGCTAAAAGAATACAAAGATGTTTTTGCCTGGTTTTACAAGGACATGCCTGGAATAGACCCTGAAATTGTTCAGCATAAAATTCCCCTTCATCCTGATGCAAAACCAGTTAAATAGAAACTGAGACGTATGCGCCCTGATTGGGTCTTAAGGATAAAAGAAGAAGTCACTAAACAAATCAACGCCGGTTTTCTCATAGTCACTGAATATCCACAGTGGGTAGCTAACATCGTTCCCGTACCAAAGAAAACTGGAGGAATCAGGGTCTGCGTAGATTTCCGAGATCTCAACAAGGCCAGTCCAAAGGATGACTTCCCATTACCTCACATAGATGAGCTAGTAGATAACACCGCAAGCTATGCATTGCTATCCTTCATGGATGGATTTTCTGGGTATAATCAAATCCTTATGTCTCCTGAGGATAGAGAGAAAACTACCTTCACTACACCTTGGGGAACCTACTGCTACCGAGTGATGCCATTTGGGTTGAAGAATGCTGGAGCCACTTATCAGAGGATGGCAACAACACTACTGCACGACATGATGCACAAAGAGGTCGAGGTATATGTCGACGATATGATAGTCAAATCAAAGGAAAGGGAAGGACACCATGGAGCACTCCAAAAGTTCTTTGAGAGGATTAGGAATTACAAACTACGTCTTAACCCTCAAAAATGCACTTTTGGGGTAATAGCTGGAAAGATGTTGGGATTCCTCATCACTCAAAGAGGAATCGAGGTAGACCCTTCCAAGATACAGGCTATTATGGAGATATCACCGCCTAGGACGGAGAAGGAAGTAAGGAGTTTCTTGGGGAAGGTACAGTTCATCAGCAGGTTCATTTCCAAGCTCACAACTACCTGTGAACCTCTTTTCAAGCTACTGAAGAAAGGTACTGATTTTGAATGGAGCCAAGACTGTCAGCAAGCGTTCGAGGCAATTAAAGAATATCTTCAGAATCCACCTGTACTGTCGCGCCCATCCCTGGGAAGCCATTGATTCTGTATCTCTCAGTAACAGACACATCCATGGGATGCATGCTAGTGCAAGAAAACGACGCCAAAGTAGAGTGTGCCATATACTACCTCAGCAAAAAAATGATGGACTATGAGACAAGGTACACTCCCCTCGAGAAAACCTGTTGGGGGCTAGTATGGGCCACAAAGAAACTAAGGCACTACCTGTTAGCACATCCGGTGGTGCTGGTCTCTCGTTTAGACCCAATCAAGTATCTTTTCGAAAAGCCAGCACTTATCGGAAAGCTAGCTAGGTGGTTATTGCTGCTAGCAGAATTCGACCTCAAATACATGACAAGGAAATCAGTAAAGGGAAGAGCTGTGGTAGAATTCTTGGCAGATCACCCTGTGACAGAGGCCGAGGCAGAGGACTTCATGTTCCCCGACGAGGACATCTTATGTCTCTTAGACAACACCTGGCAACTTTACTTTGATGAGGCATTAAACCGATGTGGATATGGCACAGGGGTATTGCTAGTCTCCCCAAATGACTCTCACATCCCTTTGTCATATAAACTGAGGTTTGAAGTCACCAACAACCAAGCTGAATACGAGGCTTGTATTGCTGGAATGGAGGCAGCCCTGGAGCTAGGGGCAAAAAGAGTAAAAGTCATTGGGGATTCAAACCTGGTGGTATCCCAAGCAAGAGGAGACTGGAAGGTCAAAGAAGATACACTGAAGCTATATCACTCTGTGCTGGAAGATCTAATTCCGCAATTTGATTCTGTTATCTTCACACACACTCCTCGAGTGAGCAATAGATTTGCAGATGCACTGGCAACATTAGCATCTATGGTCGAAATACCCCTGGGATTCACAATGCGGCCTCTCATGATCGAACAAAAGGTCAAACCAGCATGTGAGTGCACCTTTACCGAGGAAGGTGAAGACGATGGCAAGCCATGGTACGAAGACGTGAAGGAATTCCTGAAAAAAGGAGAATACCCATCCGAAGCCACCTCGAAAGACAAAACGGCTCTGCGGAAGTTTGCTGCCCGATTTGTAATCTGTGGAGGAGCATTGTATTGAAGGGCACACTTGGGTCCAAGTCAACTTTGCGTCACAACGGAGGACAGCCGCAAGGTAATGGAGGAAATACACGAAGGAATTTGTGGGCCACACATGAATGGGGCAACGATGGCAAAGAAGATCCTACGTCAGGGATATTACTGGACTACAATGGAGGCCGACTGCGCGGATTATGTCCGCCGATGTTACAAATGCCAAACTCACGCTGATCGTATGCGTATTCCCCCTACGGAATTGTATAGCATGACATCCCCTTGGCCATTCTCCACTTGGGGGATAGACGTCATTGGAAGCATAAATCCAAAGGGAAAATACAAACATCAGTTCATTCTGGTGGCCATTGACTACTTCACCAAGTGGGTAGAAGCAGCTTCTTATGCTACTCTCAAAGCCACTCATGTGGCCAAATTTATTCGCACTAATATCATCTATCGATATGGTGTACCTCACGAGTTCGTCTGTGACAATGGATCGCACTTCAAGGGGGCGACAAAGAAACTTTTCGCCGAATTTGGGATACAGAATCATCGGTCATCTACTTACCGACCTCAAACTAATGGAGCAGTTGAGGCTGCAAACAAGAATATCAAGAGGATTCTGCGGAAGACTACCGACACTTACACAGACTGGCTAGAAATGTAACGCCCCCAATTTCGGGTACGTTAAATAAACATTTTTATTGAAATCAAAGACTAAGAGTCAAGCTCATTATTACATCATGGCTCCTACTAGAGTACTTTTTACACAAAGGATGGAAATTCTAAGGTTATCTACTACTCTGTCTCTTCTTCCATCCTAGCCAGCTCCTTAGCTCCAAAAACCTCCAAGGTGTACAGCTCACCCTGTTCATCCATAAGGTCTGACACATTATACCGGCGTCGCCACCAATATAATATGTCAGGGTCACCAAAGGCAACACCGTGAGCTTACAAAGCTCAATAGAATAAACCATACCCACTAACCCTTAACTTACACATAGCAAGTCACGTATAACAGCAGTGAATCATACATATAATGATATCTACGCAGTATGTGTTTATTCAACAACTATTAACAATAACACATCCGCATTTTCTTTCTAACGTTCGTTGGTTTTTGAAATATCAGAGTTTCTCATACGCAGCGTTTCATTTCTCAAATTAACATTTTGAAAATCGTTAAGTAACCAGAAATTCACATAGACAATTACACAAGCTCATTCAACAACATAATTAGCAATGACGCAGCCACCTTCACTTTCTTATTCACGTTGGTGTCATGATTCTCTGTGTTTCTCCTACGCAACAATTCGTAGACCGTGTCATCCATTTCACTTTACGAAAACAACATTTCGAATATCTTTTCAACACTCGTTACCAATGAGGCTACCAAGTCCGGCTCCATTGGCAACGCACACAATGGGCTACCAAGTCCGGCCACATTGCGGTTTCCCCAATCCATTCAAATCTTGCATTGGCTCCTTCCCGCGGATACCAAGCCATACTATCAATGAGACTACCACGTCCGGCCCCATTGGCAATCTTCACAATGGGCTACCAAGTCCGGCCACATTGCGGTTTTCACAAGTCTATACAAAGGGCTACCAAGTCCGGCCACCTTGCAGGTTTTCGCATCCACATAATGACTACCACATCCGGCCATTATGTACTTTCAAAAATATTTTATCCATATCAACCACACCCTAGGTGTCATGTTTCTAACTTTCTCGATTTTTGTGTCTCGTTCGCATGCCATGACTCCGAGGTAGTTCTTTTCACATTTTAAGAAATCTTGAAACTAAACTAGCAAGATCATCCAACTCTATATTCACTATCATGCTCATCTTATCACATAATCATGCTCAATCACATTTAAGCATAACTCCACATGTACGGGCGCCTTTGGAGTGATAAATCACTTATGCTTTAATCAACCACAGGTAATACAAGTAAGCACATAACAAGTCTAATATCATCTAAACGATCCAAGTACAATTACTCAAAACTAATTCACGACGTTAACCTTCAAAGTTCATTCTTTCTTTCAAGATGTTCAAAACAGCATATGTTTATTGAATTGCAATGTATATTTCAGAATAGTGTTGATAAGGATTCTATGATTTCACAAGAGGTGTTGATTAGATAATCTATGTGATCATGCCATTATCTTTATTCTAATCGATTCGAATCATGCATACGATATGCCATACCCCAATAGAATAACCTAGACTTGTCCTAGATTGGAAAGAAAATCTTGTAAATCTTTCCACCTATGTACTTATGTACATTGTACCATGAAGAGAGAGAGAGAAAGAGAGGGAGAGAGAGAGATTTCGGATGAGAAGGAGAAAGAGAGAGTGATGTGTGCAAGTGTACTCCTAAGCCTAGTCATGGTCCTTTGGCCAACACCTCACACCATCCAAGTACCGTCAAATCTTCCCAAGGTACAAAATCTAGTCTTTCATGTGTTTAATTAAGAAAAAAATCAAAGATAGGAGAGAGAGAGAGAGATTTCGGATGAGGGAGAGTGGGAGAGAGAGAGAGAGAGAGAGAGAGCCCTTGGCCTAAAAATGGCAAGCCATTCATGCCTTGAACTCACACCTTCAAGCATTACTCCAACTTCTCTCTAGAAACCATTTCTGTTTTTCCAGGCAGCCCACTGCCCTCCACAAAACCTCATTCTTTCTCCTACCTAAAGTGGTTTCTAGGATAAACTTCCTCCAGGAACGTTGTAGATCACTTCAAGATCTTCAAGTTAGACCCAAGAACCACCCTAATCGGTCAAGAAACGACAAAGATATCGACATCCGAAGTTCAGTCAAAATTCGGATGTCCTTCCACGGTTCAGTTCGTTTCACTGGATTAAACAAAACTATCATACAAACGGTGCAAACATAGCGTACATAATCACATAACAGAGCAAAAGGTTTTTTTGTTTCATATAACGAAAGCTTTTTACATCACAAGGTGGATCATCCCACATTTCATAAACAAACTATACATCGATTTCCTGTCAAACTAACCTATGCAGGAAGAGAAACAGAAAAACAAAAAGAGGAAGCAGAAGAGGATGCCGAACCCTCTGGTGGTCCAAACACCAGAGACCAGCTGCAAAAAAGAAGAGGACACCCCTGGGGCGGTGTATACCAGAGGAGTGCTACGGTGCAGAAGGGACACCACATGGCCCAGAAAAATCACCACACCGCGTACCACTGCCACGCCAGGAGCTCCGCGTCGCGAAAGCAAGTCACCCATGTTAGGGTCCCTAATCAAAGCCACCCATGCAAGGGTCCCTAATCAAGCATCAAGACAGGACCAAGAACAGCGCGGCCTCCCTCCGCGATCTTTGGCCGTGCATCATCCATGGCCCAGAGCCTTCAGGAATGAGGGGAAGCGGAAGAGAAGCTCTCGGCAAAGTTTCTCGGATGAAGAGAGAAACCGAGGAAAGAGAAAAATGAAACGAAACGGCTGAGGCCGTGGCCTTTTATATGCCCCTGGAAACGAACCGATTAAACGGCCGAGTATTCGATACCTCGGCCGAAACATCAATCCTTTGGCCGAGAGATCGATCTCCAGGCCTCCCAATCTATTTCCCTCAGCCATATCAGGACTTGCTCTGTGCATTGGCTCAAGCCACTACGGACTTCTAAGTCCTCAACCAACCAAGTAGCCTTGGGAGCATCCCCGAGCCAATGCAACATGATCAAAACTAGTCTTGGGGGCATGCCCAAGCATCGAAATTCTCTCTCCACAAACTGCTGGCTGAAGCAAGTCAGAACACCCAGCGGCTCTATGCCCATATCCACTATTAAAGAACTAAGTAGCTCCGTATCAACTCATTCAGCGGCTCTACGCCCTCACCCCTCGACTCAACAGCTCTATGCTCACTATCACAACAACAGGCTCTACGCCTGTACTCATTCACTCAGCAGCTCTATGCTCGCTATTACAACTCAACGGCTCCAAGCCCACTATCTCAACTGGCTCGAAGCCGTAACAACCAATCTCAGCGGCTCGAAGCCCATTATTGACAGGCTCTATGCTCGCTATCACAACAACAGGCTCTACGCCTGTACTCATTCACTCAGCAGCTCTACGCCCGTTATCACAACTCAGTGGCTCAAAGCCCATCATCTCAACTGGCTCAAAGCCGTAAACAAGTAAATCTCAACAGGCTCTACGCCGCCCCAACAATCAAGACATTTATTCTCAGGCTCTACGCCAGAATGCTCAAAATCTAACATTTTGAATGCTCAAGCTCTACGCTTGGATGCCCAACCACTGTGTACTGGATGCTCAAGTTATACACTTGAATGCTCAAGCTCTACGCTTGGATGCCCAACCACTGCGTACTGGACGCTCAAAGCCTGTACTTTGAATGCTCGGATTCTGCCGTCCGAATGTTCGAGCTCTACGCTCTGAATGCTCAAGTCCGGAACTTGATAGAAGCTCTAAGCTTTAAAACAAACACACACGCACGGGCCCGTGCACATATTGCATTATCACATCGAGTCTGCATCATCATATTTGTTCACATCTAACAACCATCATCACAACATATACACTCTGCATATCTCCCATGAAATAGGTCAACCCTGCCATCAACCGGCTCTACGCCTCGGTTTTATTGATCGGTCTAGCGCCTCGATCCTTTGGCTCTACGCCAACACTTATGATGAGAAAGCTCCGTGCACAGACCATCAGAATGCAACCAGCTCTACGCTTCGGTTCATATCACGTCAAGCTCAAAGCTCTGACACCTCAGGCTCTCGCCTTATGATCAATACCAGCTCCATGCTTAGGTCCTATCAAGCTCAAAGCTCCGACACTTCAGGCTCTTGCCTTATACCAGCTCCGCGCTTCGGTCCCGACAAAGCTCTAAGCTCTGACACCTCAGGCCTTCGCCTCACGACCACAGCAGGCTCTACGCCTCAATCTAATCACCCCAGGCTCTCGCCTCATGACTACAAACTGGCTCCGTGCCTCGGTTCCCTCATCTCCAAAGCTCTGTGCTCCAGTTACTGGCCCTGCGCCCCTCACATCTCAAAAACAAACCGGCATCCAACTCATCCCAGCAGATGGTTTGGATTCCACCCCATTACATCAATTCCTTCCAGCTCATTCGCAAGGATAGGCTACTCTACCGAGCCCCTCTCAGTCAAAGTAAGGATGATCAAGAAAAGCAAACGCACCTGCCATGTACTGATCTATCCCAAAATACTAAGGAAGCTCTCCGCAAAAACTCCCTCGGCAGCCCCGCGCTCCTTCAACTACTCTTCGCCAAAACCCTGGCTCAGTCTAGGTACGTCACACTACGGCTTTTTAAGCCCTAAGGTACGTCTTCTGTCTCTAACCCTCCAAGCTTTTACTTTTTCTTTATTGCCCGAACTACGATTGGTCTGAATTTCCCTTGTGGAATACGTAGGCAGCCTCCCGGCCCGACCATAACAAAACCTTTTTCGAAAACCCCTTGGAATAGTGGTTGGACCAAATTGAGTTGCTTTTTACAGCTTTGACTCTTACTCAAACATGTCTCGCGATCCGTCTGAGTTCAGTCAAAGAGGGGCATCTGTAGACACCCCAATTTGGCCTAACGATTATTTCAAGTCCCACCTTGGGACCATCCCGATGATGAAATGGATACAGTGATTGCTGATTGCTTCCTTGAGAACCTTAGGACTTTTGGTAAGAACTTTGAGCCACTTAGAGGACCCAATTCAGAGCCATACAGCCTTTCAGACAGAAATACAGAAGCCTAGGAGAATCCATCTGTCGGCCGTGACATCGATCCCACGGCCCTAACATCATTTCCTCACCCGAGCAACCTGTTGCAAGCAAAATCTCCCTGAGAGATCAATCCCTCGGCCGCAAGATCTATCCTTCGGCCGAGACATCCATTCCTCGGCCGTGATATCCTTTACTCGGCCACCAGATCGACCTTTTTCCAGGCTCTGGAACGTGTTCTGTCAGACGTTTGATCCAACTACACTACCTTCCCAATGCGTTCGGGCTACGCTCAGAGATTGCGACGTAGAGTTAGAGGTGCATTGCAATTGCAATTGCAATCGTGCCATTTGATTGGCCGGAGTGAGTCACCAATTGCCTATATAAAGGGCCCTTGGACTCCGAAAATATGCACACGAAATTCATTAGAGAATACACTCTCTCAAGCCACGAAACTCTGTCAAAATATCCTCTCAATCCCACTCCTCAAAAGCCCTAACCTCCCGAAGGCAACCGTCAATCCGGCGATCAAACCCCGAAGTTCAAACCCTAACCCTAGGGTTTTCAATCAAGCAATCAGTCAATCACAATCAAATCCGAAGCAATCAAGCAACTGAGGGATCAAGGTGGTGAGGCCCAACGGCCTCTGGTTTGTCTTGTTTACCGCATTCATAACTAATCATAGCTTTCTGATTATCTGTTAATCGTACAGTCTGGTGTGAGGAAGAACACCGACCGGGGTTTCGATCCCTCGGCCGTGACATCCATTCACCGGCCGCGGGATCCATCTCCGATCCATCTCCCTGGGACAGTTTGTTTTGTTTTGCTTTCTGACGCATGCTTTACTTATCGCACTGGCTCACCATTAACTGTTTAAAGGATTAATTAAACAGACTATGTGTTAGAATTAAACAAAGCATCTACATGTCTTATGTTGAATAATTATGGGCCAGTCTTATGACTGGGTAAAGAGGGGTGCCTAACACCTTCCCCTTATTGTACTTTTGGCTCCCGTGCCCAGAATCTCTGTCTATTTTCCCAGTTTTAATAAACTGGGTGGCGACTCTATTTTGATGATAACCGCTATTATGTGGCGATGTTCCTAGCCATGGGAATGTCCATGATTTTGGTTTACGAAGCAAGCAACCAATCGAGCAAACAAACGTGATCAATCTGTATGGCGATGCCCCGTTTGGGAGGTGTCTACAGAAAGGATTGAACTTGGAATGAGTGAAACCCCTTTTATCCCCTTTTAACCCCAAAACCTAAGTTCAAACCCTAACCAAGGTTTGACTGTCGTGCGTTATTGTGGATCACTCGCGCGTTGGAAAGGTTGCCAGGTGTTGGTCAAAGTCAAAGTATTGACCTTTGACCATCGCGCGACTGTACATACACTCGCGCGTGTGTTCCACTCCATCGCGCGATGGTCAATGCCTGTCCCCATCACCTTTTTCCAGTTGATTTTGTAATCATCAGGTGGCCTGTGGGGCTGGAACCCCGTTTTCGTCGACAGTACAGTGTTCTGCAGGCTACATGGGTTGCTCCACCTACACAACCTCTCCCATCACCTTGTTGGCCACTTCTTCCACCAAGTGAGGCTGGCCAGCCTTGTTGGCTGGTTGCTAGGCCTTGTTCTCCACCAACCTTGTATTTCCCAACCTCCTCTAGATACCCCTTTACTCTTCCAAGTAAAGGGTTACCAAAATTCAAAGCAAAAAAGGTTACTAAGCCATACTACACTTGATACTCTCTCACTCTTGTGATCTCTATACACTCATTTCACAAGCCCTACCATCTTGTTCAATCCATTTCCAAATTACTCAAGCAAAGGTATAAATTTATTACCTATTTCCTATTTGATCTCTGAGGAGGGCTGGCAGGGCCAAGGCTGGTAATTAATACCAGTCCTGGCCCTAAAGTCAGCAAGGTTACAAGAAACTGTTAATTGGTACTCCTGTGCGCGATGGACCCATTCTCACGCGCGACTCTCAAATGTTGCACGCGACGGTCCATGTGGGGGTGGTGATGCCAGTTATTTCCTGTTTTACTAAATTATAAATCACTGTGATGCATGTTAAAAACTAATCTCCTTGTTTGCATGCTGATTTCTATGGCTTAGCTTAGATTTCCTTTCTGTCTAGTCTGGAATGCCCCTGGGTTGCTTCTGAATATGTCTCAGAGCCCAGGCATGCAAAAGCAATTCCTGGAAATCCAGTCAGGACCCTCGTGCGTGGCTATCACTCTGTTGCGCGATGGTCAGCCTGTTTCCAGAGGCTGTCTTTGCATGGGCAACTTGGCCCTTGGCCTTTGTTTTAATACCCCCGCTGTTTAGGGGTTGTAAGTCAATTTTATTCAATCTATTTATAATAATTATTTATTTTCAGTATGTATAAACTGCTTGGTTTGCCCCCTGGGTGTGCACTGGTCCTTCCAGAGCCCAGAAGGGGATAAAATTCAAACTGTTGGTGGAAAGTCAACACTTGAGCATTAGTATGGCTCTGTCGCGCGTTGGTCGACTTACATGTACGTAGATCCATGCATGCAAGTTGGTTGCTGTGCATGCCAAAATCATACCAAACACTGTTTTGGCATTTCGTCGCTGTGTTGGGTTTTATCCCATTCATTTCTCAGCATTCCATCCATCCATGCTATTTTTAGTCACATCCTGCAAAATGTTACAGTTTTAAATCCCCGATTAAACTGTTCCCCCCACCCTAACTGGCTAAAAATCGATTAATAAAAGAAGAATCACAAAAGTTTTCACAAAATGCCTAATTAGAGACCGATCTCCGGATTGGGCGAGAGGGGTGCCTTAAAACGTTCCCCTCTCATAACCTGGCTCCCGAACCCAGATATGGTTATGACGGACTGGTGCTTTCACTTTTTCAAATCAAATAGCACGGCAGGTGCTTTGAAATACGGTTCCTTGGGTGTCGGACCTTCAAACCCGAGTGGCGACTCTGTATTCCGAGCGCTTGCTTCCCCGCTCGCGCTCCCTCGATCCGAAAGGGCCGCTTTGGCAAGGAACGAAATCCTTTCCAAGGGCATGCTGCCCACAGTGGTGACTCTGCTGGGGATGATCGAACCAATATTAATTCATATTTAGAGTTTAAAACATTTGTGAACAATTCCTTAAAAGTCTGTCAAAACGGTGAGCTTCGCGCTGCCGAAGGTTGGAATGGTGATTTAACAGGACCCTGTGTCCGGCCAATCTGATCTGGGACTTTTTCAATTGTTCATTGTGTGGTTTCCTCTAAAGATGGACTAAATAAAGTGAGCCAAATTTGAAAGGGCATTTTGCGATTTTGTGATTCTTCTTCTTCTTAATCAATTTCTAGCATTCTCATTTGCATCGATGTGGGATAGCCTCGTTAGATCGTTTTGGCAATCCGGTACGGTTTACCGGAGCCCGGGGACCTCGAATGACCAACAACCTTTGACGATGATGAGTCAATCTACCGTTTGACTGTTGCTCTGCGGTTACGCGAGCAACTTGTTACGAACCAAAACCGGCCTTTGCATATACAAAGCATTAGAACTCTCCAAACTAGGACAGGTACCCGCAGGTTAAGATCTATTTGCATCTAACCCCATATATACTGTCCACGTGTTACTGCTTTCCCTATCGCATGAACTGTACATACATCCCGTTCTGTGTAGGAGCATGTTTAGGGCGGCTTCTAGGTTCTCGATCTTTTGAGTCCGTCTTAAGCTTATTAGGACACTGCTTTGGCCCAATGAGGAGTCGTGCATCTCGATGATGCACGTTTTCAATTTTTTCAAGTCCTTCGAACAGTGGGACTCTAGGAAATCAGAAGCCTTTCTACACCTTTGTCTATATACCTGTTTAGGGCTTCAAACAGAAAACGAGGAAGAACAGAGAAAATGCCATAATGCTTACACCAGTTCGGTAACAAGTGCCTCGTCACTTACACCACTCGGCTAACAGCGTTGTGTCGCTCACGCCAATCTGGTTATAGTATCATGACATTTATACCGAGTTGTTCTAACTTCAAAGTTGAAATCCCAAACGGCGGAATAGACAAAGGTTTAGACTTCTTTTGACATCCTTTAGGATCGCTCGTTTCAAATAAGGATACATCTTCGAAAAGAGTTCTGAGGACTTTAGGCAGTGTCCGAACATCTTGAGATAGACTTGTCTTCTAGTTCTAGAGTCTAGGGCGACACTGACGACGTTGGCTGCATTTGTACTTTAGTCTTCTATTTAGATTAAAGTTTCTGCAGGACCCCTATTGAGCCTTCTTTTACTTTCCTGCAAGTTCTAAACCATTGCACCGCCAAGGAAAGTATCGAGCAAGTTGCCAAACCCACTTGGGAACGTCTGCGTCTGAATCCAATTCAAAGGCTCGTCAGGCTAGAATCCCAGTCAGTCACCACAGAAGACTCTCCGCACTCACTATTGGCAGCTCTGCAGTCAGGCTCTCAGTCAGCTTCACCGTCGGACTCGCCACCAATCTTACAGGAAGGGCTGCCAACTTCTCCATCATCTACATCAAGCACCTCTGAGACTCCTGTTATGGCAGATCAGCCGCAGCCATAGCCAATCACCTTGGAAACCATGCTTATGAACCTTCAAGACAGCATCACTGCCATGCAATAGAGGGCAGCTCAGACTGATGCCAACATTGCCCGTTTTAATGACCTCTTTAACACTCGCCTCCCTTCAGTTGCTCAAGAGGAAGGCGAGGTCGAAGAGGATGATCATGAGCAACCCATCATGGTCGAGGATCCCGACCACGCGGGACGTCTTGTTGTTCAGCCCAACCCTAGGGAAGTTTGCATGCCTGCTGCGAATCTGGCAGGTGGCAGACCTGCTCTGAATCAAGAAAGGCCAGCTCAGATCCCCGACATGGCCGCACTTATGGCCAAGATGGCCAAGCTGGAGGAATCTGTTTCTTAATCCGAAAAGATCAACGCTGGGGGAATTGATCTGGATCGCCTTTGGCTGTATCCCAACGCCAGGCTTCCCGAGAAGTTTAAAATGCCAGACTTGGCTAAATTCGATGGAAGTGGTGACCCCAAGACTCACCTTTACAGTTACCATGCCGCCATGAAGCTTTTGTCTGTTGAGCCGGAGGCAATGTCACAGCTCTTCCCTCAGACCCTCTCAGGCCCTGCTTTTCATTGGTTCTTGTCACTCGACATTGCCAAAAGAAGGACTTGGGAGGACATTGGGACTTCGTTTATTTTGCAGTACAGCTATAATTCCCAAATGAAGATGACCACTTGGGAGCTGGAGTCCACCAAAATGGAAGCAAAGGAGTCCTTTGCAGACTTTGTCAAAAGGTGGAGAGCCAAAGCCGCTCTAATGACTGAGCGCCCCAGCGAGAAGGATCAACTCCGCATCATCTCTCGCAACCTCCAGCCGGACTACGCTAGGCACCTGGTTCTTGCTCAAGCGTCCGCTAACTTTGAAACCTTCTTCGACTCTGGCCTGGCCATCGAAGATGCACTGCAAAGTGGAATTCTAGCAAAAGGGGAATCTTCTAACCCTCCCAAATCGAAGCCTCGGGCATACTCTGGGAACACGAATGCGCTATATGGGGGAGGAACTTACTCCAATGCAGCGACCAGCGGCACAAATGCCACTTCCACTAACACTGCCAACCACATAGCAGATGTCAACCAAGTGCAGGCACCGCAGAACAACCAGCCTCGCAGTCAACCCCGCAGCTTTTCCGCTATCGAGGCACCTCTGTCCTCGGTCTTGGAGAAGTTGGTCAAGTCGGGTCATCTCAAGCCCTTGGATCCAACTCCTTTACCCAAGAACCCATCACCCAACTTCAAGGCCAACCTCTACTGTGCCTACCATCAAGGGGCGGGTCATCTCACTGACTCTTGCTTTCGCCTCCGTCATGCGATTCAGGATCTCATTGACGATGGCACGCTTGCAACACCTCCGCCACCTCAAAAACCTAGCATCATTTCCAACTCCCTTCCCAAGCACAATGCTGTCCCGCACATCAGCCAGATATCCCTCAGCTCCACTCATATCAATCCCAGCTCCATCATATTCAACCCTACTGACTACATAGCTTCAGTCGATCAACCCAAGCCAATTGTGCCCTTGCCGCTCGAACCAGAAGCTAAACTCATGTACATTGGGGAATCCTCTTATCCCAATCCAACTCCCCAGGTCTTGCAAATGGGCCTGGAATAGTTCAACAAGATCATTGGTAATCTCTATGATTGCCCCATTCAACCCATTCAGTTTGGTCCAACTTCAACCCGTCGTGACCCTGTTTTCATCATGGCTGATTCTGACTCTTTCCAGGACTTCAGGAATCGTTTCAGGCCTGTGGCCCCGGTCTTCCCAGAACTCGAGCTTAGCATGCAAGCTGTAGGCTGGGCCATAGCCGATAGCGATGATTATGCCACTCCTCTGATCCAAGAATGGAACCAGCTTGAACTGGAAGGATTTCCACTACATCATAAACAGGACCCATATCCCGAGTAGGACCAATTTCCTGAGCCTATCCCAAACAATCCTGGCTGGAACGATGCATGGCAGGCCGGACACAATCAGGCGATGCTTGATCCCTTAGATGGCATCTCCCTCTACATCCTTTTCTAGCAGCCCGAGCCTGTGATTCCCGAAGAGGAATACTTTTGGGATCCTGAGCCTAGTTGGCAATTTCCCAACGTTTTCCCAAACCCTCTTCAAGGCCACACCGTGCCTGAGTACCTCACTCACTTTGCGGAAGACGACCTCGTTCAGGAGGAGCCTCGTATCCTGGGGGAATGCTTTCTCCCTTCCACCATCGACAAGCTTATCAACTCGGTGTCTGATGCCGAGTATGACCCTTCGTTCAACATTGTTGACGAGCAGCTTCCACGCCCTGTGGTCCCTTCTCCGGAAGATTATTGTGTCATGGTCATGGACCTTGTTCCCCCTGCTGACCTTTGGGAGGTTGACGAGATAGTCGATGTTCAGGTTGGGACTGAAATCTGGGCTGTCAACCGCTCTTTAGCCGATGGTGGTCTCTGGGATGTCCCTTTCATTGCGGATCCAGAGCCTGTTGCCGAAGTAGCCACCGTCAAGGATCTGGACTTTTGGGATTCGCTATTGCTGAAAGACTTGGCTGAGGATCTGGGGCTAGATATGGAGGTACCTGTTGCTGCACTAGCCACTGATAAAGGAAAACGCAAACTGGGAGAGGTCCCTGCTGATCTCTAGGATGTGAATGAAGACCCTCAAGTCGTGCCCTCCTTGGGGAACGTTCACAATGTTATGAGGAGTGGACGGATTTTTCAGCCTGCTAATCTACAAGCTGGAAGTTCGTCCAACCCTTCTAACCAAAGGAACGAACCCATTGCTTTCCCAAGGTCTGGACCTCTTGAGGTATCAGCCGGCCCACTAACTGCTGACCTGGTTCAACGATAGCTTGAGCGGATTCCTGCTGCCATATCAATTTAGGGACTGATTTGTTCCTCCAAAGAGCACCGTCAGAAGCTGTGCCACACTCTCTCTCGGCTCTAGGTTCAGGCTGATGTCACGCCTGAGGCAATGGTATCTCTCATCCTCCCTCCTACCTCCAAGCATACCGTGGTCTTCACTGATAAAGACCTGCCGGTCGAAGGAGTCGACCACAATCGCCCCTTGCACATCACTATCAAATGTCGAGGACTCTGGGTTCCGACTGTTTTCATCGACAACGGCTCAGTGATCAATGTCTGCCCTATGAGGGTTGCTTACCGTTTGGGACTGGCTAAGAAGGACTTTGCACCTTCCAACTTGGCCATTAAAGCATACGACGACACTCATCGTGTGGTCGAGGGCACTCTGATGCTCAAGCTCGATGCAGAGGGCTTCGAGATGGATGTTGAGTTCCATGTCATCGACATTCCCGCTACTTTCAACCTTTTGCTAGGCAGGCCTTGGCTTCATCGATCCGACATCATGGCTGTGCCATCTACTCTCCATCAAAAGGTCATCCTGGGACTTCCTACTGGCACACTAACTATCTGCGGGGACTCTGGCATTTGCCCGCTCAAGGAAGATGGAACTCCTGTTTTGGGAATCTTGCACGGTGAAGAAGATGTGGAACTTGGGGGTTTCTCCTTTGACACCTCTGGCTCTGTTTTGGCCATCAACGTGGATGGGAACTTCGTCATAAGCTCTGTCGCGTTGGACATTATGAGAAGAATGTCCTATCTACCTGGCCTTGGCTTAGGGATTCACCAACAAGGGGTCCCGGAGTTCCCTACTTTTCCTTTTAGTGAGGTGATAAGCACCCAATATTGTAGATATTTGGTGCGCCTAGTCCCGTGTTATGTCTTTTATTTTCTGTTTAGTTGCCTTTTGTAGTGTTTTTGCGCGTAAGATTTTCTATTGAAGGATTTCAGGTTTATGCGAATAAGTGTGCTTGTTGAGTTGATTGGACAAACCTCGAGGGTAAGCAAGTAGGCGGTGCCTGAAGGATTCATCCGTCGGGTGTCAAGACAAGGCACAAGGGCTTGAGCTGCATGAAGAAGACACGGTATCGATACGGAGATCAGCGTATAGATACGGTTTGAAATCAGAAGGATCTCCCAGCTTTAGCGTATCAATACGGCAATATGTGTATCGATACGATTCGAAAACAGAACCATTCCCGGGCTTCAGCGTATCGATACGGTTTTCTGCGTATCGATACGGGTCATCTACGGAGAAACTTGGATTTTGAAGCAAGCCGTCTTGGTATCGATACGGGATTGGAGTATCGATACGAGAGAAGACCGACTTACGTTTTTGACAGCTGTTAACTTTCTTTAATTGGCAAGTTACCTCTTTATGCGTGAAAAAGATATTTCTGAGGAAAGAGAGTGTCTCTTGTATATAAATAGGACCTCCTTTCTCCCTCATTTGGGAGCTAGCTAATTACTTTTCTTAAACTTTCCTCCATTAATGTCTTGTTGAGTTTCAAAGCTTTTCTATCCTAAATTTCTTAAGAACTTGGTAAGTTTAAGTTGTTTGTTAATTTTCCAAGTACTAAAGTTGTTGCTACGGTTTAGATCCTTAATAATATCTAGTTTGTTTTCAATTCTATCGGTTTAATATGTTTACCTTTCCTAGCATAATTTCTAGCCTTTTCAATATGTGTGAGTAGTCGTTTGGCTAAGTCTTGGGTTAATCAATCCCAAGGACTTAGGTGGTTATTCGATTCTCGAACCTTCGGGCTTAAAATCATGGGTTCCGGAATAGAGCCTAACTTGTATTTTTTTTGGTCTAAACTAGGGGTGTAAACTACTTGGTAAGGTGTTTGGTCAAGCGGTCTTGGCAAGCGGCTTACCAAGGGATTGTGGCCCCCTATGTGTTTGATAAAAGTTTTCAACCAAGTTGGTTCGCCTCCGGTCAATCTCATCTTGTGACAAACGTAGTTTTAAAGTTAAATCTTCCGGGCAAGAGCGCGCGGTAGTGACTCTTGTTTGAGTTATCTTTGGGAATCGGTAACGGCCTTAGTCACGGGAGAGAAGATCCCTAGACTTGCCTTTTCAAAGTTCATTAAAACTCATTTCTAGTCTTTCGTTTTAGCTTTTACTCCACTTAAAGGAAAACTCAGTTGGCCGTCTCAAACGCCACCATCCATTACATATACCTTCAATCCAATCTAAGCTGAATTCGATTCCTTGTGGGTACGATCCCGGACTTCCGGATATTATGCTTCCAACGACTTAGCCCTACGCTTGGGGTTTAAAACCTTATAGAAGGCAAGGTTTACGGAGCTAAGCATTTTTGGCGCCGTTGCCGGGGATTCTTATTATAGCTTATTTTGGAGGATCGACAAACCATTGTGAGTACTCCGTTTTCTTTTCTTTTCTTTTGTGTGTTGAACTCAACCTAGCGGATACCTCTAACTGAGCCATCAATTCGACTTGAGGTTTAATGAAGCTAAGTTGAGCGTCAATTGCCCTTTTTATTGCTTTACTTTTTAGTTGTTGAACGTGGCGGTGGCATAACCCCACGGAATATTTTGTTTTTGAGAACGAGGCGGCGGCATAGCCCCTCTAGTCTGTTTAATTAGTTTGTGCAAGGTGTATGCTCAACGTTTATCGTAGTCCTCTATCGAAACGGTTGCATCGCTCTGCTTCTCCTCCGAGGGTTCGTAATATCACTCAGGCATACTCTCCACCACGTGAGTTATCACCTCTGTTAAGGCCAATGGCAGATCAACCACCAGCCCGTACGTTGCGTGATTACCTAACACCGGAAAAAGGTCCGCATGTGTCACCTATAGCTATTCCGAATTGTACCGCTGCCAATGCATTTGCTTTCAAGCCAGAATATCACCGGGTTATACCAGAGTTTCGGGGCCGTGAACTTGAGGATCCTTATGCTCATATTCAGGAATTCGAGACCATTGTTAGCACATTCGTGACGGGGCCGGGACAGCTTGACCAAGCCCGTTTGAAACTGTTTCCTTTCTCACTCAAAGACAAGGCCAAGCAATGGTTCCATTCCTTGAAGCCTCGCTCCTTGCTAACTTGGTCCGAGGTTCAGGATGTGTTTACAACTAAGTTTTTTCCGGTTAGCCGAACCAAGCTTCTTATGGACCAAATTCAGAATTTCAAGCAGAAGGATGGGGAGGTCTTTTACAAGCTTTGGGAAAGGTACAAGGATTTGCTCGCGGCCATTCCACACCACAACCTTCCCATGTACTTAGTGATCAACCATTTCTATTTGGGTTGTGATCAGCAGGCCAAGCAACTTCTTGATACGATGGGAAGCGGTGACTTTATGGGGAAGGATCCCGATACCGCTTGGGAGTTTTTAGACGCTTTGGCGGAAAGGGCTCAAACTTGGCAATACATAGATCCGGGTGATCAAGCTATGAGGAATCAAGGACCAGGTGGCTCCGGCAAGTTCTCGGTGAACGAGCATAATGTTTTTGAGACAAAACTAGATGAGCTATCGACAAAATTGGATAAGATGAAGTTGGACACGGTTCACGTCAAGGAAGTGAAAGAGGTTCGACAAATGGAGGAAGTGTGTGTGATTTGCGAGATCGTGGGCCATTCTACCGATAATTGCCCTACCATTCCCGCCCTTCGGCACCATTTTAGTCAACTCCCTCCGGAAGAAGCATGTGCATTGAACCAACGTTGGGATCCGTATTCCAATACTTACAATCCGGGTTGCGGTCTAATCCGCCTTTCCGTTGGAATAATCAGAATGAGGCGGGTTCTTCATCAACTTCACAAGCACCTCCTCCCGCTCAGAATCAGAATTGGCGACAACCCCAACTCCAAGGTCCACCACGTTTTCCTGCAATTCAAGGTCCGCCCGGTTTTCAACCTCCGAGACAATTTCAAGGACAAAATCAGTTTCAACAACCACAACCATTTCCTCCGCGGCGATCTTTGGAGGACACTATGAATACGTTCTGTCAGATGCAAATAACCACCAACGATCAAACCACTCAAGCAATGAATGACATTCGGAATCAAATGGGTAAATTGACTACGGCCATTGGTGTTTTACAACAAGAGAGAGGAAAACTCCCTACTCAACCTGTGGCCAATCCACAAGGCCAACACTTTGCGCAAGGCTCTTCGGTGCCTTTCCCCGAGCAAGCGAAGGCCATTATCTCTTTGAGGAGTGGGAAGACGGTGGACAACGCTCAAGTGGAGCCGCCGGTCGCTCCTAGTCTCCTACCTTCCCCGACACCGTCAAAGCCAACTATACCAAGTGAGGAACCTCCCAAGCAAGCTCCTTCGGAAGAAGAGAAAGGAAAGTCAAAGGAGGGAGATGTCCCTCAAACTTTCACTGTTCCCGCACCTTATCCCAACTGCTTAAGGACGCCGGCCAAGCCAAATCTCAATACCGACATCTATGATGTGTTAAAGCAAGTAACCATCAACCTCCCTTTGATCGATGCTATCAAGCAAATTCCGTCTTATGCCAAGTTCTTGAAGGACTTGTGTACTCACAAACGGAAGCTCCAAGTGCAAAAGAAGGTGTTTTTGACCGAGCAAGTTAGTTCACTTTCGAGTCAACCCTTCCGCCCAAGTATAATGATCCGGGGTGTCCTACTATTTCCATCACTATAGGAGGCAAGGTTGTTGAGAAAGGTCTCCTTGATTTGGGGGCGAGTGTCAATCTTTTACCATTTTCGGTTTATGAACAACTTGGATTGGGCGAGATGAAGCCAACTCGGGTGACTTTACAATTGGCGGATAGGAGTATTCGAATTCCCAAGGGGATGGTCAAAGATGTGCTAGTTTAAGTCGACCAATTTGTATACCCGGTTGACTTTGTGGTTCTAGACACTTGTCCGGTACCGGCGGCTCAATCATCCGTTCCAATTATTCTCGGACGACCTTTCTTAGCAACATCCGATGCCGTGATTCATTGCCGGGATGGTCGCCTCAACATGAGTTTTGGTAATATGAAGATGCAAGTTAATATGTTCCATGTCGGGAGCCACATAGGGGATGATGAGGATGTTTATGGAGTGAGCATGATCGATTCACTTGTCCAGGACCATGTCAATGAGTTCATTTGCAAAGACGAGTTGGAAATAACACTCACATCCGCCGAGGTCGATTTTCTTGATGCACCCGAAGTGGCGTATATGTGCTCCTTGCTAAATGAGGAGGAGGTGTGTGGGATTACCCCGTGGATTCCAAAATTTGAGGAGTTACCCCCTATTGAGAAGCGAGCCGTCCCGTCTAGTGTGGAACCACCAAAGCTCGAGCTAAAGCCGCTTCCGGATACACTCAACTATGCCTATCTTGGCGATGGCCAAACATACCCGGTTGTGGTATCCTCTGCTCTAAGCGAATTTCAAGAGTTGGAATTGCTTGTTTTGTTGCGGAAGCATTCCAAGGCAATCGGATGGTCTATAGCCGACATTAAGGGTATCGAAGCATCCCTTTGCTCCCACCATATTTACCTAGAGGATGATGTCAAGCCATCTCGCCAACCTCAACGGCGATTGAACCCAATAATGAAGGACGTCGTGCGAGCGGAAGTGCTCAAACTCTTGGACGTCGGCATAATTTATCCGATTGCGGATTCTAAGTGGGTTAGCCCAATACAAGTGGTACCAAAGAAGTCCGGGGTAGCGGTAGTGCGGAATGACAAGGATGACCTTATCCCAACGCGTGTCCAAATTGGTTGGAGAGTGTGTATAGACTACCGGAAGTTAAACGCAAGTACAAGAAAGGACCACTTTCCTCTTCCCTTCATAGATCAAATCTTGGAGAGGGTGGTCAGCCACAAGTTCTATTGCTTTCTAGACGGGTACTCCGGTAACAATCAAATAGAGGTGGCTTTGGAGGACCAAGAGAAGACAACGTTTACAAGTCCATTCGGGACCTTTGCTTATCGTCGTATGCCGTTCGGGCTTTGCAACGCCCCCGGTACCTTCTCAAGGTGTATTATGGGCCTATTTAGCGACATGGTGGAGAAGATCATGGAAGTGTTCATGGACGACTTCTCCGTTTTTGGTGATTCCTTCGAAACTTGTCTTACCAACTTGGGGCTCGTATTGGCTCGGTGTGAGGAAAAGAACTTGGTTTTGAATTGGGAAAAATGTCACTTCATGGTGACCGAAGGCATCGTGCTTGGCCATATTGTGTCATCTAAAGGGATTGAAGTAGATCGGGCCAAGATTGACTTAATTGGGAACCTTCCGACACCGAAGTGCTTAAAGGACATCCAATCCTTCTCGGGGCATGCCGGGTTCTATCGCCGGTTCATAAAGGATTTTAGTTCCATTGCTCGACCATTGTGCCATTTGCTCGCAAAGGATGTGCCGTTTGAGTGGACACCGGCGTGTGAAGCCGCTTTCGCCAAGCTCAAATCAAGTCTTACCTCACCACCTATCGTGCGGTCTCCAGATTGGGAGTTACCATTTGAACTTATGTGCGACGCGAGCGATTATGCCGTAGGAGCGGTGTTGGGACAATGCCAAGGGAAGGAGCCGTATGTCATTTATTACGCTAGCAAGACTTTGAATGAGGCCCAAATGAATTATTCAACTACCGAGAAGGAGTTGTTAGCTATAGTCTTTGCACTTGACAAGTTCCGTTCTTACCTAGTTGGAGCCCCGATCACCGTGTACACTGATCATTCCGCCCTTAAATACCTTTTCACGAAGCAAGACGCTAAGGCGAGATTGATTAGATGGATTTTACTCCTACAAGAGTTTGACCTTACCATTAAAGACAAAAAGGGTGTCGAGAATGTGGTAGCTGACCACTTGTCTCGTTTGGAGTTCGAAGACCACACTTCTCACATACCTATCGGTGACTCCTTTCCCGATGAGCAACTTTTTGCAATCTCCACAACCTCGTGGTACACCGATATTGTGAACTACTTGGTTACCGGCTTGATGCCTGCTCATTGGAATGTACAAGCAAGGCGTCGGTTTTTAGCGGAAGTGAAGCGTTTCTCTTTTGACGATCCGTATCTGTTTAAGTATTATGCGGATCAAATCATCCGGAGGTGCGTTCCTGACTCCGAACATCGGAGTATCATGAACTTTTGCCACACGGAGGCTTGTGGCGGCCATTTCTCTTTCAAGAAAACTGCAGCTAAAGTTTTGCAATGCGGTTTCTATTGGCCTTCCTTGTTTAAGGACACGTTCGAGTTTGTTAGGACTTGTGAACGGTGTCAAGCCTTGGGAAAGATCACTCGGCGCAACGAGATGCCCCAAAATCCCATCCTAATCATTGAAGTTTTCGATTGCTGGGGCATAGATTTTATGGGTCCCTTTCCTACATCATTTGGCTTCCTTTACATTTTGCTTGCCGTTGATTATGTTAGCAAATGGGTAGAGGCGATCCCAACTCGCACCAATGATGCCCAAGTCGTAGTTGAGTTTCTCCGGGAGTACATATTGGCACGGTTTGGGATGCCAAGAGCAATCATTAGTGACCAGGGCACGCATTTCTGCAATCGGTCATTCACAGCCTTAATGAAGAAGTATGCAATTGTGCACAAGGTCTCAACGGCTTATCATCCTCAGACTAACGGACAGGCCGAGCTAGCCAATCGGGAGATAAAGGGCATTCTGGAGAAAACGGTTAATCCTACCCGCAAAGATTGGTCCCTTCGGTTGACCGACGCCTTGTGGGCTTACCGTACTGCTTATAAAACGGTGTTGGGAATGTCGCCTTATCGTCTCGTTTATGGAAAGCCTTGCCATCTTCCAGTGGAATTGGAGCACAAAGCTTATTGGGCGATAAAGAAGATGAATGCCTCCATTCCGCTTGCCGGTGCTAAGAGGAAGCTTCAACTCAATGAACTTGAGGAGCTAAGGTATGATGCTTATGATCGCTCTAGTTCATATAAAGCCAAAGCCAAGGCCATGCATGATAAAAACATTCTTAGAAAGGATTTTGTGATAGGCCAAAAAGTGCTTTTGTACAATTCTAGATTGCATGTGTTTGCTGGCAAGCTATAGTCCCGTTGGGCCGGTCCTTATATTGTTAAATCGGTCGCTCCTCACGGAGCCATAGAAATTGAGAATGAGTCCAATGGGAATGTGTTTAAAGTGAATGGACAACGGCTTAAGCCATTTCTTGGTTATATCGAAGTTGGGGAGCCCGACGAGGACTTGGGCACTCCCGTTTATTCCAATGCTCTTGTTTCTTAGGTTGGTTTAAACTATATTTGCACGGGGAGCGAAAGCGTAACCGCTGAACTTAACTGTTTGTCGGACCCGGCCCCCAGGTAGGGGGTACCCACCATTGACTTGGGTATTTGTAGCTTCGCACGCCGCTACTAAACCAAGGATCGTGTGCCCAGCTCCGGTTAGTAAGGGCAATGTTTAGTTTTGTACATATTAGCTTGTTTACTTAGTTATGGGATTTTCACACTATGAGATTTCACTAATGCATCATTGTTAGGGCTTTAATTAGTTCTTCTTTGTAGTAGTTTACCGTTAATGATCCATGCTTTCCAGATATGTCCCTATCGGGGGCAGTTTAGGTCTGTGGGTGCGATTTGATACTCCCGTGCTTTGGCGCTAGGCTCTGGCTTGTCTCACCTTGTTTAGATCATAGGGAACGCTGGGCTTAATTGCTTGGCGAGGTCAAGCGGTGAATTTTACTTCAGGCATGATGTAACAAACTTGACGGTCTAGTATAGCCACCCGTGTCTTACCTCACCGGTGAGACTCGGGAAGAAAAGTATGACTCGTAAGATTGCGTGAAAATCGGGTGGTGTACCTTTTTTGTTCCTTTTTGTTTACTTTTGGTTATTGGCGCCCGGATAACACGAGCCGGGCGGTTCTAATGTCAATTGTCTTGTGGAAGGTCTTTCTCTTAAGTCTTGCAGGGTTTATGTGCTACCACGCCAGCCTTGGTAGCTTGGGTCTAACGCTGAGGTGAATGAGACATTCAGGAGCCCTAAGCATGGGTGCGGCTTTGCGCGCGGTTGTAAGGCCGATAAAGCTTTGGATATGGCCCAGCGTGACTAGCTGTGGTTCCGAGTGGGCAGAACCGAAAGAGTAAGCTCTGGAAGCATCAAACCTGACTGGAACGGGCAATTGGCATCAAAGCCTCCAACTTGGTCGAGGTATCCGGGGGTTGACATTCCCCCGTCGGTAACATCTTTTGTTCCCTCTCCATGCGTTATTTTTTTTATGCTATGGGGGCATAGCATATCTTAAGTTGGGGGGAGGGTTATATATATGCTATATATATGTGTTTATTTGTTTTTCGGTTAACTTTTTTCATTTTTAGTAGGACAATCCTTCCGTTATTACAAAATTAGTGGATTAAAACAACTTGGCACATGCTCATGAAGTGTTGTTTTGCAAGAGTTCGTTAACGCAAATTTTGTATACCACAACTTGCATGAATGGACTAAGGTGGAATTCACGACGTTCGAGTATGTTTTGATCAAGTTTGGCTCATATCCCATTTTTGTTCTTCTTGCATCCATAGTTAGATAAATAATCTCATGTTCATGCCTAGATACGTGTGTTGTCTAATTTGAATCGAATTGGAATCTATAGCGCACTTAGGATATGATAAGGCATTTTTTGTATGATCAAGCCACATATGAGTCTCATTTGTCCGTTTTGAATAAGCCAAGTCCGAGTCGTTCCTACTTTTAACCTTAGGAAACCGGATGTTTGGTTGGATTTGATTGCGTCTCGGTAGCTGAATTACTGGTTTCTCATGGGTTCGACAATGCTTTGGGTGTTTGTGAGTTGCATATGGGCGTTGGAATGAGCTAAAAGGGTTGGAAATTGAGGAGTGCAGGGGAAGCAGAAGCGTATCGATACGGTGTTCTTAGTATCGATACTCCATCACAACAGAAGGTTTTTGAGGCTTCAACGTATCGATACAATTTTATGTGTATCGATACAATTTGGAAACAGAAGGTTTTTGAGAGTTCAGCGTATCGATACGGTTTTCTGCGTATCGATACGGGTCATCTACGGGTTGCAGGGGAAGACGTCTCGGTATCAATACGGTGTGAGCGTATCGATACGGTTCAATAATCTGGGTTTTTAAAACAGATCGGGGTTCGACCCTTGTCATTCCAAACACCCCTCTCTCTCTCTAAACCTCCATAGCCGCCACCCCTCCCACAAAACCTAACCCCTAAACCTCCAATCCACCACCAAATCTCATAAATCCTTCACCAAAGTCGCTCCAAATCACCTTCTCTACAAGATTCAAGCAAGGAATCAAGGGTTTCAAGCACTATTCACCGAGAATCAAGGTATTTCGAAACCCCTCTCTCTCTCTCTTCGTTTTTCCTTGTACCCACCACAAAAACCCACAAAACTTCCATTTCTCTACCATATAAACCACCTACAATCAATTCCTACCACCAATTTCATCCCCACTTACCAAAAATCCGAAACCATAACTTCCCCTGTTCAAGTTCCGAAATTTTTTGGAAAAATTTGACAATGCCGAGGCTTAAGAGGGCTGCCAATAAACCCCCAAGGGTCCCGGTTGCCAATATGGCATCCTCCTCTCGCCAACCCAAAATTCAGGAGGAGGATGAAGTTCTTCGAGATTTTGAGGAGGAGGAAGAAATGATGGCTAATCCAGAGCAGGGCCAGGTTGGTTCAAGGAGGAAACGGACCTCGGATGAGGTAAAGGCTGACAAACAAGCGAGGTGGGAGAGGAGCTTTGTGAAAAGGGGGGTGAAAAACGAGCGCCACGTTGATGTGCAAAGTCTTGGACCGAATCATATCTGTGTCCGGAGGATCACCGAACAAGGTTTGGCTTATTTCTTTCGTCAAAATCCTGGTTATATTAAAGTCATGGTGAGTGATTTCTATAAAAATGTGAAAGTCCCCGAGTTGGGGAAGATGTTTGATAAGGGTTCCCGGATCACTTCTAAAATTGGTCGGGTTACCATTGTGGTAGACCCTGATATCATTGCTAAGGCTATAGATTATATACGACCCCCTGCTGCGTCTATTAATTTGCCGAGGGAAGATTATGCCTCGAGGAATGAAGTGAATCAGGCTCTATACACCAACCCGGCAGAAGCTAAACGGCCCCATGTTCCGGGAAAATTTAAAGAGGAATACCGCCTGATTAACCAATTTGTGCATTACAACTTGAACCCAAGGGGCACCGAGAACAAGCCGACGAAGTCCGAGGGTGAGATGCTTTACTCTTTTATGGATCCTGGAACCGTGAAAGATTGGTCGAAATACATTTTCCGTCAAATGGTGGAGTTTAAGTCCAATGCGCCAACTTACACGAGGATTCCATACCCGTGCATGATAACCAAAATTTGTATGGAAAAGGGTGTTCCGAGAGAGAATTATGAGGAGTGGGGAAAACTTGAGCCAGGGATTCTGAATAGCACTAGTTTGACAAAGAGTGTGTCGCAGACAAGGGGAGCTGGAGGAGCTGAGGGTGTGCTAGGTGGGAGTTACCTTACTACAATGCCTCCCAAACGTGCCAAGCAATCAGTGTGGCAAAAGCTGCTGTTCTGCCAGGGAGTGGCAACAATGAATAGCCATCGTAAGCTGAAAAAGGAAATCCGGGAGAATACTAGGAGGCAGGAGAGGATCGACCACAAGCTGGATTACATGTTGTCAAGGCAAGAGGGGTCTACCAGTGAGCCGTATGCACCGCCACCGGTTGTGGATGCCGAGGATAGTGATGATTTTGGAGAAGAGGAGCCGGAATCAGGAGACGAGGAGTAGTTGGAGTTCTTGTTAAAAGCCCTAAACTTGGTCGGGGTGCGTGGTGGTTGACAGCCCATCTATCCTATCTTGTTTTTACTTTCATTAGTTTAGTTCGTATCTAGTAGTTTTAGGAAGCTTTTGTTGTGGCCTGTATGTGGCCAGTGACTGGGTGTTTTGTAGGCGGTGATGGCCAAGGGTAGTTAAACCAAGCAAGCATATGGCCGTCACCCGTTATTTGCTAACCGTTCTTTCGTTCATCCAAGGTCAATATTAGCTAATGAAGTCCTTCGTTGATCTATAGTGCGCTTTCATTCCATTTTGATTCAACTTTTGACAATTTGCATATTTAGTGTGTGGCATGCTTCCCTTTCGTACTTTAGCTTTAGACTTTGTGTCACGGAATCTGTTTAAAGGTGCTCTCCTCAATTAAGGCATGGTTTTTGTTTTTCTCCATTGCCTGGCTTCGAGCCCTTTTTCCTTGGGGATATGTTTTGTAGCGTGCAAATGCATATGTGTTGACCGTATCCCCCTTTTTTTATAAGGATACGAATTTTCGTACTTGGTTTGGAACATGCTCATTGCTTAGTTATCTATCTAAGTTTTCAGCTGTTAGTTGCGAAGGTTAAATAAATTTGCTCTTTGGAACTCTTGCTAGTTGAATACGGAATGCGCATGTGATGAGTTTGTTTATCGGAAGGATTGTCTAGTTAGTTATTTAGTATGTTTCTGTTGCTCGGGACTAGCAACGCTCAAGTTGGGGGGTGTGATAAGCACCCAATATTGTAGATATTTGGTGCGCCTAGTCCCGTGTTATGTCTTTTATTTTCTGTTTAGTTGCCTTTTGTAGTGTTTTTGCGCGTAAGATTTTCTATTGAAGCATTTCAGGTTTACGCGAATAAGTGTGCTTGTTGAGTTGATTGGACAAACCATTGAGGGTAAGCAAGTAGGCGGTGCCTCGAAGGATTCATCCGTCGGGTGTCAAGACAAGGCACAAGGGCTTGAGCTGCATGAAGAAGACACGGTATCGATACGGAGATCAGCGTATCGATACGGTTTGAAATTAGAAGGATCTCCCAGCTTCAGCGTATCGATACGGCAATATGCGTATCGATACGATTCGAAAACAGAACCATTCCCGAGCTTTAGCGTATCGATACGGTTTTCTGCGTATCGATACGGGTCATCTACGGAGAAACTTGGATTTTGAAGCAAGCCGTCTCGGTATCGATACGGGATTGGAGTATCGATACGAGAGAAGACCGACTTACGTTTTTGATAGCTGTTAACTTTCTTTAATTGGCAAGTTACCTCTTTATGCGTGAAAAAGATATTTATGAGGAAAGAGAGTGTCTCTTGTATATAAATAGGACCTCCTTTCTCCCTCATTTGGGAGCTAGCTAATTACTTTCCTTAAACTTTCCTCCATTAATGTCTTGTTGAGTTTCAAAGCTTTTCTATCCTAAATTTCTTAAGAACTTGGTAAGTTTAAGTTGTTTGTTAATTTTCCAAGTACTAAAGTTGTTGCTACGGTTTAGATCCTTAATAATATCTAGTTTGTTTTCAATTCTATCGGTTTAATATGTTTACCTTTCCTAGCATAATTTCTAGCCTTTTCAATATGTGTGAGTAGTCGTTTGGCTAAGTCTTGGGTTAATCAATCCCAAGGACTTAGGTGGTTATTCGATTCTCGAACCTTCGGGCTTAAAATCATGGGTTCCGGAATAGAGCCTAACTTGTATTTTTTTTGGTCTAAACTAGGGGTGTAAACTACTTGGTAAGGTGTTTGGTCAAGCGGTCTTGGCAAGCGGCTTACCAAGGGATTGTGGCCCCCTATGTGTTTGATAAAAGTTTTCAACCAAGTTGGTTCGCCTCCGGTCAATCTCATCTTGTGACAAACGTAGTTTTAAAGTTAAATCTTCCGGGCAAGAGCGTGCGGTCGTGACTCTTGTTGGAGTTATCTTTGGGAATCGGTAACGGCCTTAGTCACGGGAGAGAAGATCCCTAGACTTGCCTTTTTAAAGTTCATTAAAACTCATTTCTAGTCTTTCGTTTTAGCTTTTACTCCACTTAAAGGAAAACTCAGTTGGCCGTCTCAAACGCCACCATCCATTACATATACCTTCAATCCAATCTAAGCTGAATTCGATTCCTTGTGAGTACGATCCCGGACTTCCGGATATTATGCTTCCAACGACTTAGCCCTACGCTTGGGGTTTAAAACCTTATAGAAGGCAAGGTTTACGGAGCTAAGCATGAGGGCCGCTTTGGTTTGGCATACATCGCCTCTGCCAAAGATGCCAAGAGAAGGAAATATACGGGAAAACCTCGAACCCTCTGTGGTGATCCCGATAGCTACTTTGTGCGTGAGGTGGGAAATGCTGCTTACACCGGTCAGGCCGAGCCATTTATCGATCCACGAACTGGGGAACTACTGCCCGATTTTGAAGTCTTTGCTGATGACACCTGGTCAAGCAGCGATGAAGAGCTAGCAAAGGCAGAATTCAAGAAGAAGCTTAGTCAGGTGAAGGTCAAGACTGACTGGCTGGGATCCATTGATCAGGGGAGTTTGGAGCTGCTGTTCCATGAGTTCTCCCAAGTGTGTTTGGCCGAGGAAGCTAAATAAGCCGAAGTGCTCATGCTCGGGCCCGACGCCCTCGAGGATCCTACCTTTCTTATCGTGGAAGCCAAGGGTAGCATTAAAAAATGCATTTTCAAACTGCGCTTAACTTGCATTGATGACACCTCTAAGTCTGAGTCTGAGTCTGACACAGAGTCTGTTGCGTCATCTAAGTCTAGCTCTGAGTCGGAGTTTGTGCCTCTGGGCCCTCCACGTCATAGCTTTTATTTCGAGTTTGATTCCCTTGTACTTGGCGACCCTCTTGGGTCTTGTGAAATGAATGAGGCATCTTCTGACTACTTCAATGATCTTTATATAAACTGTGTCGACCTCGACGATGAAGGGATAGATTTTGATGAGGACATTCCCAAGGAAATCCGTGCCCTCATCGAAAGAGAAGACGAAAGGCATGCTCAGCCATTAAAAAAAGAAGTAGTTTCTATAAATTTGAAAGATGAGAACGATCCCCGAATGGTTCAAGTGGGCTCCACGCTTTCGCCAGAGGAGCATCATGACTTCAAAGAGCTGCTCATCGAGTTCAGCGATGTCTTTGCATGGTCTCATCAAGACATGCCCGACATCGACCCTGAGATTGTGGAGCATCGGATCCCTTTGTTGCCGGATGCTAAACCTGTGAAACAAAAGCTAAGACGGATGATGCTGGATTGGGTGCAGAAAATCAAGGAAGAAGTCACCAAGCAGATCGACGCTCGCTTTCTCATGGTCTCTCAGTACCCCACATGGGTCGCCAACATTGTTCTCGTTCCTAAAAAGAATGGACAAATTTGAGTCTGTGTCGACTTCAGGGACTTAAACAAAGCAAGCCCCAAAGACGATTTTCCCTTGCCACACATCGATGTGCTTGTGGATAATACTGCGGGGCATGCTTTGCTCTCGTTCATGGACGGCTTCTCAGGCTACAACCAGATTCTTATGGCACCCGAGGACCGTGAGAAAACCACGTTCATCACTGAGTGGGGAACATACTGCTATCTGGTCATGCCGTTCGGTTTGAAGAATGCTGGACCTACCTATCAGCGGGCTGCTACGACCATCCTGCACGACATGATGCACAAAGAGGTTGAGGTCTATGTCGATGACATGATCGCCAAATCTAAAACTCGAGAAGGCCATATTCCTGTGCTTAGGAAGTTCTTCGAGAGGCTCCGTAAGTTTCACATGCGTCTCAATCCTCAGAAATGCACCTTCGAGGTCACGGCAGGTAAAATGCTTGGGTTCATGATCACTTCTCGTGGAATTGAGGTCGATCCATCTAAGATCAAGGCAGTGCTTGAGATGAAGCCACCAGAGTCCGAAAAGGGAGTGCAGAGCTTTTTGGGGAAGGTCCAGTTCATCAGCAGATTCATCACCAAGTTAACCTTAACTTGCGAGCCGATGTTTCGTCTACTCAAGAAGAACACCCCGTTCATATGGACAGACAAGTGTCAGGCGGCTTTCACGTCTATTCAGAACTACCTGCAGAACCCTCCAATTCTAATGCCGCCCGTGCCTGGGAAGCCCTTAATACTTTACTTGTCTGTAAATCCTTCGTCCATGGGGTGTTTACTAGCTCAGGAGGGAGATAAGGGGTTCGAGAAGGCCATTTATTACTTAAGCAAGAAGATGGTTGGTTGTGAAGAACGCTACACCGCTCTTGAAAAGACGTGTTGGGCTCTCGTCTGGGCTTCTAAGAAGTTGAGACACTACATGCTGGCTTACCCAGTGAAGCTGATTTCTCGAATGGATCCTCTAAAGTATCTATTCGAGAAGCCCGCGCTTACTGGTAGGTTAGCACGTTGGTTGCTCTTACTAGCCGAATTTGATCTCGAGTACGTCACAAGGAAGTCTGTCAAGGGGCGTGCAGTTGTAGAATTCCTGGCTGATCATCCCATCGATGGGCCAGAGGACTCAGACTTTGTGTTTCCAGATGAAGAGGTGCTAACAGTTGTCGAGGACACGTGGACTCTCTACTTTGATGGGGCGGCTAATTAGAAAGGATACGGGATCGGGGTGTTGTTGATAACTCCCGATGGTTCTCATATTTCGCTTGCGTTTAAACTGAATTTTGAAGTCACGAACAACCAAGCTAAGTATGAGGCCTGCATTGTTGGCATGGAAGCTGCACTCACACTCGGTGTAGAAAAAGCTCGAGGTCGTTGGCGATTCTAACCTTGTTGTATCTCAGGCCAACGGGGATTGGAAAGTTCGGGAAGACAGATTGAAACCTTATCATCAAGACTTGGAGGATCTCATCCCTCGCTTCACTAAGGTGACATTCACACACATTCCCCGTTTAAAGAATCAATTTGCCGATGCCTTGGCAACTTTGGCTTCCATGGTCGAGTTTTCGTTGGGTGTCAAACTTCGCCCAATCTTGATTAAACAGCGGGACTTCCCTGCTTATCAGTATATCAACGCCGTCGATGATGGCCTACCTTGGTACCACGACATATGGAACTTCATTGAGAGTGGCGAGTATCCGGTTGAGGCCATTAAGAAGGATCAAACTGCATTGCGAAGGTTGGCTGCCCAATACATTATCTGTGGAGGAAAGCTGTACCGAAGATCTCATTGTGGGATGCATAAGCTCTGTGTCAATGGCGCTGAGGTCACCAGAATAATGGAGGAGATTCACGAGGGAGTCTATGGACCTCACATGAGCGGTGTCATGCTTGCCAAGAAGATCCTGCGGCAGGGTTACTTTTGGTCGACCATGGAATCGCAGTGTGTGGATTACGTACGCCACTGTCACAAGTGTTAGATCCATGCCAATCTCATGCATGTCCCCTCCTTCCAACTTGTTTGGCATGACGTCGCCTTGGCCCTTTGCTGTTTGGGGCATCGATGTTATCGGCATGATCAGGCCCTCCGCTTCGAATGGCCATCGGTTCATTTTAGTGGCAATAGATTACTTCACCAAGTGGGTTGAAGCTGAATCTTACAAGACCTTAATTGCAGTTCAAGTCGCTCAGTTCATTAGGAAGAACATTATCTATCGATACGGTGTCCCACAGGCATTTGTATTAGATAATGGGACTCATTTCAAAGGCAGGGTTTTGGAACTTTTCGATGAGTTCAAGATTCAAGTTCATCATTTGACAGTCTATCGCCCTCAGACGAATGGGGCAGTCGAGGCGGCTAACAAGAACGTTGAGACAATCATCAAGAAATCCGCAGAGTCCACCAGGGACTGGCACGAGCAACTACCTCTAGCTCTTTGGGGGTATCGCACGTCGATTCGAACATCAACAGGGGCAACCCCCTTTTCCCTAGTCTACGAGATGGAAGCTGTGCTTCCCATCGAGCTCGAGGTACCGTCTTTGAGGGTCATAACAGAATGTGGACTCACGGAATCCGAATGGCTCAGTGGGAGGTTCGTTGAACTCATGCTCTTTGATGAGAGGATGCTCCGTGCCTTGTATCACGTTTAGGGGTATCAATGAAGAATTGCTCGGGCTTTCAACAAGAAAGTGAAGTCTCGGGACTTGGTCGAGGGAGATATGGTTACAAAGGAAATCCGGGCTCCCATTTTCGATCCACGTGGTAAGTTCCGTCCGAAGCGTTCGGGACCTTACATTATCAAGACCATCCTCTCGGGTGGAGTGGCTCAGCTCATTGATCTGGACGGCAACGAGTTCAACACTCTGGTCAACCTGGATCAACTCAAACGTTACTATCCCTGAGAGATGCTTGTTGGGCCGAAAACCACAAGGGTGGGCAGTTCCAAGCAAAAATTAGACCAAGCCTGCTAGGCTGAAAACCTAAGGGGGCAGTCTAGGCAAAAATAAATAGGCAATCAATCAAAGCTCGCTAGACTAAAAACCTGTGAAGGCAGTTCTAGGCAAAAGTTAGAGCGTAAAAGGAGAGCCAAAATACACGAGTGAACCTTTGCTTGAACTACGTGCGACCTGATTCCTTGAAAAGGGATACGTAGGTAATCTCTCCGTGAGATTCGGTCACAATCAATCAGCTTGATCCATGGTTTCCTATTCCAGGGTGTACCTCAATGTTCAGAGCGGCGCGGTGTTCAACATTTGGACCAAAAGGAGAAAGTTCTAGATCTTTCGTTTTTATTCAAACTACTATTTCTATTACACAGGCTGAGCAAAGTCTTTAAAAAATTTAAGCATAAAAACAGAATGAAATGCTAGAGGCCCTAACCGGCTCACAGTTTATTCTAGTTCATTGGAGTCTTGTCACGAGTCAGCCTATATTTGACATCCTTGCAACTTATTTTCTTAGCCATGCTATGTAGCGGTGCTTGAGTCCTGTGCTGAAATCTGGATCCGCTCCGCCAAGTTGTCGTAAACCCTAGTTATGCTCATATCCGGTCAGGTTTTGGGCCGTGAATGCAGGGATGTGAAAGGTCTCCTCTCCGGCTCGGTGTAGCCCTTGGCTTATTCCTAGTTGGCGGAGGATACGGCCTGGAATGTAGAATGTGAAGCTGGACAACCCCGCGATCACCATTCTCTCGTAGCCTGCAGAGTTCATGGCCATGTCCGGAATGTTCAGCATCTCGTGCCTCCAGATAATTTCATTCGGGGACATCTCGTTCATAAAGGCGTACCCCTCATTTTTCGACATCTCCAGGTAAATCATCCCTCGCTGATGCATTCGGCCAGGCAGGTGGGGCCAATTTGCCTCAGGGGCCGTCAGTAGCCCAAGTTTGTCTGATAGCCATAACAACATGAACGCAAAGACAAGTAAGGAGCCATATAAAACTTGAGTGGAAAAGACAAGTAAGGAGCTCCTATATAGCCTTAGCTGAGAGTTGAGGTAAAAACAGAATGTGTGAAAATCGGGAAAAGGTGAGCTGAGTGAGAGTTTACCTGCAATAGGAGTGGACTACCGCTGAATATGTTTGTTTGGCCAGTAGAAACCAAATCCAAACCTATGAGTGTTTCCGCGAGAACCATTGGCACCACGTTCCTTCGAGCGCCCAACTGAGCGGCGACACTTACCAGTGAAGGATTAACCCGCCCGTCTGGGGACACCAGCAAATATGCGGCCAATACACTGATTGACAGAGCAAATCGGCGTTGTGCCTGCACGGCAGTATCCTCTGGGTCACCTTCGGGCCCGTACCATTCCATCAGGCGCATGACGTTTATTTGCCCGCCAATCAGCAGACTGTCGGCTGCTCCTCCCGAGATGTTCAGATTGGTTTTCAGAAGCTTTGGCATGCTTTTTCTGTAAGGCGGTACGACAATCACGCTGGAGGCAAAGCCCTGGAGGTATGCTTGGAATTCCTCCACGGTTGGGCACAATTCATTGTCCCCGAATCTGAACACATAGACGTTCGGATCCCAGAACCGTAGGGCCACTCTCAAGATTTCGGGACAAAGCCTTATGCTTCGAAGGAAGCGTAAGGCGGCCAGCCCGTGGGACCGAAAGCATAGCCAATCGCTCACGACAAATTCTTCTAGCCATGGACCAATTAGGGTTGGTAGATGATTTGCCATTGAAAGGGTTATGTGGAGTTTTCTTTCTGGAGGGATGCCTTCCATGCACAGGGGCATGGCCCTTTTATAGCAAAAGGATTGGAAATATCCCCTTTTGCCAAGAGAAATATCTAGGCAAGGTGGCACCCCCCCTTCAATTCAAGGGTACACCTATGGGATATCCCAGAGGTCTCCTGGACGGCCAAGGGTGATGACAAGGCCTGCAACCCTTTAATTTATGAATGAGTCAATTTTGGCAACTGTAACAGGGTCTCTCCATCGCGCAACGGTGTGGGTCACTCGCGCACATGAGTGATACGCGCGCGTCCATGTCTCTTCAACGCGCGATAGATCAGCTTTTTCCTGCCAGAAAAACAGGCTACTGCCTTTTGAAGTGTGATTTTTCACATTTTGTCCCGAGCTAGTTTCTGAATTTCCAACACTTCCAGCAGGTCATTATGGATATTTATGACTGTGTCGAAGCGTTGTTCTATCAAATCGCATGTTTAATGATGGTTTCGAGTCCTCAGGGAGAGAATTTCCAAATTCTTCTACTGTGCAAGTCATTATTTCATAAAACATGCCAGGCATAAGGGCCGTACGGCTTACAAAGCAAGCGTTCAAAAGCAAAGCAAGTTTATTCTCAACATAAACGGGATTTCCACGGGATTCAGAAATGTCCCCCTGATCTTGCCTTAACTTCTTTGTGAAGCCACTTCACGTAGCGACTCTCCAACCATGTGATGGAGTCCGGGAGAGGCCCCTCCAATTCCCTGTCATTCCAGCTGCACTTATAGATATACAGGTTATAAGCATTGAAATCTGGGAGCTCAAAGTGTTCTCTCCCGAAATGTTTGTTCCCTTGGCTGATGCCAAGTTGACGAAGTATGCGCCCGAGAATGTAAAAGGTGAAACCCGTCAATCCGGCGATGATCACTCTTTCGAATCCCGCAGAGTTCATAGTCATCTCCGGAAGGTTCAACCAAGGACATCTCCAGACGATGTCTTCAGGATACATGTCGTTCAGAAAGACATACCATTCCACCACCAGCAACTCGGGGAACAACATTGGTCTCTCGACCAGATTCCTTGGAAAGTTTTCAAAATTGGCTTGAGGTGCTTCAAGTACGCCCACTTTGTCCGAAAGCCAAAGTTGCACGAGCGTAAAAAAACAAGTAAGGAGCCAGATACGGCCTGAGTGAAAAAACAAGTAAGGTTTGTTGTGCGATCCTTACCTGAGTGTCGAGGTAAAATGAAAAGTGAGCAAATTGAAAAAGGTGAGTTGAGTGAGAACCTACCTGGAGCAGGAGAGGACATCCGCTGAACGAATCTGCTTGGCCACTTTTGACCAAGTCTAAGCCCATGAGAGTTTCCGCCAGGACTATGGGTATAATGTTTTTTCGGGCGCCCATCTGCGATGCAATGCTCACCAAGCTAGGGCTAACCCTTCCATCAGTGGGAATCAGCATGTAGGCGACAAGCACGCAAATTGAGAGCACAAATCATCTGTGAGCCGGCCCAACATAATCCCCGAGGGCTCCTTCCGGACCATATAGCTCAATGAGGCGAACAATGTTAAGTTCGTCGTTTTGAAGTATACTCGCCGATAGCTCTTCAGATATATTGAGCTTCATCCGTAAGAGGTGCCCCATGTCCTCTTGGAGCGGAGGAACAACAAGAACATGAGAGTTGGTGAAGCCTCGGAGATATGCTTGGAACTCCTCCACCGTCGGACACATCTCATCATTATAGAACCGAAAGACATGCGTAGCTGGATCCCAGTGACTCATGGCAGCTTCAAGAAGCTCAGGGCACGGCCTTGCATAGCGGAGATTGCGGATTGAGGCTAGGCCTTGGGATCGGGGGCCCTCCCAATCAACAGTTTCTGACATTAGCCAAGGGTCGAGTATGGCGGCTAATGGGCTTTCCATTTTCAGTAGTGGGAGAGATTTTGTGCTTGCAAGGGAAGTGTATACCCTACATTGCTGCAAATGCTTCTCATTTATAGGCAACTTCTTGAAAATATCGTCCTCGATTTTCGTGCCAGAAGATAAACTTTATGCAAGGTGTCCTAACACCTTGCCATGCAAGGACACCCTCTTCTGCAACCTCAGGATAGTCTGCAGGACGTTTTGGGGTGATGACAAGGCTTCTTGTGCCTTAAAGGAGTGATCTAGTCAAACAAAGGTAGCCTAGCAGGGTCGGATCATCGCGCAACTATGCCACTTCATCGCGCGAGAAAGCTTTCCATCGCGTGATGGACCCAGTTCCTCGCGCGCGTGTTCACCTGCAATTTTAACAGTTTATAGCAGCTACTGTCCAAATTTGGTCATTTTTTGTTCCAGGGGGATTTTGGCACTTTTGATGATTCCAGCAAGTCATTATGAGTATATGTGACTGTGTCCATGCATCAGATTCGAAATGTCATGCTTAATGAAGATTTCAGACCCCCAGCGGCCCGTTTCAGGTTCAAATCAAGGTTTCGGGAGGTCGAATCTCGTTCCGAGGGTTTTAGCCAAGTTTTGTCATGCTGTACAAGTCATATGGACCTTATGTGACTGTTTGGAGGTGTCGGTTTTAGTCCGGGACATAATTGAGTCATTTTTTTTGGTTTTATGCCGTTTTTGCGTTATTTTGAGCATTTTTTGGTCTAAATCTATTCCCGGGGCATTTTCTTCAGTTCCGTCAATTGGTACAGGTCACGTCATGCATGTTTGACCTTTCAGAAATGTCAGTTTTGTCTCTAGCGAGGTATTTTGGATTTTGGCTCATTAATGCCCAAAATTTCATTATATTTCTCATATCCTCGTGTCCTGGTTGTATCGTAGGACACGTTACCCATTTCTTTGCAAGCTAGTCATATTTGTACATACACGTGTGTCTGTGCGCAGTCTCAGTACGTTATCAATGCAAGTTTGGTATTAGCAGTTGGTTTTTGTTTTCTCTTATCCAATACAAGAGTTTAATAAATCAGAAGATGCAAATTTTATAACTACTATGCTTTATCCATGTCAAAACGGTAAAGCTGAACAGAATGAGCGGCACTTCGGCCAATCAAAAGCATCATGTCTACTTGGGCACATCCGCCCGCAAGTCAAAAAGGCGCGCAGGCCCCCAAAACTACTATCTAATGTCAATGTGAGGCATACAAGCCCTTTATCAAGCTATCTACTTAGGCACGCAGGCCCGAAAGCAAAAATCAAAAGTGTAGAAAGTAAAAGGAGGCTCAATGGTAGCCCTTAGCGCTCCGCGAGCCAGTCGTCGTCATCGTCATCGTCGTCATCTTCCTCCCCACGGTCTTTCCTGTACCCTGGATTATCAAAGGAGTCGTCAGAGCCGCTGCTGGTGGACGAGCGCTCCTCGTCCTCTTCTCCCACTTCCTCTTCTCTTTCTTCCTCTTCTTCAGAGGACGCAGGCAGAATCAGCTGTTTCTTTTGGACCGGCTCAGCTTGAGATGGCTTCTCGCGCATCTTGATTTGGTACTGCATCTCTGCACATGCCATGGCCTCTCTGGCTGGCAGCTGCTGGCTGTGAGCTCCTGGTCTGTCGCCGTGTGGTGGAGACCGGAGGTGCGGGAGTCTTTGCTGCCACCTTCTTCTGTGGAAGGTCCCGTGCACTTTTCCTTCTAGGAGCCGCCTTCCCCTGTGCCTGCATTGTTATTTCATTTAAAACATGAGTATACATTGTGCATATTGTATTTCAAATGCTGAGAACAGGTAAATTCTATCAGTTATCCAAGGCTATCAAAGTAGGAATGTATCGAAAGCGGGAACGTATCATTTTCTGAGATGTATACCTGAGTCCTCTGAACGGCGGCTGGCTGAGTCGAAGGTGGGGTCGGAGCTGGGTAGTGCAACTCTAGTGGTAACCCGCTTGCTGCTCTTTGTAGGAAAGGTCAATAGGTGCGACCGTTGACCGTTTGACTAGCCAATGAGCATGTGACACGTTTACTCGTCCTCGCGGGGGTGACGATTTGACCGATGAACCCTAGCTTGCCACGTGGCGCCTCAGTCGCGCGACACGTGGCCCCTTGCGCGAGGGAGCCTTGTGCTACCCATCGCTCCGCAGCAACCATGTAAGGGTCGCGAGCTTTTGTTCCCCCATTAAGGAGAGAATTACATTTATTCAGGAGAACACTTGGCGCGGTCCCAATCTAATGGAGACGATAACGCGGTTTAACCAAGACACCAGTGATTTGCCCAGGCTCTTATGCCTGCTCCGGCCTTTAGGCACGACCCGAGGGGCCCCTTGAGGCTTGGCAGCGGTACAGGCGCGATCGATTAAGGTCACGACCTTGCCCTTACGGGAATGATGGGGGATCTAGTGGTTTGGTGGCTGTAAAAGAAGAAGAGGATCTCCGCGAATAAGAGGATACGCCGACCGTCATACTCGCGGGTCATCGCGAGGGTCGCGACACCTCGGCGGTCAGGGGGTACAGGGGGGACACGTGTCATTTTATTAGCGCGCCACTTGGCGCCCGAGCATTAGCTCGTGTGGTCTATAAATATGAATGTTTCTTCACCAGATCCCAAGGTTAGAGAGCCTTGTGAACATTTCCTAGAGAGAGAAAGTTGGTGAGCACTGATTTTAAAGGAGGTCTTATCCTCTTTCAGGGGCTCTATTGTCTTTCCTCTTGGGGATCTTTGGGTTTGGGTCTCCACTGCCTACCCTTCCTGTTCACCCCTGCTCTCTTCTTCACCCTTCTAGATCACTCCTTCCATTCCTTTCTATAAACTATTCTAACCTCTCCGGCACATCTATTCCTAAGGAGTATTTGTCCACTCAGATTTCGGACCTATCCTACATTGGCGACTCCGCTGGGGAGGTTGTTTAGTTTATGGTTAGCTTAAGAAGTGGTCTAGAAACTCCGGCTGTTCTTCCTCCTCCGACTCATACTCCGGCCATGGCGGAAAATCTGCTCAATACCGGGCCGATCTTGGCCGAGGGCGATGGATCTTCCACCCATGGAGGAGACGCCACCATAGAGGTTCTTCAAGCTGTTCGAGATGGCCAGAATCAGATGATTGCCGCCATGGCTGCTCTCACAGAGGCCATTACTGCAGCTCTGCCAGTAGCGCCGGTGGTACCACCAGCAGTACCACCTGTAATAGCCCAGCCCCCTCCCGCAGCAGCAGCAGCAGCTGCAAACCCCCTTCAAAACCCTCTTCAAAACCCTGTTCAAAATCCCCAAAACCCCAAAACCGGTGGACCGGCCCCTCTTACGGGTACCGGTTCAGTCCACCAACAACCTCTCCCGGCCGGGAACAACGGCCAATCTCAGAATCAGTTCCTCACTGTAGCTGATGTTCAAGCCCTCTTACTCAAAGAGAAAACCAAAGCCACACTTCCCTCCCTACCTAATCCCGATATACAACCCCCTTATCCCATAACCATCCTCTCTCTACCTTATCCAGAGGGATATACCCCACCCAAGTTCATCAAGTTTGACGGAAAAGAAGGCAGCGCCCAAGAGCATGTGGTTCGGTTCATCGAAACACTTGGGGCTCAATCTGGTGACCATAACCTTCGCCTTCACGAGTTCTCAAAATCCCTTACCTCGCGAGCGTACACTTGGTATGTGAATCTTAAACCTTATTCGATCGAAACTTGGGAAGAAATGGTAAACAAGTTTTACACTAAGTTCTTCCAAGTCCGCGAGAAGGTCACTACCTTGTCCCTCATGAAGGAAACCCAACGTAATGGTGAGGATATCATCGATTACATCAAGCGCTTTCAGGACAAAGCTGTGGACTGCCATGAGCCAGTGGGCGAGTCACACTTGGTCGAAATATGCATTGACGGAATCCTGCGCGAGTATCGCGTATTCCTGGTGAACATTAAGATCCCCACCTTTTCAGCTCTCCTCGAGGCCGCTTACAACCTGCGATATACTGTGAAACCCCCTTCCAAAGACAACTAGAAGTCCAACCGCTCTATCACAGTCGCTTCTGCCTCTTCCGCTCAACAGTCGCACAGGAGGCAGGGGGGTGGTAGCGACGGTGGCGGTCATAAGAAGCGAAGGGACAAAGAACCAGCCGAGGTCCCAGAATACCCATGCAGTATGGAAGAAGTGAAGGCGTTGGTGGAACAATGGGTCACCGATGGCGTACTCATGCTGCCTGAAGTTGAGCGTGAACCATCGCGGCAGGATCGCGAGAGTCCGAGGTACTGCATGTACCATAGGCACATGAAGCATCCAACAAGCGATTGTTGGACCTTGAGGAGGATCTTCAAAAGAAAGCAAGAAACCAACCAGTTGAGGGTTGGAACTGGCCGCCCTAACGACGTGCGCGAACATCCTTACCCTGAGCACGAGCGGGCAGTCCACATGGCCGCCTGTTACAATTTCTTTGCTGATGAAGACGAATACACGGATGAGGAGGTCTGCATGACTTCCTATTACGATCACTTGGATGAAATTGCTTCTCACGAGCAGCCAAGGGTCACTCCTGACCCTGATGCTGCAGTCAAGGTGTTGCAAGGAAGTTCTAAGTTCAAGGCGTTCTACGACGCGCTAGGCTTCACAGCCGCGGCTAGAACAGAAATCACTAAGTCCATCGTGAGCATCGCGGAGGCGCACCAGCAGGCGTGCATGGCTTTGGATGGCTCAGTGCCGCGAACCATCCGAGAAGGAGCTAACACTATCACCTTCTCCGACGCTGACCGTCACGTCACGTTCTCCCACAACAGGCCACTCTATGTAACAGCTCACATCAAGGGGGTTGAGTTGAGGCGAGCTTTCTTAGATGGGGGAGCATCCATCAACATCATGCCACTCGCTACCTTCAAGAAGCTTGGAATACCAGAAAATCGAATCATTAAGTCCTCCGTCGCGATCACGGGATTCGGAGGAGATAAGAAGGGATCCTTGGGCTACGTGGTGGTGGACCTCGCGGTAGGTGCCATTCGCGCCGCGACGAAGTTCCACATCATCGAAGCACAAACGAACTACCATATCATTCCAGGGAGGAGCTGGATGCACAAGTATGCTGTAGTCCCGTCGAGCTATCATCAGTGCATGAGGGGAATCTGGGCAGGAAAGAAAGTCACGGTAGCCGCGTCAGAAAAGCCTTTCGACACGGATGAGGCGCACCTGCCCGATGCGGTCTACTTCTCCGAGATGGAGGAAGAAGTGGATGTGGTGTCAGCAAAACCCGTAGGCATCAAGGTTCCAAGATGGGAGAACATCATGAACAGGGAAGAGTGGGTCGCGAGCAAGCGACCCGCCGCGAAGGTGGCGTCAACAGTCCCGAGGAAAGTTACTAAGGTCCAAGAGGGTGGAAAGACGGTGTACTGCTTATGACGGTGCGCGGGGGTAGCAGTCCCTCCCAGGGTCGCTAACCCCCACACTGTGATAGCAGCAGAAGTTGAGCCAGACTTGGTGGATAAGCCGGAACCAGCTCCGGAATGCATGCAAAGTCGGGGCCTTAGTGTGGAAGTCCACCACCGCAGTCATGAGGGACCTGGAGCAGCCAAAGTTCATTTCGAGGTGGGAAGGTCCGTATGAAGTAATCAAGGCCAGTAGCAGCGGCCATTACGAGCTAGCAAGGGTCAGTGATGACTTTAAAACTGGCCCTATCAATGTTAAGTTCATTAAGATGTACTACCCATGATGTAAGGGTATTTCCTATATTTTCAATTTTTTAAGAAGGCGTCAGGCCATTCTATCCTTGGTTCATTTATGAACAGCTGTCATATGTAAGGTGGCAAGTATTATGTGATGGGCAATGAATGGAAAGTATAGCGGCAGTTGTAATATCATCTAACTATGTTCCTAAAACATAGGCATATTACGCATAAAACTACTGCAAATATCCGAAGTTGTCATTGCACCACCATAAGTTACCCCAAAAGTCTACTACAAACAAGCCATCAAAGTCATCGTATTACAACACAAAAGAGTAAACAGAATCAAGCACCAAAGATATTCCTCAGGAAAGGGTCAGTATTGCGAAGGGGCGCATCAACAAGTCTGTCACCAAGGCGAGCCTCCTCAGCCAAGTGCTCGTAAACCAACCTGCGTTCTTCTACCGCAGCCTCCGCTGCAGTTACTGCACTTTGCGCTTCAGCGAGAGCCACGCGAGCCTTCTCTAGGGCCACTTTAGCCCCCTCGCAGTCCATCCGCAGTTTCTCATTCTCCCGCATGATCTTCGCGGCCTCGAGCTCCTTGTACACCCACCAAATGTCAAACCCCAACTTGTCAAAGTTTTGAACAGTAAGCCCGACCTCCTCAATCTGTTGAGGACCCAACTCGCACACCTTTAGGCCTTTGATACTCCACAAGAAGGTGTAAAGGCACTCCAGTTGCATCCGGCCCATGGTCCGGCTGTAAAGGCCGCGGACCTTGAAGAATGTGTAAGGGAAAAGATCTCGGACGAAGGAGAGAAAAGAGGTCGACTCAGGAGTAAAGCCATAATACCCAAAGAAGTCCTCGTTTGAAGGCTCCTCCACCTCGTTGACCACTGGCGGGTCCACCACTTGCACCTCAGCATCATCATCAACCACCGCATGCTCGCGGCTAGTACTGGCTTCAACCTGTTGCTGCGAAACAGACTCGCTAGCTTGCAAAGAAGTACCGTCACCAACGCCCCCAACGGCGTACCCCGTCTGCGAAAGCCCAAGGGATACAAGGGAGTCATCCTGCAGGTCCGCGAAGACCTCAGCGGTAGTCAGATTCGTGAGTGCCACTGCCGTGTCGTGCGCCTGGAAGTGTGAGGTGAGATCACCGGTGGGCGGAATGTTAATGCGTTTGTCAAGGAGATGCAGGGCAGTCTTTACCGCCTCTTGGGAAGATGGTGGCGGAATGTCAGCCTCCGGGGCCAATTGGTTAATATCAGGAATGGAAAGAATCCCCTCAGTCAGAACCCTCCAACGAGGAACCAAGCCCGGAATGTTTGCATCCTCTTCATCCTCATCAATCACGGGTGGCATCACATCACCACCAAAATTACCGTCATCACCTCTGCCACCACCGCGACCTTCGTCGCCACCATCATCATCATTACCACCATCGCTGCCCAGATTTTCATCCTCATTATGAACAAGGTCCTCACCACCATTACCATCACCACTATAATCCTCATCGTCGTCATCTTCATCACTTGGGTTGCCCTCACTGCCACCCGCACTGCTATCATCATCCTCCTCATCATCGCGATCATCGCTACTATTAGCATCGCTCTCATCACCATCAAGTTCCCCCTCATCGAGGGTGACAACCACTTTCTTACCTGCGGCAGCGGACGTGCCGCTAGGACTGAGATGTGTAGTGCGAAGCAGTTTGAAAGACTGACTGATCGGGGCGGTATCATCAATACTGCTGTCGGAACCCCCCTCGTGAGCCTCCTCGCCTTCCCTCTTTCTCTTCAGCTTGCTCAAGGGGATGTGCTCCCCCCCCCCCCCCTTCGTATCTGAACGAGGAGCCTACAAAGCAATAAGGGATATGAGAGAAAGCAGTAACAAAACGAAGCGAGAACTAACGGGATAAGCTCAAGGCAGGAGACAAATCTCATCTGCAGACACAACGCTCGCAGGGGTCTCTTCAGAGCGAGAAGTCCTTGAGGAGCGGATAGGGGCACCCTAGAAAAGAAACGAATTCAGAAGTCGCAAGAAACATTAACAGCGAGCACCACTAAGAATAAGATGGAGAAATGTCATTTCAAAAGAAGGCGTACCTTCCGTAGTCATTTTAGCCGAAGACCTTGCTGTTGCGAGGAGGATTGCTCTCTTGCCTTCGCACGAGTCATTCTCGGCGGGATGACAGTCGAAATTGGCTCCGCGATGGTGATGCCGCGGCTGGCCGTGAGAGCAGCACTTGGTGGGGCCCAATGACTTCTCTTACCTCGCCAACCAGTTTGCCTCGCCTTCGGGGACCTTAGAGACACGTCGCGATGGTAAACGTCTGGAAGGGCTGGAATCTCAGGGGGGCCGCGTACATAACTAATGAAGGAGTCGAGATTGCAACGCCAGGCCAAGCGGCCATTAGCAGTAAAGAAAGCCTCCCTGTCGTTCCTCGGAAGTACCACAATATCACTCAGCCAATTCCTCCACATGAGCCCTGGTAAAGCGACGAAGACTCTCGGCATAACTTTTCAGCGGTGGCGCTGGACCCAGCGCACCTTGATCGTAGCCGAACTGCCGTGCTACACTATCCGGACGATACAACACAGAGCGCGTCCCCTCCGCGCATAAGGCGGGAAGGGAGCATGGGCAAGCGGCGGCGAATGCAGCGAGAGCAGAAGAGGAGACAGCAACACCGTCAGTTTGAAATTCAACAATACGGTCGTCTTCCGAGAAAAAGCTGGTTGGGAGGACACCTTCGACCGGCTCAGCATAGGGTCGCGGAAGGAATGTGCCAACATCATCGATCCGTCTCCCCCAAGGCTTCGTCGAACTCACCCCACTCCATCTCATGATTCGGGGGCAAGGTTCCTCACTCCAGCTAAGGTCCACAGGAGAAGGCGCGAGGCTCGGGAAATGCTCAAAGCAGAAAGCCATCAGAAACTGTGTGTGCACCACTGACACCATATCATAGCGTCCCAAAGATCTCTCAGTATCAGCATGGACTTGATCCAGACGGTGAAATAACGAACCAAGGAAGAGAGGGCCAAGCGGGTCGAAATCCCCTCGCGCAAGGCTTACCGTGAGGGGGAAAATAGTATGATTCGGCCCTTCATAAGGAAAATCAGGAATTACAAAGAAAGAAAGCCAGTAGACGAGGAAACCTGCAAGATGGAGATCGGAATCGAACATCTTCCCATGAAACTCAGTTGCTTGCCCAGCAGGAGGCACGGTCCCCGGAGGAGGCAAGTCCTTGAAGAAGTACCTCAACCAACAGCCCCAAGACGTCTTACCCGACTTCGAAGGGGCCCGTACGCGTCCCTCTCTGTCAAAGCGGGACCCGCACTTGCCCGCCGCTGTGTATGCCTTCCTCAGCCGATCAACCAGTCTCACATCCGCCGAAGAGAGGTTCGAGGGGTCGAAGGCCACTGACCCCCTAGTGCTTAGCCTCATCATCACAGCTGTATCCTGAAGCGTCAGACCGCAGTCCCCCCATGGGAACACGAAAGTGTGAGTATCCCTGCTCCACCGAGAAACCATGAAGTCGATGTTGTTGTTGTTCCTTCGAATACTCAACTTCGCCGAGAGGCGGACATGCTCGAGAACACGGGAAGCCGTAAGCGCATGCACGGAGACCGGATCTTCCAAAACCGACTCCACCCAGTCGCCCCAATGAGCCGGCGCCTGAGATACGGCCTCGTAATTGATGAAGCAATAGGGGACATCCCCTCTCTCCACTCAGAATCTCAAAACGGAAGAAGGAGGGATCAAATCAGCCTCCTCATGTGGTACCTCGGGAACTAAGGACAGGGGTTCCTCCGGGATCTCTGTCTCCGGCACGAAAGCCTCCGCCAAAACGAATCACTCGAGCCGCCGAGGTACGGCGCCCGAAGCCACTCATCGGCGGGGAGTGCTCGGATGGAAGTCTGCAAAATGGCCTTGCTCCCCTGCTCTACATCGTCTCTCACCATCATGAACCAAGAAGTGGGTTTGTGAGAGAGAAGAGAGAGAAAGTTGCAGTCGGTGAAGGAAAGAGGAAGAAGAAGGAAGATGGGGCTCTGGTAGAGAGAGAGGAGAAAAAGTTGGGGTCTTTTAAAAAAGTGAAGAGGTTTATGGCTAAGTAAGGCTACTTATACTCAGAGAGAGGTCCCCCAAATCTCGAAAAAGGGACACAGTAAATGAAGGGGTGTGATAAACTCTGCAGACTTGAACAGCCCCGACAGTTGCATGCGCGAATGACAGCGCGTGGGTCATACGCGCGTGGGGGGCAATTGTAGGAAAGGTCAATAGGCGCGACCGTTGACCGTTTGACTAGCCAATGAGCATGTGACACGTGTACTCGTCCTCGCGGGGTTGACGATTTGACCGATGAACCCTAGCTTGCCACGTGGTGCCTCAGTCGCACGACACGTGGCCCCTTGCGCGAGGGAGCCTCGCGCTACCCATCGCTCCGCAGTGACCATGTAAGGGTCGCGAGCTTTTGTTCCTCCATTACGGAGAGAATTACATTTATTCAGGTGAACACTTGGCGCGGTCCCAATCTAATGGAGAAGATAACGCGGTTTAACCAAGACACCAGTGATTTGCCCAGGCTCTCATGCCTGCTCCGGCCTTTAGGCAGGACTCGAGGGGCCCCTTGAGGCTTGGCAGCAGTACAAGCATGATCGATTAAGGTCACGACCTTGCCCTTACGGGAATGAAGGGGGATCTAGTGGTTTGGTGGCTATAAAAGAAGAAGAGGATCTCCGCGAATAAGAGGATATGCCGACCGTCATACTCGCGGGTCATCGCGAGGGTCGCGACACCTCGGCGGTCAGGGGGTACAGGGGGGACACGTGTCATTTTATTAGCGCGCCACTTGGCGCCCGAGCATTAGCTCATGTGGTCTATAAATATGAACGTTTCTTCACCAGATCCCAAGGTTAGAGAGCCTTGTGAACATTTCCTAGAGAGAGAAAGTTGGTGAGCACTGATTTTAAAGGAGGTCTTATCCTCTTTCAGGGGCTCTATTGTCTTTCCTCTTGGGGATCTTTGGGTTTGGGTCTCCACTGCCTACCCTTCCTGTTCACCCCTGCTCTCTTCTTCACCCTTCTAGATCACTCCTTCCATTCCTTTCTATAAGCTATTCTAACCTCTCCGGCACATCTATTCCTAAGGAGTATTTGTCCACTCAGATTTCGGACCTATCCTACACTCTTCTGACCACATTCTCCAAATCCAGCGAGCAATGGAAATCTTCATTCACCCATTCGATTGGCACCTGCAAATTCATGTTGGCATTATCAAGCTATTCAACAATGATTCAAGTGTATCGAAATGCAATAACGGAAGCTAATTCTTACCAGCACAGTCACTGGTGTTGGCTCAACCCTGGCTGGCACAAGGTGTATCTCCGCAGGATTCCCCTGGTTATCTACCATTGGGATCTTCCATAGCAACTCCAGGGGTCCGCCTACTACCGGACCACTCAAGCTCCGCCTCGCAGGGCCCTCACCTCCTCTCTATCTCTTGCCAGTAGCTCTCCTCTCCTCAGCAGCTCCAAATGCCTGGCTCCGCACCTCTCTTAAAGCTCGAATCCTGAGTGGTCCCGCCAAGTGGTCTCTCTGGTAGGTGGTGTAGTCCATCTCAGGACGCAAGTAACGTGTCAGCTCAGTGTCCGGCTGCGTAAACCTCTCTAGCTCGGCCCATGTGTACTTGTCCGTATGTGAAGCCCAGGGTGGAAGTGGCCCTTGACCTGGAACTCAAAGTAACCAAGTGACTGGCGAGTCACTAGATCCCCCAAGTACCATTGCCAGCCAAAGGACGACTCCAGCAGCACCCTGCTAGCCATAACAGCTCTGCTCCTGGCCAAGTACTCAGGCTCTGGCCCTGCTACCCTCTAAGGATTCCAGTTGATCTGCAGACAAGACAAACAAGCAATGTGCATAATTGATCAGCGACAGCATTAAAGCAATGAAAGGAATACATGTTTGAGTATTGGGATTTGTGATATACCTGTGAGGCCCTGAGCTTGTCCAAGTACAGCCTAAAGGCATTGAGGTCGCCTCTCCCCTCTTTCGTCCCCTGATGAAGCAATTTTGAATCCGGCACGGACCTGATCCTGCAAAACAAAGCTGAAGCTAGAGTCAATTGGAGACTTCCGGATAGTATTTTTTCAATGTATATTTGTTGATTCATTCTTTGTATAGCCAGTAGATACCATATAGTGGTTTCGGTTTCCCACTGGGGGATTCCCCTTTTATGTCTTGTAATGGTTTTTTTTGTTTCACACTGGGGTATACCCTTTTTAGGTTGTATTTGTTTGAGCTTTTCAATGAAATTTGTGCTTATCAAAAAAAAAAATAAAATAAAATAAAGCTGAAGCTAGAGTCACCGGTGTGGTGGCGTGCCAACCCTCCGATGCCTAAGTCAGTATAGAACTTGTTATTCGGTATGAGAATTCAGGTTCTCGGTTGTCAGTGGTGCGTACCTTTATTGGAGTTCTACCGTTACTTTTATAGGCATTTGATAGGAGGTTGAGTCCTAGTAGGACTGCATTCCGGGGATTTTGGATCGCTTTAACGAGGTGGGTGGAGTCCTGCCTTAGCTGGAACTCCACGAGCATCCTGTTTTAGCATGGAATCCTTATCCAATGATAACAATGATTAAGATAAGCATTTTATGCTTATCTTATCGGCTCCTCTTCCTTTATCCCATAGGATTTAGGTTTATCAGAGCGGTATCTAAATGGGAATGAGTAATATTCCGTGAATATTACTTATCCCATCTTAGCTTCATGTCAAAGTTGGTCCTTAGACCTTATTCCAGCTCCGTCTCATGGGCGTAGCTGGCATCCTCTTACCTTGTTGCAGGTGTTGGTTTCCTGGGGAGCTTGGGCGAAGCTGACTTCTACTCCTCAGGTCCGCACTTCTTACTGAGCTAGCCTTACCAGATTTTATCCTACTTATCAGGTACTCCCCTGTTTCCAAGCTCTAGCTCTTGGCTGGAGGTTAGAAACATAGTTCAGACCTGTATGACGGTTGCTGCTTTTTCTCTTCTTTCGGGGTTTTAAATGCGTGTTGCATCGTGGGACAGGTGTCAAAATCCTTGCTACTCCAGTGCTCAGAGGTGGACGACGAAGATTTCAGGAGCGTTTATCGGGATTGGTGCTTTGGCGCTTAGGCTTACCCCTGTTCTGATCAAACTTTCTCAGAGAGGCATTCGAGTCATCCCAGGCGATTTCTTGTGTGAAACCCTTCTTCTCCGCTCCTCCTTCGTCGTGTTAGAGCCCGTCTCTCCTAGGTACGTTTTCTTCTTCTTGCTGTTCTTTTCTTTCTTTTCATGTTAGATTCTCCCTTTCTTGGTGTAGAGATTCCAAGCCCAGAGTGGGCTACTCTAGGGGAGTTTGTTTACGCTAGATTAGCTGGTTTTGCCTCTGCCAACCCTATCTCTCCTGTTATAGAAGACTTCGCCCCCTATTCTATTGTTCTCCAAGACATGGTCTTTCGCAATCTCTTCGGTTTGTTAGCTTCCTCACACCCACGATCATCCGCTGTAACCCTAATGTCGGGGGATATTATCAATTTTTCCTCGATTCTCCAAGTTGAAGAGTCGTCGGTGGACGAAGAGGTCCCGTTGCGTCGTAGTAATGTGGCCAGGGCCCCGTCGCATGTGGGTCATTCTAGTGGTGTAGACACCCCAATTTGGCCTAACGATTATTTCAAGTCCCACCTTGGGACAATCCCGATGATGAAATGGATACAATGATTGCTGATTGCTTCCTTGAGGACCTTAGGACTTTCGGTAAGAACTTTGAGCCACTTAGAGGACCCAATTCAAAGCCATACAGCCTTTCAGACAGAAATACAGAAGCCTAGGAGAATCCATCTGTCGGCCGTGACATCGATCCCACGGCCCTTACATCATTTCCTCACCCGAGCAACCTGTTGCTAGCCAAATCTCCCTGAGAGATCAATCCCTCGGCTGCAAGATCAATCCTTCGGCCGAGACATCCATTCCTCGGCTGTGATATCCTTTCCTCGGCCGTCAGATCAACCTTTTTCCAGACTCTGGAACGTGTTCTGTCAGACGTTTGATCCGATTACACTACCTTCCCGATGCGTTCGGGCTACGTTAGAGGATTGCCATGGAGAGTTAGAATCACACTCTAACTCCAATTTTTATCGTGCATTGCGATTGGCCAGAGTAAGTCATCCATATGCCTATATAAAGGAGCCTTCGGGCTCCGAAATTGATATACCTTCACACTCTCTCAAGCCTCGAAATTCTGCACAAATACTCTCTCAATCCCATACTTCAAAAGCCCTAACCTCCCGAAGGCAGCCGTCAATCCGGCGATCAAACCCCGAAGTTCAAACCCTAACTCTAGGGTTTTCAATCAAGCAATCAGTCAAATCACACCCAATCCAAAGCAATCAAGCAACTGAGGGATCAAGGTGGTGAGGCCCAACGGCCTCTGGTTTGGCTTATTTACTGTATTTCTAACTAACTGTAGCGTTTTGATTATCCGTTAATCTTTCTGTCTGGTGTGAGGAAGAACACCGACCGGGGCTTCGATCCCTCGGCCGATACATCAAACCAAGAGGATCCCTCGACCGTGACATCCATTCACCGGTCGCGGGATCCATCTCCCTGGGACATTTTGTTTGCCTTTTTGCTTTCTGATGCATGCTTATTTATCGCACTGGCTCACTTTGCTTACTGTTTAAAGGAATAAATAAACAGACTATGTGTTAGGATTAAACAAAGCACCTATACGTCTTATGTTGAATGATTATGGGCCAGTCTCACGACTGGGCAAAGAGGGGTGCCTAACACCTTCCCCTTATTGTACTTTTGGCTCCCGTATCCAGAATCTCTATCTATTTTCCCAGTTTTAATAAACTGGGTGGCGACTCTGTTTTGATGATAACCGCTATCATGTGGTGATGTTCCTAGCCATGGGAATGTCCATGATTTTGGCTTACGAAGCAAGCAACCAATTGAGCAAACAAACATTGATCAATCTGTATGGCGATGCCCCGTTTGGTGTTAAGCCTTTATCTCCTCCGCCGTCTTCGAAGGGTCCCCGTAGGGTTCCAAGTTTTTCTGCTTCCACCATTCCTTCGACAATCACAAATGAGGAGTTGGCCGTTCTTAGGGTTAGGTTTTTGATTCCATCTTCTGTAACCCTTAGGAAGCCCTTAGAGTCTGAGCGTGCCTGTTCTTTTGTTGAAAATGAAACATGCATTTATGTTGGGGCTTTAGAAGAGGGTCTTCGTTTGCCCTTTCCTGCCGTGGCTAGGGAGGTACTGAGTTTCTTGGGTTTGGCTCCTGGCCAAATTGTTCCCAACTCTTGGCGTTTACTAATTGGTTGTGCTGCTCTTTGGGGAGCCATGTCAGATGGTCTTACGCCGTTGACAAAAGGGCCCTTTCTTAATCAGCCCCAAATAAAAGAGGCTCTTGGGGGTGTAGGATGGTATTACTTTACAAAAAGACATGGCGAAGGAGAATTGGTCACCAATCTCCCCAATGTTCATAAGAATTGGAAAGATAAATTTTTCTTCGTTGGGGGAGATGGATGGGAACTTTCGAATTGGGAGGTTGGGTCCTATACACAGCATGTCCCCAATAGATGGGGGGAACCTATTGCTAGTTGTAAGCCGTGGCTTTCCTTTACCTTCTTGAATATTACTAGAGTTTCTTTATTCTTAAAAGTTTCTGTTTTATTCTTTTGTGCAGCTCGTGCTTTATATCCTTTGACCCCTACCACATAGGCAGAATTGAAGTTGGTCCGGAGCTACGAGATCCATAGCTGGGGGTTGCTTGTGACTCCGGAGTCTCTGGCTACTTATCTGTTAGGTCCAGAAACATCCCATGAGGCTTTAGCTCTTTCAAGAGGTATTCCCAGTTTTTGTTTAGGCATCAAATTGCCCGCTGACTTTTCTTATTGCTCTCCTTTCATTTCTTTTCAGAAGAAGAAGGAGAAGACAAAGAAATGGCACCAAAGATGGATAAGAACTTGTTGGCCCAATTGAAAGCTGAGAGGGTAAAGCAATCATCTGATGGCGTAGCTCCAAAAAGGAAGAGCTCTCGCCTCCAGAAGGAGCTGAATGTTGATAGTTTCTTGGATGTTGACCTCTCAAAGGACCCCGCTCTTGACTTAGTGGTTGAGCTGCTTGAAGTAGATGGTGCTGAGAAATTGAAGAGAAAGGCGAAAGGTACGGCTGTGGAGGGCACCCCTTCCTCCAAGAAAACAAAAGTTGCTGTTGGTCCTTCCACATTGGCTAATTTTCAGGAAGCTCTGGAGCGTGCTTCTGGATTGCTCTGTGCAGCTGATAATGACTCAATGGCGGAGATGTCTCTCCAGGCGGTGGGGGAGCTTATGTTGGTTGAGTTGGCCATGGTGGGCTTTCCCTTCTATATTTTTTGACAACTCATTTTTCTAGTTGTTTCTTCATTAATCCTTTCTCTATTATTGCAGGCCACGGCTCGTGGCCGGTATCTTGTTTCCCAAAGCCTTGGTTTGGGGAAACAAGTGGTTACACTCTCAGAGACCAACGTGAGGCTCTCTAGACAAAGTGCTTCCATGGCTGCGGAGGTTCGGAAGGTGACAACCGAGAGGGATACTGCCTTGAAGTCAAAGAGAGGTTTGGAGGAGGAGAGAGATACCGCCGTGGCGACTGCTCGAAGTTTGGAGCTGAAGATTCTTGACTGGGATAAGGAGATGGAGAAGTGTAAAACCACGAGCTTGGGGATGCTGGAGAAGGTGAAGAATGCTCGTAGAGATGCCATTGAACTCTTCCTGCAGTCTCCTGAGTATCATCAGGATATTACCCAGCAATATTTTGACGGGTTTGAGGCCATGAGGAGTCGCGCAGCCTTAGCTTTCCCAAACTTGGATTTTTCCAAGTTTGAAGTTGATGATGAGGAAGGCCCCTCATGCCTTGATGGGGGACAGAAGGAGGAAGATGAAGGCGATGATGCGGCATCCAAAGATACATCTATTCCGAGCTCTTCCCTTGCATCCCTTCTCCAAACTCCTAAAAAAGTCTCTCTTCCTCTCGAAGCTTCAACCCTAGCTGCAACACCTCCTGGCCCGTCATCTGGAGATGGGCAAGCTGTTTGATAATTCCTCCTTGGGCCTTTGGATGGCCTTTCAAAAACTCATAGTTGATTTGGGTCTGTAACTAACACTTTTTAAATACTGTCATACTTTTAACTGTGCTGGTTCGAGAGTGGCCTGCTGGTTTGGCCTTAAATCCCTTTTCGGTTGGAAAAACTTGTGTTGACAACTGTTGGAGGTGATCTTAATGAGATCATATTTTTGGGCCTTCTTAAAGGCTATCTGCTCGAAATCATGACAGGTGCAGGTTTTGACAAGAAATGCTTCTTGTTATGGTGTTTTCTGATGGCCCTTGTGCACATTATGCATGCTGGCTTTTATTGGTCTTGCCAATTCTTGCCCTTATTATTGCTGTGTCAGCGTCTTGGTATTTTTGCAAGAGGCGTTCCCTTTGCAGTACTCAATTGTGTAGCTAGAAATTTTATTCTGAGCTTGTTTGATTTTGGGTAGACATGCTACGTCTATTCTGGGAAATTTTTTTTCCCCTTGTTGTGTCTTTTCTGCATAGTTATACTACGTCTCTTACTCCCCTAAGTGTGTAAAATGCTTGCGTCCAAGCGATTTAAGACACTTATTTAAGTTTTCCCTTAGGTTTTGACTGGGTGAGTTATAATTCCGTAGATTGCATAGCTGTGCTACGTCTGTTGAGCTTGGAAATTTTTCCTAAGCTGCTTAATTGATGCATAGCTGTGCTACGTCTGTTTGATCTTGGAAATTTTTCCTAAGCTGCTTAATTAATGCATAGCTGTGCTACGTCTGTTGAATTTGGAAATTTTTCCTAAGCTGCTTAATTGATGCATAGCTGTGCTACGTCTGTTTAAGCTTGGAAATTTTTCCTAAGCAGCTTAATTAATGCATAGCTGTGCTACGTCTGTTGAATTTGGGAATTTTTCCTAAGCTGCTTAATTGATGCATAGCTGTGCTACGCCTATTTGAGCTTGGGAATTTTTCCTAAGCTGCTTAATTGATGCATAGCTGTGCTACGTCTGTTTGAGCTTGGGAATTTTTCCTAAGCTGCTTAATCAATGCATAGCTGTGCTACGTCTGTTGGTTGTTCGTGTCCAAATAATTAATGTGCTTACTTCGATTACCCCGTAGAATTTCTCTCAAGTCTGATAATTATTTCCTTAGAATATCATAATTTCCCATGACGTGAGAGGTTGGATTGCAGGGTTCAAATCGTCTGCATTTAATCGTAAGCTATCGTTTCAACTGCTCGAGGTAGTGGGGTTTGTAACTTCCCATTATCCCAAGCGGTTTTAATTACAAGTTTGATTGTGATCGTGCTGATTGGCTTAGCAAGCGGTTAGTGAACCGCCCAATTTGGCTATTAATATTAGTAGATGTTTAGGGATTACTCCCCATTCCTCAATCAAATTTAAATCGCTAATGGCAAGCAGTGATCGTATCACCGAGTTATGCCAGGAGCTGCAGAGCCTGAAGGCAGCCATTACTGGGCTGACCTTGAAGATGGAGACCATGGCGGATTCCATTTCCGTCATGGAGAAGACGGTCCGCATGGTGCTGATAGCCAACTGGGAATAGTTGGAGGCTTTTCGAGGTCAACCGGCGCCACCAGTTCCTTCCTCTCCGAGGGAGGGGGGTAGTGACTAGGTTGCAACTTTGTGGGTTTACCCACAAAGTCTTTATGTAAAAGCTGTCCACATCCCTTGGGGTGTGGATTTATTAATAAATTTTTTGATAATTTTATCTTTCTGTTGTCTCTCCATTTCATGCATACAGGAAAATCAAACCATATCGTGCATATTGGAATTTTGAACAAACATCCCTCTTGAGGAATTTTATTGGCCACTAGGGCTAGCAAACGGAAAGAACACATGGTTCTAACTAGAACAACTTGATTGCTAAGGTTTTATTGAAAACAGAGTTTCCTAAAAACAGAAATAAACTTCCTAGAAATGGAAATAAATTCGGATTGCAAACACCTACTTGTAGTACTTCTTTAGATGCTCTGCATTCCATGAGTTTGGTAGCTCTTTTCCCCTTAGGGTTGCGAGTCTATATGCACCAGCTTTGATATGGTGCAAAACCTGGTAGGGTCCTTTCATAGGAGTTGACCATTTGCCTTTGGGTGAGCCTTGGAGGCATAATGTACATGTATTCCCTTGGAAATGCAGTACTCCTTGAGCTGGGCGTTGTCGAATTGCTTCCCTCGATCTGTGACTATCACTCGTGGCAATCCAAATCGGCTTACAATGAATTTCCACAAGAAGTCGATCGTAACCTCTGCTGTGATTGTGGCCAGTGCCTTAGCTTCGACCCATTTTGTAAAGTAATCCACAGCTACAATGGCATGCTGGACCTGGCCTGCCGCCATTGGAAGTGGACCAATTAGGTCTATTCCCCATTGGGTGAATGGCCAGGGTCCTTTCATAGGAGTTAAGACTGTGGGCGATGCATGGATGATGTTAGCAAAGCGCTGGCACTTCTCACATTTTTGGACCATAGAGTTGCAATCCTTCTGCATGCTTGGCCAATAATATCCCAACCTAAGGAGTTTGTAGGATAACATGCGGCCACCTTGGTGATCCCCACATACTCCTTGGTGGACCTCTTCCATAGCCCTTGTAGACTCTGGCGGGGTCAAGCACCTAAGGTATGGTAGTGAGAAGCTTCTTCTATAGAGCACATCTCCCATCATCAGGTACTTTGCAGCTCTGATTTTGAGTTGCCTAGCTTTGACATTATCATCTGGTAGGGTCCCATTCGTTATGTAATCGACTATGGGACCTGTCCATGAGTTGCTGTAGTCGATAGCTTGTATCTGTACGTCCATGGCAAAGATACTAGGCAACTCTAAGTATCGTATTGGTGCATTTGGCGGGATAGCACTCTCTTTGGCCGTGGCCAGCTTTGACAAGTAATCAGCTTCAATGTTCTCCTCCCTTGGGATTCGGACAATGCTAAAGCTTTGTAGCTTTGCGATTTGGGCTTTTACCTTATCCAAGTACTTGTGCATTATTTCTTCCTTCACAGTATATTCTCCTAGGACTTGTCCTACTACCAGCTGTGAATCACTTTTTGCCAACACATGGTTAGCACCGACGGCCTTAGCTAGGTCCAAACCAACCACGAGAGCTTCATATTCAGCCTCATTGTTGGTTGCTTTGAACTCAAACCTGAGCGCGTAGCTTAGGCGTTGCCCCTTTGGGGAAGTTAGAACTAAACCAGCTCCGCTTGCTTCTCTGGTTGTCGACCCATCCACCTGTAGGATCCAAGGTTTAGGTTCTTCCTTGGGGAGCCCCTCTGGTTCTGGATACATGTATTCCGCAAGGAAATCAGCAAGTACTTGAGCCTTAATGGCGATTCGGGGCTTGTATTCTATATCAAATTCACCAAGCTCTATCGACCATTGAATTAGCCGACTTGAAGTCTCTGGGCAGTGGAGAATTCTTCGAAGTGGTTGATCCGTTAGTACCTTGATTGAATGAGCTTGGAAGTATGGCCATAGCCTTCTAGCAGCTATTACCATAGCAAAGGCTATCTTTTCAGCTCTGGGGTATCTCAGCTCAGCTCCTCGCAACGCCCTGCTGATGTAGTATACTGGGAGCTGCGTCCCCTGCTCCTCCCTTAGCAAGACTGCGCTGACAGTGTGGGGGGAGATAGCAAGGTACAGGAATAGAATCTCTCCCTCTTGGGTCCTGCTAAGCAATGGCGGGGACGTCAGGTATTCCTTTAGTTGGTTGAATGCTGTTTCTTCTGTAGTAGTCCATTCAAAGGCTTTTCTCAAGACCTTAAAGAACGTTTGACACTTATCGGTTGCCCGAGAGATGAACCGGCTTAGAGCTGCAACTCGTCCTGTTAGCTTCTGGACCTCCTTAATGCTTTGGGGCGATCTCATAGTGAGTATGGCTTGAATTTTCTCTGGGTTTGCTTCGATTCCTCTTTGAGACACCATAAAGCCTAGGAATTTCCCTGAGGAGATTCCGAAAGCACATTTTGTTGAGTTGAGCTTCATCTTGTATTTTCTAAGGACATGAAAAGTTTCTTCCAAATCTGCTATGTGATCTCGTGCCTTGGCACTTTTGACCAGCATGTCATCCACATATACTTCCACGTTACGCCCAATCTGTTGCTTGAACATCTTATTGACCAACCTTTGGTAGGTTGCCCCTGCGTTCTTAAGACCGAAGGGCATCACTTTGTAGCAATATAGTCCCCGATCGGTGATGAACGAAGTTTTCTCTTGGTCTTCTTCATGCATTTGGATTTGATTATATCCTGAAAATGCATCCATGAAGGTGAGGAGCTCATGCCCAGCTGTAGAATCCACCAAGGAGTCAATCCTTGGCAGAGGAAAGCTATCCTTTTGACATGCTTTATTGAGGTCTGTGAAGTCTACACACATTCTCCATTTGCCATTGGCCTTCTTAACCATAACCACGTTGGCTAGCCAATCGGGATAGAGAACTTCGCGGACGGATTTTGCTTGTATGAGCTTTTCTACTTCTTTGGCCGCGGCCTCGTTTCGTTCTGGAGCAAAAGTTCTCTTCTTCTGCTTGACAGGGCGAATGGGATCCACGTTGAGCTTGTGAGATATGACCCTTGGGTCAATCCTGGGTATGTCCTCGTGGGACCATGCAAAGGCATCTCTGTTCTTTCTCAGGAATTGCAACAGCTCCGTTCTTGCTACTGAGCTCAACCCTGTTCCGATCCTTACTGTTTTTCCAGGTTTCCTTGGGTCCAGGAGCTCCTCCACAAGTTCTTCCGCTGGCTCTCCGTGTTGGAGCTTCTCTTCATCTCGAGTGTCTAGACTTTCTATATTCATGGTAATGTTAGCCCCCCTGAGTGAGGTGACATAACATTCCCGTGTTGCTTTCTGATCTCCTCTGACGCTAGCAACTCCTTCCGGTGTTGGAAACTTTATCATCAAATGATGTGTGGAGATTATCGCTTCGATTTTATTCAGAGTTGTTCTCCCCAGTATCGCATTGTATGCTGAAGGACAGTCAACTACTATGAAATCCACCATCCGTGTAATTTGACTTCCTTCTTCGCCCATGGTAATTGGCAGGGCTATTTGACCAGCTGGATAAACGGGCGTACCTGCAAATCCAACTAGTGGGGATGTCATGGGCCCTAGCCTTTCTCGTCCCACCTTTAGTTGGTCATACGCATGGAGATAGAGGATGTCAGCTGAGCTTCCACTGTCGATTAGTACCCTACGTGTAAGGTAGTTTGTTATGACAATGGTGATAACCAGTGGGTCATCGTGAGGGATCTGGACGCCCTTGATGTCTTCTTCTGAGAAAATGATGGGTATTTCCTCCTTTTTCTGGAATTTGTTTGGACGGCCAACCGTATTGACCTCCAAATATTCCTCCGTTCTTAGTTTTCTGAGGTGCATTTTTCTAGCATTGCTAGATTCGCCTCCTCCGACAAATCCTCCATGGATGACCTTGATCTCTCCAATGGGACCTGTTGTGGGCAGCATGCCCTTCGGAGGGGAAAAGGATTCCGTTCCTTCCCCTGCCATTTTGCGGCCCTTTTTCTTTGAAAAATCGAGGGAGCGCGAGCGCCGGTGGCAAGCGCTCGAAAATACAGAGTCGCCACTTGAGTTTTGAAGGTCCGACACTCAAGGAACCGTATTTCGAAGCACCTGCCGCGCTATTTGATTTGAAAAAGTGAAGGAAACCAGCCCGTCATAACCATATCTGGGTTCGGGAGTCAGGTTACGAGAAGGGAAGGGTTTTATGGCACCCCTCTCTCCCAATCCGGAGATCGGTCTCTACTTAGGCATTTTCATGAAAACCTTTGTGATTCTTCCTCTTTTAATTAATTTTAGCCAATTAGGGCGGGGGAACAGTTAATTGGGGATTAAAACTGTAACAGTTGCAGGATGTGATCAAATGATGGCATGGATGGATAGCATGATGAACAATAAATGGAATGAACTTGAGACAGCGATCAGATGACAAAACCAGGCTCGGGGCAGATTTGCCCTGCACGATGACCAACTTGCATGCCTGAACAGATCTGCATGCAAGTCAACCATCGCGCGAGACATACTGACTCTCGCGCGAGTATTATCATCTCACCACAGTCCCAAAACCATCCCCTTCTGGGCTCTGGAAGGACCAGTGCACACCCAGGAAGCAAACCAAGCAGTTTATATGGAACCGTAAAGATACTAATTATTACACAATACTCCAAGCAGGAGCCAAATGAAATGAAACACAACCCCTAAACAGTGGGGGTATCAAAACAGAGGCCAAGGGCCTAGTTACCCATGCAAGGGCTATCCATGGAAATCACAGAAATGTCGCGCGACAGAGAGTGAGTCTCGCGCGACACTCCTGACTGGACTTCCAGGAATTGCTTTGCATGCTTGGGGTCCTGAGACAGATTCAGGGGATCCCAAGGGCATTCCAAACTATTTAAAGCAAATAAAGTAGCTACTGTATTTTGTTTTTGCATGCATAACAGTGATCTAAAAATCAAAATGAAATACAACAGGTATGAACATATTGCAAAATAGAAAATGGCTAGCCTCCCTTCCCCACGAGGTCCATTCTCTTGCTGACACAAGTGTCGCGCGAGTATAGGGGACCGTCGCGCGAGGGTGTGGCTGCCACGAATTCTTGTAACTTTGCTGGCTTTAGGACCAGGGCATGGTATTGATTACCAGCCTTGGTCCTGTCAGCCCCCCTCAGGGATCAAAACAGAAACAGGTTAAACATTATACCTTTGCTTGGAAAGGGTTTGGGAATAGATTGGATTGATTGGTGTGGCCTTGCTACCAAGAGTGCATGAACACACTAAGTTCAGAAGATTAGGAGGTGGTTTGGGGTTGGTAACTTTGTGCTAGCTAATGCTTTGCCTTAGAAAATAACCAAGGGAAATACTTAATTAATTCTTGGAACCCTTAACATGGAAGATGAAGGGGGGTATTTATAGGGGGAGTGTAAGGGCTAGTTAGGGGCCAAACAAGGCCTTGGGACCAGCCACCAAGGCTGGTCACAACTTGGTTGTGAGGCTAGCCAACAAGGTGAGAGAGTGGTTGGGAGATTGCATGGGGTTAGAACCTGCCAGCACGCCGTTCAGCTGAGGAAAACGGGGTTCCAGCCCATGGGGACCCATGTGCCAAGCAATCATCACAAGTCCAGCTGGATTCTGTGATAGGGATAGGAGGGAACCATCGCGCGAGGGTTCGGAAGTGTCGCGCGAGGGTCAACAGTCAACAGTTTGACTTTGACTACACGTGGCAAGCTAAGTGTCGCACGAGGGACACGAAGGCTCGCGCGAGGGTACTCTGGCTTGACTGAAGATTCTGGAAGGTTCAAAAGGTTTCAAGCAGGGTTCTAAGCGTTCCCAGCCTAATCCATTCCCAATCCAAGCTCTGTTTGATCCGATTTCATCATCGGGGAAACAAGAAAATTGTAAAATAAAGTAAAACAATTGGGAGACCCAGATTGGGGTGTCTACACCTGTCCGATGTGTGGTGCCATCTCTACCCTCTTTGCTGGTATCTTCTCTTCTGGATGGTTTTTGGTGTTTCTTCGTTACGAAACGTTGAAGCCTCCCTCTTTGAATCAGGTCTTCAATTTGCTGTTTTAGGTCAATACAATCGTCGGTGTTGTGACCGTGGTCTTTGTGGAATCTGCAGTATTCGTCCTTAGCTCTCTGTGGGCTCCCGCGCCCGAAGCGCGATTTAGGACAGAGTCGCCACCCGAATTTTTGAGATGGATGATCCGAGAAACCGAGAGTTTGTTTGAAAGAAAAAGGGCTTTTTGGTCTAGCGAAACTGTTTGAGATTTTGGATCCAGGAGCCAGGTTACGAACGGGGAAGGTTTTGTTGAAAAGCACCCCGCTCGCCCGGTGAAAACCGGTCTCTACTAAACATTTTAAATGGGGGGATTAATGCCATTCGGAAAACCTTAAAAACACATAAAGGTAAAGGGGAACAAGATAAATCATAACACGTTGCCGTGCTAGTGGTGCTTGCTGTACAGAAATGATAAAGATGGCATGGCGATAATATAAACAAGAAAGATATACAAACGGACTGTCTGAATCACTGTCCTCCGTCAGGCAGCATATCGGTTTATAACGCGCGGCTTACCAATATGCCGTGCGTGGTTCCGATCTCGATACCAAACTTTTATCGTTTTGTAAAGCTTCGCACAGTGTACCCATTACATCGCACAGTTTTATTTTAAAACTTCAGTCAACTCACAGCCGTCAGATCCTCCCAGATCTGCACCATTCTTTCAAGCCATGAAGAGAAAGCCATTTTTGATACGTTTGCTTGTTTTGAAAAGATCTATGGAGTTTAAAACATGGCTTGTAGAAATGGTCTCATTCTGAGACAGCTTTTTGGTATACAGAAAAGACCCAACAACGGATGATCGCGATCCAGACAGTTTGATCAAGAAAACAATATCCTTTTGAAATGTCGTGCGTGCAAGCTTACTACGCCGTGCGACGCTTCAAAGCGCCGCGCGGCGTAGCACACCTTTGCACAGAACACTGGTTTTGTTTTATAAAAGAGGTTTTAAGGTTGATATTTAGCTTTCTTTGAGACAGTTTTTGCTAATCCTCGTAGAGCGGGTCGTTTCAGCCTAGCCCAAGGAAACTTGGTTTTTACCTTGGATCTGGAGCTTGAATGAGTTTTGATGAAGGCGGATGGACGTCGGAAGGTTGAAAAAGAAAGTAAAAGTATGGATGTGTGTAATAGATGGGTATATTGGGTAGTTGGGACCTCAAAGTTAGTAAGGAACTAACTTCAATGGTGAAGAGAAAAATGGAGTAAAAGGCCTAGAGAATGTCTTTTGAGAACAACATTCTCAAAGCTTGGGAATGGGAAAGTGGGTGTGAAAGCAAGAAGAGAGAGAAAGGGTATAATGGTGATCAAGGGCCCTTTTCCCTTGAGTGGAGGGGTATATTTATAGGCAAGAGCCTTGGATTTTGAATTTCAAAAGTTGGAGGTATTTTCTGGGCGGGCCAGAAGTGTGCTTTCGGCTGAGCCGTATTGCAGTTGTGGCTCAAATAGGCGTGGCCGACAGCTTTCTGAGCCAGTCAGAACTTTATCTAAAATGCCGTGCGGTTAACCTCATGACTGTGTGCGGCGTATTAAATTTCGATACGCCGCACGGTGTAGAAGTGTCACGCGCAGTACTCCAGGTTCGGTCCAAGGCTTTCTCTGGGCTTTTGGGCTTTTGATGCTGGAGGAACACTTCATTCAAGCTCGCAAAGGCTTTGTTTCCTTTATTTCATCATCGGGGTGGTCAAAGACCCTTCGAGGTCCGGATTGGGGTGTCTACACTCTCCTATTGGGATCAGTCCTTAACTTTCCAGGCCTCTTGAGGTCCGGATCATCCTGTAGGTTGCTAAGGATTTGCTCTGCCGTAGCTATGAGCGGTGTGAACTTCTTGTACTAGCCTTGGGGTGGTCCTCCCGCTCCTCCTCATTTCAGGGAGGATCTTGAGTCCACTTTCTTGTTCTTTGGTTCCCCTCCTATCTTGCGGGTGGATTCTCTCTTCTTCCTATCGGGGGGAGGAAAATCACCAACCTGTGATGGCCCTGCTTGGGGATCATAGCCATCACGTGTGCACCTTGCATAAACGGCTTTCTCTGCATTCATATGTTTCTGTGCTCTGAGCATAAGTTCTGCTAAAGTTTTGGGTGGCTCTTGAGATAAGAGGTATAAAAACTGTCCTGAATACAGTCCAGCTATATACGCAGTTATGCTCACACTGTCGTCAGCTTCATCAATCTGAACCACTTCTTTGTTGAATCTGGTGGTGTACTCTCTTAACGATTCCCATCTTCCTTGTTTCACCGTCAAGAGGTGTGTTGCTGGTTTGCCGTAGCGTTGACCAGCAATGAAGTAGCTTACGAAGCTCGTGCTAAGTTCTTTGAAACTACGTATGCTTCCTGGTGGGAGTTTATTAAACCATGCTCGAGCACTTCCTTTGAGAGTGTCAGGGAATGCCCGACACATTACCTCGTCTGGTACTACTTGTAAATGCATCAGGGATTTATACGTCTCTGGATGATCCAACGGGTCCGTGGAACCATTGAATGTCTCCAGATGGGGCATCTTGAATTTCCTGGGGAGTGGTAACCCCATGACTTCAGATGTAAAAGGTGAATCCGTGTTCTTTACCAACTCTTCCACTGTAGCGGGAGTTTGTGCTTTGATATGTTTCATTAATCCGTCAATCTGGTCTTGCATCTTGTACAAAGCCTCTTGGTCATGGGGGAACCTCTCTGTGGGTGGCTTACCACCCTTCCTTTGATTTTGGCTTTCCTTTTCGCTGGATTCGCCTTTTTCTCCGTCATCCTCTTCATCCAGTCGAGTATGTCGTGAATTTAAGATGCTTGGTTCGGAGATTTGCCTTCGCAAGTCCGCGTTTTCCTGCATCGCAGTTTGTAACCCTTGGGTTAACGTCTTTATCTGCTCCTGCATCTGAGCAAACGCCTCGGGGGTCATCTGGTCAGCCCCGATTCTTAGTGCTGCGACAGCCTTGGTTGCTTCCCCCACCTTGGCGGCTTTGTCGGCGGCTAGGGCGGCCTTGGCAGCTTTCGCGGCCTTAGCCGTTTCAGCGGCCTTGGCAACCTTGGCTGCAGCGGCGGCTTTGGTGGCGTCGTCGATGCCCAATTGTGGGGGGTCTGAAGCCATCGTCGTTTTGTTCGATCGAGTCTCTACCATACAAAACTGTTCACCGTAAGGAAAAAGTCGTTTCCCACAGACGGCGCCAGCTGATGAAGCAGTTTTGAATCCGGCACGGACCTGATCCTGCAAAACAAAGTTGAAGCTAGAGTCACCGGTGTGGTGGCATGCCAACCACCCTCCGATGCCTAAGTCAGTATAGAACTTGTTATTCGGTATGAGAATTCAGGTTCTCGGTTGTCAGTGGTGCGTACCTTTATTGGAGTTCTACCATTACTTTTATAGGCATTTGATAGGAGGTTGAGTCCTAGTAGGACTGCATTCCGAGGATTTTGGATCGCTTTAACGAGGTGGGTGGAGTCCTGCCTTAGCTGGAACTCCACGAGCATCCTGTTTTAGCATGGAATCCTTATCCGATGATAACAACGATTAAGATAAGCATTTTATGCTTATCTTATCAGCTCCTCTTCCTTTATCCCGTAGGATTTAGGTTTATCAGAGCGGTATCTAAATGGGAATGAGTAATATTCCATGAATATTACTTATCCCGTCTTAGTTTCGTGTCAAAGCTGGTCCTTAGACCTTATTCCAGCTCCGTCTCATGGGCGTAGCTGGCATCCTCTTACCTTGCTGCAGGTGTTGCTTTCCTGGGGAGCTTGGGCGAAGCTGACTTCTACTCCCCAGGTCCGCACTTCTTACTAAGCTGGCCTTACCAGATTTTATCCTACTTATCATCCCCTTATTCGCCTTGCTCCATATCAGCGCGCGGGGGAGGGTGCTCAAGTCTGGATGCTTGCATTTTGGCGGATACATCTGCAGCACTTCGTAAGCCCAGAGCTGTGCAATGTTCAAACATGCATAAGTATTGGTCGCAGGATATACAATAATCTAAATCAAGCAGTCAAGCGAGCTAAGCAATCAAATGAACAAGTGTAATCAAAATTATACTTTGTTATGATTAAAGTTATACCTCCCAGATCCTCCAATAGCCAGCGGTGCTCTGCTCTGTCCTAGACGAGTCACCCAAGAAGCCATAGGCTGCACCAAGCGCTGCTCCGCCCCAGTCAAAGCGTGAGGCTGTCCTCATATCCCTCAACGCTGGTAAGTATGACAGGTGCACCTTGCTTCGTCTGTTTGGGTACAAGGAAGCACCAATAAAGTACACCAGGTATGCCCTGGCCATCTGCTCCGCCTCCTGCTCTGTGGTCACCTCCTTCTGCAGGTACCTCGTGAACTAGTCATACCTCGCCATCCCCTCCTCAATCTTGGGTAATTCTCCCAAAAACCACTCCAGATCTACCCGATCCTCCTGAATCCCCGAGTCAAATGGGATAGGCTCTCCTCCGACTCTCAGTCCGGTGATCGCCGCAAAGTCTGTAGGCGTCACTGTCAACTCCTCGGGAGGTAGGTGGAAGGTATTGGTGGTATCCCTCCACCTCTCTGCAAGCGCAACCAGGACTGCATGGTCATTTCTGATCGGGGACAGAGTCCATATGAACTCCCCAAAGCCTGCCTTGTCCACTAATCGCCTCACTCTTTCCGACAAAGCCTCGTACAGCTCTAGGGACCTACACGCGCCCCCAAAGCCGCAGATATCCCTCTGTCTCGTTCTCGCTTGTTTCGAACACAAAGACAAGAAGCAGGGGAAATTGTCAGTATACAGGGCTTTCATTTTCAAGTTCTAGGTAATCAATGCAGTCTACAACAGATGGTTGGTTCAAGTTATTATATGCAGGATGTATGTTACAAGGAGTATATCGTTAGGGCATGGTTCTACTCGGAAATATTTTATGCTGTTCTAAAGTTCAAGTACATGCAAGCAAATACCAAATTGAACTACGAAGGGGGTTTTCCGAAAATATACCTCCATCCAAGTGTTTGAAATATGCATATTGGGGTCCCTCGGCACGAGCTCGGTATCGTAATCTTTTTGCTGTGGCACGTAGGCCGCAAAACCCGACGGCACAAACAGATGTGGCGTGGGACGTATGTATGCCTCCGCTGAAGAGTCAGGGCGTTTCACGGCTCTCGCCTCCGCCACTGCAGTCACTCTAGGCCCCTGCGCCTCTGCCCCGGCTCTCTCCTCGGCCTCCGCGTCCCTCAAAGGCTCCTCTCTCTCCTTCCTCTCCCTCTCCACCGCCTCCGACGCAGCTATAGCCCTGGCCCGTTCCTTCTTGGCCTCCAAAACTGCGACTCCAATCGCGGGGTTCTCCTCGAGGAGCCTTGCCAATGCCACGTCGCTCAAGTACTCGACGACGTCGTGCTTCATAATCGGCCTATGGCTCGATGACGTCGTCGTGGGCCTAAGCAACACATCCTCCTCCCGATACACAAACGGGGTCTCCGTGGCCTCTTCCTCCTCAGTCATAGTCCCCTTGCCCTTCACCGAATCCCTCGGCGGAGACTCGGTCGGCTCAATCTCGTCACCTCCGGCACCACCCGAACTCCCACCAACCACTGGCGGGTTCCCCGCCACTGTGTTCGAGCCCAACGACTCAATATTGGGCCCCACAATCCCGGCCTCCTCTGTCGCGCGAGGCTTGGCCTCCGGTGCGCGATCATCGCTGCCATGACCAACCTCCTGCTGTTGGTCTCCTCCGCCATCACCGCCGCTCGCAACTTCTGCATCGGTACCTACAACAGCCCCGGCTGGTGGTTGATCCTCTCTTTCTATATCCATTGGACCTCCGATGTCCTCCAGCCAATCAATAACATCTCCTCCGCCGCCATTGTTATCATGATCCGCCATGGGTGTAAGTTTGTGCATGGTTTTAATGATTTCGTGGAGGAATCAAGGATGTTGGGAGAGATTTGAGAGAGAGTTTTGAGAGTTAAGAGAGTTTTGGAATTTCGAACTGACTGGGAACCGCCTCTATAACGTCCCCGCGACGTTTAAAGGTGTGGAACAGGTTTGGGCCGAGTCTGGGCCTATTCCAGATCCAGTTTCTGACCAACCTCCCTCGCGCGAGGGTGTCACTCCATCGCGTGACGGTCAGCATGGGCCTCAGGCCCAATCTGGCTTCTAAGCCTGGCCCGATCTCATTTATCCCTTATTTTGGCCTTGGTGTCTTGTTATGATCTTGCAACAATTTGTGTTGACCATGTTAAAGTTAATACTCTCAATCCGGAGCATTTTTGTATCCCCAGCGATGATCTATCTGTCCAACTTTCAAACCAGCGACGATCCATCCGTCCAACTTTCAAATCTGCGACGATATACCCGTCCAGCTTTCAAACCAGCGACGATCCATCCATCCAACTTTCAAATCAGCGACGATCCATCCGTCCAGCTTTCAAATCAGCGACAATCCATCCGTCCAACTTTCAAATCAGCGACGATCCATCCGTCCAACTTCATTTGTTCCTCAGGAGAGTTTGCGTCAAATTTTGATCTACTCTTCGCCCCATTGGTGTCTAGAAATCTTTGATGTTACCCGTACCAGTCAATGGTGCTCCGCGTGCCATCAAAGAGGGACTACTGTAGACACCCCAATCTGGGTCTCCCATTTGTTTTACTTCATTTTTTGGTTTCTTGTTTCCCCGATGATGAATCAGATAAAAAACAGCCTTGAGTATGGAAAGGATTGAACTTGGAATGAGTGAAACCCCTTTTATCCCCTTTTAACCCCAAAACCCTAAGTCCAAACCCTAACCAAGGTTTGACTGTCGCGCGTTATTGTGGATCACTCGCGCGTTGGAAAGGTTGCCAGGTGTTGGTCAAAGTCAAAGTACTGACCTTTGACCATCGCGCGACTGTACATACACTCGTGCGTGTGTTCCACTCCATCGCGCGATGGTCAATGCCTGTCCCCATCACCTTTTTCCAGCTGGATTTTGTAATCATCAGGTGGCCTGTGGGGTTGGAACCCCATTTTCGTTGACAGTACAGTGTTCTGCAGGCTGCATGGGTTGCTCCACCCACACAACCTCTCCCATCACCTTGTTGGCCACTTCTTCCACCAAGTGAGGCTGGCCAGCCTTGTTGGCTGGTTGCTAGGCCTTGTTCTCCACCAACCTTGTATCTCCCAACCTCCTATAATTACCCCCTTACTCTTCCAAGTAAAGGGTTACCAAAATTCAAAGCAAAAAAGGTTACTAAGCCCTACTACACTTGATACTCTCTCACTCTTGTGATCTCTATACACTCATTTCACAAGCCCTACCATCTTGTTCAATCCATTTCCAAATTACTCAAGCGAATGTATAAATTTATTACCTGTTTCCTGTTTGATCCCTGAGGGGGGCGGGCAAGGCCAAGGCTGGTAATTAATACCAGTCCTGGCCCTAAAGTCAGCAAGGTTACAAGAAATTGTTAATTGGTACTCCCGCGCGTGATGGACCCATTCTCACGTGCGCGACTCTCAAATGTTGCATGCGACGGTCCACGTGGGGGTGGTGATGCCAGTTATTTCCTGTTTTACTAAATTATAAATCACTGTGATGCATGTTAAAAACTAATCTCCTTGTTTGCATGCTGATTTCTATGGCTCAGCTTAGATTTCCTTTCTGTCTAGTCTGGAATGCCCCTGGGTTGCTTCTGAATATGTCTCAGAGCCCAGGCATGCAAAAGCAATTCCTGGAAATCCAGTCAGGACCCTCGCGCGTGGCTATCACTCTATCGCGCGATGGTCAGCCTGTTTCCAGAGGATGTCTTTGCATGGGCAACTTGGCCCTTGGCCTTTGTATTAATACCCCCGCTGTTTAGGGGTTGTAAGTCAATTTTATTCAATCTGTTTGTAATAATTATTTATTTTCAGTATGTCTAAACTGCTTGGTGTGCCCCCTGGGTGTGCACTGGTCCTTCCAGAGCCCAGAAGGGGATAAAATTCAAACTGTTGGTGGAAAGTCAACACTCGCGCGTTGGTATGGCTCTGTCGCGCGTTGGTCAACTTACATGTACGTAGATCCATGCATGCAAGTTGGCTGCTGTGCATGCCAAAATCATACCAAACACTGTTTTGGCATTTCGTCGCTGTGTTGGGTTTTATCCCATTCATTTCTCAGCATTCCATCCATCCATGCTATTTTTAGTCACATCCTGCAAAATGTTACAGTTTTAAATCCCCGATTAAACTGTTCCCCCCGCCCTAACTGGCTAAAAATCGATTCATAAAAGAAGAATCACAAAAGTTTTCACAAAATGCCTAAGTAGAGATCGATCTCCGGATTGGGCGAGAGGGGTGCCTTAAAAACCTTCCCCTCTCGTAACCTGGCTCCCGAACCCAGATATGGTTATGACGGACTGGTGCTTTCACTTTTTCAAATCAAATAGCGCGGCAGGTGCTTCGAAATACGGTTCCTTGGGTGTCGGACCTTCAAACCCGAGTGGCGACTCTGTATTCCGAGCGCTTGCTTCCCCGCTTGCGCTCCCTCGATCCGAAAGGGCCGCTTTCTCAAGGAACGAAATCCTTTCCAAGGGCATGCTGCCCACACCATGACGAACAAAATGACTTTAATTTCAAGAGTAAATAAACTCAAGACTCAAATTCCTAAAGGAGAACAAACTCGAGACTCAAACCCTAAAAAGAAGCAAAGAAAGGCCTCAACAAATCTGACTCAAAACACATGACAGAATTTGGCCGCCGCTTCTCAATCATCCAGCTTGGTTGGATCAACTATCCCTTGATCGATGAGATCCTGGACTGCAATCTTGAGAGCACCACATTGTTCAATGGAATGACCAGTCACTTGGTGATACTTGCAATACTCCCCACCTTTCTGTGCAAGATTACTAGGAAATTTTGGTTGCAATGATTTCAGATCGCCTGTTGCTTCTAAGATGTGGAATACATCTTCTAACTTCATTCCAAGAAGAACAAATTCCCTCTTACGCTTGTGATGAGATCTCACCATATTAATACCACTATCATTGTTGGTATTTGTGCTTGTCTCTACCTTGTGGGTAACTTCTCCATTGTCGAGTAATCCTTGATTAAGGTCGTCTTCAACTTGCAATCCAGTAGCATAGAGGCACTTAAAAGTAGAAATTGCTTGGGAATACATGTGCCTCAGGAATTGTGGCTGTAAATTTCTTACCACCATTCTGACTTGGTCTTCTTCTGAGGGAAGAGTTTTCATCTGTGCAGCTTTCTTTCTCCACCTAGTGAGAAAATTGGCAAAGCTCTCATTTGGCTTTTGTTTGAGCATCTCCAAATTTTGAGTGGTTACCTCAATCTGGACATTGTAGGCATTTTGATTGATGAAAGCATTGGCAATTTCTTGCCACTCCTTGTACTTGGTGAAGTCCAGAGTGAGAAACCAGTCGAGAGCACTGCCTGTGAGAGTCCTTTGAAAAAGTTGGGCAATGAGTTCATCATTCAAGCCCATAGGTTTCAGGGTGTTGATGATATGGCGGACATGGCTGGTGGGATTGTCGGTGCCATTGAACTTCTCAATAATGGGCATCTTGAACTTCTCTGGCAGTTTAGCATTTGGGAAAAGGCAGAGTCCATCAAAATCAAGGATTTGATCTCCTTTTGAGCGAGCCAATGCAGCTTTGATGTCCTTTACTTGTTGGGCAAGCTCATGGTTTTCCATTATGATCATGACGTTGTCAACTTCTAGAGGAAAGGGCTTCTGAGAGATTGACAGTCACAACTGTCACAGCTAAGTCCAAAAGCAAATCTTGAAGAAGCAAAAGCTCAATTATGTTTATGTTGAGACATCCCAAATTAAGTGATTGTGCAGTGCACCAACGCCTATTGCTCCCCTAGAATGCAAGCTGCCCCTAATATGATGACCCATTTACCATGCATGCAACCAAGTGGTTGGACAACGTACTGTGAAGTTATGTGATCAATGTAATAGACAATCATGCAACAATTATTTGATCAAGAGATCATACACAATGTGTCATGCAAGATACAAGATTGACAAAACCCCCACATTTTTTTTCTCTTTTTTAAAGACGTTGGCGAAAATACAGAAAGAAAGAAATTTGTAAAACCTAGAGGAAAAATGAAAGACTCTCCCTCTCTCTTTTTTAGAAAAGATCCTAGCAAAAAAGAGAGAAATGAATAAAATCTAGAAAAAGAAAGATTCTTTTTTTTTTTTGGAAAGATCCTAGTAAGGATTACGAAGAAATAAAGAAAGATATTTATAAATCCTAGAGAAAAAAGAAGACTTTTTTTTTTAGAACTCCTAATAGTTGAGGACTGTGGCAATTTCTCTCACAAGTCAAAATTTATCTCAAAGAGAGATAGAGTTATGCAAGGACTTTTCTTTATCTCAAGAGAGATAGACTTCATCACAAACTTTTAATAAAATGAGCATGAAATTTATCTTCTACAGTAATTAAAACTCTACAGAGTGATAATCATTGAATCAAACAAGAGTTTGAGATATAATGCAACACATAGTCCTAACCTACTTGGGATTTCCTGTCCTAATTTGGAAAGAGTTCTTTGGCTTTCTACAATATGCAAGGTTTCGGGTAGTCTCAAAGGGTGCTCCGTTAGGAGTTTACTGGAATCCCTAACATAGCCCGTGACATGCCGGGATATTAGGTGAACTCACTGTGGGTTGCCCGCTCGATGCACATGAAAAAGAATTAAATAAAGCAAATATTAATTCCATGTTAAACTTTCTGGTTATGGCTCTCAAGTTCCCCAGCGGAGTCGCCAAAAATTGTAGACACCTCCCAAACGGGGCATTGCCATATAGATTGATCATGCTTGTTTGGTTGATTGCTTCATAAACCAAGATCGTGGATATTCCCATGGCTAGGAGCATCACCACACAATAGCGGTTATCATCAAAACAGAGTCGCCACCTAGTTTATAAAAACTAGGAAAAACAAGTAGAGATTCCGGGTACGAGAGCCAAAGGTACAATAAGGGGAAGGTGTTAGGCACCCCTCTTTGCCCAGTTGTGAGACTGGCCCATAATCGTTCAACATACGATGTATATTTGCTTTATTTAATTCTAACACATAATTTGATTATTAGCCTTTAACAGTTGATAAGGTGAGCCAAAATAGTAATGAAAACATGCATCAAAATATAAAACACGCTGTCCCAGAGAATGGATCCCTCAGCCGGTGAATAGATGTTACGGCTGAGGAATCCTTCTGGATTGATATATCGGCCGAAGGATCGAAGTCCTAGCCGATGTTCTTCCTCGCACCAGAATGAACGATTAACAGAAAATCAAAATACTATGATTACAGTATAAAAACACAGGAGAAATCAAACTATTGGCCCCTGGGCCTCACCACCTTGATCCCTCAGTGCTTGATTGCTTCGGATTGAGGGTGATTGACTGATCTTCTTCTCGAAACCCTAGGATTAGGGTTTGTACTTCGGGGTTTGATCGCTCGGGATGCGGCTACTCACAAAGGTTTAGGGCTTTTGTAGAGAGGATATGAGAGATGATTTCTGTAGAGCTTGGAGGTATGAGATGGAGGAATTGAATGAATAATTTCGGAACCCTAAGACCTCTTTATATAGACATGGGATGACTCACTCCGGCCAATCAAATGGCGTGAATCAATAAGGTAGTTTAGGGTAATAAGATCTCTGCTTGATTCTGCTTTCGTAGCCCTAAAGCATCGGAAAAAGGCTGCTAGGGTTTTGGTGCGTTGATCAAACGAATGACAAAACATTCCAGAATTCAAGAAAAAGACGATCTGGCGGCCGAGGAATAGATCTGGTGGCCGAAGAATGGATATGGCAGCTGAGGAATGGATCTGACGGTCGAAGAATGGATCTGGTGGTCAAAGAATGGATCTGGTGGCCGAGGAATCAATCTCTCAGGGAGATTTTCAAACAACATGTTTCACAGGTGAAAGAATGAAGTGGAGGCCGTGAGATGGATCTCACGGCTGACAGATGGATTCTTCTAGGATGCTGTATTTCTGTCTTAAAGGCTATTTGGCTCTGGATTGGGTCCTCTAAGTGGCTAAAAGTACTCACAAAAAGTCTCAAGGTTTACAAGAAGTTAATCAGCAATCACTGTATCCATTCATCATCGGGATGGTCCCCAAGGTGGGACTTGAAATAATTGTTAGGCCAAATTGGGGTGTCTACAACGGGTCTCTACTTTCTATCCTCCTTAATGAAATTTTGTCCTCGGAATTTAATAAACCAAGTCCAATCATTCCAAGCAACATATTAACATACTCAAATCGTATTGTTATCCATCATACAACAATTTAATAACCGTCAAAACCTATGACAAATATTCGTATCAATCAAACCACAACAAACATGAGTACATCTTTCTAACTTCATCCTCCCTTCCCATGTAAACTCACGCTAACGGCATCGGCTTACCTCTCGACACTTGACTTCAAAAATTTAGGATACGTATCGGACTCTCACCATGGGACACGTCGGCTTCTAACTCACGTTCAGACATTTCTAACTCATCCAATAGATTCGGCTCATACCTCTTTATTATCCGCATATATATAATGCATCACAAATGCTCAAAAGTTTCGGCGACACTTCCAAATGGTACGCTATTTCTAAGATTCCCTTTATTACAAAATTTCCATATACGATTATCTATCCAAGCATAATGATCTTGCTCTAAATGTAACCCGATAGTCCAATTGACTTCCCGATACTTCCATCTAGAAGGAGCGGTGATCAAGCGCCTCTTCTAATTTGATTTCATCAGTTGTCGCCTGGGTATCCGAAAGACACACACGATACCCAACACTCACCCTATCTTTTTAGTGGTGAACGCTTCTCTTTCCACCCGAAACGAGACAAACTCCAACACTGTAACACTTTATGAGACACCCGATTTTCCTTTTGATTGACTATGGATGACGATGGCAGTCGGCGTAATCCTTTGGTCGGCCTCGCGCAGATAGCAATCCTTAACAAATTAACCTTGCTCTACAAGTCAAATGAGTCAGTGGATAACACTTTGGCAAATGAAATATTTCAATACTGAAGACAAGCACAGGGTAATGAGACAGATCCCTTGTAAACTGATTGATTGAGAATCAAAATTTTGTCCAATTCTTGAAATGAGTAAAACTTCCAATAAGTTGAGGTCGAGCATTACAGAATGAATCATCATGTACCTTCAGGAGTGAGGAATCACAACAGAGTTGAACGCTACTAAGAGTAACTATAGCAGGTGAATTCGAGTTGAACGGCACCAACAAATGGGTATCGATAGACATGCTACCGCAAGATTTGACTCCAATTTCAATATAAGGTTTGAGTAGGGTAACAATTTCCAACAAATAGACTAGTAACTGCAATACTGATGTCCAAATCAACCGGATAGGTCTAGGCAAGCATACGGATACAAAACAAAAACAAGTTTGAATCATGTGACTTCATAGTTAAGAAGTTAGAATAAATGGTGACACCAAAGCATGCAACAATAGCAGCAAGTTTGAATTTAAAGGCACCTAAGAAGTTGTATATCATAAAGTATGTGATCATACATTGGGTTTTGTAGGCCTAAGCTGCAACAGAAGAACTTGCAAAGGAAAACAGTTACAAGCAAATGACAAAACTGGTAGTCGCAACAGGAGGATTTAAATTGACCAACGAAAACTTTATCTGAAGCCAAGTTATGTTAACAATATGACTTTGAATGGAAAACGAGGAGCATTCGTCATCATCAATAGCCAATGAGTCATAGGATACTTTGCTACAAGAATTTGATTGTTCCCAAGAAACGCTAAGAATGATTTCGTGATAGTTAACTCAAATGTCAAGAACCACAACAGGCCAATAATACGACAAACTTACAGAAAATAGATTTCGATACAATTCCAACTAGCTTTCAGCTAGGGCAACGAAAGACGATAAACAAGAAAGCAATTCTTACGATTCACATTCAAAACATCATCTACTGCTATGGATACCATCAATCCCTTTCCAAATCACATCAATCCTTGCTATACGTAAACTACAGAGGCCCAAGATAACATATTAATACGAGGTGACTAACGAATAAGTCGAATGCCAAAGGAAAGGAAATACCTCAAACATTAATGTCTTCTGAGAACTAAAAAGTAGTAGGAAGTGGTAGCTTAACGGCGGAACTGCATCTGTTGTTGTTTAGGTGTACGTTTATGCTGCTGCACCGAGCTCGACTCTTCATGCACTCTGAATCCCCGAGGATAATTTCTCGCAAAGTGGCCAGGCTTGTGGCAGACATAACAAAGTCTATCAAGCTGTGAGACTCCTTGATTCCCGGACAAGGTAGGTGGCCTAAGATTAGTCTGGTTCTGTGAAGGTTGCTTTGGTTCCCTTTGCCTTTTCCTCTCTTGGCTTCGAAAATTCCCTGGCGACATACTCACTCTAACGGTTGTTTGCCTTTGTGCATTCGGGGTTTGCTGCCGGCTAACAATCTGTGGACAGTTTCTCGCGAAATGGTCAAGCTTCCCACAAGTAAAGCAAGATCTTTGACACCACGGACATTGTGCACGAATATGACCAGGCTGACCACAAAAATGACACACAATCTGACGTTTGAGGAGAACTCCTAGAGTCCCGGTTTGAGAAGGTGGCTTAAAGCCCTACTGGCCCTGAATAGAATGACTTGGTCCCCTCGGTTTCTTTCCTCCTGCACTCTGAACACTCCCTGAAGATGAGCTCGCGCTAGCGACTCGATATCTAGTGCCCCCCACATTGACACCCCTCTGCACACCCTCCAGAATTTCAACACCCTTCGCACACTCAACGATCTCAGGAAACATTGCCTCATCCCTAGTACACTGATTCACCTCATTCTCCCCATATGCACTACGACCCTGGTGATCATGATCCCCGGTCTCACCCCACCTAACTTCATGTCTCGAAAACATCTTACTATGAAAGCATAAGAAAGCAAGTTATCAACATTAATCACATTACCACATGATGCAAGTCTCCAACCTTTCTAACATGGGTTAACAACTCTACGCCACCCTACCTAACTTGTGATCATGATCCCCGGTCTCACCCCACCTAACTTCATGTCTCGAAAACATCTTACTATGAAAGCATAAGAAAGCAAGTTATCAACATTAATCACATTACCACATGATGCAAGTCTCCAACCTTTCTAACATGGGTTAACAACTCTACGCCACCCTACCGTAATGTATATGCAATGCCTCATCGATGTACAAACTCATTCATGCAAGCACACGCGTGTTTTGAAAACAAATGCAACGATTTTTTTTTTTTTGAACCCATGAGACTAAAAGTCTGCCCACGGTCTCAAGGTGTTCTAAACCTAATGCTCTGATACCAATTTGTCACGCCCTCGATTTTCAACATAAATAGATAAATCTTTCAAAGGAAATTCTCGCGTTTAACTAGCATAATACCCAAAAGAGTCCATAATTCCCATAAGTTTCACTTACAAATCCAATTTCAAAGTTTAAAGAAAATACAACTATATTAGTCTAAAGGAAATCTGTAGAACTTAGTTACAATTGCATCCTTTTTGCAAAGAAAGTTATTACAGAGATGGTCAAATAACTACAATAGGATGGCTTCCAAAAAGTATTCTTCTTCATCCAAGCACTCAATGCATGTGAGCTATTGACCGGAGTTTGTACCTGAAAATGATAACAGGTTGAGCTACACTAGCCTAGTAGAGAAATCTTTACACAAGCTATATAAAAATGTGATGAGGTATGCACCTAAAATGAATGAGTTCCAATAAACGGATATGAGATACAAAAAGGCACCACAATGAACCGACAAACTATGACTACGGAACTCTATACATCTTTAAGACATCGCTAACCATTCATACATCAACTAGGGGTAGCATTAGGCACACATCAATCTAAATAACCCACGACAATTTCTCAAACCATCTTAAGACTCCTCGATGAACGTCACTGTGGGCTACCACAGCCCCGGGTGGATCGGGGTGGCCCGAAAAACCACTGTTTTTTAATCGAGTTGAAAATTTTGAAGAGTCGCCACCCGGATTTATGGTTCGCCACCCGAGAAACCGTTTTGATTGAAAATGATTGTTTTGAACTGAAAACCAGAGATTGTTTTGGGTTCGAAAGCCATGTTACGAGGGGGGAAGGGTTTTACGGCACCCCCCTCGCCCGACACGGGGTCGGTCTCTACTCAACGTTTGTGGTAATTTGTCAAAATATTTTGTTTCATTAGACACGTAGCATGTATCCACAGGTATACCAAATAAACGTGTATGCTGGTGCATGTGTACAGGAAACGATGGAAATGATGGCGAAAAGAATGCAAGATAACAGAAGCTGAAACCCTGTCACTGACTTCACTCTCGAGCGCTCGGGAGTACTCCTAAGTGCTTGGGAGTGTTGCTGCTTAACCTGCAAATTATGTTAGTACAAACAGGATACGATGCGAAAACTGTAAACTGAAATGATTTTAAGCATTTAATAGGCTCAGCAGGGGACTTAGCAGACCAAAGTTGGACCTTAGTCTTCCAAGTCATGCCTCCTTGCCTTTACAAAGGGAGACCCACAATCTAGAAGAGCAAACAGACACATGCATGGACATGCAAAGGCAGGAAAATGGCAAGACTGGAGAAAAAGTGAAGGTGATTGCATGCAGACACTCCCGAGTACTCTGAAACAGTCCCGAGCGCTCGGAAGTGAGTCAGGCCTTGAACTGATTTTGAACAAATGGCAAGCCTGTTTGTGCACATTGATGCTTCAGATTTATGCTTTTGAAGATGAAAATTTCCCTTTTTAACATTTGAGCAAGCCATTTTTGCATGAGCTTTTGAACAAGAAGGTTTCTGCTTTGAAACAACAAATCACAAACATCAACATGCTTAAAAAGGGCTATTTTATTTAAGATCACACTTCACTCCTTATGCATGTCTACCAAAGTGCCACAGAAAAGGGAAAATGGGACTGGAGGCACTCTCAAGCGCTTTAGAGTACTCACGAGCGCTCGGGAGTGCTTCCAGTGAGTTTGCACAGAAAACGTTTTTTTTCATGCCCCTTTGCTCTTGTTGCTTAAACTAAAATCAACTGAGCTCATAACCAGTATGAAGAACTGGAATGAGCCCTCGATCCCCCTCAGAAGTGGAAAAACATTGGCTTTTAAGTATAAAATGAAATTTTATACCTTTGTGCTTGAACAAGACCTCTTGGATTGACTTGGATGCTTGAATAAGGGCTGAAAAACAGTAGAAAAATGAAGTCTAAGACTTCAAATGCTTTTGTGATGTTTTGGATTTTCTTTGAAAATTGTTGGAAAATGAAAGTTGAAAAATATTTGAAGATGTTTGAGAGCTAGAGTTTTCTGAAAATAGGGGAGTGAGAGAGTTCAATTTTGTGCCCTTAACAAGGTAGAATATGGGGGTATATATAGGGGATGAGAAAATAGGTTTGAAGTTTGAAAAATAAATCAAAAATAAAGAGAAAATAGTTTTTGGGGGAAAAAAGGCATGATGATTCTTCTGCCCCATCTGAATACTCAGGCAGGACCAGGTTGAACGTTGAATGGATCTGAAAAGCCTGAAAAGCCATGGTCAAAGGTCAAGCTCAACATGCATTGGCCCTGACAGCACTCCCGAGCGCTCTAGAGTGGCACTCCCGAGCGCTTTGGAGTGGTCCCGAGCGCTTGGGAGTGGCTGCCCAACTTCAGCGGGCCGCCACGGGCACTCCCGAACTCGGATTTGGGTGTTTTTCGAAGCGTTGGAAAGCTCGTTAAGTCCTCTTTCTAACCCAATTGGTTTCATTCAAACATATTTTATAAGCTGAAATGTGTGCCTATTTTACCCCCAGGGTGTCGGAAAAAAGAGGATTTTGGTTTTGAAAAAGCCCAAGAAGCATCGTCCAAGTTTGTCCAAGGCCTGTGTTGATCCTGTTTCATCATCGGGGAGCCTCAAGGCAACAAATTAAGGATAGTTAATAGGTCCAAATTGGGGTGTCTACAATCACAATTAGCTTCCTCATTTCTTACCATTCGATATTAAGCCCCTTTTTATAAAGAGAAAACATTCCTTTTTGATTACCAAAATAACTTCGAGAAAACTCTCGACCTTTACGGGTCAAACTCCGTTGATTCGAGCTTGAATACCAGAATCCGTTGATTTGTGCCCAAATACCGGAAAACCGTTGATTTGCTCAAGAATAGCCGGAGGATTTTCATAAAAGTCCTTTTTCCAAAACCAAATTCCTTCCTTTTCAAAAATTATGATGAAATCAATCGTTTATTCCCTTTTTCAATAGTTACAATCTCAAGCAATAAACAGCCTAAATGACAACATGAACTTCTATAATCAATCATAACTTCCTCCATCATGCGAGACATTCAACTGTATTACCACCCCTTGCGTTACAGTGAATTTGTAGACACCCTATTCTGGACTGTCCAGATTAGTTTACTCACGGTCTTTGATTCCCCAATGGTGATTAAGGTCAAGAACATCCCGAGATTGTTAGTGTGTTTGAGCTTTGAGCGTTCCAAACCTCATCCAAACCCTTCCGAACTCCTTTTCGAATCCTTCAAGCCAGAACCAAATGGCCACAGCAAAACCCTACCTGCATACGCTGGTACTGTGCTGGCGTGCGCTGGTAAACTGCCACGTGTCAGTCATCGACCGTTGACTCAGTTTCCACTGGCGCACGTAGGTAGAGCACTGGCGTACGCCGATGAAATCCAGTCAAATCAACTTTATTCAATCATGTACACGAGACTTTTGCGGCCACCCAGTACACCAAACAGTCTCCTGATGATTGCAAACAGGCCGGGCTACTCCCCTCTCTCTCCTACATCCTCCATCAACAAGTCCCATGCATTTAATGTGTGGGAGACTCTCTCATCTAAACCTAACCACCCCTAACCAGCTGGTTACACCCCTTCTCTCAGTCCTCTCACCCTCTATAAATACCCCCATTGCATTTATATGCAAGGGGTTACACTCATTAAGAGCCCAAGTCTCTCCCTCTCTTTTTCTTAAGCTTTCTTGCTTTCTTTTTCTTTCATCCATTGAAAGAGTAAGCAAGAAACCTTCTCTCACATATTATCATACCCCTTTCACTCATCATCCTCCAAACCTCAAGTTCAAAGCTCAAACCCATCATCAAACTCAATCCTAAAAAGGTATACCACCTTTTACAACTTTCTGTTCGGACCCCTAAGGGGGTCTGGCAGGGTCAAGGTTGGTAATCAATACCAGTCCTGGCCCTAAAGCCGGCAAGGTTTCAAAGATCGTGTGTAGAGATAGGTGGCGCACGCCAGTGATATTAAGCCGTACGCCAGTTATGGCTGTATGTGCACCACTAGTGTGGGGGTCACCGATCATCTATTTTCTGCTTTCTTTTCGTCTTTAACACCTTACAGCATGATAAAAACCAGTTTACTGTTTTCTGTATTTAGAACTGTGTAGTTATTTGTCTGTTATTTCTGCTTTAGAAGGCCTCTGGGATTCTTCTGGTCATGTTCCAGAGCCCAGATGATGCAAAGCCAAAGCATTGGACAAAAGCTCAACTGGCGTACAGCCACCTCCTAGTGGCGTACGACAGTTAGATCAGGATCCATTGGCTTGGCCCTTGCATGGTAGTTCGATCTTGGCCATTCTTGCTTCCCCACACTGTTTATGGGGTATTCTGTCTATTTTCATGGCTTGAAGTCCTTGTACTTGTCTGTAATAGCTTAGTATATTCCTTATGAACTGCGTGGTTTGTCCTGGGTGTGCACTGGTCCATTCCAGAGCCCAGAAGGTTTAGAACAAGAGCTGTGAGTTTAGGCTTACTGGAGTACGCCAATCAGTGAGTGGCGTGCGCAGGTTAGGTCTGCATGCAGTGGTTCGGCCAGTGCATGTAGGTCTCCTCCTGCGCACAACACCCCTTTGATCAATGTTTCCCAGTCTGTTTAAAATGCTCACAGAAGTCTGTTTTCAATCTATACTAATTGTTTCCATAATACATCCATCGCATTTTGCCACATAATGCAACTTGTCACAGTTTTAATCCCCTTTAACTGTTCTCCCACCCTAATTGGCTAAAAAATGATCACTGAGAGAAAAATGCAAATGTTTTATAAAATGCCCGAGTAGAGACCGATCTTCGGATTGGGCGAGAGGAGTGCCATAAAACCCTTCCCCTCTCGTAACCTGGCTCTCGAACCTCAGATATCGATGGTGACGACGGTCCAGTCTACAAGCCATTTTCAAATCAAAACGTAGCAAACATTTCAAGTTCGGTTCCTTGGGTGATTTTCAGCAAAACCCGAGTGGCGACTCTGAATTGTAAGCGTTTTGCCACGCTTTCTAAAAGGGCGCACCCGATTTCATACACAAAAATTGAAAAATTTTGGGGCGTGTGCCCACAGTGGCAACTCTGTTGGGGATCTCATTACATTGGTCAAAATTTGGAAATTAATACATGAATGAACAATCTTTCAAAAGTCTGTCAAAACAGTACGCTCCGCGCTGCTGAAGAATGGAATGGTAACGTAACAGGATTCTACATCCAACCAATCCGAACTGGGGCTTTTACTATTGTTCACTTGTGTAGTTTTCTCCAAGTATTGATTAATAAAAGTGAGCCAAGCTTTAAATGACATTTTTCAAAACATTGCGCTTTTCTCCCATTCGATCATTCTTCGGCATTCTCCATTTGCATCAATGTTGGTCAGTCCCGTTGAGGTGTTTTGGGTAACCGGCACAGTTTACTGGAGTCCGAGGTCCTCGAATGCCCAACAACCTTGGACGATGATGAGTCGTACTACCGTTCAACCGTTGCTCTGCTCCATGCATTGCGACGGGAGGTATATCGTGGCTCTAGTCAGAGGAACCCACTTAAACCAAAACCAGCCTCTACATGCGTACAAAGCACTAGAACCTTTCAACCTAAGACAGGAACCCACAGGGTAGGATTACTTGCATCTAACCCCCATAAACTATCTATGTGTTACTGCTTTCCCTATCGCATGCCTGACATACATGCATTCATGTCGTTTTACGTAGGAGCATGCTAGGGCGGCTTTTAGGTTGTCTCTCTTTCAAGCTCGTCTTATGCCTATTAGGACGCTGCTTGGCCCGATGAAGAGTCGTGCATCTCGATGGTGCACGTTATCAATTTTCAAAATTCCTTGAGTCCACGAGACTTTGAGAAATCGAGACCTTTTAAGTCCTTGTCTAAACCCAATCGAGGTTTCAAACAGAAAAACTAGGAACAACGAGGAACATGCCATGATACTTACACCGCCCAGGTTAAAAGTGCTAAACACTTACACCACTCAAGGCTCCGGCACAGTGCTGCTTACGCCATCTTGGTTCCGGTATCATGTCATTCCACCAAGTTGTTCCATTCCAAAATTGAAGCTTCGAGAAAGGAATAGGCTAAGGCTTAGGCTGTTTCGACATCTCTTAGTGCTAGTCGATTCAATCAAGGATACACCGTCGAAAAAAAATCCGAGGATCTTGGTAGCGTCCAAATGTCATGAAACGGGTTTGACTGCTAGCTCTAGAGTCTAGGAGGACACCGACGACGTTGATATGCGCATTTTCCTTTTTTTTGTTGTAGGCTATCACTAAGCTCTTATGCTTTACTGTCTAGCCATTGCACCATCCAGGGAAGTTCAGAAGCAAGAGCCAAACCTACTTGGGAACGTCCGCCGGGTCTATCTATAAGAAGATTTGGGTGGGTTTGCTTCTTAGTCGGTCACAACGGAAACTCCGGGTTTCACTCTGTCAGGGGAGGATTCGCTACTGTCGTCTCCATCTTCCTCGTCTCCACCCTCATCTCCGAAGCTTGTCCAAGTCAAAGCAGAAGCCCTCGTCATGGCCGACATTCCACCTCCGAATCTTGCTACCATTCTGGCAGATATCCAGCGCAACATGGCTATTATGCAACAAAGGGCTAACCAGGTCGATGCTTCCGTGGCCAATATACATGCCTTGATTGAGGAACGACTCCCGGCAAGAAGGGGAGGCGGTGAAGGGTGCGAGCGTGAGCCTGCGGTCGAAGAGATTCCTCAACTCGAGAACCCTGTGCCAAATACCGAGATGGCTGCTCTCATCGCCAAGATGGCCAAGCTTGAGGAGTCCGTCTCTAAATCCGAAAAGATCGGTGCCGGTGGGCTGGGCATGGATCGTCTCTGCCCGTTCCCGAATGCTAGGCTGCCCGAGAGGTTCAAAATGCCAGATTTTACAAAGTTTGATGGCACTGGGGATCCGAAAACCCATCTGTTGGCTTACCATGGTGAGATGAAACTACATGGGGTGGAAGAGAAAGCTATGGCTCAATTGTTCCCTCAGACTCTCTCTAGCCCGGCTTTCCAATGGTTCTTGTCGCTCGACATTGCTAAAAGAAGGACGTGGGAGGACATCGGCACTGCCTTCAATGCCCAGTACAGTTATAACGCCCAGCTCAAGATGACTACGCGAGAGTTGGAGTCAACTAAGATGAACGCGAAGGAGTCTTTCGCGGATTTTATCAAGAGATGGAGGGGCAAGGCAGCCCTTATGACCGATCGTCCCAGTGAAAAGGACTAGATCCGCTTCATTTCCCGAAACCTACAGCCTGACTTTGTTAAGAACCTTGTGCTAGTTCAGGGAGCCAATTTCGACACTTTCTTTGAATCTGGCATGGCCATAGAAGAAGCCCTTCAAACTGGAATCTTGCCAAGGAGTGACACTTCGTCCTCTGCCTCAGCGTCAAAATCCAAGCCCCGTGCCTACACCGGGAACAGCACTGCTCTCTTCGGCGGAAGCAGCTATGCCAACGCAACCTCTGCCAGCAACAATGCCACCACCCAAAGCTCCAACCACATAGCTGATGTGAACCAAGTTCAAACCCCTCAGAAACCCCGAAACCGCAACCAACCCCGTAACTTCGCCAACTTCGAGGCACCTCTTTCCTCGGTGTTGGAGAAGTTGGTCAAGACTGGTCATCTCAGGCCCTTGACTCCAACCCCACTCCCTCAAAATCCACCTCCCAACCATAATCCTAACGTTTTCTGTGACTATTACTAGATGCCCGGCCATCACACCGACTCCTACTATCGTCTTCGTCACACGATTCAGGATTTGGTGGACAATGGCACTCTTCCAACTCCACCAGCCAAGCCCAATGTCATTTCCAACTCCTTACCGAAACACAACAACCAAGTCAACTAGATATCCCTCAGCTCCACTATAATCCCTCCAAGCTTCACCATATTTAACCCCACTGACCATATAACCTCAAAGGATCACCTAAAACCAGTTGTGGCCTTCCCGGCCGATCTTGATGTCAACATGCTGTCAGTTGGTTGGAACATGGAAGACAAGATGAAGGAATGGATGGAGCTCGGCAATGACTGGAACGAGCATTACCACTTGGGTTTTCCTGCAGCTCCACAGGTCGATCAAGCGTGGATTGATCATTTGGAGGAGGAATGGAATGCAACACAGACAGATCCTCTCGATGGTCTCTCCTTGTTTATGCTGTACTATCAAGCCGAGTCAGTCGATCCCGAGGAGGAAGAATATGTTTGGGATCTGTAGCCCACTGCAGCACAGCTAGCCTAGGACCAGAACTTCAACATGGAACGGGTCGACGCCGATGATGACATAGATGAAAAGTACTTGGATTTCTACATTGAGGGGGAAATCATTTCCGATGAGCGATGCCAACTTGGGGCCTTTTTTCCTTTAGTAGACAAAATCTCGGACGCTCTTCACTTGTGCACTGACCTTGGGTGTGATCCGACCGTCAACATGGTGCCAGTCGAACAGCCGCGCCCATATGTGGCTCCGAGTGATGATTGCTCTATCATGGTGCTGGATGCACCACCTGCTGACCTTTGGGACGTAGATGAGATCATCGACCTTAACAAGACTCCGCTGCCTGCTGATCTTTGGGATGCTGATAAAGTCGTTGATATAGACATGGGCAATGAAGTCTAGACTGTTAACTCTGCTCTGGTTGATGGAGGATTCTGGGATGTGCCATTTGTTACCAATCCGGGGACACCATTTGAGGAAGCTGTCGCACAAGACCCTGCTTTCTAGGAAGGGTTAGTGATGGAAGATCTGAACTGGAATATAGCTCTGGGGCAAGACTCGCCAACAACGGTTGCATCAGTGGATAAAGGGAAGCGCAAGATGGAAGAACTGCCCACCGACTTCTGGGAATCCATCGACACATCCTCTTGGTGGGACGTGGCTAACATGACAAGGAGCGGCCGAGTCTTTCAGCCACCTAACCTTCAGGCTGGGAGCTCGTCTAATCCTTTTGTTCAAAAGCCCACTGCTCCTGTTGCTCAAAGGAACGTTCCTGTAGTTCCTAGTGGGGTCCCGGAAGAAGATGTGATTCAGAAACAACTTGAAAGGATTCCTGCCGCTGTTTCAATTTGGGGTTTGATTTCGTCATCAAAGGAGCATCGCGATAAACTGTCTGCAGCTCTAGCCCAACTCAAAGTACCAACCGACATCACGCTCGAGGCAATGATCGCCCTCATTCTGCCCCTGTTCTCTAAGCACTCCGTCACATTCACTGAAAGGGATCTGCCCGTCGAGGGGACTGCTCACAATTGTCCGCTACATATTACTGTCAAGTGCAAGGGACTTTGGGTGCCAACTGTGCTTATTGATAATGGCTCCGCCATCAATGTTTGTTCGTTAAGGGTCGCATACCGCCTCGGGATCGCCAAGAAGGATTTTGTACCATCTAATTTGGCAGTCAAGGCCTATGACAGCACACGCCGTGTTGTAGAGGGGACCATAGTACTCAAGCTCGACGCTGAGGGCTTTGAGATGGACGTAGAGTTTCATGTGGTTGACATTCCTGCTACTTTCAATCTGCTGCTGGGCAGACCGTGGCTGCATAGGCCCGATATCATGGCAGTACCCTCGACGCTACATCAAAAGGTCATGCTGGGACTCCCAACTGGAACTTTGACAATCTGTGGGGACTCTGGGATCCGCCCACTCAAGGAGGATGGGACGCCTGTCTTGGGAATTATGCATGGAGAAGAAGATTCAGACTTTGGAGGCTTCTCGTTCGATACTTCTGGCTCAGTCCATAGAATTGCCGTGGACGATGACTTCATTATCAGTTCAGCTGCCCTCGAGATCATGAGGAAGATGTCATTCATGCCCAATCTAGGGCTCGGAATCAACCAGCAGGGGATCGCTGAGTTCCCCATCTTTCCCTTTACCGAAGGTCAATTTGGTTTGGGATACACTCCCCCTGCCAAAAGGGCCAAAAAGGGGAAAGGTGCGTGAAAACCTCTAACCCTTTATGGTAATCCCGACAGCTACTTCATCCGCAAGGGAGGGAGCATTGCTTATTTGGGACAGTCTGAACCATTTTGGGATCCAGAGACTGGCGCTTGGCTACCGGGTTTTGAGATCTTTGCTACAGACACCTGGCCCGACAGCGAGGAGGAAATGGCAAGGGAAGAGCTGGCTAAGGAAGAGTTCAAGAAACAGTTGGCCCAGATCAAGGAGAGGCTGACTGGCTGAAGATTGTTGATCAAGGGGACTTGGAGATGCTGTTCTCCCAAGTAGGTTTGGTTGGCAATACTGAAGAGGCTGAAGTGCTGATGCTTGGGCCCGATTCTTCGGACGTTCTTGAGGATCCAACCTCCCTCATCGTGGAAGCCGAGGGTAGTATCAATAACTACATTTTTACTACACGTTTGACATGCATTGATGACATATCTGAGTCTGACACCGAGTCTGTCGAGTCTAAGTCTAACTCAAAGTCGGAGTTTGTGCCTCTCGGCCCTCCACGTCATAGCTTTTACTTTGAGTTCGAGTCAACTGTACTTGGCAACCCGTCTAGGTTTTATGAAATGAATGATCCTGCTTCTGACTACTTTGCGAACTTTTATATAAACTGTGCTGACCCCGACGATGAAGGAACAGACTTCGACAGGACCATCCCGGCAGAGTTGCGTTCCCTCATCGAAAAGGAAGATGAAAGGCATGCTCAGCCTCTAAAAGAAGAAATAATTTCTATAAATCTGAAAGACGAGGATGACCCGCGTATGATGCAAATCTGTTCAACTTTGTCCCCTGAGGACCATACCGCACTGATTGATCTGCTCAAGGAATACTTCGAGGTTTTTGCATGGTTTCACAAGGATATGCCCGGTATCGATCCCAAAATTGTACAACACCGAATTCCGTTGGCGCCTGGGGCTATACCTGTCAAGCAGAAACTCCGCAGGATGAGGCCAGACTGGGTTGAAAAGATCAAGGAAGAGGTCACCAAACAAATTGAAGCTGGATTCTTGAGGGTCGCAGAGTATCCGAAATGGGTTGCCAACATTGTGCCTGTTCCCAAAAAGGATAGGAGAATCCGAGTTTGCGTCAATTTCAGGGACTTAAACAAAGCAAGCCCCAAAGACAGTTTTCCCTTGCCTCACATTGATGTGCTTATGGACAACACAGCGGGGCAAGCTTTGCTCTCTTTTGTCGACGGATTCTCAGGATACAACCAGATCTTTGTGGCACCAGAGGACAAGGAGAAGACAACATTTGTCACCGAATGGGGTACTTACTGCTATGTGATGATGCCGTTTGGGCTAAAGAATGCCGGTTGCACCTTCCACGGGCCCAGACTACCTTGCTACATGATTTTATTCACAAGACAGTTGAGGTTTATGTTGACGACATGATTGTCAAAGCAAAGGAAAATGAGGACTTCATTCCGGCGCTTAGACAATTTCTCGAAAGGCTCCACAAATACAACGTGCGTCTCAACCCGCATAAGTGCACATTTAGGGTCACAGCAGGCAAGATGTTGGGGTTCCTAATCACTGCAAGAGGAATAGAGGTCGATCCGTCTAAAATCAAGGCAATTCTCGAAATGGAGCCACCACAGACAGAAAAGGGAGTACGAAGCTTTCTGGGAAAGGTGCAGTTTATCAGCAGGTTCATCGCTAAGTTGACTCTGACTTGCGAGCCACTATTTCGCCTACTCAAGAAGAATGTCCCATTCGAATGGATCGACAGGTGTCAAGCTGCTTTCGAGTCTATCCAAACGTATCTACGGAACCTGCCAGTCTTAATGCCGCCTACACCTGGTCGACCGTTGATCCTATATTTATCCGTTACTCCAACAGCTATGGGATGTTTGCTAGCGCAGGAAGGAGATAAGGGAGTCGATAAGGCTAGCTACTATCTAAGCAAGAAGATGGTAGGGAGTGAGGAGTGTTATACTCCTCTGGAAAATACATGTTGGGCACTAGTTTGGGCTACCAAAAAGCTTAGACACTACATGCTAGCCTATTCGGTGAAGCTGATTTCTCGAATGAATCCTATCAAGTATCTGTTTGAAAAGCCAGCGCTCACCCATAAGCTAGCACGTTGGTTGCTTCTGCTGGCTGAGTTTGATCTCCAATATGTCACGAGGAAATCTGTGAAGGGCCGTGCTATGGCAGAATTCTTGGCCGACCACCCGATTGATGGGCCTGAGGATGTGGATTTCACTTTCCTCGATGAGGATGTGCTAATGGTCGTCGAAGAAGTTTGGATGCTATACTTTGATGGGGCCGCTAATCAAAAGGGATTTGGAATCGAGGTGTTGCTGATTACGCCTGCTGGTGCTCATATCCCCCTCGCTTTCAAGTTAAACTTTGATGTCACCAACAATCAAGCTGAGTATGAGGCCTGCATCGTCAGGATGGAAGCTGCTATTGCATTGGGAGTCAAAAATCTTGAGATAACTGGAGATTCAAACCTGGTAATCTCTCAGGCAAATGGAGATTGGAAGGTTCGCGAAGAAAGGCTGAAGCCTTATCACCAAGATTTGGAAGAACTGATTCCTCGCTTTAATAAGATAACCTTCACCCATATTCCACGCTTGAAGAATCAGTTCGCCGATACTTTGGCGACTTTGGCTTCAATGATCGAACTTCCAATAGGGGTTAGGATGCGGTCGATTGTAATTGAACAGAGGGACTTGCCCGCCTATGAGTATGTCAACGCCGTCGATGATGTTGATGACGGTCTGCCCTGGTATCATGACATCTGGAATTTTGTGGAATGTGGAGAGTTCCCTGCTAGAGCTTCATGAAAGGATCGGGTTGCTCTGCAAAGGCTGGCTGCTCAGTACATCATTTACGGAGGGAAACTGTATCGAAGGTCTCACTGTGGGATGCACAAGCTATGTGTCAACGGCGCCGAAGCAACAAGGATAATGGAGGAGATTCATGAAGGAGTCTACGGTCCTCACATGAGTGGTGTTATGCTTGCTAGGAAGATCCTCAGGCAGGGTTACTACTAGTCTACTATGGAGTCTCAGTGCATTGACTACGTGCGGCGCTGCTACAAATGTCAAATCCATGCCAACCTGCAACATATTCCTCTGTCTAAGCTATACGGCATGACCTCACCGTGGCCTTTCTCTGTGTGGGGCATCGATGTTATTGGGATGATCAGACCATCTGCTTCAAATGGTCACAGGTTCATATTGGTGGCGATAGATTATTTCACTAAGTGGGTCGAGGCTGAATCGTACAAAACCCTGACAACGGTTCAGGTAGCTCAGTTCATCCGGAAGAACATCATTTATCGATACGGCATCCCTTAGGCATTTGTGTCAAATTACGGAAGTCATTTCAAGGGTAGGATTTTGGAACTTTTCGAGGAGTTCGGCATTGAGATCCATTGTTCCACAACCTATCGTCCACAAACGAATGGAGCAGTCAAGGCTGCAAACAAGAATGTTGAGATGATCATCAAGAAGACTGCTGAGTCTGCAAGGGACTGGCACGAGCAACTGCCACTGGCGCTTTGGGGATACAGGACATCGATTCGTACTTCAACCAGTGCAACTCCTTTCTCCCTAGTCTATGGAATGGAGGCAGTGCTCCCCATCGAGCTTGAGGTGCCATCTTTGAGAGTTATGGTTGAAAGTGGTCTTGAGGAATCTGAATGGCTGAGCAGAAGATTTGTCGAGTTAATGTTGTTTGATGAAAGGAGGCTCCGTGCTTTGTATCACGTTCAAGGCTATCAGCGTCAATTCGCCCGGGCATTTGACAAGAAGGTGAAGTCCAGGGGCTTGGTTGAAGGAGATATGGTCACAAAGGAAATACGGGCCCCAGTGTTTGATGCTCGAGGGAAGTTTCGACCAAAGCGATCCGGACCTTACATCATCAAGACCATCCTGTCTGGGGTTGCTGCTAAGCTCATCAATCTTGACGGCAACGAATTCAGTACTCTGGTCAACCTGGATCAACTCAAACGTTTTTATCCCTGAGAGATGCTCGTTGGACCGAAAACCACAAGGGTGGGCTGTGCCAAGCAAAAATTAGAGCAGCCTACTGGACCGAAAACCTGAAAAGGCGGTCTAGGCAAAAATAAATAGGCAAAAGTCGAAAACTCACTAGGCCGAAAACCTGAAAAGGGCGGCGCTAGGCAAAAATTAGAGCGTAAAAGGAGAGGTAAAACACATGAGTGAACCTTGGCCTGAACTACGTTTTGACCTGATTCCTTGAAAAGGGATACATAGGCAGTCTCTCTCTGAGACCCGGTCATATTCTATCAATTCGATCCACGGTTTGACGTTTTGGGTCCATATCAAAGGTCGAAGGAAGTTGGGGAACAAGTTAAAGCTTCATTGGAGAATCAGAAGGGGGAAACCCTCCATCTTTCAACTTTATTCCAAATTACTATTTCTGATACATCAGCTGAGCATAAAAGCCTTAAAATAGTTAAGCATGAAAAACTGAACAAAATGCTTGAGAAGCCTAACGGCTCACAGCTTATTCTAAGTACAGCAAAGTGGTCCATAGTCAGTCAATATTTTCTCTTGCAAATACGTCTGCTCTCAGCCATTGCCTGTAACGACTCCTCAGCCTGGTGGTAAAATCTGGCATTTTCTGCCTGAAGAACCCTAAAGCCCTAGCGCCTTTGATATCCGTTGAGTGTCTGTGCATTGAAGTTGGGAACACGGAAGTTCCCAGTGGTGATGCGATTGTTCTCCTGAGATATGCCCAGCTATCGGAGGATGCGGCCAGGAATGTAAAAAGTGAAGCTCGTCAACCTGACAATCACCACCCTATCAAACCCGTCAGAATGAATAGTCATGTTCATCAGATCTAGCCACGGGCATCTCCAGGCAATTTCATCTGGCTACACTTGCTGCATGAATTCATACCATTCCTCCAGATCCATCTCAGGGTACTTCATCTCCCTCTGATGAATCCTCTTCGGGAAGAGATTCCAGCCAGGCGCTAGAGATTGCAGCAAACCTAACTTGTCTGATAGCCACAACTGCATGAGCGGAAAAACAAGTAAGAAGCCAGATAAAGCCTTAGCGGAAAAACAAGTAAGGAGCTAGGAAGCAGACTAAGTCGAGTGTCGAGGTAAAATGATTAAGTGAGAAAACCAGAAAAAGGTGAGCTGAGTGAGTTTACCTGAAGCAGAAGTGGACTGCCGCTGAAAGTGTTTGATTGGCCAGTGTACACCAGATCCAGGCCTAGGAGCGTCTCCGCCAGGACCAGAGGAACCACATTCTTCCATCCTCCCATTTGGGCAGCAACACTCACCAGTATGGGGCTGGCCCGCCCATCAGCAGGGACGAGTAGATAGGTGGCAAGTAGACAGATCACCAGAGCAAAGCGGCGCCGTGCCTGCACAGCTTCGTCTTCCAAATCGCCGTCAGGGCTGTACCTTTCGATCAGACGCATAATGTTGACCTGGCCACATTCAAGTATGGTGTTGGCAAGACCCCATGAAATATTGAGTGAGGACGCCAGCAGGCCCAGCATGCTCACCTAGTAGGGAGGGACAACGATTGATGGAGACGCGAAGGTTCGGAGGTACGCCTGGAACTCCTCCCCGGTCGGGCATATCTCGTCATCGCCGAAACGAAAGACGTGGACGTCAAGATCCCAAAACCTGAGAGCAGCCCTCAGAAGGGCAGGCCGGAGTGACACATGTCGCAGATACCGGAATGAGGCAAGGCCGTGGTATTGGAAATTCAACCAATCAATGGACAGGAATTGCACTAGCCAAGGCCTGAGCAAGGTTGGGAGTGGGTTTTCCATTACAGATACTGAAGTGTGCTGAATATAGGAGAGGCAGTGGAGGTGTGAGTGCACCAATGCGTACATCTTCCATTTATAGGCCGAAGTATTACCTTGTTTCCCATGCCACATTCAAAGTTAACCAATAAAGTCCGAGCAACCTTTGCAGCCAAGGACCCTGCCTTCTGACATACCCAAAAACCGTGTGCAAACCGTGTATGAGTGGAGAGAAGGTGTTGCCAGAAGAAGGACATTCAGTCAGACAAGTGGCTCTGCATCAAATTTCACTGGCGTGCACCAGTAATTTACTAGCGTACACATGTTCTCCTCACTACTGGCGTACTACAGCCAATCACTGGCGCACGCCAGTAAGACCTGCACCAGAACCAGTTTGCAGCAGCTGCTGTCATCAAGTGTCCATTTTTTATTCCGAGGCCTGTTTTGCAAGTTTGATGGTTTGCATAAGTCATGAATGGTATTTGGGACTATGTCAAAGCATCGGTTTCCAAACGTTGCGCTTAATGAAGATTTCGGACCTCCGGCGGCCCGTGTCGAGTTAAAATTGAAAATATAGAATGTCAAAATTCATTCTAGGGACTTTTGCCAAGTTTTTTCATACCGTACACGTCATATGAGCCTAATGTGACTGTGCAGAGGTGTCGGTTTCAGTCCGGGACTATATCGAGTCATCTTTGGCGTCTTATGTCCGTTTTTTAGACATTTTTAGCATTTTGCAATTTATTTCTCGTATCGGGTTGTTTTTCTCGATTTTATCAACTCGTGGAGGTCATTGTACATCCATACGGTCTTACAGAAGTGTCAGTTTCCCTTTTCTAGAAGAATTTGGAGTTTTGGCCCATTAATGCCTAAAATTTCATTATTTTCCGTGTGTCTTAGGGATACGTATCGTATCTTGGGACTTTTCTCCCCTTCTATTCATGCTAGGTCGAGTTCGTACATATCCAAGCAGTTGTTTGTCGATTCAGGTCATTCATCAATGCATGTTAGAAGTTATTGGATGGTTTATTCTTTTTCTTCATCAATTTGCATCAAAAGGAGATTAATAAACGGAAAATGCAGCTATTATATACTATCAAAAGCAAATATCTATAAGACAAAGGATGGAAATGTATGTGACGGCACAACGGCCCTAGGGAAGCTATCATGTACAGGGCACATTCGCCCAAAAGTCAAAAGGCATGCAGGCCCTCTCAAAGTATCAAGTATCAAGAGTAGGTATCAAAAGACAGTAAAGTATCTGAGGTTCAGTGATAGCCCTCAGTCGTCAAAAGGGTCCTCGAGGTCGTCGTCGTCCTCCTCGCTTTCGTCCAACGCTCTCGGATCCACCCGGAACCTAGGGTCACTGGCGGAGTCAGAGCCGCTGCTGAGGGACGGCTGCTCTTCCTCCTCTTCCTCTTCCTCTTCCTCCTCATCCTCTTGTCTCCTCTTCTTCTGGCTTGGCCCTTCGGCTGGCCTCTTCCTCAGCTCTCTGCAAAACTATGGCTCGTCGCTAGCAGGGGTGATCCCCACTCCTCTCTGCACGCTCGCTGCTGGTTGTGAAACGCTCGCCTGTCTCTGGGTTGTGGCAGGAGTAGTGGAGACACTCGTCTTCTTCTTCTGAGCCACATGCCGCACACTCTTGCGCCTAGGAGCCGCCCTAGCCCGTCCTGCATTGTCATTTCATACAGACATCTCAGTATACATATTGTGCATATTGTATATTAAATGCTGAAACAGGAATCAAAGAAAGGTACATCCAACATGCATTGTAACAGACATGCATGATCAATCTAAGTATCGAATTCAGAATGGAACAAGTTTCTAGGGTTTATACCTGAGGCTGTACAGAAGGAGCCGGAGTCGCCGGTGGGTAGTGCAACTGCAAAGGGGTACCGCCCGCTATCTTGTGAAATTCCTTCTCCATTGCTAGCATCAGGCGAGCGGCCTCCCTTGCCCACTCAAGCGGCACCTGCATTCATTATGGAAGCAAAGTCAATAAGCAAGTTCAAATGCAATTCAAATATGGTACAAGGAAATGACTCAAGCTGAAATATACATCATACCAGTCCGGTGATCTGCGCTGGCTCTGTCCTGGCTGGCTCAAACTGAACCGTGGCAACCTCTCCCTGCGCGTCCCGCACCGGCAGCGTCCATGAAAGCAGAGGGAGTCCAGTCGCCGCAGCGTAGCCGCTCCTGCTCCGAGAACGACCTGTCTGGCCCCGTCTCTCCTCACCAGCTGCTAGGGCCTCATTCTCTACCGCCAGGAGCTCCATCGCTTCTAAGGGTCCCGCCAAGTATTGCCTCCGGTAGACGGCATAGTTGTGCTCGGGCCGTGTGAAGGCAGTAAGGTCTACTGGGACAGTGAATTGCCGCAACTCGGCAAGGGTGTACCGGCCTGTATGTGAAGCGCAAGGCAGAAGTGGCCCAGGGACTATGAACTCGGACGAGCCAAGCGACTGTCGTGTCACTTGGTCGCCCAAGTACCACTACCACCCGAAAGCTGACTCCAACAGAACTCGGCTCGCTGTCACTACTCTGCTCCTCGCCAGGTACTCGGGCTCAGGCTCCGCATTGCTCCAAGGATCCCACTCCACCTGCAGCACGTTCAAGGAACCAAATAAAGAGTATCAACGACAGCATTAAAGTGTTTCTAAGCGTAATTTGCCAACGAAACTGATTCTCACCTGTAAACTCGACAACTCGTTGAGGTAAATACTGAAGACTAGGAGGCTCCTCCTCGACCTCTTCTTTCCTCTATGCAATGGCCCCTAGATCAGAGCGCGGGGGAGGGTCTTCAGGTCCGGGCATTTGTTCTCCGGAGGATACATCTTCAGCACCTCGTAAGCCCACAACTGCAAGGTTTTCAATCAGTCAAAGCTCAGTATACGGCACATGCAATTCAAAGGAAAAGTGCAAGTGTGAAATGAAGTCAAGCTAAAGGATTTTGTTTCTTACCTCCCACACTCTCCAGTAGCCAGCAGGCACCTTCGCTCCCTGTGAGAACTCTCCCATGAAGCCGTAGCACGCTCCCGGAGCCGCTCCTCCCCAGTCATACCGTGAAGATATGCGTAGGTCACGGAGGGCAGGCAAGTACGACAAGTGAACTGTGGCCCTCTTGATTGGGTACAGAGTAGCCCCAAACAAGTACAACAAGTAGGCCCTCGCCATTTACTCCTCCTCCTGCTTCATCTTCGGTACCCTATTGTGTAGATACCTCCTAAACTGGTCATGGGGAACTGTCTCCGCACCACCTACAGGCACCTCACCCAGAAACCACCTCAATGCCTCCGTGTCTCTGTGGATCCCCGAGTCAAATGGGATCGGCTCGCCTCCTACCCTCAAGCCGGTAATAGCCGCAAAGTCTGACGGAGTCACCGTCATCTCCCCGATCGGGAAGTGGAACGTGTTGGACGCATCCCACCCCCGCTCAGCCAATGCAGTCAGTACAGCATGGTCATTCTTCACGGCCGTCAGCGTAGGGATGGATGGGCCAAACCCCGCTGCATCCACCAAAGCCTTGACTCTCTCAGGCAACCCTCTGTAAAGCTCAAGCGAGCTTGCTGGACCTCCATGCCCCCGCGTGCTGGCTACCCCTCTCTGCGAGAAAACAGTAACCAAGACAAGGAAAACGCGTTAGTACATATGCAATTTTGGTTTAGCAAGCAGTCAATATCAGTTGTTTCAAAGTCAAATCAAGCTACCAAGCATCCTTTCAGTCAAGTCAAGTTCTAAGGGTTACCTTATCAATTCAGGCATACTATCAGTCAAGTCAAGCTATTATCAGGTATTCTATCGGTCGAATCAAGTTATCATGGCATTCCACTAAGTCGAGTTCAAGTTCCAAAGCGATTCTATCAGTCAGGGAAGTCTACGGTCGATTCAGGTTCACAATGGGTAATCTCTTTTGAGGTCTGGACAATCTATCGGTCAAGTTCAATTATCAAAGGCATACTATCAGTCAAATCAAGTCAAGCTACTACCAGGTATCCTATCGGTCGACCTCAATCATTTCAAGGCATTCTATCAGTCGAATCAAGTTCTACAGTCAAGTTCAAGTTCAAGTAACATACATTGCAGGCTATACAGTACAATTTCAAATACACACAGATACAAGTATAACATGTGAATTGAAACAAGTCGAAAGGGTATACCTGCGTCCAAGACATGGACAAATGCTCCGTCGGGTCCCTCAGCACCAGCTCGACGTTGTTGTGCTCCTGTCTCGGCACGTAGTTGTCAACCCCAAACGGTATAAACAAGTGTGGCTCTGGCAGTACATACGCTCCTGCTTCGAACGCAACTCGATCCGCCTTCAACCTGGACTCAGCCAAGGCCACAGCGGACTCCTATACCCATGCTACCTCCTCCTGGGCCCGCTCAGCCGTCTCGGTCTCCCTCACAAACTCCTCGGCCTCCCACCTTAGCCTTTCTTCCTCGTTGGCCCGGGCAATTTGTTGCAACCTTTCCTCGTGAGCTGCCATCACCGCCGCAACCGCTGCAGGGCTCTCTTCCATGAGCCGAGCAAGCGCCGCCTCGCCTACAAACTCCGCAAGGTCACTACTCAAGATGGGCTCATTACTGGATGTCCCCATGAGCGGCATGAACTCAACCAGCTCCGTATGAGCCGCTCTCGGTACCTCCTCCTCGACCATCGGATCCTTCCCACTTACCGGATCCCTCGGCGGTCGACCCTCACCACCGCCACCACTACTGCTACTAACACCGGCCTCACCCGAGCCACCACCGGTCACCACCAAACCCTCCACCCCGCTCCGGAAGTCCAACCGTTGAACCCGTGGGTCCCAAGTTTCGGCAACGACTGGCGTACGCCCAAGGCCTACTGGCACACGCCAATCGCCGTCATCACCCACCTCCGCTGCATGGCCATCGCCACCACCTGTGCTACTCGAAACCCCTACATCGGTACCTGATGAGGCCTCCTCCGTCGTTTGATCGTCCATTTTAGGCCCCGGAGTCTCGCCTCCAACCCTTGGCCAACTCCTCTCGCCGCCATTATCACCACCATCACCGCCGCCATTACCGCCGCTACCGCCACTGATCTCAACCATGGATGAGTAAAGTTAGGTGAGTTTTGGAGGAGAATGGGGATGAGGGTTTGAGATATTGGGAGATTGGAGAGAGTTGAGAGGTTTTGAAATTGCCGAATGGCAGTTTCGTATGTCGATCAGAAGTTTATAAGGCGCTGAACCGGGTTTGGGCCGGATCTGGGCTCGGATCTAACATCGTCACATGTGTACGCCTTTATACTACCGGCGTACTCCGTTGTTTTTTTTTTGGGCTTGAGGCCCAAATTATATTCCAAGGTCAAATTCTTTCAAGATCGAGGCCCGTAATCACCAAATACACGTTTCCATCTCGGGTTAGCTATTTCCCCAAGCAAAGCCCATCCACTTTCAAATCAACGACGGTTCGCCCGTCCACTTTCAAATCAACTAGGGTTCGCCCGTCCACTTTCAAACCAACAACGGTTCGCCCGTCCACTTTCAAATCAACGACGGCTCCCCCGTCCACTTTCAAATCAACGATGGCTCGCCCGTCCACTTTCAAATCAAGGACGGCTCACCCGTCCACTTTCAAATCAACGACGGCTCGCCCGTTGTAGACACCTCCCAAACGGGGCATCGCCATACAGATTGATCACGCTTGTTTGGTTCCACTTCATAAACCAAGATCATGGACATTCCCATGGCTAGGAACATCGCCACATGATAACGGTTATCATCAAAATAGAGTCGCCACCTAGTTTATTAAAACTAGGAAAACAGATAGAGATTCTGGATACGGGAGCCAAAAGTACAATAAGGGGAAGGTATTAGGCACCCCTCTTTGCCCAGTCGTGAGACTGGCCCATAATCATTCAACATAAGACGTATAGATGCTTTGTTTAATTCCAACACATAATCTGTTTATTTATTCCTTTAAACAGTAAGTAAAGTGAGCCAGTGCGATAAATGAGCATGTATCAGAAAGCAGATAAAGCAAACAAAATGTCCCAGGGAGATAGATCTCGCAGCCGGTGAATGGATGTCACGGCCGAGGGATCTTCCTGGTTTGATATAACGGCCGAGGGATCGAAGCCCCGGTCGGTGTTCTTCCTCACACCAAATGAAAAGACTAACGGATAATCAAAACACTACGGTTAGTCAAAAATGCAGTAAATTAAGACAAACCAGAGGCCGTTGGGCCTCACCACCTTGATCCCTCAGTTGCTTGATTGCTTTGGATTGGGCGTGATTGATTGATTGCTTGATCGAGAACCCTAGGGTTAGGGTTTGAACTTTGGGGTTTGATCGCCGGATTGACGGAACCTTCGGAAGGTTAGGGCTTTTGAAGTATGGGATTGAGAGAGTATTTTGACAGAGTTTCATGGCTTGATTGAGTGTGAAGGTATATCAATTTCGTGTGTCTATTTCGGAGCCCAAAGGCTCCTTTATATAGGCATAGGGGTGACTCACTCCGGCCAATCAAATCATGAGATGGCAATTGCAATTGCAATGCATCTCTAACTCTACGTCGTGATCTCTGAGCGTAGCCCGAACGCATCGGGAAGGTAGTGTAGTTGGATCAAACAGAACGTTCCAGAGTCTGGAAAAAGGTCGATCTGGCGGCCGAGTAAAGGATGTCGCGGCCGTGGAATTGATGTCTCGGCCGAAGGATAGATCTTGCGGCCGAGGAATTGATCTCTCAGGGAGATTTTGCTGGCAACAGGTTGCTCGGTTGAGGGATTGATGTTGTGGCCATTAGATCGATGTTACGGCCGTCAGATGGATTCTCCTAGGCTTCTGTATTTTTGTCTGAAAGGCTGTATGGCTTTGAATTGGGTCCTCTAAGTGGTTCAAAGTTCTCACCGAAAGTCCTAAGGTCCTCAAGGAAGCAATCAGCAATCAATGTATCCTTTTCATCATCGGGATCGTCCCAAGGTGGGACTTGAAATAATCGTTAGGCCAAATTGGGGTGTCTACAGATGCCCCTCTTTGACTGAACTCAGACGGATCGCGAGACATGTTTGAGTAAGAGTCAAAGCTGTAAAAAGCAACTCAATTTGGTCCAACCACTATTCCAAGGGGTTTTTGAAAAAGGTTTTGTTATGGTCGGGCCGGGAGGCTGCCTACGTATTCCACAAGGGAAATTCAGACCAATCGTAGTTCGGGCAAAAGAAAAGTAAAAAGTTTGGAGGGTTAGAGACAGAAGACGTACCTTTGGGCTTAAAAAGCCGTAGTGACGTACCTAGACTGAGCCAGGGTTTTGGTGGGAGATAGTTGAAGGAGCGCAGGGCTGCCTGGGGAGTTTTTGCGGAGAGCTTCCTTAGTATTTTGGGGTAGACCAGTACACTACAGATGCGTTTGCTTTTCTTCATCATCCTTACTTTTTGCTGAAAGGAGCTCGGTAGAGTAGCCTATCCTTGCGAATGAGCTGGAAGGAATTGATGTAGTGGGGTGGAATCCAAACCATCTGCTGGAGATGAGTTGGATGCCAATTTGCTTTTGAGATGTGAGGGGCACAGGGCCAGTAACTGGAGCACAGAGCTTTGGTGATGAGGAAACCGAGACACGGAGCCAGTCGTAGTCATGAGGCGAGAGCCTGGAGAGTGATGGAATCGAGGCGTGGAACCTGTTGCAATCTTGAGGCGAAGGCCTGAGGGGATTGGTTTGATAAGACCGAAGCGCGGAGCTGGTGTTGATCATAAGGCGAGAGCCTGAGGTGATTGATAGGACCGAAGCGCGGAGCTGGTGTTTGATCATAAGGCGAGAGCCTGAGGTGACTTGACGCGTGGAGCCTGCTGCGGTTATGAGGCGAAGGCCGGAGGTGAGCTTAGAGTTTGATGGGACCGAAGCGCGGAGCTGGCATAAGGCAAGGGCCTGTGGTGTCAGAGCTTTGAGCTTGACGTGGTGAACCGAAGCGCGGAGCTGGTATGAGGCAAGGGCCTGAGGTGAAGGAACTGAGGCATGGAGCCTGAAGTGATTGAGGCGTGGAGCCTGCATGCAGTCTTGAGGCGAGGGCCTGAGTTGTCGGAGTTTAGAGCTTGACGTGATATGAACCGAAGCATAGAGCTGGTTGTATTCTGATGGTCTGTGCATGGAGCTTTCCCATCATAAGTGTTGGCATGGAGCCAAAGGATCGAGGCGCTGAACCAATCAATAAAACCGAGGCATAGAGGGTTGACCTGTTTCATGAGAGATATGCAGAGTGTATATGTGTGATGATGGTTGTTTAGATGTGAACAGATATGATGATGCAGACTCGATGTGAAAATGTTGATGCAAATGTGCACGAGCTCGTGCGTGTGTGTTTGTTTTAAGCTTAGAGCTTCTATCAAGTTCCGGACTTGAGCATTCAGAGCGTAGAGCTCGAGCATTCGGACGGCAGAATCCGAGCATTCAAAGTACAGGCTTTGAGCGTCCAGTACTCAGTGGTTGGGCATCCAAGCATAGAGCTTGAGCATTCAAGTGTATGACTTGAGCATCCAGTACACAGTGGTTGGGGATCCAAGCGTAGAGCTTGAGCATTCAAAAAATGTTAGATTTTTGAGCATTCAGGCGTAGAGCCTGAGAATAAACTTCTTGATTGTTGGGGCAGCTTAGAACCTGTTGCTTGTTTATGGCTTCGAGCCAGTTGAGATGTTGGGCTTTGAGCCGCTGAGTTGTTTGTTATGGCTTAAAGCCATTTTAGATGGCAGATATAGGCTTCTAGCCTGTTGAGGTAGTGGGCTTCGAGCCGCTGAGGTGGTAGATATAGGCTTCGAGCCTGTTGAGATAATGGGCTTCGAGCCGCTGAGGGGATAGATATAGGCTTCGAGCCTGTTGAGATAATGGGCTTCGAGCCGCTGAGGTGATAGACATAGGCTTCGAGCCTGTTAAGAGCTTGATGGTGTACGGCTTCGAGCCAGTTGAAACAATGGGCTTAGAGCCGCCGGGATTGGTTGTTACGGCTTCGAGCCAGTTGAGATAGCGGATACAGGCTTCGAGCCTGTTAGAGTAATGGGCTTCGAGCCGCTGAGATTGTGATAACAGGCGTAGAGTCTGTTGCTGTGATGGCGAGCATAGAGCTGCTGAGATAAAGGGCTTCGAGCCGCTGGGTGATAGTAGACATAGGCTTCGAGCCCTGTTGAGGTAAATGGGCTTCGAGCCGCTGAGTTGATTGTTATGGCTTCGAGCCAATTCAGATGGTAGATACAGGCTTCGAGCCTGTTGAAGTGATGGGCATAAAGCCGCTGAGATTGGTTGTCATGGCTTCGAGCCTGTTGAAATGGTGGGCTGGGAGCTGCTGATGTTTTGATCTCAAGGCTGCTTAATGTCTCGTTTTGCCAGCCAGCAGTTTGTGGAGAGAGATTTTCCTCATGCTTGGGTATACCCCCAAGGCTGGTTTTGATCATGTTGCATTGGCTTGGGGATGCCCCCAAGACTACTTGGTTGGTTGAGGACTTAGAAGTCTGTAATGGCTCGAATTAGTGCACTGAGCCAAAATCTTCTTCTCGTTGAAGGAAATTGATTGGAGGGCCAGGAGATCGATCTTCCGGCCGAGGAACCGATGTCTCGGCCGAGGAACCGATGTCTCGGCCGTTTAATCGATTCATTTCCAGGGGCCTATAAAAGGCCACGGCCTGAGCCGTTTGTTTCATTTTCCTTTCTTCCCTCTCCGTTCCTTCCGTCCGAGGCTTCCACCGAAGACCCCCCATCCACTTCTCCTTGTTTCCGACAGCTCCGGGCCGTGGGTGATATGCTGATGTGGCTAGCATGCGCGAAGGGAGGCCGTGTTTGCTTTTGGTCCTGTCTTGACGCTTGATCATGGATCCTCGCATGGATATGCTTGATTAGGGGCCCTCGCATGGGTGACTTGTTTCCGTGACATGGAGCTCCTGGCGTGGCGGTGGTACACAGTGTGGTGATTTTTCTGGGCCATGTGGTGTCTCTTTTGCACCATAGTACTCCTCTGGTATACACCGTCCCAGGGGTGTCCTCTTCTTAGTTTCTTTGCAGCAGGCCTCTGGTGTTTAGAGCACCAGAGGGTCCGGCATCCTCTCCTGCTTCCTCTTTTTGTTTCTTTTCTGTTTCTTTTCCTGCATAGGTTAGTTCGACAGGAAATCGATGTATAGTTTGCTTAGGAAATGTGGGATGATCCACCTTGTGATGTAAAAAGCTTTCGATATATGAAACAAAACCCTTTTGCTCTGCTTGTGATTGTATATGCTGTTCTTACATTGTTTGCGTGTGATATTCTCGTTAATCCAACGAAAAGAACTGAACCACGGGAACAGTCTGTAAAAATAGCCGTTCTGGCGGCCGATCTAATGATTACACGGCCGAATCTTCGATCTGGCGGCCGAGGGATCGTTTGGTTTGCCTGGGTTTGACTTGCAGGTCAACCCTATTATCTACGGGCCGATGGATTGATCCCACGGCCGTCTTATCGAAGTGCCGGCTGAGAGACCGACTAAATTTCCGAGGATTAAGAATCCGATTCCGATTCGAACTAAGACTCGACCTAGTCCTATAAGTACGCGTTCTATGAACCCGATAGCATTGTCAGCAGCAATTCTTTGCATATGGCACAACCAGTCCTTGATCAGTGGTTGGATTCCTTTAATGGCCTTGACCGTCTGCACTTTAAGTCCTTTGGCATGGACTTCCTCTTTTCCCTTCGTTACATTCCCATGAATTTTGCCTTCCTTAGGGCAGCCGCTAGTTTGTGGGACCCTGATTTTCACGTCTTTCGCTTTAAGAGAGAGGAGTTGTGTCCTACTATCGAGGAATTTGCGGCTATTATGGGCCATTCAGATAGGGAAGGCTTTGTTGCCCCTAATCCTTTGTTCAACCGGGGTGATCTCCTGAAGGATTTACTCCAAGTTAAGAAACATGAAGTTAAATTCTTCCTAGTGAAAGGAAGGCTAGAGATTCTGCAACTTATTCAGCATTTTGGTACAGCCGAGGCTCATCGCCAAGTTTCCCTACAGAAGTCATGCTTTCATGCATTGTGCATTTGTCTCCTTCATTACTACTTGCTTGGCCCTTCCTCTGGTCATGCTGATCCTATATTGCTTAACCTTGCTCAGCAAATTGGAAACCGTGTGGGTTTCGCCGGCTTAGTGTTGGCAGAGACCTTGATGGGTCTAGATGTGATGAAGGGTAGTCCTACAGCTCAGTTCTCAGGCAGTCCTTTGCTATTGCAGGTTCGTTTTTTTATTTGTTTCATTTGTCAAGTTTATCTTTTCACTCATCACTCTTTTGTTTTGACTCACGTGTTCTCTCAACTCACAATTTTCCCTTTTTTTTCTAGGTGTGGCTGTTTGAGAAGCTAAAAGTGTGGGATGCGCCGGAACGACTTCCTTACAATCCAGACCAGTGTACGGAGCGTCACATGGCTAAACAGTTCCCAACTGAGGCTGCTTGGGAAGCGTGGATGAAGACTTGCAGGGGTGATTGGATTCAATGGGTTTGCCCCTGGTATGGTATCGAGAGCATGACCGCGAGTACCATGAACCACTTTGGTGTAGCAGTGATTGGCATTACTCGAGCTGTTTTCTACTTCCCTGCTCGCTTTCAAAGGCAGTTTGGGGCTGAACAAGCCATAATCTTGGGTGACCCTGAGTACACCGTCTCTAAGATCCATGATGCCAACTTCCGTCGCAATATGCTGCGTCTTTGGCCAAATAGAGTGATGCAGGAGATTGCTGAGAACTTCGTTGCCAAGCTATCGGGTTCTTACAAACGCTGGTTGAAGAAAAACCTTTTGGAGGATAGTAGTGCAAAGAGAAGGAAGACCTAGAGATCGACGCTTTGCTTATGTTTTTCAAAAGATGTTTGTTTGATTCTAGCTTTCATGGATTAAGAACTGTTTAGGTTTGCTTTGTCCTTTCTCTTTGGAAATAATAAAACATTTGGTCATTTTATTTGAAGATGTTATTGCCGTGATTTGATAGCGAACATGCTTTAGGATAGACCTAGCAATTTCGGAAGTGATGATGATAGCAGTGGCCGAATCTCAAACTTAGAGATTGCCTACGTATCCCATGGAGGGAATCAGGCCATAAACGTAGTTCCAACAAAGGGGATTTGTTTTGTTTTTAGTTAGGGTCCACTCGGGTATTTTCCTCTCCTTTTGTGCTCTAAATTTTGCCTAAAAACCGCCCTTGCGGGTTTTCGGTCTAGCGAGCGTTTTATTTATGCCTTAGTTTTTGCCTAAGCCGCCCTTGCGGGTTTTCGACCTAGCAGGCTGCTCTAATTTTTGCTTGGATCTGCCCACCCTTGTGCTTTTCGGTCCAACGAGCATCTCTCATCGGTAATACTTCCTCAACTTGTCGATGTTGGCTGGTGTTGCGAATTCCATTCCGTCCAAGTCTGCAATGTATGCCGCTCCTTCGGAAAGTATGCGTTTGATAAGGTAGGGGCCTCCCCAGTTTGGTCTAAACTTGCCCCTTGGGTCTGAGACGTGGCGACGAATTGCTTTGAGCACCATGTCTCCTACCTTGATGTCCCTAGGTTTCACCTTCTTGTTGAATGCCCATGCAATGCGGCGTTGATACCCTTGTACATGGTATAAGGCTCTCAGTCTCCTTTCGTCTAGTAGTGCCAACTCGTCGTAGCGGTTTTCAATCCAGTCTTCTTCGATCATCCCAGTCTCAGCTAGAACCCTTAACGAAGGTAATTCTAATTCGATAGGCAAGACAGCTTCCATTCCATAGACCAGAGAGTAGGGAGTGGCCCCAGTTGAAGTCCTTTCAGTTGTTCGATATCCCCATAGTGCCAGAGGCAGCATTTCCGGCCAGTCGGTGTAGGTGTCGGTAGTCTTCCGCAGAATCCTCTTGACATTCTTGTTTGCAGCCTCAACTGCTCCATTAGTTTGAGGTCGGTAAGTAGATGACCGATGATTTTGTATCCCAAATTTAGCAAAAAGATTCTTTGTCGCCCCTTGAAGTGCGACCCATTGTCACAGACGAATTCGTGAGGTACACCATATCGATAGATGATATTAGTGCGAATAAATTTGGCCACATGAGTGGCTTTGAGAGTAGCATAAGAGGCTGCTTCTACCCACTTGGTGAAATAGTCGATAGCCACCAGGATGAACTGATGTTTGTATTTCCCCTTTGGATTTATGCTTCCAATGACGTCTATCCCCCAAGTGGAGAATGGCCAAGGGGACGTCATGCTATACAGTTCTGTAGGGGGAATACGCATACGATCAGCGTGAGTTTGGCATTTGTAACATCGGCGGACATAATCAGCGCAGTCGGCTTCCATTGTAGTCCAGTAATATCCCTGACGCAGGATCTTCTTTGCCATCGTTGCCCCATTCATGTGTGGCCCACAAATTCCTTCGTGTATTTCCTCCATTACCTTGCGGCTGTCCTCCATTGTGACGCAAAGTTGACTTGGACCCAAGTGTGCCCTTCGGTACAATGCTCCTCCACAGATTATAAATCGGGCAACAAACTTTCGCAGAGCCGTTTTGTCCTTCGAGGTGGCCTCGGATGGGTATTCTCCTATTTCCAGGAATTCCTTCACGTCTTCGTACCATGGCTTGCCATCATCTTCACCTTCCTCGGTAAAGGTACACTCACATGCTGGTTTAACCTTTTGTTCGATCATGAGAGGCCGCATTGTGAATCCCAGGGGTATTTCGACCATAGACGCCAACGTTGCCAGTGCATCTGCAAATCTATTGCTCACTCGAGGAGTGTGTGTGAAGATAACAGAATCGAATTGTGGAATTAGATCTTCCAGCACAGAGTGATATAGCTTCAGTGTATCTTCCTTGACCTTCCAGTCTCCTCTGGCTTGAGATACCACCAGATTTGAATCCCCAGTGACTTCTACCCTTTTTGCCCCTAGCTCCAGGGCTGCCTCCATTCCGGCAATACAAGCCTCGTACTCAGCTTGATTGTTAGTGACCTCAAACCTTAGTTTATATGACAAAGGGATGTGGGAGTCGTTTGGGGAAACTAGCAATACTCCTATGCCATATCCACATCGGTTTGATACTCCATGAAAGTAAAGTTGCCAGGTGTCATCTAAGAGACATAAGATGTCCTCGTCGGGGAACATGAAGTCCTATGCCTCTGCCTCTGTCACAGGGTGATCTGCCAAGAATTCTGCCACAGCTCTTCCTTTTACTGATTTCCTTGTCATGTATTTGAGGTCGAACTCTGCTAGCAGCAATAACCACCTAGCTAGCTTTCCGATAAGTGCTGGCTTTTCGAAAAGATACTTGATTGGGTCTAAACGAGAGACCAGCACCACCGGATGTGCTAACAGGTAGTGCCTCAGTTTTTTTGTGGCCCACACTAGCCCCCAACAGGTTTTCTCGAGGGGAGTGTACCTTGTCTCATAATCCATCATTTTCTTGCTGAGGTAGTATATGGCGCACTCTACTTTGGCGTCGTTTTCTTGCGCTAGCATACATGCCATGGACGTGTCTGTTACTGAGAGATACAGAATCAATGGCTTCCCAGGGATGGGTGGCGATAGTACAGGTGGATTCTGAAGGTATTCTTTGATTGCCTCGAACGCTTGCTGACAGTCTTGGCTCCATTCAAAATCCGTACCTTTCTTCAGTAGCTTGAAAAGAGGTTCACAGGTGGTTGTGAGCTTGGAAATGAACCTGCTGATGAACTGTACCTTCCCTAAGAAGCTCCTTACTTCCTTCTCTGTCCTAGGCGGTGATATCTCCATGATAGCCTGTATCTTGGAAGGATCTACCTCGATTCCTCTTTGAGTGATGAGGAAACCCAACATCTTTCCAGCTGTTACCCCAAAAGTGCATTTTTGAGGGTTAAGACGTAGCTTATAATTCCTAATCCTCTCAAAGAACTTTTGGAGTGCTCCATAGTGTCCTTCCCTTTCCTTTGATTTGACTATCATATCGTCGACATACACCTCGACCTCTTTGTGCATCATGTCGTGCAGCAGTGTTGTGGCCATCCTCTGGTAAGTGGCTCCAGCATTCTTCAACCCAAACGGCATTACTCGGTAGCAGTAAGTTCCCCAAGGCGTAGTGAAGGTGGTTTTCTCTCTATCCTCAGGAGACATAAGGATTTGGTTATACCCAGAAAATCCGTCCATGAAAGATAGCAATGCATGGCCTGCGGTGTTATCCACTAGCTCGTCTATGTGAGGTAATGGGAAGTCATCTTTCGGACTGGCTTTGTTGAGATCTCGGAAATCTACGCAGACCCTGATTCCTCCAGTTTTCTTTGGTACGGGAACGATGTTTGCTACCCATTGTGGATATTCGATGACTATGAGAAAACCGGCGTTGATTTGTTTAGTGACTTCTTCTTTTATCTTTAGGACCCAATCAGGGTGCATACGTCTCAGTTTTTGCTTAACTGGTTTTGCATCAGGATGAAGAGGAATTTTATGTTGAGCAATTTCAGGGTCTATTCCAGGCATGTCCTCGTAAGACCAGGCAAAAACATCTTTGTATTTTTTTAGCAAAAGGATTAGTTTTTCACTTTCTTGAGGGGATAGTGCGGCACCAATTTTAATCATTTTGGGCTCGTTTGCGGAGCCTATGTTTGCTGTGATTATTTCCTCAGAAAAAGGTTTAGCGTGCCTTTCCTCTTCTCTCTCGATGAATTCTAGAATTTCTTTTGGAATCTCTTCCTCAAAATTTGGTTTGTCGGAATCCACACAATTAATCATAGGCAAAGTGAAATACTCTAAATCTTCCTTCTCATTGCTAAGTTTATCAAAAGACATTTCGGAGTCAAATTCAAAGTAAATGCTATGCCTTGGTACTTTGACCAGGCTTTCCTCACTAGACTTAGTAGTTTCAAAGGATGAAAAGCTTGACTCGGACTGAGTCGACTCGGAGTCGGAATCGGAATCAGAACTAAGATCAGAATTAGCGCTTTTCATTTTGTATTTTAGAGTATGTTCCACGGTCCAGTTAGGGTAAGCCCCTTTTTCAGCATCCACAATCAGCTCAGAGCAGTCTTTTTCATCACCAAGGTCGATCACCAGTACTTCACTGTCACCTTGATTCGCACTTTCATCATTGTCACCCTGCAAGTCTTGGAGGGCCATTTGATTTGCTATTGCTGTGATTATTTCCTCAGAAAAAGGTTTAGCGTGCCTTTCCTCTTCTCTCTCGATGAATTCTAGAATTTCTTTTGGAATCTCTTCCTCAAAATTTGGTTTGTCGGAATCCACACAATTAATCATAGGCAAAGTGAAATACTCTAAATCTTCTTTCTCATTGCTAAGTTTATCAAAAGACATTTCGGAGTCAAATTCAAAGTAAATGCTATGCCTTGGTACTTTGACCAGGCTTTCCTCACTAGACTTAGTAGTTTCAAAGGATGAAAAGCTTGACTCGGACTGAGTCGACTCGGAGTCGGAATTGGAATCAGAACTAAGATCAGAATTAGCGCTTTTCATTTTGTATTTTAGAGTATGTTCCACGGTCCAGTTAGGGTAAGCCCCTTTTTCAGCATCCACAATCAGCTCAGAGCAGTCTTTTTCATCACCAAGGTCGATCACCGGTACTTCACTGTCACCTTGATTCGCACTTTCATCGTTGTCACCCTGCAAGTCTTGGAGGGCCATTTGATTTGCTATTGCTGTTATCTCCTCCAATTGTGCTTCAACCTCAGCTTCGTCGCTGTTGTAAATCCGTCGTGTGCCAACAAAGCCTCACCAATTACCAAAGCTATCTATGATGGGGTGGATCACCCTTATTTCATTGTTGGTGACCCCCTCATCAAAGAGTAGGTTTAGTGATATTTCGTCTAGTGGGTCATTGTCGACAGCCTCTTCTTCCTTTGCCTCTTCAGTCTCGAGGTTGTTGACCTCGTCTATTGGCCAATAATCATCGGTAGGTGCATAAGGGTCATAAAAGTAGATTGGAACCCTGCGAAGCCCTTCTTCTTCAATCAGGTCTTCTACCTCTTCCTCATAAACCGTTCCAGCGAACATGACATGGTTGTCTTCAATGATAGCCACCATAGGCTTTGGTTGATTTACTGGAGTGATGTATTCAGAGGGGTTGAAATCTTCAATAGCAAAGTGGAGCGGGCCGGACAGCTTGGTGACAACTTGAAAGTGCGAATCAGACGTGAACAATGATGCAGTCATTTTTCCTGAAAAAGGTTTTTGCTTTAGTTAGATTGATTAATCTTACCTACTGTTTATTTGACTTAGAGAGATTCCTAAGGTTTAACCTGCAAAAGAGAAATTTTACAACATACATATACAATGGGTGTGAGGAAGAACTTTGGAAGCAAAATGCAAGTAGGTTCCCAGCCTGTAGGTTCCTGTCTTGGTTTGATAAGTTCTATGGCTTTCTAAAACATGCAAGGTTTTGGTAGTCTCAGGGTGCTCCGTCGTCAAAGGGCACCAATCCTCTCACCAGCCCATCATAGGCGATGATTGGGTGATTTCCTTTTTGATATACCACTAGGTACGAGTGACTGTGGAGTTTGCTGGAACCCCCAACATAGCCCGTGTCATGCCGGGATATCAGGTGAACTCAACGGGTTGCCCGCTCGATGCATATGATAAATGAATTAGACAAGGCATGTATTAGTCTTATGTTGAACTTTTTGGTTATGGCTCTCATATCCCCAGCAGAGTCGCCAAAAACTGTAGACACCTCCCAAACGGGGCATCGCCATACAGATTGATCACGCTTGTTTGGTTCCACTTCATAAACCAAGATCATGGACATTCCCATGGCTAGGAACATCGCCACATGATAACGGTTATCATCAAAATAGAGTCGCCACCTAGTTTATTAAAACTAGGAAAACAGATAGAGATTCTGGATACGGGAGCCAAAAGTACAATAAGGGGAAGGTATTAGGCACCCCTCTTTGCCCAGTCGTGAGACTGGCCCATAATCATTCAACATAAGACGTATAGATGCTTTGTTTAATTCCAACACATAATCTGTTTATTTATTCCTTTAAACAGTAAGTAAAGTGAGCCAGTACGATAAATGAGCATGTATCAGAAAGCAGATAAAGCAAACAAAATGTCCCAGGGAGATAGATCTCGCGGCCGGTGAATGGATGTCACGGCCGAGGGATCTTCCTGGTTTGATATACCGGCCGAGGGATCGAAACCCCGGTCGGTGTTCTTCCTCACACCAAACGAAAAGACTAACGGATAATCAAAACACTACGGTTAGTAAAAAATGCAGTAAATTAAGACAAACCAGAGGCCGTTGGGCCTCACCACCTTGATCCCTCAGTTGCTTGATTGCTTTGGATTGGGCGTGATTGATTGATTGCTTGATCGAGAACCCTAGGGTTAGGGTTTGAACTTTGGGGTTTGATCGCCGGATTGACGGCTACCTTCGGAAGGTTAGGGCTTCTGAAGTATGGGATTGAGAGAGTATTTTGACAGAGTTTCGTGGCTTGATTGAGTGTGAAGGTATATCAATTTCGTGTGTCTATTTCGGAGCCCAAAGGCTCCTTTATATAGGCATAGGGGTGACTCACTCCGGCCAATCAAATCATGAGATGGCAATTGCAATTGCAATGCATCTCTAACTCTACGTCGTGATCTCTGAGCGTAGCCCGAACGCATCGGGAAGGTAGTGTAGTTGGATCAAACCAAACGTCTGACAGAACGTTCCAGAGTCTGGAAAAAGGTCGATCTGGCGGCCAAGTAAAGGATGTCGCGGCCGTGGAATTGATGTCTCGGCCGAAGGATAGATCTTGCGGCCGAGGAATTGATCTCTCAGCGAGATTTTGCTGGCAACAGGTTGCTCGGGTGAGGGATTGATGTTGTGGCCGTTAGATCGATGTTACGGCCGTCAGATGGATTCTCCTAGGCTTCTGTATTTCTGTCTGAAAGGCTGTATGGCTTTGAATTGGGTCCTCTAAGTGGTTCAAAGTTCTCACCAAAAGTCCTAAGGTCCTCAAGGAAGCAATCAGCAATCAATGTATCCTTTTCATCATCGGGATTGTCCCAAGGTGGGACTTGAAATAATCGTTAGGCCAAATTGGGGTGTCTACACCCGTCCACTTTCAAATCAACGACGGTTCGCCCGTCCGCTTTTAAATCAACGACGGTTTGCTCGTCCAATTCCAAATCTCAAGTCAATCAAGCAAGCAATAGCAATTTGCTCCTAGCAGGCCATTCTCCAGGAGAGTTCGCCTATTTGCTTACAACAGAATATTCCCCAGTAGAGTCTGCCTCCCAGGCTATACTGTCAAAGTCGATCCAACGTCAATCTATCCATCTATATTATCCCCAGCAGCGGCGATCTATCCGTCCTTTCAATTCAATCCGATGATCCGCTCATCCAATTCGATCAATCAAGTTCTTTAAGTTTCATGTCTACCTTTGACTCGTATGTTCTGCTCCAGATAGCCTAAAGGGGTGTCTAGAAAACCTTTGACGTTACTTGTACCAAGTCAATGGTGCTCCAAGTGCCGTCAAAGGGGGACTACTGTAGACACCCTATTTTGGACTGTCTAGATTAGTTTACTCACGGTCTTTGATTCCCCAATGATGATTAAGGTCAAGAACATCCCGAGATTGTTAGTGTGTTTGAGCTTTGAGCGTTCCAAACCTCATCCAAACCCTTCCGAACTCCTTTTCGAATCCTTCAAGCCAGAACCAAATGGCCACAGCAAAACCCTACCTGCATACGCTGGTACTGTGCTGGCGTGCGCTGGTAAACTGCTACGTGTCAGTCATCGACCGTTGACTCAGTGGACTGGCGCACGCAGGTAGAGCACTGGCGTACACCGGTCAAATCCAGTCAAATCAACTTTATTCAATCACGTACACGAGACTTTTGTGGCCACGCAGTACACCAAATAGTCTCCTGATGATTGCAAACAGGCCGGGCTGCTCCCCTCTCTCTCCTACATCCTCCATCAACAAGTCCCATGCATTTAATGCATGGGAGACTCTCTCCTCTAAACCTAACCAGCTAGTTACACCCCTTCTCTCAGTCCTCTCACCCTCTATAAATACCCCCTTGCATTTATATGCAAGGGGTTACACTCATTAAGAGCCCAAGTCTCTCCCTCTCTTTTTCTTAAGCTTTCTTGCTTTCTTTTTCTTTCATCCATTGAAAGAGCAAGCAAGAAACCTTCTCTCACATATTATCATACCCCTTTCACTCATCATCCTCTAAACCTCAAGTTCAAAGCTCAAACCCATCATCAAACTCAATCCAAAAAAGCTATACTACCTTTTACAACTTTCTGTTCTGACCCCTGAGGGGGGCTGGCAGGGTCAAGGCTGGTAATCAATACCAGTCCTGGCCCTAAAGCCGGCAAGGTTTCAAAGATCGTGTGTAGAGATAGGTGGCGCACGCCAGTGATATTAAGCCGTACGCCAGTTATGGCTGTATGTGCACCACTGGTGTGGGGGTCACCGATCATCTATTTTCTGCTTTCTTTTCGTCTTTAACACCTTACAGCATGATAAAAACCAGTTTACTGTTTTCTGTATTTAGAACTGTGTAGTTATTTGTCTGTTATTTCTGCTTTAGAAGGCCTCTAGGATTCTTCTGGTCATGTTCCAGAGCCCAGATGATACAAAGCCAAAGCATTGGACAAAAGCTCAACTAGCGTACAGCCACCTCCTAGTGGCGTACGGCAGTTAGATCAGGATCCATTGGCTTGGCCCTTGCATGTTAGTTCGATCTTGGCCATTCTTGCTTCCCCACACTGTTTATGGGGTATTCTGTCTATTTTCATGGCTTGAAGTCCTTGTACTTGTCTGTAATAGCTTAGTATATTCCTTATGAACTGCGTGGTTTGTCCTGGGTGTGCACTGGTCCATTCCAGAGCCCAGAGGGTTTAGAGCAAGAGCTGTGAGTTTAGGCTTACTAGAGTACGCCAATCAGTGAGTGGCATGCGCAGGTTAGGTCTGCATGCAGTGGTTCGGCCAGTGCATGCAGGTCTCCTCCTGCGCACAACACCCCTCTGATCAATGTTTCCCAGTCTGTTTAAAATGCTCACAAAAGTCTGTTTTCAATCTATACTAATTGTTTCCATAATACATCCATCGCATTTTGCCACATAATGCAACTTGTCATAGTTTTAATCCCCTTTAACTGTTCCCCCACCCTAATTGGCTAAAAAATGATCAATAAGAGAAAAATTCAAACGTTTTATAAAATGCCCGAGTAGAGACTGATCTCCGGATTAGGCGAGAGGGTTACCATAAAACCATTCCCCTCTCGTAACCTGGCTCCCGAACCTCAGATATCGAAGGTGATGACGGTCCAGTCTACAAGCCTTTTTCAAATCAAAACGTAGCAAACGTTTCATGTTCGGTTCTTTGGGTGATTTTCCACAAAACCCGAATGGCGACTCTGAATTGTAAACGTTTCGCCGCGCTTTCTAAAAGGGCGCACCCGATTTCATACACAAAAATTGAAAAATTTTGGGGCGTGTGCCCACAGAATTCTCTCCACCTGGGTTTCTACATTATCACACCTTGCGTTGCGGGCCCTCTAGAGTCTCCGCATTACCACACCTTGCGTTGCAGGACCCTCAATTTAAAAATATCAACTCAGACATACACACACATAATCAATCCGAATACAAGAAGACAACATTTTCCAAGTTCACCTTCTTTCATTTATCATCATGCAATGCATTACAAATTCATAAACACGTCCCATTGTACATTGACAGATACCTTAAGTCCAAGATACTCCTATCAACCTTACGGTACATTCCCTACCCAACGACACTAATGTTATACTCTAACGAGTGCCAAGAGACAAGATCAAGCAACGAGTCATTAAGACACAAGCAATCATACTCGAGAGTGACTTAAATATGTTCTGATCATATAAGGAGTCATAACACGGAACGAAAACAACTTAGGAATAGCTAGCAGACATTGGCAGACCAACACACCTCCACTCAAATGATCATAACTTTCTGTGTACCAAGAGTTTTAAGGCGATTCCGGCGGCAATGGAAAGCAGACTTCAAGACCTTCGATTCGATATAAAGTTTGCATGAAACGGGCATCGGACGAGAAAGTTATGGCCGTTTGAAGTTGGCTGAAACCCAGAAAACGGGCAGAAATTTCCAGATTCGACCGAAACACAAAATTCAACCTCAAGCACGAAACAAAGCACGATCTAGGTACGTAAACATCACATAAACGTATAACAAGAGTAAGAAATCCCTACCACAATGGGTTTTGAGCAAAACCCTAAGTACACCAAGTGCTACAAGCTTGAATCTACTAAGAACAAGCTCCTCCCAAGCTTTGCTACAAAATCTAGAGTGTATATAACCCAAAAACAAGATAAACAAGCATTGATCAACAAGTGATTGAGAGGAGAGAGAAAAAAATATGATTGAGAGCCAATGAGTGAAAACAAGAACACAGAACTTACCCTTTGTTCACCAAATATGAGAATCAAGTGAGCTTGAGGTAGAAAACCCTTGGATCTTGAAGATTTGAGGTAGAAATCAAAGGATTTGAGTGAGATTGGAGTGAGGTAGGTGAGAGGGGGTGTTTCTAGGTTTATTTCGTGAGTTTGGGTGTGAAAAATGGTAAATGGGGGTATTTAAAGTGGACTGAAAAGCGTGCTGAATTTTCTGAAAATCGACAGCGAGTACCGGTACTGGGCGATACTGGAACCCCAAAAATGCCAAATTGGCCAAGTTCTGGACACTGGTACCGGTACTGGGCAAAATGCAGTACCGGTACTGCCTGGACAAAAATTTGAAATTTTGGCAACGGTCACCGAATCAAACCCCAATCACTATCAACACTTCCACACGTCATTTTAACACCGAAACTCATAGTTTAACTATTCTCCGAATGTTCGGTACACAACAGTAGGCATATCCGTATAACATCATTAATAAACTTATAATTTAATATGAATATGATCTTTTACATATTAAACGATTAAAGAAAATAGAAAAAAATTATGGGTCTCTACACACAACAGGTCTCACACAAACGATCCAAGTCGTTCATTAAATGTAAAATATTTTTTCAAGGGTCTCCGTGAAAAATCAGCTCAATCTGATACCTATACATGCTCGATCTAATCATCTGGCTTTTCATTCAGATTTCCGAATCATGAAAAGTTAGTTGATTGGATCAAGTACTCGAATTGAGCTAATTTTTCACGGCTACCCTTTAAAAAATGTTTTACATTTAATGAACGGCTCGAATTGTTTGTGTGGGACCCATGGTGGACCCCACAATAAAATCTATGCACAATTTATGCACTATTTGTCTGTGTAGACAGACTTACTGTTATTGAAAAGAGAGAAATGATTGAAAAATAGCAGTTGAAAAATGTTGTCTAAAAGCACAAGGACAATTGGAAACTTATGGAGTAATAAAATTCTTTATGTTTAGCACTTGGAAACCACTACGGGGACCGATGGTGAGGGAACCAATAGGGAACCGACTAATTGTGGGGCCAATTTTAGAGTCTCACGCAAATGATTCAAACTCTTGATTATTTTCTTTAAACATTTTTTCGAGTGACTCTGTAAAATTTCAGGTTAATTAGATAAATATAAGTACGTGATCCACATGTTGAATATTTCATTTAGAATTCGAGATTCTAAACTCTAAAACAAAAGGTGAGCGTTGGATCAAGAACATTTAGTTATGACCTGAAATTTTATAGAAATACTCGAAAAAATAATTTGAAAAAATAATCAACAATTCAGATTATTTGCATGAGACTCCGAAGTGGGTCCCACAATTGGTCAGTACCCTATTGGTTCCCTAAGAGCATCTCCAATGGCCTCACTATAATTCTAGGCAAATTGCTTAGGAAAAGAGGAATTTTCTCCTTTGGCTAGTCATCAAATAAGAGCACTACCCAACAGCCTAAACAAATTACATGCCAAAACCAGATATGAGTCATTTGACAACTGAAGTTCGCCGGAATCTGTTCACTGAACTTCACCGGAGTCCCAAACCAAGTAAACCAGATTTGGTCGGAGACCCAAAACCCAAAACGAGATCTCACCGGAGTCCCAAAACCTAAAAGAGATCTCGCCGGAGTTCCACACGGAGTAAACTAAACCCTAGTTCGACGGTGACCTCTCCATACCAAAACAGAGTAAACGAGATCTCACCGGAGTAAACTATTCAACGAGATCTCACCGGAGTAAACTCAGTACATATACGACGAAATAACTCACCGGAGTAAAGGAGATCTCAGTCGTCGGAGTAAATGGCCGAAGACTCGGAGTATACAATATCTGAGTCGTCGGAGTGACTGTTCGGAGTAAACGATCGTCGGAGAGGAGAAGTGAGGGTGTGGCGAGGTGTTGCATCTCGCTGGGCGTGGTGAGGTCTTCAAGCGAGTGGATAAAATGGCGAGCCTCCGACGAGGCTGCTGGAAACCAAAAAATGGCAGATTGGCTCGCCTATTTAACCTGGCCGGAGGTTACGCGAGTCCATTGGAGATGCTCTAACGGTTGGTCCCCGTAGAAGGGCTCTTAGCACTTTGACTTGCGAGATGCATGTAGCAGAAACTTAACACGCAAGCATTCATTATTTCATTTTATGGGAAAATGGGTAAACATATGCAAATTTTATGTACATGTTGAAAATGCTCCGACTTATTATCCGTTTTGTAAAATAACAGACAAAGTGAGGGGAGGGTAGTAGGACTTGATTGCATAATTCCTAAATAATTATTCGGAGAAATCATTCGGACACCATCACGTGCTTCGGACCTCTCCCAAGTTCATATATTCATTCGATTTTAGGGGAAGGGGCACAGTCATGAATTTTGATTAGTGGCATAAAAAACTAGAATCCTATGCGGCTTAATTTGTCCTAATTGTTAAGTATAAAAGAAATAATTAAATTGAGAGGTTAATTAAAAAGTAAGTATAGATTACTAAATTAAAGTAATTTTACTTTACTAAATGGATGCACGATTGATAAGCACCCGATAATGCCATTGAGGGTGCGCTAAGTCCTTAGTTTAGTTTAATTTCGTTACTAAATTAGTTGTTTTTATTTACTTTTGCACGTAAGAGTGTTTTTAAGTTATTTCAGGAAAATCGTGCAAATAAGCTGTCTTTAATACTGTGGATGACCCTTGAGGGTAATCAAGCCCCAAAAGCTAAAGCCGGGAAGGCTCGGAGGTGACCCGACAGCACGAAAGACCAAGAAGAGGACCAAAGAGCAAGTGCTGGAACTAAAGGCTTCGGTACCGATACCATAGCAGCAGAGATATCGGTACCGAGTGTGTTAAAGGAGGCAGCTTAGTGAGCTCGGTACTGATACCATAGTAGCAAAGGTATCGGTACCGAGAGCCTTCGGAGCAGAATTTTTAGGGCATCTTTGGGGATATTTTGTATGAAAATGGGGCACGATATAAATTCGCTGTGATGTCACAAATGAAAACAAGTAGATTCTATTGCATTTCTAGATCTAGACTAGGATTTCTTTTCTTGTTGCTTACTCTTTCATTGTTCTTCATTTTTCTAGCTTAAAAACTGCATTTTCTGCCTTTGCTAATCGTAGTTTGTTATTTCCATCTTCATTAAAGTTGTAGCTACGCTCTCGATCTATAGTAATCTCTAGTTTATTTCAAGTTTCGTTGATTAAATATGATTGCTAGATTTTGTCTTGCTTCTATCTCTCTAGATATGAGTGAGTAGTTTTTAGGGCTTAGTCATGAAGTGATTAGCACCTCATGACTTGAATTGATATTGTTTTTCTCATCATAAAGTTTTAATCTTTGGTTCGAAAATCGAGATTAGTTCGGATTCGTTTGTCAAATTGCTAAGGTGTTAACCTCCTTGATCATGTGTAGGCAAGAGCGTGCTACTTGCCACACATGCCACACATGATGCTTGGAGCTCTGTCGCTCAAGGCGTTTGCCAAATGAATTCTAGAACTCGCTCGGTATTCGAACCACATTTCTTCCAGATTGAGAACCTTAGTTGTGTATCTCAAACCGAGTAATAGGATGAGAAAAATGATTTGACTTGAGTCGTGGGTATTAGGATTTCCTAGACCTAGCCTTTCGTTTTATATTAGTTAATTCTTCGTTCAATTTAGCCGTTTATTTTCCACCACTTAAAGTAAAACAAAGTTGGCTGTTTAAAAGCCGAAAACCTTGCTTACATCTACAAATCCATCCAAGTCATAACAAATATTCCCTTGGGTACGATACCCGGTCTTCCGGATTATTATTCTTATCTCGATGTATTAAACCCTACGCTTGAGGTGTTATTCCATTATATCGGAGACGACGAAGCAACGATTATCTCATTTGTAAAGTTGTCAACTTGCAAAGAGAAGAAAATGCTTGATCAAATTGAGCCAACTTTTAGGATTTATTGTTGGTCAAAATTACAAAATTCATGTGCGAACTTAAAAATATTCTAGTAAAGCGAGTGGGGTCAAGCGACCCCATTTCCTTCTATCTTAAGGTGTCTCCGCCCTTTTGTGGGAGCCATATATTTAGTCTAGCCTCACATAAATGTGCGGTGAGAGTAGGGCTGTAAACGAGCCGAATCGAGCAGAATATTAGAATGTTCAGATTCGTTCGTTAAGTTTTTTACCAAACCTGAACTCGAGCCAAACTCAATTAAAATTCAACGAGCTGCGAACGATCGGAGCTTGCCTAAGTTTGAGTCGAACTTGAACTTGTTCATAAGTCTTAACGAGCTAATATCATATATTTATGCTCTCATACAGGTCCAGAATTGCAAATAAAAATTTTAGTCTGTACATAAGTATGTTCATACATATATAAAATGATAAAGAAAATATACATAAATAAGTTTTTTAGTAATTGTAAACATTTATACTTGTACGAGTTCTGAAATTTGTATTATGTACATATATAAAATTTCTGTAGGGAGGTATTCCCGAACAGGTGCAAATGAAGCTCGAACAGGTAATACGTGGGGCCATGGTATAGTTATAATAAGGATAGTCGCCGTACAAGACGGTGGTCAGGGAAATGGACCAAGCGATATGAGAAATCGTTGGTCCAGGGAATCTATACGGGGTCTAGTAAACAAGAGAAGTTATTGGATTGAGGAACGGATAAAAGAACAGTGATATATGAGGTCACTGGTCCAAGTAATTTGTTCGGCAACGAAAGGGCCGAACAGGAGGGGACTCGTGAGAAAGCAGTCCCAGATGCGAGGAACGCTCTAGAAGGTTCCAGAACAGGGATATTCCGGGAAGGGATAAGATCCCGATAAAATAGGATCTTGGAGAGATACCCAACGGGAATGGGATGTTCAGCCAGCTATGGAAAAGAGTCCTGAATGGACTCTTTTAAATGAATTGATAAGGGAACGAGAATCCAAGATAATCTGGGTTTCCTATACAAGGTAGGAAACCTAGGGCAACAAGGATACTTGGGCAGCAAGCATCTGTGAAGCTATAAATATGAGGTAAAACCTAGAGGTAAAAGGTACACAATACATTGCATAATTCACTTCCTACTGATAAATAGGGTTTACTACTAGTACATGACACTAACTTTGGCATCGGAGGGCCTTTGCCACGAGAGGCAAAGGTGCGCTCACCCTTTGTTTGTTTTCCAGGTTGGAGTTCCGGCGACGTGCTAGGGTTCCGGTGAGAATCCACGAATAGCTGTTACGACCCTGTACAGCTCAAAGGCCCCTTTCGTTTTTCTGCACTTACAATTGGTGTCGTCTGTGGGAAACGAAAGAGATCCCTTTGAAAAGCGACCATGATGGAAGAAGATCCAAAAACACCGCATGATCCAAGAAACCAGCTAGGTGGGGGAGGTGATAAATCCCCACCAGATCCTCTGAGGAAACCCGACGGCGGGCATACCAAGAAGCCCACAAGCAAGGGTACGTCATCCCCTGACTGTCCATGATGACTCCAAGAACAGGGAGGGTAGGACAGCCACGGAGTCCACGAGAAGGAGCAAGTCCCGTCGCGAGGGAGAATCAGTTGCACATTCGAGGAGTGTGCACAATAACGAGGATATCTTAGACAAAAAGAGACAAGAAATAGAGGAGTATGCTCGTCTGATCAAGAGACGGGAATACGAGATCCAGGAGTTGCAACGGATACGAGGACATTCGGAGGATTCTGGGTTATCGAAAAGGAATTCTAGGGGAGACATGCTGGCTATGGTGGAATACAAGAAGGTTCCTTCACGGGGAAGGAGGAACAGAACCAGGAGCCCCACTCCGGGGAGGAAAAAGGCTTCTTCACGGAAAAGAAGGAGCAGAAGCCACACCCCCGAAGAGGGGGAGATCAGAAAACATCACAGGGATATGTACTGTAGACACTAAAATTTCGGCATGACTTAATCGCCGTCCGATCAATTGGGATAAATTGTCCTCAAGAAATTAAAGTCAAGATTGGTCAAAGCGCCTACAAGAAAATTTAGATTTTATAGCGTTCGAAAAACGCTATAAAATGATATAGATAGCGTTTTTCCGAACGCTGTATTAGCCGATGTTGTTAAAAGTCTTGGACTATAGACAGCGTTTTTAAAACGCTATAGTATGTTAGACTTTAGACAGCGTTTTTAAAACGCTATAGTTTTGTAGACTTTCGACAGCATTTTCAGAACGCTATAGAATGTAAAATTTCTATAGCATTTCAAAAACGCTATAAATCGTAAAATTTCTATAGCATTTTAAAAACGCTATAGAATGTAAAGTTTTTATAACATTTGAAGAACGCTATAAATTGATAATTTCCCACAGCGTTTGAGGAACGCTAAAAATCGAAAAGTTTCCACAACGTTCAAGGAACGCTGTAAATTCAAGATTTTCTATTATTCACCATAAATTTTCGCGCCGTTGTCCATTGTAATTTTTTTACAGCATTTTCGACCTGCTATTCCAACTGATTTTTAGCAAGTTTCTTGACTTTATACAACCTACAATCCAACCTGAATAGCAATTCACATAACAAGTTCATACAATGCTTAAAAAAAAGATGACGACGCCAATGACTTCCTTGGCAATATATTTCACAATATTGCATACAAAACCAACAAAATGTTTCCAAATATTAAAGCGATTACCATTACAAAAGAAATTCAATATACTAAATGTTCTTCCAACATTTCTATCTAGTACAAGCCTTGTCACCAAATATCAACAAAAAAGCCTTCCAAAATATATATGTATCCCAAAAGTGGAGTACAAGCCTTGTCACCAAAATATCAACAAAAAGGCCTTCGAAAACATCTATGTATCCCAAAAGCGGAGTTCAAACCTTGACACCAAAATATTAACAAAAAGGCTTCCGACCAAAACAGTCCTTTCAAAATCTATCCATCCCATAAGTATCAACAAAAAGGCTTCAACCAACCAAGCCATAATGACAGCCATCACTCTAGCAAGATTATACCTATATCTTCAGCAAAAAGTCACAACAGCACTTCTTTATCAACCCAGAAACCTACATATGGTAGAAGCAAACATTTCAATTTGATGGAGTCATAACAATTTCTACTAAACATTTCAATTAGAAAGAGCATCTTCTTTCAGATTATTCGAAGGTGAGCTTAGTGTATCATGTTCAATTTTTTCCATATCATCCTAAAAATTGCATAATAAAAAATCATTGTAAATGACCAATGAGACTTGTGAACGTATATAACAAGTAGAACACACAAATAATGAATGAGTCTGAATTTAATGCTCAAGCTACCTCTAAAGTATGGATACTCTATTTTGGCCTCCGTACCACGTATCGATACGGATACCGATACTCTCGGATACTCTCCGTACGTATCGTGTCCGTGTCCCGTATCCGTATCCGTGCTTCTTATCTTGGACTAACAAGAGAGGTGGTGGTGGGTATAACAAAGTCAAGCATGGCTCATGCATGCTAATTAATACTACAGTACAACTACTAGATTGGGCCGGTTATGACTCCTATCTTGATGCTTCCTTCCGAACACACAAACACTCAAACAGTGAGCACAACTTGGGTCTTAACCAAGGCATGCGGACAGACTCAATCAATACCCCAATTTGGTATAACACCCTTCTCATCAATTCGAAATGTCAACCAAATCACTTTGGTATACTCTACCATTGTTTTCCCAAAATGTCAACCAAATCACTTCACATACTACACTTCTCTGAATCTTATTATCTAATAATCTTAGCATTTGAATACATATACGAATTTTGTATAGAGGCCAATCAGATTTCACCTTATCTGTTCTTTCGAATACAGACTCAAAAATAGTGACTGAAAAGAAAGCATTGGGAAAGAAGAATGATGGATCTTAGGCTGCTAAGCAAACCATACTTCACATAAGGCTCTCACATGGAGGTTCGATCCAAGCCAGTTTCCCCTTCCAATGAAAAGTCAGATCCTACGATACTGCCTCATTATTTAGCCACATTGATTTGCTCTCTTCAAATGCCATTTTCAAGAGAACAAAGCATCAAGTTTGAACCAATAAACAAAAAAACTAATATCCGATTTGAACCAAGTCTGGATCAGCATACGGTACTAGGTATTCCAAGTACTATGGAGGGATGCATCACTTTGTTTGAGATTTTTTTTTCTGTATTCACTGTATAAGTGGTGTGCAAGACCACAACTATTGGCATGTTTTCTCCATGCTCTCCAAAAGTTAAAAGCAAAGAACGCTGAAAGAATACAAAAAGGTCAGCATGAACCCCGCTACCCAAAAACGACTCATTCTCCACATTCTGGAAAAAAGCCCGTGTTCGGTGGAGATGCCTATCCAGACAGATCGCATAAACAAATTCTGGGATGTCACGCTCCTTATTCCAGCGGATATGCATACACTAGGCAGGCATAAAGGACTTCCTACATTCTTACCTATGGCTGTTATGTGTTTATGATCCCATGAAATGACTCTTGGGGATCCCGGAAAGTTATCGATGGTGGCCGTGGAGGAGTAAATTACCAGTTCTTTTCAAAAGGGATACTCATCCTGCCATAGTGCCATGCACTCAGGAGTTCTATCATTGTTTTAGTGGGGGTGACTGGACTCCGCTTAGGTTGGATCTGTCCCACATATAGTGGAAAGGGCATGTACGAATAGTGTGAAACATTGTGTACGAATAGGGAGAAAATCAAGATCAGAGCTGATGTTTTGGTTTTGGTTTTGGTTTTGGTTTTAGGCTCGTTTTTTTCAAAAAATATTTGTCTGGGATTTATAGGTCCTAATACCCAAGAAGCTGTACGATAAAATGCATAATACAGGCATATAGTTTGTAATGACGATAAGAACTGGAAACAAAACAAGCATGGAAGCAACCTCATAAAAATGGCATAGTAAAAAAACAATGCAAATGACTAATGAGATTGTCAAACATATATAACAAATAAAACACACAAATAAAGAATGAGCCATGGCCTTTACAATCTTTTGTGCAACATTCTTGTTCTTGGGTTTTCCATTCTTGTCTCTATGTCCATTGGCCCAAACAACGGCTCTACTTATGGAGGCAACATTTCTTTTCTCTTTCTAGAGTAAAAACAAATATCTTATCAGAATTCAATTGAAGTTATAGTTTATAATATGAAGTCCAATGATTTTTGATAATGAACAAAAGAGTTATTACCAGCTCAGCAGTCAGCCGTGCATATCCCTTACGACTCATAGTATGCTGCAGCTCCAACTGTTTCTCTCTCATAACTTTAAAGTTCTCGCTATTCACCTAAAGTCAAGAATAAACCAAAATCAAGTCCTAAATGCAGCAGAGAAAGGGTAGTAGCAACTCCTAAATATAGCAGAGAAAAAGCTGTAGGAGCATGAAAAGCACACAAGGCTGAATAAGGTTACAGCAGAAACAGCAGCAAAACAGCCGCGTAACAGGCAGCAAAACACCCGCAACCCAACAAAGCCGTAGCAGCAACATTACTGGACAGCCAAATATAATGCAGAAGCATGGATGGAAAGCACAATGCAGTCCTCTTTTTGGAACATTCCACAAGTACACAAATGCCCAAACATTGTAGCCATGATCCAAAAATAACCAAAACTACCACCAAAGCAGAAAATAGCAGAACCAATACAGCTCAAAAAAGCAGAATCAGTCTGGAATGCTACAGTAGAAACATAACAGCAATTGCTGCCCAACGGAACAGTAGTAAACAGGATCTGTAAATATGGCAGGCAGCAATAGGATACACCATTGTGGCTCAATAATAGTGCCCATAGTAGAACCATAACAGTAGCAGCTGAAACAGAAAAATAGCTAAACATGGACCTCATAAAAGTAGCCATACGTTACCATCCAAGTACTGATGTGTTCAATGGGCAACATGTGTACATAAACATTGGTATTTTTCTTCATTACACAAATAAGAGTAATGAGTTCTCTCTCAAGTCTCCTGTGCATTGGTGGACTGAAGGTGGATACCCCAAACCAATGGCTCTATGAACTGTGAGCATAAAGTGCCTAGTTGAAGTCTGTCATATCCTTAATATGATCAGAATAGTCTACAATGGTGGATTACTTGATGTTTGATATCTAGGCAGTAACTCTTTAGCTATTTCTGCATCTTCTGGTAATGACGGCAGATGGTGTTAACACTAATTTCTTTAGTGAACTCTGAGAATATTTGGGTAGATACTAAACCTCCTAAAGCAAGTGCCTCAGCTAGGATAGGTGGTGATTGTGGTGTGCTGGCATGAAGAGAAGTGACAATCAAAGAGGGTAAGGAAAGAAGACCTAAGTATGCTTATTTAAAAAGTAGTTCTAAAAAAGCAGATTCCATACTCGATTTGCAAAACCACTCTTTATCAACACAATAGTGACTCAAATTCCGACAATGTTTGCAAGGGCATAGAATCTTTCCTAAATATCCTGCGTTTTGATTAGCCATCTCCACAAAGTTCAATGTTGCATTCATATACTCGTCAGTGCATCTACAAATGTACAAGCTAAGTGTGTCAAATGTTTTAAGAATATGTAACTAGTTTATCTATAGTTGTCTGAAAAAGTTTTTCTATTACCTATTCAAACGCAACCAATCTTTGTCCACCATCTTAACAACACCAAGCTTGTATCCTGATATCATACAATCGTACATGTAATACATAGGGTAAGTTCACTCGTCTTGGAACAATAACCGCGAAGGATTCCAACCAAAATCCTAGGAAAATGCAGTAGACTATACACCATAGGAAAAAGCAGCAAGATACACCATCTTGACATGAAAAACAGTTGCCATAACAGAAAATTAGCAGCAAAACAGCAACAGCAGCAGCCATAGAAAAACAACAGCAGCAACAACAAAACAGCAGCAGCAATTACACTACTCTATGATGCTCTATGATATGGCAGACACAGCAGCAGCAGAAACACAACAGCATATATACAAAACAATGCAGCTTTCAGATTCTTCACAGCAGCAAACAGTATGGTTTAGCAGCAGAAAAAAGCATGGCTCTTGTTGAAAATACAATCAAGACTGAAGTGGTTTGTAGTAGTAACTAACCCACTCCAAGCCACACCCTTAGTTAGCCAGTCAAGGCGTCAAACGAGCAAAGCAAGGGCTAGGTCAAGGTCAAAGAGAAAAGGGTAAAGGGTTCTTTCTCGTAAAGCACTCTTGCTATCATTCCTCGCCTTACTACCAAGCGTAATAGCTAAAGAGCTAAGAGTGCTAGTGTGATTCTGTATAACAAGAGTGTCATTCCGTCTAGCAAACTATGTCAAGATAATGTAGACAACTAAGGCATGTACGAAAAATCAAATACTCAGCCAATCCTAGCAAAAATCAAATCACACCTGTTGAGCTCTCTTTGAACTGCCTGTTTACTTCTACCAGTGCAGTATTCTTCTATGACTGCGGAATCAAGAAGCAAAAGAACGATGAAGGTCAGGATATTAATAAGGAAACAGAGGTAAATCCATGCACTGATCTATCATGAATCGCAAATGAAGATGTACCCCGGTAATGGAAGAGCCGCCCTTCTCTTTCTTTTAGTTCCGACAGCTCTAGAAGAGGGGCTTGGGTTTAATTTAATTCGAGGTAGTTGGTAGTTGGGACAAATCTAGATTGAGCCTCAGTTCCTTTTTTGTCTCTCAAAATGGCATACATAAAGTGTTTGTCATGGCTAAACAAAAAAAGGAGAGAGTGCTTCTAAGTTCTATCATCACATCATTACCAAGAAATGGGCGTCGGAACAAGTCTTCCTTGAATTCTCAGTTAGAGCATCCTCCTTTTCTGCAACAGCGAGAAAGCAAGCTTTAAGGGTGAATTCGCCTTGGCGAACATTTAAGAGACATAAAATACTGTTGGGGTGCTTAGTTATATTTTGAATGAAATTGGACAAGAGAAGTAGGTTGTAAAGAAAGGAAGAGATGGTTGATGCAAATAGTACAAAGGAGTCAAGGCTTTGAGCTTTCATTCATACACAAAAGTGAGTACAACTAAGCTCTATTTATAGAGCCATTTTACCAACCTACTCAATTCTAGAATAGTCTAGTTAAAAACCATGTGCTTAATTACAAAACATTTTTCATGCTTCTTCTAGAATTATCTAGTCCTACCCATACAAATATCTTCTAGTGTAATTATTACTTCTACACACTTCTAATTATTTTGAACTTAGATATTTATTCTACACTATTCTAGAAGATTACAAATTACATTTTCTAACAAATACATCTCGATGAAAATAGTTCCGTCTTAGGTTGTACCTTATATCAGTTATATGGGCTAGTCTGTCACTACCAAAGTTATAGTCAAGATTGGGCGGAGGATCAAAGATCCCCATTTTGGGTTCGAACATTGTTCCATCTTAGGTGGGTATAGAAGGATGATGAAGAAAAACTCTCAATTCTGGTTGGAGGCTATGCAGCTTCTAAGCTCTCCTCACTTTCACGGCAAGAAGGCCATAGCAGCTATATCATGACTTTTGGTTGCGTGCAAGATATATGCAGCATAGAAAAGGAAAAAAAAGGAAGGGAAATAACCTAAATATACAGCATCAAGAGAAGCTAGACGTGACACAAATTGCAAGTAGGTTAGACAGAGTTATCTAAAATAGTATAGGGACAGCCGGACAGGTATCAAGGACCAGTGAGTGCACCAACAAGGAGTGACTTGACTGGACCACAGGAAGTGGAAGGGCAAACATGAGAGAAATATTGTGCTCTCACACAGACAAAAAATTCAAATGGTGATCCCTGGCACACAGAGAACATTTCCAATTATGCTGAACCTGGTGCGGTCCGTGTGGATATCTGTTACTTTCCGTTTTCATCAATGTGAACATGGTCAACCTCCTAATTGATGGTTTCTAGCTTCTTCTACAGCACTAAGCATTCTCATAGAAAGTTATTAATCAGCCATCAAACTTATTGTTTCTCAACCAAGAATGGTTTCTTAAACACAACTGCATTCGCAATTGACAGGCTTAATGTCAAAGACGGTGTATATCTTCAATAACAAAAAAACACAACAGTTAATCCACAACAGTATGAGCTTACACTTGCCTGATATCAATGGTAATATCTTCTGAACAAGGAACAGGTGGAGGGGCAGTATAACCAGGTTGGTACGGCTGTATGTCAGAAAAACGTAATCAGAAACTACAGAAAAACACCACATCTTACAAGTTGCATTGACCCAACATATGCCACAAAGCACGACTGTATTCCTTATAGAAAAACAGAGAATTTTTTAAAGGAGACAAATTAGTGAAGACAATGTGTGCAATTCACTAAAAGAAACAACCTGAAGCAGTTATCTAAAAGAAACAAATTAGTGAAGACAACGTGTGTGATTTACCAACAGAACCAAGATGAAGCACTTCCTTTACTTTTCTTGCAAAATGGTAGGGGAAATGATGGACATAATTGCAAAGCAATCAAAAAATGCAGAAAGAAGAAAAAGGAATCAAAACAAGGGATTCATGCTTCCTAACCAACTACAACGGTTTCAAGCATGCACACTTACATGGGCAACGATTTTGCGTAGCTGCTATAAGGGTTTGTCAACAAATTTTTACTTGTGTTTTTACTGAAAAACTTTTGCCATTGCCCATCATACCACAGTCAGCTTATGAATGGCCCTGACAAGTTTATTACCACGCTAGTTTTTCAACCACCAAAAAAAATAGTTTTGAATGTATACAAACTGTCAATTACCAGTCATATTAACAGAATTAAATCCACTGCATCACAATAAACAAGTATATAAAGAGGCTATGAAGATAGCAATATCTGGTGACAGATCTCACAAATTATATCTCCTTTCTCATCGCACCATCGCTGGACACACTTCCTGTGTGCAAACTGGACAATGCAAAGTTATTAGCCGTTGATCTAAGATAAACATACTCAAAGACAACATAAACATACATTTGAAACTTTAGGACACTTGCAAAAGGAGTTTATAGGAGGTTGTGCCAACCGTGAATGAATTTACATGGCATTGGATGGAGGGGATCATCTTAGGCCAAGCCTCCCATTGGGAAAAAAATGCCCCTCCCTTGCTCGTCGGGTACAAAAAGCAAGTTGAGGATATACAATTTTTTTACATCAAAAAATAAAAAATAAAAAATCTAAAGTCGACTATGTGAGCAGATCTAGACATATCCACTGTTGTTGATATTAAGAATCCATGAAAACGAGAATGAAGATATCTAATCCAACTTTGGGTTAGAACAAAAATGTTCAAATATAATGTCATTAAGGGGTGGCCAAAGCTATGTCAGTCCAATTGAAATATGCCTGACCATCTTTGTCAATTGATGTTGTACGTGTAAAAGGGATGCAGAGGTGGTTGATCACTCCTCGTCCACTGCTTGGTAGCATGGGAGCTTTGGGCTTTGGTGTTTTCTTGGTTTGGGTTGCAATGTAGAGCAGTCTCAAAAGGGAGAAATTCGGGAAGTGGAAGAAAGAGATAATGGCTGGAAAATGGAGAAAACCCCTTAAGGTTATTGGTTGCCACTTCCCGTCAAGAATGACCTCAAGAGCGAAAGTGGAAACTAGATTCTGGCCTAACATAGTAGTTTATGAGTTAGTGAAATTCATTGGAACCTTAGTGGTGAATTTTAAAAGCAAAATGTTTTTAGCATCGTAATAAGATACGATAGTAAAGTTCTTATACTATTAAACTGAAAAGTGCTAGTTCTTTTTCCAAAATTTATGACAATAACTTAATATTTAATGCCATACGGATGACAAAAAAGTCCACACTCCCAAACAAACTTAAACTACAGTATAAAGTTTAGTCACGTGGGTTAGTGTAAAATATAAATAATCAAGTCAAACAAGACAACAAAAAAAAAACAGGAAATCCTAACTTGAATCAGAGTCCAAGAAAAAATTAAAATACAATATAAAGTTCCTTGTACTGAGGCATAGCATGCAAAGCCCTGGCTAACATGACATTAATCGGATAAATGAAACATGTAAAAACCCTAATGATCTTCTTGTGTTTTCTAGGCAAAAGTGTATTGAATGTTAAGCCCTAGTCTGTATTTGGGCAAGAATCAAGGAAAATTGAACTGAACCTGTTTAGGGCTTCTCTGTTGGATGACTCTTTGCCTCAGTTGGCGCAACAGGTTCGCTTCTTTCTGTATACGAATTAGGGATTGAGCATGAAAAGAGAGAAAACGAGGGAAATCACACAAGAAAAACAATTGATGGAAGAACAACTCACTATTGAAACCCAGAAGATCCGAACCACGCTGATATCTGATACGGAGTGATTAGAGAGGAAGACCACGCTGAACAGAACTCACACGATCAACCCATCTGAACAGAATAGAACTCACGCTGAACAGAACTCACGCTTATATCTGATACGTGTTCTTCGAGCGGCTGGAGGGGGTGGTTGTGTACGAGGACGCGGCGGACGCCGATAGCTGAGGGCGTCAACCAAGGGGGAAGCGGTTTTCGAGATGAGGGCGTCGACCAACGACCTGCAGCAGGAGAGCTTCGCCGAGAGCTACCGCGGGCTGGTGGGGGACAGGCGGAGGGGGAGGGTGATCTTCGGGGTGTGGGTGTTTTGTGAGGATCTGGAAGAGATTGAAATCTTTTGGAGGTCGGCGCCCTAAATTTAGGGAGGGAAATCGCAGAGGGAAAAGAGGAAAAAGAGATGTTACGCGGAAAATTTGGAGAACGCTGTAGTTGAATAAATGAAAACGCTATAATTTTCTTTCCCCTTTTGTCCGTAACTCATGACTCCTCTACAATAGCATTTTAAAAAAAACGCTATCAATTTATGCTATAAAAAGTGATATTTGTTGTAGTGGCGCTCGAATAAATATTGGGCCCATCAAATTTCTACGGCTCAATACATTTGAAATACAGTGAAGACCAAAGTAAGTTGGGCTAACTTAATTAATCTATCGGATTAAAGAGTTGGGCTAGCTTGATTGGCCAAATGGGTTAAGGTATACAAGCCCAAAAGTGCAGGCCCATTTCAAATAAATCCTGAAAAAATAGTCAAATAATAAATATATTATTTCTCTTTTAAATTAAAATCATTCCCTATAAAGAAATATAAAATCTTCTTACATAGGAAATGAAATAGAATCAATTAAGCCAATCAAGATCCAATCAAGCCAATCAGATCAAATCAAGCCAATCAAGATCCAATCAAGCCAATCAGATCAAATCAAGTCAATCAATCAAGCCAATCAGATCAAATCAAGCCAATCAATCAAGTCAATCAAATCAAATCAAGCCAATCAAATTAAATCAATCAAGCCAATCAAAGATCTTATTATAAGATCTTGCCATACTTGGCTCTTCTCTCCTGGAGCCTATAAATAGAGGCTCATAAGAGGGAGAGAGCACACAACTTTTTGCTTGGCATTCTTCAGAGCTCTCAAGACTCTTCAAGAACTCAAGCATTCTTCAACATCCTACAGAGAATCATCAAACACCGAAATCGTGTCGATTTCTTTGCAAGTCCACCACATCAAATCATTCAGCAACTCAAATCACTCAACAAACCAAAACTCTTGGAGATTTCAAGGATCAAACTCCAAAGTTCAAGTCATCTTCAAACTTTGTTCTTCGGTTCATTCAACTTGAAGATTCAAAGAAAGTTACTGTTCAGGCGATTTAACAACAAGCATTCAAGCCGTTAAAACGCCAACAATTCCGGAGATCGAATCAGAGGATTTTGTTCTTTTCTTATTTAAAGAGCATTTATTAGAGGATTGTACCCCTTTCAATTCAAAATCAATAAAAGTATTATTTTGTGCATCTTTTTCGTCTTCTTTATTGCAGGACACGAATTTGTGTGTTACAAATTTGGCACGCCCGGTGGGACCTCTCTACCTCTCATCTCTTTCTCCAAAATCAAGTTCTTCACAAATGTCTTCTAAGAAGATTCAAGTCGCTCCTATCAACAATGCTAGAAAGAACACCGCCATTGCCAAGAATAGCGACAGCACTTCCTTCGACGCCGTGACACGCAGCAAGGCTAAGGCGACCGATATCGACGTGAATCAAGGAGCTGCGCCTAAAGTTAATCCAACAAGGTGTTGTACAACAAACGTCGAGGTAACGCCACACTCGCAGCAAAGATGAAGGAAGGAAAGGGCTCCAAAAAGCTTCCATCCAATTCCGAAAATTCTGTCTCTGCAAGTTTGTCGCCTCTCCCAACTCCTTTGGTTTCTGATGCAAACTCTAGCACGGGTTCGCATTCAGGATCCTCTCCTTCTTCTCCGAAGCACTCAGAGTCACCATTCCGTTCAGACACGTCTCACTCCATGGCTATGCAGGTAATGACCACTGACGCTGCAACGGTGGAGGAATAACTAGCTACTATGGCACGCGCCATCGAAAAGCTCACCAAGACCGTGGAAGATAAAGACCTCCAGATTGCGTCACTTATGAACAAGTTAGAGGCTCAGAACATGGAAGGAACTAGCCACGATGCTTCACATCCACCAGGTTTCACACCAAAAGGAGTCATAATTGCCGACCAATCTGGGAAGCTCATGATGGGTGACCAAACTGGAAAACTCAAGCAAACAGACAATGGGAATCATGTCTTGTCGTCAAATCAAGGAGATGGTCGTAAGGTCAATTGCACAAGGGCAATTGAAAGTGCTCAACCAACCTCAATCGCTTCGTTGTCTGTCCAACAACTCCAAGACATGATAGCAAGCACGATCAGAGCACAGTACGGAGGGCCCCCACAAAGTGCGTTTATGTATTCAAAACCTTACACAAAGCACATTGACTGCTTTAGGATGCCTGTTGGTTATCAGCCGCCTAAGTTTCAACAATTTGATGGGAAAGGAAACCCAAAGCAACACGTCGCCCACTTCGTCGAAACATGCAACAATGCTGGGACGGAGGGAGATCTACTTGTCAAACAATTCGTTCGTTCACTCAAGGGAAATGCTTTTGAATGGTACACGGACTTAGAGCCAGAATCGATTGATAGTTGGGAACAGATGGAGCGAGAGTTCTTGAATCATTTCTATAGCACTCGTCGCATTGTAAGTATGACGGAGCTAACCAGCACTAAGCAGTGGAAGGATGAACCTGTGGTTGACTACATCAACCGTTGGCGTGCCGTAAGCCTGGACTGTAAAGACCGACTCTCCGAACTCTCGGCCGTTGAGATGTGCATGAAGGGTATGCATTGGGGTCTCCTTTACATTCTTCAAGGGGTAAAGCCGCGGACTTTTGAAGAGTTGGCTACGCGTGCACACGACATGGAAATCAACATAGCAACTCACGGCGGAAACAATCCTCCCATTTTGGGAAATCCAAATGACAAGAAAGACGTGAAGAAAGGAGACAAGTCCTCCAAGAACACCACAAAAGATGCGATGGTGGTAAATACGGCCCCAGTAAAGATCACAGCGAGGGACAATAAAAAATAGGTGAAAAAAGAATACCGCCCTATAGAGAAAGACAAACGACTGACTCTGAAGGAATTACAAGAGAAGAAGTACCCGTTCCCCGACTCTGATGTGCCTGGCATGCTAGAAGACTTACTTGAAAAGAAAGTCATTCAACTACCTGAGTGCAAACGTCCCGAGGAAATAGGTCGCGTGAATGACCCAAAGTATTGTCAATATCATCGGATTGTAAGCCACCCTACTGAAAAGTGCTTCGTGTTGAAGGAACTGCTTATTGATCTAGCAAGCAAGAATAAAATCATTCTGGACCTTGACGATGCTGCGGAATCCAACCATACCACCACCATTGTTATGGGGTCGCAAGATTCTCCAACTTCTGGCTCTAAAGCAAAGGGAGAACACGTAGCAACGCCGACCGAAGGAGCAATTGCGAGAACTCTCCAATTTGGCTCACTTGAACCTGTGATGGTTCAAGTCCTAAGCCAAGAAATATCAACTTCTTCTTGCGTAGACAAAAATCCGAGTGCAGAAATTGATGAAGGATGGATCGTCGTGACACGAAAGAAGTCATGCAAAAACAAGCTCAAAGCTAAACCAGTCTGTCCTACAAAAACCCAAGGAAAGAGGAATCATCACCAATATGCAAAGAGAAAGGGAGGAAGGAAGATGAAGGCCATGAAAGAGGTGTTAGAAGTTTGCGAACTTGTAGAGCAAAATCCTCTTGCCCCAATCACTTTACGAGATTTCTTCCCAAAAGGCTACTTCAAGGAGGACGAAGTCGAAGCTGTCTACATGGTTTCGACAAGTGAAGAAATTGATGGCGACATCGAACAACCCCACGCGCTAAAAGTAGCAATGAACAAAGAAGTGGCTGACCTCCTTACAACTTTGAATGAAGCACCTCTACGATTTAGTCCTCGCGAAGCATCGCAGCTTTCCCAATCAGCCAGGCTCGCACTTATTCAAGTTTTAGAAGACCCCATGGAGTACGAGTCTATAATCAATAAAGTTGGTACCACAGAGAACTCCACGACTTGTGCTTCTTATTGTGCGACGACCACGTTCACCGATGAAGACTTGCAATTAGGTTCAAAACTGCACAATCGACCATTGTTTGTGTCGGGGTACATCAGAGAACAAAAGGTGGGTCGTATTCTTATCGATGGAGGCTCTGCAGTAAATATCATGCCAAAGTTCATCATGAAGAAACTCGGAATCCCAATCGATGAGTTGGCCCGTAGTCGTTTGGTCATTCAAAGCTTCAACCAAGGAGGGCAGCGCGCAATTGGAATGATTCGTCTGAACCTCACCATCAATGAGCTTGTAGCAAGTACACTATTTCATGTCATTGATGCCAAAACCTCTTACAATCTGCTACTTGGGAGACCTTGGGTTCATAGAAATGGAGTAGTTGCGTCCACACTCCATCAATGCTTTAAATTTTATCAAGACGGGATAAAAACTGTAGTAGCAGACGACAAGCCATTCACCGAAGCTGATTCTCACTTTGCAGATGCAAAGTTTTACATGGAGTCCATTACCGTTCTTGAAGTCATCCCGACTGAGGTTCCTTCCATGGGACAAGGAAGTTCAAAGAAAGAGAAACAAGCCACAACAACGCATTCACAAGAAAATGCAAGAAATTGTGAAGAACCACCAAGAATTGAATCTTCACGAGAGAGATCTTCATCTGAAGAAACGCAAGCTGCGGAAAAGAGCTTCAGATACATTCCAAAGTCGCGACGAAAGGAAGGACAATCACCGTTTGAAGAGGTCATCACCACTATAGAGAATCCAGCAAAATGCTCTCAACCTTTGTGCAAGGAAGATCTTCAAATGCTAAGGGGAGACCTAACAACACCTCTTCTGACCTTGGGACAACCTATCTCAACCAAGCCCCCATTGAAAGGGTTTGTTAAGTCTACACAAAGTCTTTTTCAACATTCCCCTCTTCCCGAAAAGAGAACTGACGGTTTTGATCCAAAGGCTTACAAGCTCTTGGCTAACTCGGGTTATGACTTCAACAATCCTACGCCACTTGGAGAGTTGAGTCCTGAACTCACTGGTGAGAAGGTTCACGGCCTTAGTAAAGCACAAGAAGAATTAAGGCTGCAAGGATATAGAGTTAGCCCTCCAAAGACTGGTCTTGGGTTCACACCACCGAAGCCCATCCGCATATCCGCCAAAGGAAAAGGTAAGAAGGCAGATGTGCAACATATCACAGCGGAAGAGGTGAAAGAAGACGACAATGAACAAGTTGCTCCTCGAGTCTCTGTCTTTGACCGCATCGAAGCTCCCATACCTCGGACCTCTGTCTTCAACAGACTTGGTGTTACAAAAGAGACGTGCGAGGGGGCAACGTTGCAGCCGAAAAAGTCAATCTTTTCTCGACTTGGGAATAGAAGCGCATCATCGAGAGAGCACAATTCCGAGAGAGAGGGAAAAAGCATCGAGCTAGATTCTGCTAAGGAAGATGAGGAGACTCGAAGCTCTATTCCTTCTCGTATGAAGCAGATAACATCACTCGAAGTCAATGCAGAAGGTCCACTCAAAGTTAAACGACGCACCATCATACTAACTGGGCAGCCTAAGGGTAATGAAATAGCTGAAAAAGAAAAGGAGATGGAGTATACTACATCTTACCACGTGGCGGTTGAGGAACACTCAAGCTCGGATTCTGAAGATGACGATTTTCCCGAAGCTCCTCTCGAATTGGAAGATGGAGGGCAACCAACAGTTGACGACCTCAAAGAACTCAACCTTGGAACTCCCGACGAGCCTCGACCAATCTTTGTGAGTGCACATCTAAGCCCAGAAGAGGAAAAAGCATACTTCGACTTGTTGTTCGAGTATAGAGACGTCTTTGCTTGGACTTATAAAGAAATGCCAGGACTAAGCCCTAGAGTAGCTGTTCACCACGTAGGGATTAGACACGGTGCCCGTCCTGTAAAGCAAGCTTGTCGGTATATCCGACCTGAGCGGATCCCCGTGATCGAAGAAGAGGTCAACAAACTAATCGAAGCTGGGTTCATACGTGAAGTAAAGTACCCACGATGGATTTCAAGCATGGTCCCAGTAGTGAAGAAAAATGGAAAGATTCGGATATGTGTCGACTTTCGAAATTTGAATGATGCATGTCCCAAAGACGACTTTCCTCTTCCTATCATGGAGTTAATGATAAATGCAACTACCGGCCACGAGGCATTGTCTTTTATGGATGGATGTTCCGGATACAACCAAATATGGATGGCACCCGAAGATGAAGAAGCAACGGTCTTCCGTACCACGAAAGGAATTTTTTGTTACAAAGTAATGCCTTTCGGTCTCAAGAATGCTGGGGCCACTTATCAATGCGCCATGCAAAAGATTTTTGATGATATACTCCACAAGATCGTGGAGTGTTACGTGGACGACTTGGTTGTCAAGACCAAACAAAGAGAGGATCACCTGCAAGACCTTCGGGCTATTTTCAATCGATTGAGGAAGTATGACTTGAAGATGAATCCTCTAAAATGTGCCTTTGGGGTTACATCTGGAAAATTTCTTGGTTTCATTGTCCGACATCGAGGCATTGAGGTCGATCAATCCAAAATTGATGCCATACAAAAGATGCCAGCACCGAAAAACATAAAGGAGCTCCGGAGCTTGCAAGGCCATTTGGCGTACGTCCGTCGATTCATCTCAAACTTAGCAGGGCGTTGCCAACCTTTTAGTCGTCTGATGAAAAAAGATGCACCTTTCATTTGGGATCACGCTTGTCAAAATGCCTTTGAAAGTATCAAAACGTACTTACTCAATGCTCCAGTTTTAGGGGCTCCTATTTCTGGAAAACCACTGATACTTTACATAGCTGCCCAAGAGGAGTCACTGGGGGCAATGCTTGTGCAAAATGATGAGGAGAACAAAGAACGAGCACTCTATTACCTGAGTCGAAGATTAACTGAAAACGAGCTCAAGTATTCACCTGTTGAAAAGATGTGCTTGGCACTTGTCTTCTCCTCGCAAAAGTTAAGGCATTACTTTCAAGCACACATAATTCATCTCATGGCCAAAACGGACCCGGTCAAGTATGTCATGTCCAAACCTATCCTCTCAGGACGCTTAGCAAGGTGGTTTCTCCTCTTTAATGAATTTGAGATCGTATACGTCCCACAGAAAGCACTAAAAGGGCAAGCATTAGCAAATTTCTTGACGGATCATCCTATCCCAGCCGATTGGGAAATATCCGAAGAGTTCCCTGATGAAGATGTGCTATTTATTGAGGTTCTTCAGCCCTGGATGATGTTTTTTGACGGGGCTGCTAGATTGGAAGGGGCTGGAGCTGGCGTCATCTTTGTCTCTCCACAAAAGCAAGTCCTACCTTATGCATTCATACTTAGCAAAAAATGTTCAAACAATGTCGCTGAGTATCAAGCTTTGATTCTTGGTCTCCAAATAGCTAATGAAATGAAGATTGTAGACCTCGAGATCTTCGGAGACTCCAAGCTAATAATTAACCAACTAAGCGGAGACTATGAAGTGAAGAAAGAAGACTTAGTCCCATATTTTCAATATGCAAGTCACTTGTTGAAAAATCTTGAAGGAGTGACACTTGAGCATGTGCCACGAAAGGAGAATCGCATGGCAGATGCACTAGCTAATCTAGCAACAACTTTGGCAGTGCAAAAAGGTGAGAATGTCAACGTCCATGTGTGCGAACAATGGATATTACCACAACTGTTGGACTGCCTCCTCGAAGAAGCAAATGCAATCACAGTCTTGCCCATTGAAGACAACGATTGGAGACAACCCCTGATTGACTACCTCCAACATGGAAAGCTTCCAAATGACCGTCGACATAGGGCAGAGATAAGACGACGAGCTCCTCGATTTATCTTTTTCAAAGATACTTTATTTCGTCGCTCATTCGAAGGTGTCTTTCTCCGCTGTCTTGGGAAAGAAGAATCCCAACAAGCAATGGAAGAATCCCACTCTGGGATCTGTGGGGCACATCAATCTGGTCCAAAACTTCACTTTCGAGTAAAACGGATGGGATACTACTGGCCCACTATGGTCAAGGATTGTCTGGATTACGCGAAAAGGTGCCAACCCTGCCAATTCCATGCAAACTTTATCCATCAGCCACCAGAACCATTGCACCCTACAGTTGCCTCGTGGCCATTTGATGCATGGGGGCTAGATGCCGCTGGACCACTAACCAAGTCTTCCGCCGGCCATTTGTACATTCTGGCTGCAACGGACTACTTCTCAAAATGGGCTGAAGCTATTCCGGTCATGGAAGTCAAGAAGGAAACCGTTGTTGATTTCATCAAGTCAAATATCATCTTTCGGTATGGAGTGCCGCGTCACATCATCACGGACAATGGAACACCCTTCGTCAATAAGCTAATGGATAAGCTTTGCGACAAGTTTGACTTCGTGCAAAGAACCTCCTCAATGTATAATGCACCGGCTAATGGGCTCGCAGAAGCATTTAACAAAACATTGAGCAACCTCTTGAAGAAGGTGGTCGCAAAGTCTAAGCGAGATTGGCATGAAAGGATTGAGGAAGCTCTTTGGGCATACCGAACAACGTATAGGACCCCTACTCAAGCGACCCCATACTCTCTTGTGTACGGTGTTGAAGCTGTTCTTCCACTAGAGCGACAAATTCCATCACTAAGGATAGCCCTCCAAGAAGGCTTGACTGATGAAGAAAATGCAAAACTCCGCCTCGCTGAGTTAGAAGCACTAGACGAGAAGAGATTGGAAGCGCAGCAACAATTGGAATGCTACCAAGCTCGAATCTCTAAAGCTTTCGACAAAAAAGTTAAGCCTCGCTCCTTTAAATTTGGAGACTTAGAGCATCTCCAGCCTTCACCCATTTTTTTTCTCAAATTTGAGTTAAATTTTGGGTAAAAATCCATTTTGGGTAGGCATATCTCCAACCATCAAACCCAAATATATATACATTTTATTCTTAATGGCATAATCATAAATAAGGGAAAACAATTAAATCCAAAATGAGGAGACCTGGTACTCTTCTCTCTCCATCGCCATCTCTCTCTCTCCCTCAGAATCAAACACAAATTTTTTTTCACACAAAATCTAGAACCGGACACAACCACAAAAGACAACTTTGAAACTCGTTCATCATCATCGGAGGAGGCTAGAAAAGAAGATGACAACTCTGGGGGACCCAACGTCCCAAGAAGACTTAGAGGTCACAACACCACCACCACTTTCTACATCGCCTCTCAAACTGCCGGCCCTTGGCCTGTCGTCACTGCCGACGAGGTTCTCTCTCCCTCCTCCCTCTTTCTCTCTCTTTCTAACTAGCCGTTGGAGAAATGGGTCAAGGCAAAAGTTGTCCCAAATTTGGGTAAATAAATGGGTAAAACCCAAAATGGGAAAGGGTTTGGGTCAAAGATTGGAGAGAGATTTTTGTAATTTTTGCCCCATTTTTAAATTTGAGTCTTAAAATGGGTCAAGGCTGGAGATGCTCTTAGTGCTTGCACTGCGAAGACCCATCATCACTAATCGTCGAACCCGCAACAAATTCTTGTCAAAATGGGATGGTCCATATGTGGTGGTGGAAGTCTGCAACAGCGGAGCGTACAAGATAGCTGAAGAGCAAGGTTTCAGAATTGGTCCAATCAACGGAAAGTTCATGAAGCGCTACTATCCTTGAGACCTCAAACTCCAAATTGCATGAGCCTAAACTGCATGATGCTCCTGGCCCGCATGAGCTAATACTGTGTACGGCCCAAAAAAAAAAAAATTTCTATCATGTTTGAACTACGTTTTGACTTGATCCCTTCCAAGGGTACATAGGCAACTTGAGAACTTTCTTTAAATACAGTCAACCAAAAAAATAATTGTATTTTTCATTTTGAACTACGTTTTGACTTGATCCCTTCCAAAGGTACGTAGGCAACTTGAGAATTTTCCTTGAGTACAGTCAATCCAAAAAAAAAAAAAAAAGCAAAATCTTGTTACTCCTGAAAGAGAACGAACTGTGAACGGATAAAGTATGAGAAGAGCTTTTATTTAAATAATAAAGTGATTGTCTTATACTAAGCATCATAAACGCAAGACATGATTTGCGGTGAAAATGAAACAATCATCCAACAGACTAAACAAGCCTAAAGAAAGAAACATATGACAAAAGCAAGCAAAATAAGAACTAAGGTAGCCATGCCAAATTCTGGATCTCGTCTCGCTCAGACTTCAGAAGTTGCTCCAGATTATTCGCTACTTCCATATCATCCTTCTCAATCACCTCAGCTGCCTCTAGAGTAGCACGTTCTGCTTGCAAATTTGTGATAACATGCTGATCCTGAGCTCTCTCTACATCAATCTCATCAATTGATTTCTTGAGCTTATCTTCCTGCAAATCTAACAGCTCTAGCTCCTTCAGCAATTTAGCTCTCTTTGGACCAATGCCATTCAATTCAAAGCTGAGTGCTTGAGCACGTTGCATTTTTTGGCCATCGAGAGACAATGCATTGGTAAGACGTTGATCTACATCCGCCAGTTGTTGCACCTGCACCTCCAAGGTCGCCCCATTAGCAAAGCCAGATCTCATCGAAATATAGTTACCAACATTCTGTATGTGCTTCTCTATCTCGATTTGGAGCGGAGAATAATCCACTTGGAATTTCGTAAACTCATCATAAATCTTTTGCAACTTTGGCCTCAAGGATGCTAGCTTCTCAAGAGGGGTCTTACGTAAGACACTCTTAATGCTGTTATCCAGAATCAAACAAGCGGCACGACGAGCATCAACAATAGTACTTCCAGTATCAAATGCAGTAATGGTTGATGGTGCAGCTAGACCTAACTTAGGAGGGTTTGATGAAGGTGGAAGACAGATTGCCTCAAATGCACGATTTGGTCGTTGTCGTAGTTGTAGACACCCCAATCTGGACCTCCCAATTGTTTTACTTCGTTTTACGATTTTCTTGTTTCCCCGATGATGAAATCGGATCAAACGGAGCTTGGATTGGGAATGGATTAGGCTTGGAGCGCTTAGAACCCTGCTCGAAACCTTTTGAACCTTCCAGAATCTTCAGTCAAACCCTAGAGCCAGAGTTGACCCTCGCGCGAGTCTTTGTGTCCCTCGTGCGACACTTAGCTTGCCACGTATAGTCAAAGTCAAACTGTTGACTATTTGACCCTCGCGCGACACTTCCAAACCCTCGCGCGATGGTTCCCTCCTGTCCCTATCACAGAATCCAGCTGGACTTGTGATGATTGCTTGGCACATGGGTCCCCATGGGCTGGAACCCCGTTTTCCTCAGCTGAACAGGGTTCTGGCAGTTTGTAGCCCATACAATCCTCCCAACCAACCACCCACCTTGTTGGCTAGCCTCACAACCAAGTTGTGACCAGCCTTGTTGGCTGGTCCCAAGGCCTTGTTTGGCCCCTAACTAGCCTTTACACTCCTCCTATAAATACCCCCCTTCATCTTCCATGTTAAGGGTTCCAAAAAAATTGATTAAGAAATTCATTGGTCATTTCACAAAGTCCTACACTAGCTAGCACAAAGTTGTTAACCCCAAACCACCTCCTAATCTTCTGAACTTAGTGTGTTCATACACTCTTGGTAGCAAGGCCACACCAATCAATCCAATCTATTCCCAAACCCTTTCCAAGCAAAGGTATAATGTTTGACCTGTTTCTGTTTTGATCCCTGAGGGGGGCTGACAGGACCAAGGCTGGTAATCAATTCCATGTCCTGGTCCTAAAGCCAGCAAAGTTACAAGAATTCGTGGCAGCTACACCCTCGCGTGACGGTCCCCTATACTCGCGCGACACTTGTGTCAGCAAGAGAATGGACCTCGTGGGGAAGGGAAGCTAGCCCTTTTCTGTTTTGCAATATGTTCACGCCTGTTGTACTTCATTTTGATGTTTAGATCACTGTTATGCATGCAAAAACAAAATACAGTAGCTAGTTTATTTGCTCTAAATAGTTTGGAATGCCCCTGGGATCTCCTGAATCTGTCTCAGGACCCCAAGCATGCAAAGCAATTCCTGGAAGTCCAGTCAGGAGTGTCGCGCGAGACTCAGTCTCTGTCGCGCGACAGTCCTGTGATTTCCATGGATAGCCCTTGCATGGGTAACTAGGCCCTTAGCCTCTGTTTTGATACCCCCACTGTTTAGGGGTTGTGTTTCAATTCATTTGGCTCCTGCTTGGAGTATTGTATAATAATTAGCATTTTACAGTCTTGCAATAAACTGCTTGGTTTGCTTCCTGGGTGTGCACTGGTCCTTCCAGAGCCCAGAAGGGGATGATCTTGGGACTGTGGTGAGATGACAATACTCGCGCGAGAGTCAGTGTGTCTCGCGCGATGGTTGACTTGCATGCAGATCTGTTCAGGCATGCAAGTTAGTCATCGTGCAGGGCAAATCTGCCCCGAGCCTGGTTTTGGCATATGATCGTTGTTTCAAGTTCATTCCATTTATTGTTCATCATGCTATCCATCCATGCTATCATTTGATCACATCCTGCAAACTGTTACAGTTTTTAATCCCCGATTAACTGTTCCCCCGCCCTAATTGGCTAAAATTAATTAAAAGAAAAAGAATCACAAAGGTTTTCATAAAAATGCCTAAGTAGAGACCGATCTCCGGATTGGGCGAGAGGGGTGCCATAAAATCCTTCCCCTCTCGTAACCTGGCTCCCGAACCCAGATATGGTTATGACGGACTGGTTTCCTTCAATTTTTCAAATCAAATAGCGCGGCAGGTGCTTCGAAATACGGTTCCTTGAGTGTCGGACCTTCAAAACTCAAGTGGCGTCTCTGTATTTTTGAGCGCTTGCCACCGGCGCTCGCGCTCCCTCGATTTCCAAAAAGGGCCGCAAACGGCAGGGGAAGGAACGAAATCATTTTCCCCCTCCGAAGGGCATGCTCCCCACAGTAGTGCCAAATTAAAGGAAGATGGGCCGTGAACTGATTCTCCACTCATAGACTGCTCATCAAGGAGGATAAAGTTTTCATCCTTTGAGTTGTGTATAATATCACCTTCCTGCAACTAAAAAAAAAAGTCGGTGCTTGGAGATATAACACGCAAATATTGGTTGGAATAAAAATAAATAAATGTCCTTACCTCAACTTGATGGGCCTGAATTTGTTGAGTGCTACTGGGAACACCTTCAAGGAGCATGTCCACATCATTAAATGAAATATTGACTCTTTCAGCAATGCCGCAGCCAGATTTCTTCTTAAGGTGGCGCCAATTGCGATCCTCACAACTGCTCCTTTCATCGGTTGTTTTGTTAAGAGGAACAACACTTCTAACCAGGTCATGGTTCCCACCATTCGCTCTTGTGGTGCGAAGGTCAGTACGTGGCTCAACAGTAGCCAATTTCTTGGCCTTAACCACTTGTTGCTTGGGAGAGGCAGGACGCTTACCCCTCACAGAGTGTTCGGTCGAGCTTCGAAAATAATCTCCATAAATATGAGACCACCATTCTAGATATGCCTTGGTAATGGGAATGGCTCGACGGTCAGCATGGTTCGGCAACCTCAACTTGCTCTGGGACTTTTCACGAACAAGGGACTCGAAGTGCTTGACAATATTCTTTAAGCTGCAAATACGAATGTTGACGTTAAGTCTCCCTGGTACATCCTGAGTAAAGCCAAACTGTCGGCTGAATCTATGAGGGCTGTACGGTTCGATGACTTTAGTGGAACCACTCCGCAACGTCAGATCGAATGCTGATGAGGTACTCCATCTCCCAATCGCTGAGCTGACCGTCGTCAACCAATTCTTTGCTTTTGCCCTCTCGTTGTGCAAAACGATCCATAACCAGATCATCACACTTTCGGAAAAGGTCGAGTGCTTCAGCCTCATCAAGCTGCTTAGCCACCCTTTCACCACCATAGCTAATCATCTTTGGTCTTCGAGTCGATGGTTGGGAGCCGCTGCTAAAATGGGTGCTGAAATACTCTCCTAGCCATGCATAAACATAATGGACAGGAAAGACAGCATCACACTTCCCAGGATTAGAAGATTTAGCAATATCATTTAATCCTCTATAAATACTCGCCAGTACGGGAATAGCAAGGCAGAATCTTGTACCACGAGCCATCATGGCAGCAACTTTGAAAACCCCAGGTCTGATCAATTCGCAACTCCCTACAGGCAAAACAAATTTGCATAACCAACAAACAAGAAAAGCTGCCAGATGGGTAACGTCCTTTTGTGTCTCTTTAACCCCCAAAATGGTGAAAACCTCTTCCTGCTTGGGTGTTCGCACTTGAGCTTCGCCAATGGTACCAGAAGGATTGTTAACATTGGCAGGTCGCTGGGTCTTATTCCGAGAAGTCTTCCTCGATGACTTGGAATAGGAAATCTTCCCTTTGAACCAAAACTTCACCCAGGCATCAATCTTCACTTCACCTTTCTTTGAGTCCGTAAGAAGACGATGGTAGGCAAGGAAAAGGTAGCGACAATTCACCGGGAGATAGTACGTATTATCCTTATCAACGCCGATTAACTCGTCTGCATGTGGAACGGCCTCATCATAAATTAAACCATAAATTGGAAGCCCACCAAGTGCTCGCAAATCCCAAAGAGAAATGGACATCTCTCCCGCAGCAGTATGCAGAGTGTTGGTGGATGGACTACATAATTCACAGAAATGTCGCATGACACTTCCGAGTCGATCGTATGAAAACAAAGAAGCGTATATGGCCTCATAAATCTTCGCCTTCTTCAACATTTGCTCATGACGACTCAATATGTCTTCCCAATACCCTTCGCAATATGACGGATCAATGATCGCTTTAAAAGTGTTTCCCCAAACTGCTTCTTCGGTCTGGATCCTATGGCCAAGGAGGGAGAATGGAGTAGGTTGCTCTTCATCATGATGAGCTGACTGCAAGAGCAATGCCAGAGAATCAGACTTGCTTCCAATAACCTCGCAACTAGTCTCGATAGCCCACTGTGGAGGTTGAAGCACGTCACCTAGAGGCTCATACTGTAGAGCCCATGCACCAAGAAAAGCGGAATGAACAGTCAAGGTGGTCCCATTCTCAACTTTATCAGTAGAGTCATTAAGAATGGTCATGGAGCCTTCTTGGAAACTCTTGAAGCGAGCCATGCCTACAATGCAAAATAGAGTACAAAAAAGGAAAAGAGACTAAATAAACTTACAAGGAAAGCTCATGTTATAAGAAAGACCATAATCAGCCTACCACCACAAGACCTATTGAGGCGCCCGGATAACTAGGCAGAAGCTAGCCCACCAGGCGCACTCTCCATGATGGTAAACATCCAACCCTCTCCAATTGGGGTGGAGAAGTGTCTAGATAACTAGTCAATGACTAGCCCACTAGGCGCATCCTCCGATTTGCGAGAGTACATGGGTGTGGTGAAGTGTCTAGATAACTAGTCAAGGACTAGCCCACTAGGCGCATTCTCCATTAAGTCAAACTAACCACCTATGGTTTATGGGTGTGGTGAAGTGTCTAGATAACTAGTCGAGGACTAGCCCACTAGGCGCATTCTCCGTTAAGTCAGACTAACCACCTATGGTTTGTGGGTATGGAGAAGTGTCTAGATAACTAGTCGAGGACTAGCCCACTAAACGCATTCTCCGTAAAGTCAAACTAACTACCTATGGTTTGTGGGTGTGAAGAAGTGTCTAGATAACTAGTCAAGGACAAGCCCACTAGGCGCATTCCCCGTTAAGTCAAACTAACCACCTATGGTCTATGGGTGTGGAGAAGTGTCTAGATAACTAGTCGAGGACTAGCCCACTAGGCGCATTCTTCACTAAGTCAAACTAACCACCTATGGTTTGTGGGTGTGGAGAAGCGTCTAGATAACTAGTCGAGGACTAGCCCACTCGGCGCATTCTCCGTGAAGTCGAACTAACCACCTATGGTCTGTGGGTGTGAAGAAGTGTCTAGATAACTAGTCATGGACTAGCCCAATAGGCGCATTCTCCGTGAAGTCAAACTAGCCACCTATGTTTCAAAAGGTAGGAAAAGTGCTTAGATAACCAGCCAATGACTAGCCCACTATGCGCATTTTCCGCTACGGTCAAAGTGTTACGTATACCAAAGAGTTATGGAAAGCGAAGCAATTGAAGACAAATTCTCCAAACTTTGCAAACTTTGCTAAAGAGTAAAATACCTTGTTATTCTGTAGCGGGGGGCAGCAAGCAATCAAAGTCTGTAGGGGTGGCTTCGTGAACTGCTCATTCATGCAATCAAAGTCAAAAGCGTGAATAAATCTATAGCAACATGCATGGGTATAATGTCTTGGGAAAAGTAGACAGCTATCAAAACAAAAAAACAAAAAAAACATGGAGCATAATGACATTCATCCAGCAATTTACTCACCCAAAAGAAGACGAAAAAGATTATAAAAAAAAAATACTCCGTAAAAGAGTAAACAAGCTTCAAATAAATCAAGTTCGAGACAGATCTCAAATATTTCAGCGGCAATTTTGGTTCGATGCCAGAATATGCGTGTACATGCATGACCATTTTTGGTGCTGTCAAGATTCCCACAAAAAAGACAAAGTCCCACCAAATGTCAGGAGCAAACTATAAATTAAGGGGGCTTGCTAGACTTCTACGTGGAAACCATGGAGAACCCTTCACTGCCTTTTGACAATTTGCTGGTAACATTCACATGAAAAAAAGAAAAAAAAGATAAAAAAAAAAGACAGACAGCTGCAAGCTTTTCAGTTTGGCCGGACATGCATGATGTAAAAGGGTATAAATTGACACATGTAAAGAGGTGGTGGAGAGCTTTACCCTCAAAGACCAAGTTCCTGCTTTTCTTAATTAGCCCTTCTGAATAGCAATAGCAAGAAGACGAACAGAGCACGGCTACAGAAACGTGAAGGCAGTGCAAGAACGGTGCAAGGTGTGAAGCTTTGTATGCCCAAAGGTTACAATTTATAGCGGCTAAGGAGCCAAATTGTTAAGGAAATTGTTTGAACCATTTGCCCATTTATTTTTGCCTAGACTGCCTTCACAGGTTTTCAATCTCACAGGCTTGCTCTAACTTTTGCTTGGAACCGCCCACCCTTGTGGTTTTCGGTCCAACGAGCATCTCTCAGGGATAGAAACGTTTGAGTTGATCCAGGTTGACTAGAGTACTGAATTCATTGCCGTCAAGATCGATGAGTTGAGCAGCACCCCCGGATAGGATGGTCTTGATAATGAACGGCCCGGATCGCTTTGGTCGAAACTTCCTGCGAGCATCAAATACCGGGGCCCGTATTTCCTTTGTGACCATATCCCCCTCGACCAAGCCCCTGGACTTCACCTTCTTGTCAAATGCCCGGGAAATTCGACGCTGGTAACCTTGAACATGATACAGAGCACGGAGCCTTCTTTCGTCAAACAACATCAGTTCGACAAACCTGCTGCTGAGCCACTCAGATTCCTCGAGACCGCTTTCGACCATGATTCTCAAAGAGGGAACCTCAAGCTCAATAGGGAGTACTGCTTCCATTCCGTAGACCAGGGAGAAGGGAGTTGCATCGGTTGAAGTGCGGATCGACGTCCTATACCCCCATAGCGCCAGCGCCAGCTGCTCGTGCCAATCCCTTGCAGACTCAATAGTCTTTTTGATGATCACCTCAATGTTCTTGTTTGCGGCCTCGACTGCTCCATTTGTTTGTGGACGATAGGTTGTTGACCGGTGGATCTCAATACCAAATTCCTCAAAGAGCTCCAGGACCCTTCCTTTAAAATGACTCCCATTGTCTGACACAAACGCCTGGGGAACACCATATCGATAGATGATGTTCTTTCGGATGAACTGTGACACCTGGACTGTTGTTAGGACCCTGTAGGACTCAGCTTCGATCCATTTGGTGAAGTAATCTATCGCCACCAGTATGAACCTGTGACCATTTGAAGCAGGAGGCGTGATCATCCCAATAACGTCGATCCCCCACACAGAGAAGGGCCATGGCAAGGTCATGCCATATAGTTTAGACGGAGGGACATGTTGCAAGTTGGCATAAATTGACATTTGAAGCAGCGTCGCACGTAGTCAATGCACTGAGACTCCATTGTTGACCAGTAGTAACCCTGCCTGAGGATCTTCCTATCAAGCATAACACCGCTCATGTGGGGACCACAGACCCCTTCGTGAATCTCTTCCATTATCCTTGTTGCCTCGGCCCCGTTGACGCATAACTTGTGCATTCCGTAGTGAGACCTCCGATACAGTTTCCCTCCACAAATGATGTACTGAGCTGCCAGCCTTTGCAGAGCAACCGGATCCTTTCTTGAAGCTCCGGCAGGGAACTCTCCTCGTTCCACAAAATTCCAGATATCATGGTACTAGGGCAGGCCATCATCGACATCATCAATGGCGTTGACATACTCATAAGCGGGCAAGTCCCTTTGTTCAATCACAATTGGCCGCATCCTGACCCCAATTGGAAGTTCGATCATCGAAGCCAAAGTCGCCAAAGCATCGGCGAACTGATTCTTCAAGCGTGGAATATGGGTGAAGATCACCTTATTGAAGCGAGAAATCAGTTCTTCCAAATCTTGGTGATAAGGCTTCAGCTTTTCCTCACGAACCTTCCAATCTCCATTGGCCTGAGAGATCACCAGGTTTGAATCTCCAATTATTTCGAGCTTCTCGACTCCAAGTGCAATAGCAGCTTCCATCCCGACGATGCAGGCCTCGTACTCAGCTTGATTGTTAGTGACGTCGAAATTCAACTTGAAAGCGAGGGGGATATGAGCCCCAGTGGGCGTAATAAGCAGTACCCCAATTCCGAATCCTCTTTGATTAGCGGCCCCATCGAAATAGAGCGTCCAAACTTCCTCGACAACTGTTAACACATCCTCGTCCGGGAAATTGAAATCCACGTCCTCAGGCCCATCGATCGGGTGGTCGGCCAAGAATTCTGCCACGGCACGGCCCTTTACGGATTTTCTTGTGACATATTGGAGATCGAACTCAGCCAGCAGAAGCAACCAACGTGCTAGCTTATGGGTGAGCGCTGGCTTCTCGAATAGATACTTGATAGGATCCATCCGAGAAATCAGCTTCACCGAATAGGCTAGAATGTAGTGTCTAAGCTTTTTAGTAGCCCAAACTAGCGCCCAACATGTCTTTTCTAGTAGGGTATAACGTTCCTCACTCCCTACCATCTTCTTGCTCAGGTAGTAAATGGCTCTCTCGACTCCCTTATCTCCTTCCTGTGCCAGCAAACATCCCATAGCTGTCGGGGTGACGGATAAGTACAGGATCAGAGGTCGACCAGGTGTAGGCGGCATTAAGACTGGCGGATTCCTTAGATACGCCTGGATAGATTCGAAAGCAGCTTGGCACTTCTCCGTCCATTCAAAACGAACATCCTTCTTGAGCAAACGGAACAACGGTTCGCAAGTCAGTGTCAGCTTGGCTATGAATCAACTGATAAACTGAACTTTACCCAGAAAGCTCCGAACTCCCTTTTCTGACCGTGGTGGTTCCATTTCGAGAATTGCTGTGATCTTGGAAGGGTCGACCTCAATCCCTCTTGCTGTGATCAGGAACCCCAACATCTTGCCTGCTGTGACCCCAAATGTGCACTTCTGCGGATTAAGACGCACGTTGTATTTGCGGAGCCTCTCGAGAAACTGCCTGAGTGCCGGGATGAAATCCTCCTTTCCCTTCGCCTTGATGATCATGTCGTCGACGTAGACCTCAACCGTCTTGTGGATGAAGTCATGTAACAAAGTGGTCTGGGCCCGCTGGAAAGTGCAACCGGCATTCTTCAGCCCAAACGGCATCATCACATAGCAGTAAGTACCCCACTCGGTGACAAAGGTTGTCTTCTCTTGATCTTCTGGTGCCACAAAGATCTGGTTGTACCCTGAGAATCCGTCGACAAAAGAGAGCAAAGCATGCCCCGCCGTGTTGTCCACGAGCACATCAATGTGAGGCAAGGGAAAACTATCTTTGGGGCTTGCTTTGTTCAAGTCCCTGAAATCGACGCAGACTCGGATTCTCCCATCTTTCTTAGGAACTGGCACGATGTTAGCCACCCATTTCGGATATTCAGCAACCCGTAAGAAACCAGCGTCAATCTGCTTGGTGACCTCCTCTTTGATCTTCTCAACCCAATCCGGCCTCATCCGACGGAGCTTCTGTTTGACTGGAACAGCCCCTGGCGCCAGCGGAATTCGGTGTTGCACGATTTCAGGATCGATACCGAGCATGTCTTTGTGAGACCACGCAAAAACCTCGAAGTATTCTTTGAGCAGATCAATCAACGCGATACGATCCTCGGGGGACAGAGTTGAACCAATTTGCATCATTCGGGGGTTATCCTCGTCTTTCAGATTTACAGAAATTACTTCTTCTTTTAGAGGCTGAGCATGCCTTTCGTCTTCCCTTTCGATGAGGGAACACAACTCAGCGGGGATGTCCCCATCGAAGTCTGTTCCTTCATCGTCAGGGTCGACACAGTTTATATAAAAGTCAGCAAAGTAATCGGAAGTAGGATCATGCATTTCATAAAGCCCAGTAGGGTTGCCAAGTACAGTGGATTCAAACTCGAAATAGAAGCTATGACGTGGAGGGCCAAGAGGCACAAACTCCGACTCTGAGCTAGACCTAGACTTGACAGACTCTGTGTCAGACTCAGATACATCATCAATGCATGTCAGACACGGAGTGAAAATGCAATTATTTATACTACCCTTGGCTTCCACGATGAGGGAGGTTGGATCCTCGAGGATGTCCGGAGAGTCGGGCCCAAGCATCAGCACTTCAGCCTCTTCTTCCTTGCCAACCAAACCTACTTGGGAGAATAGCATCTCCAAGTCCTCTTGATCAATTGCCTGCAACCAGTCAACCTCTTCCTTAACTTAGGCCAGCTGCTTCTTGAATTCCTCTTCGGCCAGCTTTTCCTTTGCCATCTCTTCCTCACTATCGGACCAGGTGTCTGCAGCGAAGATCTCGAATCCTGGTAGCCAGGTGCCAGTCTCTGGATCCCAGAACGGCTCGGGTTGACCTTCATAATCGATGCTCCCTCCCTCACGGACGAAGTAGCTGTTAGGGTTACCATAAAGGGTTCGAGGTTTTCCCGCACCTTTCCCCTTTCTGGCCTTTTTGGCAGGGGGAGCGTACCCCAAACCAAATCGGCCCTCGGTAAAGGGAAAGATAGGGAACTCAGCGACCCCCTGCTGGTTTATCCCAAGTCCAAAACCGGGCATGTGGCCCATCCTTCTCATGATGTCGATGGCGGCTAAGCTGATGATGAAGTCGTCGTCCACGGCGATGGCAAGGACTGAGCCTGCGGTATCGAATGAAAACCCTCCGAAGTCCGAGTCTTCTTCCCCATGTGTGATTCCTAAGACAGGCTCGTCGTCCTTAAGCGGGCGGATCCCAGAGTCCCCGCAGATAGTGAAAGTCCCAGTTGGAAGCCCCAGCATGACCTTCTGGTGCAGAGTTGAAGGTACTGCCATAATGTCCGACCTATGCAGCCATGGCCCGCCCAGCAGCAGATTGAAGGTGGCAGGGATGTCGACTACGTGAAATTCCACATCCATCTCAAAGCCCTCAGCATCGAGCTTGAGTACAATGGTCCCCTCGACAACACGGCGGGTGCTATCATAGGCTTTGACAGCCAGATTAGATGGCGTGAAGTCCTTCTTTGCGATTCCAAGGCGGTAAGCGACCCTTAGCGGACATACATTAATGGCAGAGCCATTATCGATGAGCACGGTCGGAACCCAAAGTCCCTTGCACTTAACGGTGATGTGTAGCGGCCGGTTGTGGTCGGTTCCCTCGACAGGCAGATCTCTTTCGGTGAAAGTAACAGAGTGTTTGGAGAGCAAAGGTAGGATGAGGGCGATCATCACCTCGGGAGTGATGTCAGTCGGTACCTTAAGTCGGGCTAGAGCTGCAGACAGCTTGTCACGATGCTCCTTTGATGATGCGATTAAACCCCAAATTGAGACGGCAGCAGGGATCCTCTCGAGTTGCTTCTGAATTGCGTCCCCTTCTGGGACTCCACCAAGGACAATCGGAGCGCTTCTTTGGGCAGCCGGATTGGCGGGTTGCAGAATAGGAGGATTGGACGAGCTCCCAGCCTGCAAGTTAGAAGGTTGGAAGACTCGGCCGCTCCTTGTAATGTTGGCGATGTCCCACCAAGAAGTTGTGTCGCTGAAGTCCCAGAAATCGGTAGGTATGTCGTCCATCTTGCGCTTCCCCTTGTCAGTTGCTGCCACAGTTGCAGACGGATCTTGCCCCAGAGCCAAATCCCGTTCCAAATCCTCCATTACCAACCCCTCCCAGAAAGACGGATCTTGTGCAGCGGCCTCATCAAACGGCGCCCCCGGATTGGTAACAAACGGCGTGTCCCAAAAACCAGCATCCACCAGAGCAGAGTTGACTGTCCAGACTTCGTTGCCCATGTTGATGTCTACCACCTTATCTACATCCCAAAAGTCAGAAGGCAGCGGATTTGTGTTGAGGTCGACAATTTCATCCACCTCCCAAAGGTCCTCGGGCACCGCATCCAGAGTCATGATAGAGCATTCAACGTCCGGAGCTATGTGTGGGCGCGGCTGCTCCACCGGCACGATATTGACAGTCGGATCGCATCCCAGATCGGTGCACAAGTGGAGAGCATCAGAGACCTTGTTTGCCAAAGAAAAGAGATCTCCGAGTTGGCGGCTTTCGTTGGGAATGATCTCCCCTTCGATGTAGTAGTCCAGGTATTTCTCATCTATGTCTTCACCGGTTCCAGTCCATTCCATGTGGAAGTTCTGATCCTAAGATAGCTGCGCAGCGTCAGGCTGTGGGTCCCACACATATTCCTCCTCCTCGGGATGGGCTGGCTTGGCCTGATAATAAAGCATGAACAGAGAGAGGCCATCGAGCGGATCGGACTGCGCTGCATTCCACTCTTCTTCCAGTTGGTCAATCCACGCCTGATCAATCTGTGGAGGTGCAGGGAAACCCAAATGGTATTGGTCATTCCAGTCGTTGCCTAGCTCCGTCCACTCTCTCATCCTGTCTTCCATTTCCCAGCCGACTGACAGCATGTTGACGTCGGGATCGGTCGGCAATGCCACAACGGGTCTTGGGTGTTCGTCTGAGATTATATGGTCAGTGGGGTTAAATATGGTGGAGCTAGGAGAGATTATGGTGGAGCTAAGGGATATGTGGTTGACTTGGTTATGGTGATTCGGGAGAGAGTTGGAGATGACGTTGGGTTTGGAAGGTGGGTTCGGAAGAGTTCCATTGTCCACCAAGTCTTGTATCGCATGACGGAGGTGATAGCAAGAGTTAGTGTGGTGACCAGGCATCTGATGGTAAGCACAGAAGACGTTAGGGTTGTGGCTAGGAGGTGGATTTTGGGGAAGTGTGGTTGGAGTTAGAGGCCTAAGGTGACCAGACTTGGCCAGCTTTTCGAGGACAGCAGAAAGAGGTGCTTTGAAATTGGCGAAGGTGCGGGGTTGACTGCGGTTCCTGGGTTTTTGAGGGGTTTGCACTTGATTGACGTCGGCTATGTGATTGGAGCTTTGAGTTGTGGCGGCATTGCTAGCAGTAGCAGCATTGGCGTAGTTGTTACCGCCAAAGAGAGCAGTACTGCTTCCAGTGTAAGCACGGGGCTTAGCTTTTGACGTTGAGGTAGCAGGAGCAGATTCGGTTCTCGGTATGACCCCAGTTTGGAGAGCTTCTTCAATGGCGAGGCCAGAATCAAAGAAGGTTTCCCAGTTTGCACCCTGGACTAGTACGAGGTTCTTGGCAAAGTCTGGCTGCAAATTGCAAGAGATGATGCGGATTTGGTCTTTCTCACTTGGACGATCCGTCATTAGGGCTGCTTTCGCTCTCCATCGCTGGATGAAATCCGTAAAGGACTCCTTTGCGCTCATTTTGGTCGACTCCAACTCTCGAGTGGTCATCTTGAGTTGGACATTGTAACTGTATTGGGCGTTGAAAGCGGCCCCAATATCGACCCTAGTTTTTCTTTTGGATAGGTCCAGAGATAGAAACCATTGAAAAGCGGGACCAGCAAGAGTTTAAGGGAACAGTTGCGCCATGGTCTCTTCTTCAATCCCATGCAGTTTCATGGCACTATGGTATGCCAGCAGATGAGTCTTTGGATCCCCAGTGCCGTCAAATTTTGCAAAGTCGGGCATCTTGAACCTTTCAGGCAACCTAGCATTTGGAAACGGACAGAGACGGTCCATGTCCAAACCACCAGCGCTTATCTTCTCAGCTTTAGAGACAGTCTCCTCGAGTTTTGCCATCTTGGCAATCAGGGCAGTCATTTCTGGGCTTGGAGCAGGGTTCTCGCCTTGAAGATTTTCCCCAAACACGGGTTCGCGCTCTTCCCTTTCACCGCCTCCTCCAGCTGCAGCTACCAGAGGAAGTCGCTCTTCAATCAGAGCACGAAGATTGGCTGTAGTGGTGTCAGCTTGGTTGGCCCTCTCCTACATGGTGGCAAGGTTGCGTTGGATGTCAGCCAGAATAGTAGCAAGGTTCGGAGGTGGAGTTTCAGTCATGATGAGAGCTTCTGTCTTGACTTGAACAAGTTTCTGAGGCGCAGGGAACGGAGTGAAAGGAGTCGGTGGCGAATCCTCCCCTAACAGAAAGCAACTCGGAGCTTCCGTCGTGGCAGACCCAAAATCAGACCCACCCAAATCTTCTCACAAACAGACCCGGCGGATGTTCCCAAGTAGGTTTGGCTCTTGATTCTGAATCTGGACAGTGCGATGGCTAGACAAGAAAGTATAAGAGCTCAGTGACAGCCTGCAACAATCTTATTTTGAAAGAAAAAGAAACAACGGAAAATGCCTACATGAGCGTCGTCGGTGTCCTCCTAGACTCTAGAACTAGCAGACAAAACCGTTTTATGACAGCCGAACGCTGCCCAGGTCCTCAGATTTCTTTTCGACGATGTACGTTTGGTGGAATCGACTAACACTAAGAGATGTCGAAACAGCCTAAGTCTTTGACTATTCCGCTCTCGAAGTTTCAATTTTGGATTGGAACAACTCGGTGTTTCATGACAGGATACTGTAACCAGGATGGCATAAGCAGCACTGTGCCGGAGCCTTGAGCGGTGTGAGTATCATGGCATGTCTCCCGTTGTTCCTAATTTTCTGTTTGAAACCTCGATCGGGTTTAGACAAGGACTTAGAAAGTCTTGATTTCCCAAAGTCTCGTTGACCCAAGGAATATGAAAGTTGTTAACACGCACCATCAAGATGCACGACCCTTCATTGGTCCAGGCAGTGCCTATTAGCCATAAGACGGGTTTGAAAGAGACAACCTAAAAGCCGCCCTAGCATGCTCCTACGCAAAACGGTATGAATGTATGTACAGACATGCGATAGGGAAAGCAGTAACACATAGACAGTTTATGGGGGTTAGATGCAAGTAATCCTACCCTGCGGGTTCCTGTCTTAGGTTGAAAGGTTCTAGTGCTTTGTACGCATGTCGAGACCGGTTTTGGTTTAAGGGGGTTCCTTTGACTAGAGCCGTTTTACACCTCCCATTGCAACGCGTATAGCAAAGCAATGCTCGAACGGTAATACGTCTCATCATAGTCCAAGGTTGTTGGGCATTCGAGGACCCCGATCTCCAGTAAACTGTGTCGGTTACCCAAAACACCTCAACGGGGCTGACAGAACACCGTTCAAATGGAGAGCGCCGAAAGCGATTGAATGAGAAAGAAATGCAACGTTTTTGGAAAAATGCCTTTTGAAGCTTGGCTCACTTCATTAATCGACACTTGGAGAAAACTACACAAGCGAACAATAGTAAAAGCCCCAGTTCGGAGTGGTCGGATGTAGAATCCTGATCCTGTTACGTTACCATTCCGTTTTTCAGCAGCGCGGAGCGTACTGTTTTGACAGACTTTTGAAAATTGTTCATTCATGTATTAATTTCCAAGTGTAGATCAATGTAATTTCCCCAGCAGAGTCGCCACTGTGGGCACACGCCCCAAAATTTCACATTTTAAAGTATAAAATCGGGTGCGCCCTTCTCGCGGAAAGCGCGGCGAAACGCTTCGCAGTTCAGAGTTGCCACTCGGGTTTTGCGGAAAATACCCAAGGAACCGGGTTTGAAAAACGTTTGGATTACGTTGTTTGAGTTTGAAAAAGGCTTGTAGACTGGACTGTCATCACCTTCGATATCTGAGGTTCAGGAGCCAGGTTACGAGAGGGGAAGGGTTTTATGGCACCCCTCTCGCCCAATCCGGAGATCGGTCTCTACTCAGGCATTTTGTAAAATGTTTGCATTTCTCTCATTTGATCATTTTTAGCCAGTTAGGGCGGGGGAACAGTTAATGGGGATTAAAACTGTAAACAAGTTTGCATTTATGTACAAAAATGTGATGTATGTTTGGATGTTCGATCTAAAGCAAATATAATAGATTGAGAACAAGCTCCTGTGAGTGTTTTGGACAAACTAGAACACACTGATCGGATGTGGTACACACAGGAGCGAGCCTGCATACACTGGCCAAGCCATTGCATCCAGACACGACCTGCGTGCGCCACACCAGTTCTGGCGTGCGCCGGTAGGCCCAAACTCACAACTCTTGCAAACAACCCTCTGGTCTCTAGAATGGACCAGTGCACACCCAGGACAAACCACGCAGTTTATATCAACAGTTATATACAATTACAGACAGACAAAGGGCTTGAAAGCCACCAAATAAACATAAAACCCCTTAAACAGTGAGGGGTGGAAAAACAGAGGCCGTGGCCTAGTTGCCATGCAAGGGCCAGCCACTGGTCAAGGTATTACTGGCGCACGCAGGTACAAAGTACCGTGCGCCAGTTAACATGATGTAGACACCCCAATCTGGGTTTCCAAATTAGTTTACTTACGGTATTTGATTCCCCAATGATGAAACGGATCAAGAACACCTCGGGAATGTCGAGTGTTTGAAAAACCCTTGAACCTAACCTAGCCTAAGCCACTTCCAAAAGCCAAAACCCTACTGATGCCGGTCAGGGCGCAATCATCGTGCGCCAGGACGCAACCATCGCGCACCGTCGCGCGACAGTTTGGAACCCTAGCACGATGGTCAAAGTCAAAGTTTGACCGTTGACCGTCGCGCGCCAGGGCGCACCCTCGCGCGACAGTTTGGAACCATCGCACGATGGTTCAGTCCCAACCTACTTTTCCAGAGGCAGAAACTTGGCCACCAATGCATCCCAAAGCCAGCCTCGTGGGCTGATTGAATTCCTCTCTTGGCACCAACCAGATTCACCTCTCCTCCTATAAATAGCCCCCATTGTTCATCTTTCAAAGGGTTAGCAACCTTGGGTTCAAAAAAGAAGAAGAAGGATTACACTCCATCCTTCATACAAACTCTAATACCAAGCAACAAGCTTCTTGTTCTTTGCTTCTACCACTCAAAAGGCTTCCATCTTCCAAATCTCAAACACATCAAAGCTCAATAATCCGTTCAAACTCAATTTAGGTATAGCATACCTATTGTTTTCTGTTCTGATCCCTGAGGGGGGCTGGCAGGGTCAAGGCTGGTAATCAATACCAGTCCTGGCCCTAAAGCTAGCAAGGTTTCAAAAACCGTTCTGGTAGGAACCAGCGCGCGAGGGTCCCATATACGCGCGCGACACTTCGTGCCAGCGCGCGATGGACCGCGTGGGGATTGGTGTCCTACTATTTTACACTTTACTTACATATATCTCACTGTAAAGCATGCAAAAAACCAGTTTACTGCTTTTCTTAGAGCTTAAATTGTTAGCTTGCATTTCAATATTTAGTTCTGTTCTGTTGGAGTACCCCTGGGATCATTCTGGACCTGTCCCAGAACCCAGAAATGTGAAAAACCAGACACTGGAAAGTTGGCTCGAACCATCGCGCGCTACACCCAAACCCTCGCGCGATGGTCAAATGGAGCGTTGACCAGCGTGCCAAGGCGCAATCGTCGCGCGCCAGGGCGCAACCATCGCGCGCCCGGGCGCACCGTGGCGCGACAGTTTGGAACCCTCGCGCGACTGTTTGTCCCCGACCAGTGGCTGGCCTTGCATGTTTAACTTGATTTTAGGCTATTATTTTGTCCCCACACTGTTTATGGGGTGTTTTGTTTATTTGTTAGGCTTTTCAGCCTTTAAACTGTATATTATGACTGCATAAACTGCTTGGTTTGTCCTGGGTGTGCACTGGTCCTTCCAGAGCCCAGAGGGTTTGAGAATAAGAGCTGTGGGCTTAGGCTTACTGGCGCGCGCAGGTCTTGTAGTAGCGTGCACAGGTTTGGTCAGCATGCATTGACTTGATCAGTGCATACTGGTTTCTTCCTGTGCACGACACTCCAAGGCAGGAGCTTTCCAGTCTATTTAAACTCCCACAGGAGTCTGTTCTCATCCTATACTAACTGCTCATCCATGCCATCTATCACATCCTGCAAACATGTTACAGTTTTAATCCCTGATTAACTGTTCCCCCGCCCTAATTGGCTAAAATTGATTAATAAAAGAAAAATCGCAATGTTTTCAAAATGCCTAAGTAGAGACCGATCTCCGGATTGGGCGAGAGGGGTGCCATAAAACCCTTCCCCTCTCGTAACCTGGCTCCCGAACCCAGATATGGTTATGACGGACTGGTGCTTTCACTTTTTCAAATCAAACAGCGTGGCAGGTGCTTCGAAATACGGTTCCTTGGGTGTCGGACCTTCAAACCTGAGTGGCGACTTTGTATTTTTGAGCGCTTGCCTCCTGCGCTTGCGCTCCCACGATCCAGGCCCATTGCCTTGGGAAAGGAACGGAATCCTTCTCCCATTTTAAGGGCACGCTGCCCACAGTGGCGACTCTGCTGGGGATGATCGAACCGATATTAATTCATACTTAGAGTTTAATACACTTGGGAACAATCCCTTAAAAGTTTGTCAAAACGGTGAGCTTCGCACTGCCGAAGGTTGGAATGGTGATTTAACAGGACCTCGTGTCCGGCCATTCTAATCTGGGGCTTTTTCGATTGTTCACTTGTATAGTTTCCTCTAAAGATGAATTAAATAAAGTGAGCCAAATTTGAAAGGGCATTTTGCGATTTTGCGATTCTTCTTCTCTTAATCAATTTCTAGCATTCTCATTTGCATCGATGTGGGATAAGTCTCGTTGGATCGTTTTGGCAATTCGGCACGGTTTACCGGAGCCCGGGGACCTCGAATGACCAACAACCTTCGACGATGATGGGTCATTCTACCGTTCGACTGTTGCTCTGCGGTTACGTGGGCAACGGGAGGTATATCTTTGGCCCTAGTCCGAGGAACCTGTTACAAATCAAAACTGGCCTTTGCATATACAAAGCATTAGAACTCTCCAAACTAGGACAGGTTCCCACAGGTTAAGATCTATTTGCATCTAACCCCGTAACTGTCTATGTGTTACTGCTTTCCCTATCGCATGCTCTGTTTTGCATAGGAGCATGCTTAAGGCTGTTTTGTCTTTCGAGTTTGTCTTGCGCTGTCTAAGACGTTGTTGAACCCGATGAGGAGTCGTTCATTCTGTCGAATGTTCGTTATCAATCGCAAAGTCCTTAGTTCAATGAGACTTTGAGAAATCAAAATTTACTACATCCTTGGCTCATGCCCGATTAAGGATTCAACCGAAAATAAGGAACAACGAGGTAGTGATGCCGTGTCACTGGCGCCACCCAGGTTGAAGTGCGTTGTCACTATACACCGCCGTGTTCAAGGTTAAGGTGCCATGCCATCAACATCGAGTTGTTCCAAGTTCAAAGTTGAGTCTTCAAAAGGGACTAGCCAGAGATTTAGTCTATTTTGACATCTTTTAGGATCTGTCGATGTACTCGGGGACACATCGCCGAAAAGAATTCTGAGGATTCCGGCAACGTCTGAAACTTGTGAGGCAAACTCGTCTTAGAACTGTACATGCATACATTCTATTCTGCGTAGGAGCATGTTTAGGGCGGCTTCTAGGTTGTCTCGCTTTCGAGTCTGTCTTATGCTTATTAGGATGCTGCAATGACCCGATGAAGAGTCGTGCATCTCGATGGTGTACGTTGTTAATTTTTCAAAGTTCTTAAATCAGCGAGACTTCGAGAAATCAAACCTTACTAAATCCTTGGCTCATGCCTGATTGCGGATTCAACTGACAATAAGGAACCACAAAGTATTGATGTCGTGATATTGATGTCATTTTGGTTATCGTGCTTCGCACGTACACCACCCCGGCTAAAGCGCGTTGTCGCTCACGCCACCCCGGTAAAGGTGTCAGGCCATCAATACCGAGTTGTTCCAAGTTCAAAGTCGAATCTTCAAAAGGGACTAGTCGAAGACTTAGTCTGTTTTGACATCGCTTAGGATCAGTTTGATCCTTCCAAAGGTACACCCTCGAAAAAAAATAAAATCTGAGGATTCTGGCAACGTCCGAACATCATGAGACAAGCTCGTCTCTAGGACACTAACGACGATGATCTCGGCATTTTCGTTCTTTCAATTCTTTCAATAAACTGCTGAAAGGGCATCACTGAGCTTTCATTACTTTACTGTCAAAGCTTCGAGCCATTGCATCGTCGGAGAGTACCGAAAAGAAGAGCCAAACCTGCTTGGGAGAGTCTGCCAGGGCTGTTGCACCTTTGCTTCCAAGGTCATATCACCTACCTCATTCATCAATTCAGAATGGCAGTACAAATGGAGTTGGCTGAGCTCAGGAAAGCTGTAGAGGAATTGGGCCACAATATGGACAAACAGATGATTATGGTCCAGGGACTCGTTGGCCTCGTTACCTCCACAGCCCCGCGGTCAGATATGGGGCTAGTCAAAGAACCCTCTCAAGCCTACTACCCTCCAACGGTTGGAATCAAGTTGTGCTCAGGAGACATGTTCAAAGACCTGGTTGAGTTTCATGAGGCCAGGACTCACTCAAAGGAGGATGTTGATTCCTTGTTCAAAACCTTTGCCAAAGGGGAAGACATGCTTAGTGATGAATTCAGCCCCGAAGGTAAAAGAATGCATCCTATTGATGAGGCAAACTGCAAAGCAAACAAGGGTCCCACTTTGACTTCTCAATCCGGTCACCGGAACCCACCGAGGACTTTCTCATCCTTCTCTACGCCCTTGGCCTCAATTTATGAGAAGCTCCTCGATGCTGGTTCCATTAAGCCCCTCAATCCAACTTCATTACCCAAAAATCCATCACCGAACTTCAAGCCTAACCTCTATTATACCTACCATCAAATGCCTGGCCATTCTACCAATGCCTGCTTCCGGCTTCGACATGCCGTTCAAGATCTCATCGATTGTGGCATCATCACAACCCCACCTCCATCAACAGCCGATGTCAATCAGGTCCAAAATGCTCAAAGCTTCCGAGCCCGAACCCAACCTCGGAGTTTCTCTGTCTTTGAGGCACCTCTATCTGCAGTAATGGAGAAACTTGTCAAATCTGGGCATCTCAAACCTTTGACCCCAACTTCCCCACCCAAAGTCTTACCTGCTGGTTACAATGCCAACCATTTCTGTGCCTTCCACCAAATGCCTGGCCATCTCACGGACAAGTGCTATCGTCTCCGACACGAGATACAAGACCTAATTGACAATGGTACGTTTCAAGTTCCACTAAAGCCCAATGTCATTTCTGACTCCTCGCCTCAACACGAGTTTGACCCTCTGGTTGGTCATATAATTATCAACTCTACTCAAATCAACCCGAGCTCCAAGCCGACTGTACCCATCCCGTCCGAGCCCGAGGACAGCCTGCTGGCTGCTGCTTGTGCGATTGGGACTTTCTCTGCCGACATCTGGTTTGACAGTGATGAGGGGCTTGCAAAGGAGTGGACTATTTAGCTGAGGTCCATTGATCAAAGGAGCACCGAGTAGGTTTGGTCGAAGAAGCTAAGGAAGCCGAAGTGCTGTTGCTTGGGCCTGACACCCGCTGGTTCCTACCTCTTTTTGTGGAAGCTACGGGTAGCTTTTTAACAATTGCATTTTCAAAACTGTGTCTAGTTTGCATTGGCGTCTTGTCTGAGTCTGACACAGAGTCTTTTGCACTTGTCTAAGTCTAGCTCTGAGTCGGAGGTTGTGCCTCTTGGCCCTCCACGTCGTAGCTTTTGTTTCAAGTTTCGAGTCTGCTGTACTTGGCGAACCCCGAGGGTTTTTATGATATGCTTTATCTTGCTTCTAAGTACTTCGCTGGCTTTTATATAAACTGTGTCGACCCTGACGACGAAGGGATAGATTTCGATGGGATCATTCCCAAGGAAATGTGTTCCCTCGCCGAAAGGGAAGACGAACGGCATGCTCAGCCTATTAAAAGAAGAAGTAATTTCAAATAAACTTGAAAGACAAGTATAACCTCCCAATGGTTCAATTGGTTCAAAGCCGCCCCCAGAGGAGCATTATGTCCGGTCAGACAAGTTCGAAAAATTCATCGACGTCTTGGTGTGGTATCATCAAGTCACGCCTCGCGTTGATCCTGAGATAAAGGAGCATCAAATCCCCTGTTATCGGGTGCCAATCCAGAAAGCAGAAGCACAGGAGGCTCCGGGCCTTGCACTGTGTTCAAAAGCAACAACAGTGGCGTCCTGCCAAGCACAAATGAGAAAATGCACAAAACGGCCCGTAGCAAGGCATTTCCAACCGAAGCGCTCTTGACTCTTTGTCGTCAAAGCCATATTATCTAGGGCTACAGCCAAAGATCGTCGACCTCGGCGGCAACAAATACCTAGGTCAACCTGGATCAATTCAAGTGCTACTTTTCCCTGAGAGAAGCTCGTTGGGCTAAAAACCCCAAGGGTGGGCAGTTCCAAGCAAAAGTTAGAGCAGCCTACTAGACCAAAACCTATGAAGGTGGTTTAGGCAAAAATGAATAGGCAATCAATCAAAGCTCGCTAGACCGAAGACCCGACTGGGCGGTTCTAGGAAAAAGTTAGAGCATAAAAGGAGAGGTAAATACTCGAGAGTTAACCCTTGGCCTGAACTACGTTTTGACTTGATTCCCCCAGAATGGGATACGTAGGCAGTCTCTCTTTGAGACTCGGTCACAAATCTATCAAATTGGATCCATGGTTGACGTTTTGGTACACATCAAAGGTCGGAGAGGATCGAAGATCAAGCTGCATTGGAGGAACCAGAAGGGGGAAACCCTTCGTCTTTCAATTTTATTACAAACTGCTTCTTCAATTTTCAGGCTAAGCATAAGTCTTAAAAATATTTGAAGCATCAAAACAGAACGAAATGCTAGAGGCCTTAACAGGCTCACAGTTTATTCTAAGTTCAGCGAAGTCTGGTGTAAGCAACCGCAGCGCGTTTGTTCGAAGTGATGCGCGTTGGTCTCAAACCTGCGCACGCTTCTTGCAGCAGACAGTAGCTGTTGGCTACTACCCTCGAATGTCATTCCAAGGGCTTTTGCCAAGTCTTGTCATACCATGCAAGTCATATGGACTTAATGTGACTGCACGGGGGTGTCGGTTTCAGTCCGAGCCTATACGTGTCATAATCTGCGTCTTATGTCCGTTTTTGCGACATTTTTCCAGTTTTTCAATCAATTGTCATTTCGAGGTGTTTTTCGCGATTTTGTTTGTACAGGTCTTTGTACCTTTTGCACTTTTTGTAAGTGTCAGTTTCACCTGTTCAGGAATGTTGTGAGTTTTGGCACATTAATGCCCAAAATTTCATTGTGTTATGTGTGTTTGAGGGTTCGCATTGTACCCTGGGGCTCTTTCTACCTTTTCGTTCGAGCTAGGAGAGTCTGTACATATGTGCGCGCGTCTGTGTGTCGATTCAAAGCACTTGTCAATGCAAATTAGATATTAGTGGTTAGTTTTTGCACTCTCTTCAACACTTGCAAAAGAGAGTCAATAAACTGGAAAACGCAATTGTTACATTGCTACCCCTAGTGTCAGTAATTCGTAAGCAGCGGAATCTTTTGAAGCAGCAAGGGCACGTCAGCCTAAGGCCAAGCAAAGCATCTCTGGGGCACATCTGCCCAAGCATCGCGAAAAGGGCACGCAGGCCCAATTCCATTACTAAAGCGTCAACTGGGGCACGCTGGCCCACTCAACGCCTATCTATCTGGGTTCACATCTCAGAAGTACCAGATAGTACAGTAATAAGGCTCAGTGGTAGTCCTTAGGCGTCGTTGTCCTTCTAGGAGCCGCCCTAAGTTTGCATCTGCATTCTCAATATTATACATGCCTTTGCATATTGTGTATGTTAAATGTTGAAAGCAGGAAGATGGCCAGCATGGTTTCCATCATATGATTTGTTTACCAAGGGATGCGATGCAATCTTCTGCGGAACAATCAATGATAGCCGGTCCTATCAAGTTTCTCAACGGCTTGATCTTTCAACACACTGATCTGCCAAGTTCAAATCAACGACAGCCGGTCCTGTCCAACCCCAATGGCTAGATCACTTTTTATAGCGATCCGCTAGTTCAAATCAACGACAGCCGGTCCTGTCCAACCTCAATGGCTCGATCACTTTGTATATCATCCATGACGGTTAGCCATATCGGTCATTCAACGATGGTCAGCCATATCATCCATGACGGTCAGCCATATCGGTCATTCAACGCTGGTCAGCCATATCATCCATGATGGTCAGCCATATCGGTCATTCAACGATGGTCAGCCATATCATCCACGACGGTCAGCCATATCGGTCATTCAACGATGGTCAACCATATCATCCACGACGGTCAGCCATATCGGTCATTCAACGATGGTCAGCCATATCATCCACGACGGTCAGCCATATCGGTCATTCAACTATGGTCAGCCATATCATCCGTCAACGATGGTCAGCCATATCATCCATGACGGTCAACCATTTCGGTCATTCAACGATGGTCAGCCATATCATCCATGACGGTCAGCTATATCGTCTATCTCCACCAAATCAACTGCTTGATCATTCTGCACACTGATCAGCCCGTCTCCTGTCAAATGTCTGCAACGGTTCGATCATTTATACTGATGATCCTCCCATCCAGACTTCAACGGTTTAATCATTTATACTGATGATCCTTCCATCCAGTCTACAACGGTTCGATCATTTATACTGATGATCCTCCCATCCATACTTCAACGGTTTGATCATTTATACTGATGATCTTTCCATCCAGTCTGCAACGGTTCGATCATTTATACTGATGATCCTCCCATCCAGACTTCAACGGTTTGATCATTTATACTGATGATCCTTCCATCCAGTCTGCAACGGTTCGATCATTTATACTGATGATCCTCCCATCCAGACTTCAACGGTTTGATCATTTATACTGATGATCCTTCCATCCTGTCTGCAACGGTTTGATCATTTATACTGATGATCCTCCCATCCAGACTTCAACGGTTCGATCATTTATACTGATGATCCTCCCATCCAGACTTCAACGGTTTGATCATTTATACTGATGATCCTTCCATCCTGTCTGCAACGGTTCGATCATTTATACTGATGATCCTCCCATCTAGACTTCAACGGTTTGATCATTTATACTGATGATCCTTCCATCCTTTCTGCAACGATTCGATCATTTGTACTGATGATCCTCCCATCCAGACTTCAACGGTTCAATCATTTATACTGATGATCCTCCCATCCAAACTTCAACGGTTTGATCATTTATACTGATGATCCTTCCATCCAGTCTGCAACGGTTCGATCATTTATACTGATGATCCTCCCATCCAGACTTCAACGGTTTGATCATTTATACTGATGATCCTTCCACCCCGGCTTCAATGGTTTGATCATTTATACTGATGATCCTTCCATCCAGGCCCCAACGGTTTGATCATTCGGCACATTGATCTCTCCTTCCGCATTCACGACTGCTGGTCCTGTCAAATCCCCCAACGGCTTGATCTTTCGGTACACTGATCAGCCCGTCTCCTGTCAAAGTTCCTCAACGGTCTGATCATTCGGCACATTGATCTCTCCGTCCGCCTTTACGACAGCCGGTCCTATCAAATCCGCAAACAACGACCAGAACATCGTTCGATGGTTCGTTCATCCGCAACTGATTGTTCCCCAGGAGAGTCCATCTTGGCCTGTCTCGAACGACAATCACCCTCAGTCTAGCCGCAAGTGCATCTTCCAACAGGCTTATTGCGCTGTCTCGGATGGTCTTTGATAAGGAGATTGGCTCTGATTCCAACAGATGGAATTCAACCTGCCTGACACGACCTACCCGTGTTTGTTGGAATACTTTGTGCCGAAGATAGCTTGATCCCCAACAACGACGGCCGGTCCCGTCAACATCTGCAGCGATAGCCTGTCCTGTCCAAATTTGATCAACAAGCGGCGATGCAATCATCCACTTCCACTTTCATCCCCAGCGTCGGTCCGTACGTCCATTCAACCAATCAGGTTCTGTAAGTATGCTTGTCTACTTTGCTAGTATGTTCTGCTCTGGATTGCCTTGAGGGGTGTCTAGAAACCTTTAACGTTACTTGTACCAAGTCAATGGTGCTCCAAGTGCCGTCAAAGGGGGGCTACTGTAGACACCCCAATTTGGGCTTCCAGATTAGTTTACTTACGGTATTTGATTCCCCAATGATGAAATGGATCAAGAACACCTCGGGAATGTCGAGTGTTTGAGCTTTGAGTGTTTGAAAAACCCTTGAACCTAACCTAGCCTAAGCCACTTCCAAAAGCCAAAACCCTACTGATGCGCGCCAGGGCGCAATCATCGTGCGCCAGGGCGCAACCATCGCGTGCCCGGGCGCACCGTCGCGCGACAGTTTGGAACCCTCCCGCGATGGTCAAAGTCAAAGTTTGACCGTTGACCGTCGCACGCTAGGCGCAACCCTCGCGCGCCAGAACGCACCCTCGCGCGACAGTTTGGAACCATCGCGCGATGGTTCAGTCCCCACCTACTTTTCCAGAGGCAGAAACTTGGCCACCAATGCATCCCAAAGCCAGCCTCGTGGGCTGACTGAATTCCTCTCTTGGCACCAACCAGATTCACCTCTCCTCCTATAAATAGCCCCCATTGTTCATCTTTCAAAGGGTTAGCAACCTTGGGTTCAAAAAAGAAGAAGAAGGATTACACTCCATCCTTCATACAAACTCTAATACCAAGCAACAAGCTTCTTGTTCTTTGCTTCTACCACTCAAAAGGCTTCCATCTTCCAAATCTCAAACACAAAGCTCAATAATCCGTTCAAACTCAATTTAGGTATAGCATACCTATTGTTTTCTGTTCTGATCCCTGAGGAGGGCTGGCAGGGTTAAGGTTGGTAATCAATACCAGTCCTGGCCCTAAAGCTAGCAAGGTTTCAAAAACCGTTCTGGTAGGAACCAGCGTGCGAGGGTCCCATATACGCGCACGACACTTCGTGCCAGCGCGCGATGGACCGCGTGGGGATTGGTGTCCTACTGTTTTACACTTTACTTACATATATCTCACTGTAAAGCATGCAAAAAACCAGTTTACTGCTTTTCTTAGAGCTTAAATTGTTAGCTTGCATTTCAATATTTAGTTCTGTTCTGTTGGAGTACCCCTGGGATCATTCTGGACCTGTCCCAGAACCCAGAAATGTGAAAAACCAGACACTGGAAAGTTGGCTCGAACCATCGCGCGCTGCACCCAAACCCTCGCACGATGGTCAAATGGAGCGTTGACCAGCGCGCCAGGGCGCAATCGTCGCGCGCCCGGGCGCACCGTCACGCGACAGTTTGGAACCCTCGCGCGACTGTTTGTCCCCGACCAGTGGCTGGCCTTGCATGTTTAACTTGATTTTAGGCTATTATTTTGTCCCCACACTGTTTATGGGGTGTTTTGTTTATTTGTTAGGCTTTTCAGCCTTTAAACTGTATATTATGACTGCATAAACTGCTTGGTTTGTCCTGGGTGTGCACTGGTCCTTCCAGAGCCTAGAGGGTTTGAGAATAAGAGCTGTGGGCTTAGGCTTACTGGCGCGCGCAGGTCTTGTAGTAGCGTGCGCAGGTTTGGTCAGCATGCATTGACTTGATCAGTGCATACTGGTTTCTTCCTGTGCACGACACTCCAAGACAGGAGCTTTCCAGTCTGTTTAAACTCCCACAAGAGTCTGTTCTCATCCTATACTAACTGCTCATCCATGCCATCTATCACATCCTGCAAACATGTTACAGTTTTAATCCCCGATAAACTGTTCCCCCGCCCTAATTGGCTAAAATTGATTAATAAAAGAAGAATCGCAATGTTTTCAAAATACCTAAGTAGAGACCGATCTCCGGATTGGGCGAGAGGGGTGCCATAAAACTCTTCCCCTCTCGTAACCTGGCTCCCGAACCCAGATATGGTTATGACGGACTGGTGCTTTCACTTTTTCAAATCAAACAGCGCGACAGGTGCTTCGAAATACGGTTCCTTGGGTGTTGGACCTTCAAACCCGAGTGGTGACTCTGTATTTTTGAGCGCTTGCCTCCTGTGCTCGCGCTCCCTCGATTCGGGCCCATTGCCTTGGGAAAGGAACGGAATCCTTCCCCCATTTTAAGGCCATGCTGCCCACACACGATTTGGCCAGTGCTTGGCTTTGCATCATCTGGGCTCTGGAACATGACCAGAAGGCTCCCAGGGGCATTCCAAAGCAACAGAAATGAAATACTGAGTGCTATAACTAAGCAATTCTAAAAGACAGAAAGCAATAAACTGGTTTTTATCATGCTATAAGGTGATCAAAGTCAAAAGAAAGCAGAAAATAGATGATCGGTGATCCCCACGCCAGTGGTGCACATACTGCCATTACTGGCGTACGGCATTAGATAACTGGCGTACGGCATTAGATAACTGGCGTGCGCCACCTATCACTGCAAAGATCTTTGAAGCTTTGCCAGCTTTAGGGCCAGGACTAGTATAGATTACCAGCCTTGACCCTGCCAGCCCCCCTCAGGAGTCAGAACAGATAACAGTAACAAAGGTGGTATACCTTTGCTAGAGCTTGATGGATGGTTTGAGCTTGAGCTTGAGCTTGAGGCTTGAAGGTTGGATGGTGAATGTGAGGGTGTTATGGAGTGTATGAGTGTATTCCTAGCCTTTCTCTTGCAATGGATGAGAAAGAAAGGCAAGGAAACTAGAGAGAGAGAGAGACTTGGAGCCTTAATGAGCTTAACCCCTTGCAAATGAATGCAAGGGGGGTATTTATGGAGGAGAGAGGGACTGAGATCAGTTGAGCATAAGGGGGTGTTTGGTTGGTTAAGGCAAGGAGGGAGCCTCCCATGCATTTAATGCATGGGACTTGGCTTGAAAGGTGGTGTAGTGGTGGAGGGAGCAGCCCAGGACGAAGTAATCATTAGGGGAACTGTGGCTGATGTCGGGGTGGCAGCAAAAGTCCCGCGCGTTCGGCTGAATAAAGTTGATTTGACTGGAATTGACTGGCGTACGCACCATTTTGAGTGGCGTGCGCCAGTGGAAGCAAGGTCAACGGGCGATGACTGACACGTGGCTATTTTCTAGCGCATGCTAGTCAACCACCAGCGTACAACAGTAGGGTTTTAATGAGGCCATTTGGTTCTGGCTTGAAGGTTCGGAAAGGTTTGGATGGGGTTCGGGACGCTCAAAGCTCAAACTCATTAACAAACTCGGGATGTTCTTGACCTTAATCATCATTGGGGAATCAAAGACCGTAAGTAAACTAATCCGGACAGTCCAGAATAGGGTGTCTACAGGACTGCACTCCTAAGCGCTTAGGAGTTCTGCCATCCCATCCTGCAAATTTCTGTTAGACAAATATGCTACAACATTTGGAATAATCACACACTATTAATATCATATGTCATTGCTCAGCTAGAAACTTAAACAACTAGGAACTGGTCCAAGCCATCCAACTTCTGCTTCCTTGCAACTGTAAACAAACCTAACTGGGCTCTGGAAGGACCAGTACACACCCAGTGTCTACTGAAAACAGAAAAAGAAATACATAATGAATAAAACAGGGTTTTAGTGGCAGCAACACTCCTGAGCGCTCAGGAATGGTCCCGAGCGCTCAGGAATGGTCCCGAGCGCTCGGGAGTGAACACAATGCCTAGAAAAAGATTTGTTTCTTTGTGCTCCTTTTGCTCTTTTTGCTAAACTAAGATCAAATGAACTCACAACCAGTATGTGGAACTAGTATGAGCCCTTGATCCCCCTCAGAAGTTTGAAAATAGTATATTTTAAGTATAAAGTGAGCCTTTATACCTTTGCTTGATTTGAACTTGGCTTCTTGGACTGATTTGTATGCTTGAAAATGGATTGAAAACAATAAGAGAAGATGAAATCTAGGATTTCATTCTTCTTTAGGATGTTTGCTTGATTTTCCTTGAGAACTAGTAATTTTCCTTAAGAAATGAGAATTATTTTGAAAAGAGTTTGAGAGCGTTTGGAGATTGATTTTTGGCTGCAAAAGGGGGAGGGAGAGATTGATTTTTCGTGGTCCTTTGTGAGGTAGAACATGGGGGTTTATATAGGGGAGAGGAGAAAATGTTTGAATTTTGAAAAATAAAGAGAAAATGGTTTTAGGAGGGAAAATATGCATGATGAGATGCCCTGCCAGACCTGCATACTCAGGTAGGACCAAGTTTGAATGTTGAAAGATCTAAAAAGCCTGAAAAGCCATGGTCAAAGGCCAAGCTAAACATGCATTGGCCAGTCAGCACTCCCGAGCGCTTAGGAGCGGCTGCCCAACTTCAGAAGGGCGCCATGGACACTCCCGAACTCGGTTTTTGGTGTTTTTCAAAGCGTTGGAAAGCTCGTTGAGTCCTCTTTCTAACCCAATTGGTTTCATTCAAAGGTATTTTGTACACTGAAATGTGTGCCCATTTTACCCTCAGGGTATCGGGAAGAAAAGAGTTTTGATTTTGAAAAAGTCCCAGAAGCATCATCCAAGTTCGTCCAGGGCCTGTTTTGATTCATTTTCATCATCGGGGAGCCTCGAGGGCACAAATTAAGGATGATTAATAAGTCCAAATTGGGGTGTCTACGGTTGCCCCTCTTTGGACGGTGCTCGGTATCATGTCTGGATACGAGTGACGCCCAAAGATTGAGACATCCCAATTCGAGCCCTATTAAATCATTAATCCAAAATCAAATGTAAGTAAAGATGTGCAGGCATTCGAAACATGAGGTCGTGCTCTTTCGAGCTGCCTACGTACCCTTTTCTGTAGGGATCAGACCAGCGTAGTTCTTTGGGGCAAATGCAAACATGCATACTTTAGAAGGCATGAAAACATGCAAGCAAATAATCGACAAGATAGATTGATTGAGGAGTGCCCACCGATTGGTCTTTCTCAGTGGGTGGAATAATTAAACCGGCGAAAAGGTTATAAACTTAACATAAAATACACCGCGAAGGGTGTTATCCAACGGGACAAGTTAGTTTGTCTCGAAGGGATAAAAGGAAAATACACCGCGAGGGGTGCCATCCAACGGGACAAGTTAGTTTGTCTCGAAAGGATAAAAATTGAATACACCGCGAGGGGTGCCATCCAACGAGACAAGTTAGTTTGTCTCGAAGGGATGATAACCAAATCTATGGCGAAAGGTGATTGAAAGATGTCACTCAGGACAATACCTCCGTGCAACTTCCTGAGTCTACTAGGATCCTCTCCATGTTATATTCCCCAATTCGAAGGGTTATGACCAAGGAATCATTATGTGGCACCTGGACTCCTCCCAGGTCCTCATCCGTGAAGACTATGCCCTCGTTGCATGCTTCTTCTTCACGTCCTCGTTTTTTCTCCAACTGCATCACGTGTTGGTCATGCTTTACTTGTCTCTGGAGCAACCTCACCTCATTTCTCGTATAAGGTGTGGCCAATCCATGTATCATATGAATTACGCCCCTTGGATTCTGCTTGTAATCCAACTCCATTGCTTTCTCTGCACCCTTGTGCTCTTCCTGAATGAACACTTTGAGATAACCTCGGGAAACTAAGTCATCGAGGTGCTGCTTGAACATCTCGCAGTCTTCTGTCATGTGACCCCAATCCTTGTGAAAATTGCAATGCTGACTCATAGCTCGCTTTGCATCTTTATCCCCTTCCAATCTCGGGGGCCATTTAAAATATGGGCGATTCTTTATTCGATAAAGAATCCGGTAGAATGGTTCTTTCCAAGCCGTAGTTACTGAAAAGATGGACTTGGGGTCCAGGGCATGTTTCTCCTTGTACGGCTCTTTCTTAGCTTGCCCAAAGTCTTTCCTTTCCAGGTATGTTTTGGGCTCTGGCTTATCAGCCTTCTTTGCAGACCCCTTGGCTTGCTCGGCAACCACCTTGCTATCCTCCTGGAGTATGTCATCCTCATCCCTGGCATGTTGCTCAATCCGTTCCATTAGCTTTGCCAGCGTTCCTACTAGACTCATGTTTAGTGATTTACGCAGCTCCCCCCGAACAGGCAACCCAGTCTTGAACATGGCTATTGCATACTCCTCACTGCAACTTTCAATCTCGTTGAAAGTTTCCCAGTACTTCTTTGCATAGTCCCTGATCGGCTCGTTCTCTCCTTGCTTCGTAACAGAGAGGCTCTCAAAAGTCTTTGGTGCTTTTTTGCTCATCAGGAACCGAGCAGTGAACTCCTCGGCCAATTGCCTCCATCCTCGTATGGAGTTTGGCCCTAGCTTATGGAACTAGGACAAAGCCACTTTTCCCAAACTCGATGGGAAATCTTGCACATGATTGCATCATCCCCGTCGTGCATAAACATTGCCTGTTGGTAATGCTGTATGTGTGCCACGGGATCAGTATTTGTTTCATAGAGGATGAATGCACCGTGCTTTACCCTGCTCGGCAGTCTCGCCTCTTTCAACCTCCTTGCAAAGAGGGAGGATGCTATATTTCTGAGGGCCTTCCATGCTGCTTCTCGTGCAGACATGGTCCCCTCCTCACGTTCTTTCATTTTGTTGGGAGCATTCCTTTCCCAATCGGAATCTGGTCTCTCGTACCTATCCCTACGGTGTTTCCTAGTCTCTCCCTTCTCAGGGGTGAGACTCCGACTTCTGCTCCTTCTTTTTCTTGAAGAAGTCCTTTTCCTCCTCGGAGTGGGGCTCCTGCTCCTGCTCCTCCTTCTCTATGAAGGAGCCTTCTTGTGTATTATCAGAGCCTGCCTGTCTCCCCTGGAATTCCTTCGTGAAAGTCTAGAATCCTCTAGGTGTTCTCGTACCTGTTGTAACTCTTCAATCTCGTATTCTCGTCTCTTGATTAAACGAGCATACTCCTCGATTTCCTGTCTCTTCTTGTCCAGGATATCTTCATTGTTGTGCACACTCCTCGAGTGTGCAACCGACTCTCTTCCACGATGGGACTTACTCATTCTCGTGGATTCCGTGGCTGTCCTGCCCTCCCTATTCTTGGAGTCATCCCAGACAGTCAGAGGATGGCTCTTGCTTGTTGTTCTCTTGGTATGCCCGCCATCGGGCTTCCTCGGTGGATCTAGTGGGGATTTATCTCCTCCCCCACCTAGCTGGTTCTTTGGATCGAGCAGTGTTTTTGGATTTTCTTCCACCATGGTCGTTTTTCAAAGGGAACTCTTTCATTTCCCATAAACGGCGCCAATTGTAAGTGGAAAAAATCTGCTTAGTGATAACTCTAGCTTTTTGGTGAATAGCTTCACGTGCCTCCTCGCCGCAACCCTAGCCTTCTGCCGGAACCCTAACTGCAAAACAGACAAGGGTGAGCGCACCTTTGCCTCTCATTGGCAAAGGCCCTCCGATGCCAAAGTCAGTATCACGTACTCTCAAGAAACCCTAATTATCAGTAGGTAAATAACTCAATTGCTACCAATTACGTACATTTTACCTCTAGGTTTACCTCATATTTATAGATGTTCATATGCTTGCTGCCCAAGCATCCTAATTGCCCTAGGTTTCCCATCCCGTATAGGAAACCCAGAATATTTTGGATTCTCGTTCCCTTATCAATTCATTATCTTAGTCCCTTTAGGACTCTTTTTCCATAGCTGGCCGAACATCCCATACCAGTTGGGTATCTTCCCCAGATCCCATATTCTCGAGATCTTATTCCTTCACGGAATTCCACAGTTCTGGAACCTTCCAGAGTGTTCCATGCATTTGAGGCTGCTTTCCCCAGAATTCTCCTCATGTTCGGCCCTCTCGTTACCGAACAGAGTACTTTGACCAGTGACTTCCCGCGTCACTGGTTCTTTATCAATCTCATGGACCAATAACTTCTCTTGTTATCTGGTCCTAATCCCCGTACAGACTTCCTAGACCAATGACTTCTCATGTTATTGGTCCATATAGCCGACCACCGTCATCTTGCACGGCGACTTATCTGGTCTTACTCAAACCATGGTCCCACGTACCACATGTTTGGGCCCCATTTGAGCCTATTCGGGAATACCTCCCTAGCTACAACTCATCGCCGATCAGCCCATGTTCTCGTTACTGGCCCCTCGTGCCGTTGTCATCTCTATCGCCGATCATCACCTAGATCGAAGGTAGGGTCTAGCGTGGACCCATCTGTCACGTGTTTGGCTATCAATTGCACTATTCGGGAATACCTCCCTACACTGTCCAAAACAGCAGAGCAAAACAGTTGTAGAAATTAGATAGCAGAACAAAACAGTAGAATAGAGCTGTTATACAAAACAGCAGAACAAAACACTTGTATAATAGTATTCCAAGCAAAGCTTCACATATATTTTTCTCTATATGCATCACATCAAGGTTGTGTCGCAGCAAGAGTTTCTCCCAATAAGGAAGCTCAAAAAAAATGCTTTTCTTGGTCTAATTTAATATTGGATCTCCTCTTTTACTTTTGTTGCTTGGATGCTTGCCAAATGGTTTGTATGTCCCCCTACTCATTTGCTGCAATATTTGTTCACCCGTTAAGTCCATAGGCCTCTCCCGATGGTCCACCTTACCATCAAAGAGGCGACTCCTTCGCCAAGGATGGTCTTTAGGTAACCATCGGCGAGCTCCCACATAACCTAACTTACTTCTCAACCTTTGCGAAGATGCATGTTCGTTACAAATTGGGCAAGCCAAGTAACCCTTAGTAGTCCACCCGGACAAATTACCATATGCAGGGAAATCATTGATGGTCCACATAACAGCTACATGCATTCGAAAAGTTTGTTCAGTTGAGGCATCTTAAGTGACTGCGCCACGTCCCCATAACTCCTTCAATTCGTCAATTAATGGCCTTAAGTAAACATCAATATCTCTCCCCGGTGCTATTGGTCCAGGAATAAGCAACGACATTATAGAGTAAGGTTGTTTCATACATTTCCATGGAGGAAGGTTGTAAGGCATGACAATCACAGGCCATGAGCTGTAGGAGTTGCTCATATTACCAAAGGGATTGAATCCATCAGTAGCTAGTCCTAACCTCACATTTCGGGCATCTCGAGCAAACTCAGGATAATGTCGATCAAAGTGCTTCCATGCCTTACCATCAGCCAGATGCCTTACTCCATCATCAACTCGTTTCTCCTTATGCCACCTCATATCTGTACAAGTTTTGCTCGACATATAAAACTTCTACAACCTAGGGGTCAACGGAAAATATCGCAAGATCTTATGAGGAATCTTTTTTCCCTTGCCATCATTTAAGCTTGTATCTAGGCTCCTCACAAACAGGACACTTTTCAAGATCAGCATTCTCCTTCCAAAAAAGTGCACAATCATTCTTACATGCATGAATGGGCACATAGCCCAAGCCTAAGTCACGTAAGAACTTCTTTGCTTCATAAATGTTGCCCGGAATGTCTTGATCACTTGTAGGTAGGAGTTCCCTTAATAACCCCAACAGCGCATCAAAGGACTTGTTACTCCATTTATTCAACACCTTAACATGAAGTAGCTTAATGACAAATGATAGTAAAGTAAACTTGCATCCGGGGTATAACTCTCGATGGGCATCCTTCATTAATTTATCAAAGTTGCGCACATTCTTCGTCTCAACATTGTCAGGCAACTCATCTAGTTCCTCTTCATTCATGATTGCTGCTGCATAGTAATCATTAACTAAGCGTTCCAGGTCGTCTTGATTCTCATGTTCATCTGCTGCCACTCCACCCCCAACACTTTCTCCACTAGGCTGACGGCTTTCATTCGACACAAATTGTTGATTCATAGGTATAGTTTCCCCATGTTGGACCCAAGTCTTGTAAGAAGGAGCTATCCCATTTTGTATTAGGTGAAACGCAACAACAATACTAAAATGGCGTTCCACATTCATGCATTTTAAACACGGGCAACGAATCTGATCATCGGAACCTAAATTTGTGACTGCAAAGTCAACAAATGAATTTACTCCATCTTGGTACTCTTTGCTCAGTCTATTCTTAATTGTCATCCAACTCTTGTCCATATTTTTTCACCTAAAAAGCCAAGAATAATACAACCTCCCCTTTATAAAAACATTTAGACCAAAATTTTGATTTTCAAAGCATTGAAATCAATCCTAAATATGATAAAATGAAACAATTAGGTGCAGGAATTACACTACACATGCTGAAACAATTAGGTGCCTTGAATTAAAATGAAACATTTATTAGCAAATATCATAGCACGTGAGCATAAGAGGAGAACGAAAAGAAGCTTTGATGTCAAACAAAGAAGAATAATTTCACTAAAAAGAGTCAATGCAATAAACAAGTTGTTGCTAAGCCAATGTTTATCTGATATTCTCCATGATGACCTACCTGCTAAAGGTTTTTGGTTTACATGGTCTAACAAGCGAGGAGGCTCAGGTGATAATAAGAGTAGGATTGATAGGGTGCTCTCTAATACTCACTGGTTGGTTTCCTTCCCCACTTGTGAGGCTACTTTCCTACATTGATCTAAGCCAAGGGCTAAAAGGAAAATGGACCGATTGGGTCATGGTAGCAAACACATGGAACTTCACTCAAAAGAACTCAGCTACTGAGAGGGACTAGCACCACAAAGCTGCCAATCTATTTTGATTAGAGGCTGTAGCAGATAGCAGATCATAGCTACCAAAACATAAATTATAGAACAACAGAACAACAAATTGTAGCAGATTGCATCAGTAATGTAGCAGCAGCAGCCATAACAGCCACACAGCAAATAGCAGTAAGAACTAAGGACATGCCCCCTAGAAAAGGCCTAAACACTCCAAGGGACAACCCCCCAAGGATAGGTGAATGCAATGAATTTAAAGTGACTGACTGTTACACATCATAAAACAGTTGTTTGCTCAGCACTACAGAAAATAACAGAGCATTGAAAGTAGTAGCAGACACATCCAAAGCAGTAGAGTATTCAAAGCAGCTCAATAGCAGTCATAGCAATTTCAGAACCAACAGTATACAAGTTACAAAATACTGCAGAAACAAAAAACAACAATGCAGACACAGCACACATAAGCAATGATGCTCATAGCTTCCAAAAAACTAAAACAACTGAACTATAAATAGAAATAAATCAAATACCGTTCTGGTTAACCAAAGACCAGCATGGCTAAATCAAGGATTCAGAACCAAATTATAAAGAGCTGGACAGTATGAAACAAATGATATGCCCACAGAAGTGCTGGATAGTATGGATCAAATACCGTTCTGATATGCCTTGTATTCAAAAGAGAAGATCATTCAAGTTTTTTAATTTTTGGCTACAAAACCCAAGCTTCAAGGATACTCTTATTCAGTCTTGGGCTGAGCCTGTTATTGGTAGACCTATGTTTGTGTTATCAACAAAATTGAAGGGATTGAAAAGTGCCCTTAGGAAACTAAACTTGGAATGTTATTCCAATATTAGTAAAAGGGTTTGTGCTGCCAAAGAAGAGTTGGATGTGATTCAGGAATAGCTTTTCAAAACCCATCCGAGTGGTTCTTTCACAGTTAAGTCTGCCTGGAATACCATAAGGAAGAGGTATCCAATTCAACCTTGGTACAAGATAATTTGGAGTGGGAGTTATGTACCTAGATGGTCATTCATTTTATGGCTAGCTGTTCTTCATAGACTGAGTACTAAGGACAGATTGAAGAGCTGGGTTATGTAGATTGATGGTGTGTGTAGTCTCTGTAATTCTGAGGATGAATCACACCAACACCTCTTTTTTGATTGCCCCTTTTAAACAGTTGTTTGGCAGTCTTTGATGGCTAAGAACAGGGTTCAAGGACTGTCTAATAACTTGGGGGAGGCGCTTAATTGGTACTGCTCTAATGTGACTGGGATTGGGCTTACAAGCACTACTCTTAAGTGTACTTTTGCTGCAACTGTTTGTGGTCTATTGCAGGAGAGGAATAATCGCATCTTTGGTGGAATAACCAGGAGGAATGATCAAGTGACTAATGAAATTGTGTCTAGTATAAGGGACTTCCTCAGCTCTAGGAGGAATGTGAAGAATTCTTCTCCAAATAAGATTCTTTGTGCAGATTGGAGGCTTTCCAATAGGATCTTTGGAAATGTATAGATAGGGATTTTGCTTCTTGTAGCTGTAGCTGTTCTGCTTTTAGCTATTGTTAGTTCCTTTTGTTTCTGTAAGGGATGTCTTCCCTGAACCTTGTTATGATTGGTTGAGCTTTATAATATCATGCACTTACCGGAAAAAAAAAAGAAGTTGTTACTAAGCCAACTATTATGGCTGATCCCATAAAAACAGTTGAAAGTAGTTGATTCCAGGAACAATCAGGCAAGGACGAAGCTAGAATAATCTGTTAAGGAGAAACTAACAAGTCTATACAATATAAAAAAGTTCACTGGTGCACTTATGCATAATACAAAAGGCACTTATTAATATTTAATTAGGCTATGACAATAGAACACCACCATATATTATTTTATTTTCTAAATACCTGGTAACACCTTTCTTTTTGAAGTAAGAATCGACTTTTGATTCCTCTTTCAATTATATTTTGGAAAAGTGTGAATGATTAGTTATAGAGATTCCATAGCAATATTTTATAATTCTAAATGCTAGTGATATAAATAGTTACCCATTTGGATTCACTCATTCAGACTAGATAGTAGGAAACTAAAAAATATTCTAAAATTATTTAAAAAGGGGGAATTATAATATTAAACTCCCTCTAAGTTTCAGCAATTAGTAGTAAAATATAGGGAAAAGATTTCGAAAGTGAGGAAAGTACAAAAGATTGGTATAGGTACATATTTTTTTTATACCATCTTGCAATCAGCATTGATAACAGGGGTTGAACAATAGTCAATAACGTTTCTGTTTGCAGATTAAAAAAAAAGCCAAGGACCAAAGCCTATTAGAACATTGCCATACTACAAAAGCAACCAAAGACCAGATATCTTACCCAGAGTGGCCCTCATTCTTCTAAAATTTCAAAAATAAGTAATAAATTTCACCACATTTAACCTCGTTCTTCCAAAATAAATGGTCAGCCGAAACCCATATTGAAAACGAAATCTTCAAGATTGAACATCTCAAATAAAATAGATACATTTGATTTTGACTATCGTGAGGATACCTTAGCTTCCGATTCAAACTTTAAATCTACAAAATCGAATTAAAAACTGGCATGCAAAACAAAAAATCCATGAAATCGGAAGATTGGAGATTGGAGGAATACTAGAAATCACAGAGTGTGGTGGTGGTGCTAGCGAGTTCGGGCCGGCGAGGAAGAGGGCGGAGATGAAGTGTGCTGCCTTTTCAGTGAAGATAGAATAAAAAAAACAAAATGTTTAGCTAGATGAAGTAAAGAGAGAGATCGAGAGTGCGTCAACAAACATATACATAAGCGCTCTGTGATCGAGAGAGAGAACGACATGGTGAGATAATGAGAGGGACAGAAAAAGACCTAGGCTAATCGGAGCGACAGCCGTCGGTTTGTGGGCTGATGGAAGTCTTCGGCGTGAGCATGGCTGCGGGAGTGGAGATCGAGAGGCAGAGTAAAAGTGGAGACTAGAGAGAGGCAGCGTGAAAAAGAGGAAAGTTAGGGCTGGGTTTTGGTGACAAGCAAAACGACGACGTCATTTTGCTTGTAAAAATTTTCATTTTACTTTTTGGACAGCGCGCCTAAATGAGTTGGAGCCCGAGAGCGCGAAAATTCGGATCTTTCGGTGACAACTTTATACTTGTCACCGAAATTTGTCTTCAGTGACAAATATTTTGTCTCTAAATCTCCTCATTATTTACCCTGGTCACCCGAAGGTTTTCGGTGACAAGCAGTAAAATTGTTTGTCACCGTTGAGTATATTCCGTGTCAACGTACACCAATTTTTTGTCACCAAATGGTGTCACCATTGATGTTTTTTGTTGTAGTGTGATAACCGTTATAGTGTGGCGATGTTCCTAGCCATGGGAATATCCACGATCTTGGTTTATGAAGTGGAAAGGAAACAAATAACGATCAATCTGTATGGCAATGTCCCGTTTGGGAGGTGTCTACATAGGACAGTTTTGTTTCCTGCTATATATACATTTGTTTGCTCTACATGGCATCACCTTTCCCTATCCTGTGTGATTTACTTTCTATCTTGATCACCTTATTACTTGTTTAAAGGCTTAAAACAAAATTTATGTGTGCAATCAAATAAAACAATGAGAGGCTTCACGTCGAATGAGTATGGGTCAGCCTTTGTGGCTGGACGGAGAGGGATACCTAACACCTTTCCATCACCATACCTTTGGCTCATGATTCTAGAATCTCTGTCCGATTTCTTGGTTCCCAAACCCAAGTGGCGACTCTCAACAATACAAGCATTGCAATGGACACATTCGATAAAAGGTACGCGCCATATTCAAACTAGCCGATCACTGTGTGGTGAACCTGCTGCCTCGTCCACGAGCGGGTGTCCACAATAGTACTCCATATTATCTCAATATAAAAATAGAACTCAACATAATGGGTAACTGGCTCATGTCCACACGGGCAGCCCAATTTGGTCCCTGCCCTAAATTCCAACAGCGACAATAGCTAGCTAGATGATTAGAGGACACTTACATCTTTAATATTGTGTGAATTTTTTTTCCACACTTAGAATCATTTGGGTTTTTTTAAAGTTAAATCCTATATTCAGTATCCTTTTTTAATGACTAAAGAAAAGGTTTTATTAATCACTGAACAAAATATATACAAGGACTAAAGGGAGCAAGAAGACCCGGCATCACAACCAAAAATAAATATATGAACTTGGTAGGCACAAAGATCAAGACAATCCATATGCCTTCCAAGAGCCAAGAGAAGAGGGAATTGGCGAGAAGCCAACCCAATGAGCTAGAACAAAGAAACAAACCATCTAAATTAAGGTCAGTAGTCTTTACTGGTAATTGCTTCTAGTCATCTACAATTCTTCGTTCAAAAAATGCTATTTTGCCGTTTGAAAAAAAAAATCTACAATTCTTCGTGTACGTTCAAATATATCGCGGTGATGGAGGAAATTAAACTTCATGGAAGAGTGTTGGAGGTTATGGGACAAGAAGAAACAAGCAACGAGTATTAACACCAATCTCATATATATTGTTAGAAACAGTCTCTAACGGGAATTTAATTTTGTTGACCCACTCATGAAGTGGATAAACATTTCAGGTGTGGAGTCCACACCAAATCCAATTTTCATTATCAAACCCGTTTGTTTTGTAAATACTGATTTTTACCTTCCACAAATTCCAAAGAGACCTTTTTATCTCTGAAATTTCCATCTCCCTTTTTCTCTTATTATTTTGTTTGTTTTTTCTTTTACTGATTTTAATTTCGTATTTAACTGTTTTCTCCCATTCATGGAGTTATTTTGAACCCCTAGATAAAGTGAAAGATTGTATGATCTCGATCACACGTTTACTTCGTACATACTTAATACCTGGGCGTTGAAGCCAATGTAAAAAACTATGGTCCCTATAGAGACACTGGATAACTCAAAGATATTCATGTCATTATATTTTCAATCTCTCTCTCTCTCTCTCTCTCTCTCTCTCTCTCTCTCTCTCCACAACTAAAATACAACTGCTTGCTTCAATTTTTGGTGATATCCTCAGTGCTAGGGGTTTTTTTTTCTTTTTCTTTTTTGTGTCTCTCCATTTCCACTGAAACCCCATTCCTCTATTTAACCCCACTTCACCATTTATCATTAGGCATTATCTTTCGTAATTTCATCTTCCACGAGTTTTACTAGATGTATATACAATGGCCGAGCTTGGTCCTCTCTCCCTGACTCATCCCCCAAAATTAAAATTGGCTCAAGTCCAAGAGTACCACAACTTCAACACTAACCCTAGCTTCGCTGCCACGGATTCGTGGATGTGGAACTCTAATCTCAAGCAAGATGACGATTCATGGGAGGTTAGAGCCTTTGAAGAAGACACTAACCATGCCATGGGCACTACTTGGCCGCCACGGTCTTACACTTGCACTTTCTGTAGAAGAGAGTTCCGGTCTGCGCAAGCACTTGGTGGCCACATGAACGTGCACCGCCGTGACCGTGCCAGACTCCACCAAACGCCGCCCACTTCCACCGCTCCCTCCACTCACGTAATGCCGACTCAAGAATTCATCGCCGCGAACACTGGTCTATGCTTTCTCTACTCCTTGCAAAACCCTAATGGTGGTGGACTAGGTATGGAATCACACTCCCCTCTCCTCTCTGTTTCACCATATGGTCCATATGCACCAAACAACTTGATGGCATCTCTGACACCATCTTTGGATTATCCGGTGGCGCCGCTGAGCATGAATTCCACTCTCTCTCACTCTAGCAACACTGAACCTTCAGCCTCTATCGATAATGGTGGCTCGGTTGTCGAAGAAATTGATCTAGAGCTCCGGCTAGGACGCAGTTCATCGTCTTCATGACAAGAAGAAATACAGCGTGTTTTTGTGATTTTGATGTCTAGTTTCTGGTTTAGAAAATCTGCCTCAAAACTGTTTCACATACAGCCTGGTTTCAATAACTTGCATTGTGCAAGGGCATTTTTTTAATTCCTTGTTTAACTGTTCTATTTAGGTTTTACATGGTTTTATTTGTTCATCGGTGTGTGGGCAGTGAAGCTTTGGCCTTATGATGCAGGCCGAAGAGCATCTAATTGTCAATTTCCAGAAATTAGGGTTTGAGTGGTAAAGGCTGGCAGTGCAGGGTCATTTTCCAGTACAGATGTCTGAGTAAAGTCTGGGCAAATATTTCCGTAGGGATTATTATAGGGCAAAGTCCACCTTGACCCCTCTAGTTTGGGTCATGTGTGGATACACCCCTTTTGGTTTAAACGTATACACATAACACCCCTGTTGTTTGTGAATGGTGCACGTAACACTCAATTCTGTCTATTTTAACAAAGGTGTATCTCACACGCCTCTTGAATCTAACCAAAATATAATCCGAGCTGTTTATAAGGTATTAATCATAGAATAGAACATCTCTGTAAAAAATCAACTCGATCGGATATTAATAACTCAGTGATTTAATTCTTGTTAAAATAAATAATAAATTTAAATTTGAAAATTTACTTCATAATAAATTTGATTCAACCATGAGGTTTTCATTTTTTTATGGACTTGAACTTTGGTATGGATATAGTACACGTCAAACTCTATAATATCAACGGTTTATATCTAATTTTTAGTATATGGGCTGGAGTGGTTAGATTTAAGGAAGAAGATAAATCAAGCAATAAGATGAGGGCATATTGGACTTTTAATGTGCGTCCATCACACGATGTTATTATGGACGGAATTGGGTGTTATGTACACACTTCACAAAACATAGAATTGTTATGTCCACATTTTTGAATCATAGGGGAATATCCACACATAACCCAAATAATATAGGGTCAAAGTGAACTTTGCCCCCATTATTATACGCCTATGGTTTCTCCCATATTCAAAAGGCATTTACAAATTAGCAAAAACTAAAAAACAATTCCATTTCCATAATTGCCAAAATAATTGAAAATCATTTATAGGAGGCCAATCATACCGAACATGGGCTCGTTTGGATGCCTGATAAGGATTGGGGGTATTTATTTATGAAGGGGGATAAAATAGTATAGGGTATTGGTTAATAAGGGATGGCCCACATTAATGTGATGTTTATGGAGGGGGATAAAATAGTAGTTGATTTGGATGAGGTATTAAAAATGGGGGGATAAAATAATACTTGGTTTGGATGAGAGATAAAATGGGGGAATAAAGTTATATTGTAGTTGAAATGGAGGAGAAGGTATTATTTCAGGGGTATTAGCTAATAACACCTCAAACCCTAGGATAAAATTATCCCCTCTCAGGGCGTATTGGAGGGTATTATAGAAGAGGGGGATAAAGGAAGACCCCCTGTGTTTTTGGTTCCCAAACCATGGATTAAGGAGGGCCCCATAGTATTATAAGGGCCCGTTTGGATGGGGTTTTGGCAAGGGGGATTAGTTTTGGCCCCTTGTTAGTACATGGGCCCAGGCATAAGACCTGGTTTGGGAAACAAAAAGGAACGGGTCTTAGTTTATCCCCCTCCTTCCTGATATCGGCAAGGAAGGGTTTCGATGGTATAATTTTCGGTTGGGTTTCGAGCTGTCCGAAAATAATACCCCCTAATCCCCCTAAAAATGGACGATTCCACCCCTACTTATCCCCCTTCTCCCACCCCCAGTTTGCCATTTCTGTCGCAATTCTGCTTTTGTTCGAAGAGACGAAAGGGAAAGCTGAGCAAAAGCAAAAAAAATAAAGTGTTCCAAATTTCAATCTATTTGAACCGGTGGAAAGATTTTAGTTTTCTGATCATTTTATCCAAAATTGTCATAATTAAATGTTGACTCTAAGGCTCTTGTTAATTAGCCCTAGAAAGTCGTAAAATCAAATATCTCTTAAGGCTAACCAACGAGAGCCCTAAAGCCAAAAATTAATTATAATCTTTTACGATAAAATGATCAGAGAAATAGGATCTTCACACTGATTCAAACGGATTGAAAATTAGAGCACTTAATTTTTCAACCTCTTTAGTGCTCTAATTTTCAATTCATTTGAACCGGTACGAAGATCCTATTTCTCTGATCATTTTATCCTAAAGGGTCATAATTAATTTTTGGCTCTGGGGCTCTCGTTAGTTAGCCCTAAGAGATATTTGGTTCTATAACTTTCTTAGTGCTAATCAATGAAAGCCCTATAGTCAAAATTTAATTATGACCCTTTAGAATTAAATGATCAGAAAAATAAAATCTTCCCACCGATTCAAACGGATTGAAATTTGGAACACTTAATTTTTTTTCTCAGTCTTCCCCCAAACCAAGCCTTGCAGCTTTTTTTTTTCCTCTATCCCTTGCAGCCTACAATCCTGTGCCCATGTGTTCCATACAACCCCATCCATCCACACTTAAAAACATGCGAAATTATTATAAAAAAAACTTTTAAAAAATGAATTTTAATTGTTCTTACTTATTAAATTAATTAAATTGTTATTGAATTAAATTATTATTTCTTAATTATGATAAAGTAATTAATTTTTACAATTTTATATTTATCGTAATGAATAATCTAACTTAACACTGCACAAGGGCAAAAGGGTCATTTGACAGCTTTTTACATCATCCACCCTTTTTACCCCCTATTAATCCATTATCCAAACCAAGTACTATTTAATCTCCCTTCACTAATACCTCATCCAAACAACCTACTATTTAATTCCCCTTCCATAAATATCACATCAATGTGGGTCATCTCTTATTAACTAATACCATCTACTATCTTATCCCCTTATTAACTAATCCCCCAAATTCTTTCCCTGCATCCAAATGGGCCCTAAGAGGGATAACCCAATACCCCTTCACAAGACCTTATCCAAACGAGCCCCTAGTGTCTAGTTTTTATGGTATGCACTCTTTGAATTCACCTTGAAATCGTAGCATTTATACAACAGTTGATTCACAGCAGTTGCGCATAAATGCCTAACAATAATCGAGTTACAATTGCCAGAAAATGAAGTTTTGATTATAACGCTAGATTTTATTTTAGATTACAAATAATGGCCTTATTCGTTTAGCAACTTTGGGCATTTTAGTTTTGGTAGTGGGTGGAGAGAGAAATAGGGGTAATGAGTGAGGAGAGATAGAGAGAGAAATGAAATTAATAATTGGAGAAATAGGGTAATGATTAGAGAAAGATGTAGGGTAATGATTGGAAAACAAAGTTAAAACAAAGTAAATATGTGAAACGAACATGGCCAATGATTCTAGTATATACTTGGCGAATAAACTTGTTCTTTCCTATAAGACTTTGATTAAGCTGCAGCTAGCAGAAAATACATATTGTGCGAAAAGCCAAATATCAATTGTACAATGTTAAGGAAATAGAGTCTCCCATTACTTGAGAGTGGAATGAATGATCACTTAATAACATTTAGGACTTCTCCACTCATTATCAATTGGGTTTGGGATCGACATAATGTTTCCACATAATATCAGAGTAGCAAGGCTTATTCCATCCCACATTTTAAAAATTTACAATCGCACACCCACGATAACAGACTAGCAAAAAGGTTGCACGATGATAAGACCCAAAAAGTGGCCACACGTGACAAACTCAAATGCGAATGCACGTGATGGGGGATGTTAAGAAAATACAGACCCACATTGCTTGCGAGTGGAATGAGTGATCACTTAATAACATTTGAGACCTCTCCACTGATTGATTTTGAGATGGATACAAAGTTTCCATATGGTATCAGAGCGGGACCCATTCCACCCCACATTTTAAAAATAATTCACAATCCACACAACACGATGATAGACTAGCAAAAAGGATGCACGATGATAGAACCCAAAAAGTGGTCACACGTGATAAACGTCAAACACTGCTGTACATGAGGGGAATGCTAAGGAAATAGAGTCCCACATTTCTTGGGAGTGGAATGAGTGATCACTTAATAACATTTAGGACCTCTTTTCTCATTACCAATTGGTTTTGAGATGAACATAAAGTTTCCACAGGCAATTGCACAAAATTCGCAATCTAATCTCAAAAATACTTTGTAGACACCCCAATCAAGGTTTCTAGATTAGTTTACTTTTGGCTTCTGATTCCCCGATGATGAAATGGATCAAGAACACCCCGGGAATGTCGAGTGTTTGAGCTTCGAGTGTTTAATACCCTTTTAAACCCTTGAACCTAGCCTAAGCCTTTCAAAACCCCTAAAACCCTACTAGCACGCGTTGGTTGAGACCCAGTGCACGTGGGTCAAAGTGCTAGGTATTGGTCAAATGGTCAGGTTTGACCGTGGACCAGCTCTAGGTGGCTTGGACTCGCGCGCGCTAGTCCACAACTGGCGCGCACTGGTCAACCTATGGCGTTGACTCGCGCGCGCTGGTTAGCGTCTGGTCAAACTTGCTTTATTCAGCATGCAGAAGTCATTATCAATGGAGTACAGCACGTTAGAAGCTTCTATTTTGCCAAAAAAGCAGTATCTGGGCAGGAGGTGTCCACATCCCCCATATCTCCCACCAACCTTTCTTAAGGAGGAAACTTAGCCACCAATGCAACCCAAACCAGCCCTTGTTGGTTGGTTATATCTCCATTCCTCACCATCTTCTCCTCCTATAAATACCCCCATGGTTCTTCTTCCTAAGGGTTACAAAAATTCATACTAAAAGGGTTATCACTTTGTACTCTTTTAAGCAAACTAAAGAGATACAAAGGCACCCAAAAACATAGTTTGTTCTCACTCAAATACCTCATACAACCTCAAAGCTCAACCTCTTTCAAACTCAATCTAGGTATAGCATACCTACTGTTTTCCTGTTCTGATCCCTGATGGGGGCTGGCAGGGTCAAGGCTGGTAATCAATACCAGTCCTGGCCCTAAAGCTGGCAAGGTTTCAAAAACCCTTGTGGTAAGAACCAGCGCACGTTGGTCCCATGTACGCGCGTACAGATCTGTGTGGGGATTGGTGTCTTACTGTTTTTACGTTCTTCTTTCCATACATATCACTGCAAGCATGCTAAAAACTAATTTACTGCTTTCCTATGTTAAAACTGCTAGTTTGTATTTCAATACTTATCTTTGTTCTCTTAGAACACCAACTGGGGTATATCTGGACATGTCCCAGAGCCCCAGTCATGTGATAACAAGTACTGGAAAATAGCCTGGATGGGCGCGCAAGTTCCCCATCCATGCGCGCATGTGTTCTTTTTCCAGTGTGTTGCTCTTGCATGGGTGACTTGGCCGTAGGCCACTATTTTGTCCACACACTGTTTATGGGGTGTTTTGTTAATTTGTTAGGCTTTTCAGCCTTTAAACTGTGTGGTGTAAATTCTATAAACTGCTTGGTTTGTCCTGGGACTGGTCCTTCCAGAGCCCACTGGTCCTTCCAGAGCCCAGAGGAGGATAAAAACAGAGGTTGTGAGAAAAGTAAACCGTGCGCGCATGTTCCCTATTGGCGCGCGCAGGTTGTAACTGCGTGCAGTGGCATTGGTCAGTGCAGGTTAGTTCCTTCCTGCGCATGACCAATATGGGACAATGCATTGGGTTTGCTCTTCTGGACAAAACCTAGATTTACCATATTTACTGCTTTTGCATCCATGCTATGTTTATCACATCTTACAAACTGTTACAACTTTAATCCCCATTAAACTGTTTCCCCGCCCTAATTGGCTAAAAATTAATTACAAAAGGAAGAATCGCAATATTTTCACAAAATGCCTAAGTAGAGACCAATCTCCGGATTATGCGAGAGGGGTGCCTTAAAACCCTTTCTCACTCGTAACCTGGCTCCCGAACCCAGATATGGTTATGACGGACTGGTGTCTTCACTTTTTCAAATCAAACAGCGCGGCAGGTGCTTCGAAATACGGTTCCTTGGGTGTCGGACCTTCAAACTCGAGTGGCGACTCTGTATTCCGAGCGCTTGCCTCATCTTCGATCCGAGGGCCTCTTGTAGAAAGGAACGGAATCCTTTTTAAGGGCACATTGCCCACAGTGGCAACTTTGCTGGGGATGGTCGAACTAATATTAATCCATACTTAGAGTTTAGTACACTTGTGAACAATTCTTTAAAAGTCTGTCAAAACGGTGAGCTTCGCCCTGCCGAAGGTTGGAATGGTGATTTAACAGGACCTCGTGTCCGGCCAATCTAATCTGGGACTTTTTCGATTGTTCGCTTATGTAGTTTCCTCTAAAGATGGACTAAATAAAGTGAGCCAAATTTGAAAAAGGCATTTTGCGATTTTACGAAAGCCGGTCCTATCCCATTTCCAATGGCTCGATCATTTTGTATAGTGATCCGCCCATTCAAATCAATGACAGCCGGTCCTGTCCCATTTCCAATGGCTCGATCATTTTGTATAGTGATCCACCCATTCAAATCAACGACAGCCGGTCTTGTCCCATTTCCAACAGCTCGATCATTTTGTATAGTGATCCGCCCTTCCAATTCAACAACGGTCAGCCATATCGTCCGTCTCAGTCATTCAATGATGATTAGCCATATCATCAACAACGATCAGCCATATCGTCTGTTTCCGTCCATCAACGATGATCAGCCATATCGTCCGTTTCAGTCCATCAACCATGATCATCCATATCACCAACGACGATCAGAATATCATCCGATGGTCCGTTCGTCCGCAACTAATTGTTCCCTAGGAGAGTAGGCCTTGGCCTGTCCCGAACAACCACTTTCAGTCTAGCCGCAAGTGCATCTTCCAGCAACCTTATTGCTCTGTCTCGGATGGTCTTTGATAAGGAGATTGGCTCTGATTCCCAACAGATGGAATTCAACCTACCTGACACGACCTACCCGTGTTTGTTGGAATGCTTTGTGCCGAGGATAGCTTGATCCCCAGCAATGACGGCGTGCCCCGTCCACATCTGCAGCAACAGCCTGTCCTGTCCAAATTCGATCAACAAGCGGCGATGCAATCGCCCACTTCTACTTACATCCCTAGCAATGGACCATTAGTCCATTCCTCCAATCAGGTTCCTTAAGTTTACTTGTCTACTTTGCTAGTATGTTCTGCTCTGGATTGCCTAAAGGGGTGTCTAGAAATCTTTGACGTTACTGGTACCAAGTCGATGGTGCTTCAAGTGCCGTCAAAGAGGGGCTACAGTAGACACCCCAATCTGGGCTTCTAGATTAGTTTACTTTTAGTTTTTCTGATTCCCCGATGATGAAATGGATCAAGAACACCCTGGGAATGTTGAGTGTTTGAGCTTCGAGTGCCTAATACCCTTTTGAACCCCAGAACCTAGCCTAAGCCTTTCAAAACCCCTAAAACCCTACTAGCATGCGTTGGTTGAGACCCAATGCACATGGGTCAAAGTGCCAGGTATTGGTCAAATGATCAGGTTTGACTGTGGACCAGCTCTGGGTGGCTTGGACTCGCGCACGCTAGTCCACAACTGGCGCGCACTGGTCAACTCATGGCGTTGACTTGCGCGCGCATGTCCTTGACTCGCGCGTGCTGGTCAAACTTGCTTTATTCAGCATGCAGAAGTCATTATCAGTGGAGTACTGCACGTTAGAAGCTTCTATTTTGCCGGAAAAGCAGTATTCAGGCATATCTCCCACCAACCTTTCTTAAGGAGGAAACTTTGCAACCAATGCAACCCAAACCAGCCCTTGTTGGCTGGTTATATCTCCATTCCTCACCATCTTCTTCTCCTATAAATACCCCATGGTTCTTCTTCCTAAGGGTTACAAAAATTCATCCTAAAAGGGTTATCACTTTGTACTCTTTTAAGCAAACTAAAGAGATACAAAGGCACCCAAGAACATAGCTTGTTCTCACTCAAATACCTCATACAACCTTAAACCTCAAAGCTCAACCTCTTTCAAACTCAATCTAGGTATAGCATACCTACTGTTTTCCTATTCTGATCCCTGAAGGGGGCTGGCAGGGTCAAGGCTGGTAATCAATACCAGTCCTGGCCCTAAAGCTGGCAAGGTTTCAAAAACCCTTGTGGTAAGAACCAGCGCGCCTCGGTCCCATGTACGTGCGCGCCACTCCGTGTCTGCACGCGCGGATCTGCATGGGGATTGGTGTCTTATTGTTTAAGCTCTTCTTTCCATACTGTAGACACCCCAATCTGGGCTTCCTGATTAGTTTACTTTCGGTATTTGATTCCCCGATGATGAAACGAATTAAGAACACCCCAGGAATGTCGATTGTTTGCAAAAACCCTTGAACCTAACCTAGCCGAAACCACTTCAAAAAGCCAAAAGCCCAACTGGAACGCGTTGGTTGAGAACCAGCGCACACAGGTCAAATTAACAGGTGTTGGTCAATAGCCGAAGTTTGACCGTTGACCCACGCGTGTGTTGGTATGACCCACGCGCGCCAGGACGCAACGCGCGCGCGTTGTCACAACTTGTCCCCATCACCTTTATCAGCTGGGAAGCTTAGCTACCAAGCAGCCCTCAGCCAGCCTCGTGGACTGGCTGAGCTCCTCTCTTTACACCAGACCTAACTCTCCATTTTCTTCTATATATACCCCCCCATTGTTCTCTTTGAAAAGGGTTAACAAAAATGGTTCAAGTTTTGTGAAAGGCTTACATCCTAAGCACCCTTAAGAATGTTCTTCCACCTCAAATACCTCAAACAACCTCAACTCAACTCAAAGTTCAAACACTTTTCAAACCTCAAAGACCAAAGGTATAGCTTACCTTGGTTCTGCTCTCTATTCTGATCCCTGGGGGGGGCTGACAGGGTCAAGGCTGGTAATCAATACCAGTCCTAGCCGTAAAGCTGGCAAGGTTTCAAAACTGTAGTAGCAAGGACCCGCGCGCGCAAGTCCCACATACGCGTGCGTCACTTTGTGGCTGCATGCGTAGGACAGCGTGGGGGCGGGTGCCTTGTTATTTTATGTCCTACTTAGTATATAAACCACTGTAAGCATTCTAACAACCAGTTTACTGCTTTTCTTAGTTTAAACTGCTAGTTTTAGTTCAATTTGTATTTATGTTGTTATGGAATATCCATGGGATATTTCTGGACTTGTCCCAGAGCCCAGGATGAGCAAAACCAAACACTGGATGGTTGGCTCATACCTACGCGCGCCAGGCCGCAATCTGCGCGCGTAGGTCCACCTCCGGCTAGTGAGTGGCCTTTGCATGGGTAACTCGGCCTTTGGCCATTATTTTATCCCCACACTGTTTATGGGGTGCTTTGTTAGTTTGTAAGGCTTTTCAGCCATTAAAATGTATATTATGCTTACTATAAACTGCTTGGTTTGTCCTGGGTGAGCACTGGTCCTTCCAGAGAGCCCAGAGGAGGATAAAAACAGAGGCTGTGAGCAAAGAAAAGATGCGCACGCATGTGTTGGATTCACGCGCGCAGGTTTGAATCACATGCAGTGATCCGCGTGAACTGGATCAGTGCATGTAGACTCTTTCTTGTGCACATCAATTCAATACAGTGCGTCAGGTTTGCTTTCCTAAACAGAACCTGGGCTTTATCCTATTTACTGCTTTCGCATCTATGCTATCTATCACATCTTGCAAATTGTTGTAGTTTTAATCCCCGATTAACTGTTCCCCCGCCCTAATTGGTTAAAAATCGATTAATAAAAGAAGAATCGTAAAAGTTTTCACAAAATGCCTAAGTAGAGACCAATCTCCGGATTGGGCGAGAGAGATGCCTTAAAACCCTTCCCCTCTCGTAACCTAGCTCCTGAACCCAAATATGGTTATGACGGACTGGTGCCTTCACTTTTTCAAATCGACAAGCGCGGCAAGTGCTTCGAAATACGGTTCCTTGGGTGTCGGACCTTCAAACCCGAGTGGCAACTCTGTATTCCGAGCACTTGCCATCCGCGCTCGCGCTCCCTTGACCCGGGCTCTTGCATTTTAGAAAGGAAGTGAATCCTTTTTAAGGGCATGCTGCCCACAGTGGCGACTCTGTTGGGGATGATCGAACCGATATTGATCCACACTAAAGTTTAATACACTTGCGAACAATCCCTTGAAAGTCTGTCAAAACGGTGAGCTTCGCGCTGCCGAAGGTTGGAATGGTGATTTAATAGGACCTCGTGTCTAGCCAATCTGATCTGGGGCTTTTTCGATTGTTCACTTGTGTAGTTTCCTCTAAAAATGGATTAAATAAAGTGAGCCAAATTTGAAAAGGCATTTTGCGATTTTGTGATTCTTCTTCTTCTTAATCAATTTCTAGCATTTCTCATTTGCATCGATATGGGATAGCCTCGTTGGAGCGTTTTGGCAAATCCGACACGGTTTACCGGAGCCCGGTGACCCCGAATGCGTAACAACCTTCGACGATGATAAGTCATTCTATCGTTTGACTGTTGCTCTGCGGTTACGCGGGCAGCAGGAGGTATATCTTGGCTTTAGTCCGAGGAACCTGTTACGAACCAAAACCAGCCTTTGCATATACAAAGCATTAGAACTCTCCAAACTAGGACAGGTACCTGCAGGGTAAGATTATGTGCATCTAACCCTCGTAACTGTTTATGTGTTACTGCTTTCCCTATCGCATGCACTATTTTTGCATAGGAGCATGCTTAAGGCAGTTCTTTCTTTCAAGTTTGTCTTGCGCTGTCTAAGACATTGTTGGACCCGATGAGGAGTCGTTCGTTCTGTCGAATGTTCGTTATCAATCGCAAGGTCCTTAGTTCAATGAGACTTTGAGAAATCAAAATTTACAAAGTCCTTGGCTCATGCCCGATTGAGGATTCAATCGAAAATAAGGAACAACAAAGTAATGATGTTGTGTCACTGGCGCCACCCAGGTTGAAGTGCATTGTTACTATACACCGCAGCGTTCAAGGTTAAGGTGCCATGTCATCAATACCAAGTTGTTCCAACTTCAAAGTTGAAACTTCAAATGGGACTAATCGAAGATTTAGTCTATTTTGACATCTTTTAGGATCTGTCGATCTACTCAGGGACACATCGCCGAAAAGAATTTTGAGGATTCTGGTAACGTCTAAAATTCGTGAGGCAAACTCGTCTCTTGTTTTGTACATGCATACATTCAATCGTTCCGCGTAGAAGCATGTTTAGGGTGGCTTCTAGGATGTCTCTCTTTCGAGTCTGTCTTTGACTTATTAGGATGCTGCTGGACCTGATGAAGAGTCGTGCATCTCGATGGTGCACGTTGTTAATTTTTCAAAGTCCTTAGATCAGCGAGACTTCGAGAAATCAAATCTTATTAAATCCTCGGCTCATGCCTGATTGAGGATTCAACCGAAAATAAGGAATCAGAAAGTATTGATGTCGTGATATTGATATCATTCTAGTTATTGTGCGCAGCACGTACACCGCTTCGGCTAAAGCACAGCATTACTCACGCCACCCCGGTTAAGGTGTCACGCCATCAATACCAAGTTGTTTCTAATTCAAAGTTGAAACTTCGAAAGGGACTAGTCAAAGACTTAGTCTGTTTTGACATCTCTTAGGATCAGTTTGATCCATTCAAAGGATACACCCTCGAAAAGAAATCTGACGATTTTGGCAGCATCCGAGCATCATGAGATAGACTCGTCTCTAGTTCTAGAGTCTAGGGTTGACACCGATGACCATGTGTACATTGCATTCTAATTGCTAAAGGAACGCCACTGAGCTTTCACTTACTTTACTGTCTAGTTTGAAGCCATTGCACCGAGTAAAAGAGTACCGAAAAGAAGAGCCAAACCTACTTGGGAACGTCTTCAGAATTCGGTTCGAAGACTTGTCAGGCTCGAAACTCAGTCAGTTGCAACGGAGGCTTCTCCAGGTTCATTGTTGGCTGCCCTACAGTCGGGTTCGTTGTTGGCTGCCCTACAGTCGGGTTCGCCATCGATTTTACAAAGAGCCATGCCGTCGGCTTCCCCTTCTTCAACATCTTCAAGGCCAGCTATGGCAGATCAACCGCTCACTCTAGAGGCTGTGCTCATGAACCTCCAGAATAGCATCACTGCTCTGCAGCAAAGGGCTATCCAGACTGATGCTTCCATCGCCCGTTTGAATGACCTTATCAACACTTGTCTTCCACCTCCTCTCGAAGAGGAAGGCGAGGACGATGAGGCCGACCAAGAACAACCTGTCTTGATCCCAAATCCGAATCACGAGGGGCGTCTCATTATTCAGCTCAACCCTAGGGAGGTTCGCGCACCTGCTGCAAACCCAAATCCGGTAGGTGGCAGGCCTGTTTTGAATCCGAATATGGCAGCTCTCATGGCCAAGATGGCAAAGCTAGAGGAGGCAGTCTCCAAATCCGAGAAGATCAGCGTAGGGGGAATCGACTTGGATAGTCTTTGCCTGTATTCCAATGCCAAGTTCCCTGACAAATTCAAGATGCCAAACTTGGTTAAGTTCGATGGGAGTGGTGATCCCAGAACTCATCTCTATGGCTACCATGCCGCAATGAAGCTGTTGGGAGTGGAAAGTGAGGCCATGTCTCAGCTCTTCCCTCAAACTCTCTCTGGGCCTGCCTTCCATTGGTTTTTGTCGCTCGACATCGCCAAAAGAAGAACTTGGGAAGACATAGGGGTTGCCTTTGTCTCGCAGTATAGCTACAACTCTCAACTCAAGATGACTATTCGAGAGTTGGAATCCACGAAGATGGAGGCAAGGGAGTCCTTTGCGGACTTTGTGAAAAGGTGGAGAGCCAAAGCCGCTATAATGACTGAGCGCCCGAGCGAAAGAGATCAACTCCGCATTATCTCCCGCAACCTGCATCTCGACTATGCTAAGCATCTCGTGCTGGTTCAAGCATCTGCCAACTTTGAGACCTTCTTTGAATCTGGCCTAGCCATCGAGGATGCGCTGCAAACTGGAATTCTGCCAAGAGGGGAGTCCTCTTCTTCCTCCACTCAAAAAGCTAAGCCGAGGGCTTATTCAGAAAATAGTAGTTTGTTGTTTGGTAACAGCAACTACTCCAATACAGCTACAAGTGGGAGCGATGCTCCAGCTTCCAACTCCAATCGCGGTGCCGATGTCAATCAGGTTCAAAATGCTCAAAGCTTTCGACCCCGAACCCAACCCCGAAGTTTCTCTGCCTTCGCAACATCTCTGTCTGCAGTGATGGAGAAACTTGTCAAATCTGGGCACCTCAAACCTTTGACCCCAACTTCCTCACCCAAAGTCTTACCTGCCGGTTACAATCCTAACCTCTTCTGTGCCTTCCACCAAATGCCTAGCCATCACTCTGATAAGTGCTATCATCTTCGACATGAGATTCAAGATCTAATTGATGATGGAACGGTGCAAGTTCCACCAAAGCCCAACGTCGTTTCCAACTCCTTGCCTCAACACGGGCCTAACCCTCTGGTTGGTCAGGTATCTATCACCTCCACTCAAATCAACCCGAGCTCCACCATATTCAACCCTAGCCACTACATCGTCCCAGCACATCAACCCAAACCCATCGTATCCATCCCGTCCGAATCGGAGGTTAACATGATGGCTGTAGGTTGGGCAGTCGAGACTTTCTTTGCCAACACCTGGATTGACAGTGATGAGGGGCTTGCAAAGGAGAGGACCGTTTGGCTGAGGTCCATTGTTCAAAGGAGCACCGAGTAGGTTTGGTCGAAGAAGCTGAGGAGGCCGAAATGTTGTTGCTTGGGCCTGACACCCGCTGGATCCTACCTCTTTTTGTGGAAATGACGGGTAGCTTTTTAAACAATTGCATTTTCAAAACCGCGTCTAGTTTGCATTGGCAATATGTCTGAGTCTGACACGTAGTCTTTTGCATTTGTCTAAGTCTAGTTCTGAGTCGGAGTTCGTGCCTCTTGGCATTCCACGTCGTAGCTTTTGTTTCAAATTTTGAGTCTGCTGTACTTGGCAACCCTGAGCTTTCTTTTTATGATATGCATTATCTTGCTTCTAAGTACTTCGCGAACTTTTATATAAACTGTGTCGACCCTGGCAACGAAGGGATAGATTTCGATGGGATTATCCCCAAGGAAATGTGTTCCCTCGCTGAAAGGGAAGACGAAAGGCATGCTCAGCCTATTAAAAGAAGAAGTAGTTTCAACAAACTTGAAAGATGAGGTAGACCTCCGGATGGTTCAAATTTGGTTCAAAGGAGCATTGTGCCCAGTCAGACAGGCTTGAAGAATTCATTGACGTCTTGGCGTGATCTCATCAGGTCACGCCTCGCATTGATCCTGAGATAAAGAAGCATCAAACCCCCTGCTATCGGGTGCCAATCCAGAAAACAGAAGCTTAAAAGGCTCCAGGCCTCGCATCATGTTCAAAAGTAGCAACAGCAGCGTTCCGCCAAGCACAAATGAGAAAGTGTACAAAACGGCCCGGAGCAAGGCATGCCAACCGAAGCACTTTTGACCCTACGTCATCGAAGCCATTGTATCTGGAGCTGCAGCCAAAGGTCTTCGACCTCAACGGCAACAATTTCAATACCTTGGTCAACCTGGATCAATTCAAAAGCTACTTTTTCCTGAGAGAAGCTCGTTGGGCTGAAAACCCCAAGGGTGGACAGTTCCAAGCAAAAGTTAGAGTAGCCTGCTAGACCAAAAACCTATGAAGGCAGTCTAGGCAAAAGTAAATAGGCGATATTTGAAAGCTCGCTAGGCCGAAGACCCGAATGGGCGGTACTAGGAAAAAGTTAGAGCGTAAAAGGAGAGGTAAATACTCGAGAGTGAACCCTGGCCCGAACTATGTTTTGACCTGATTCCCCAGAATGGGATACGTAGGCAGTCTCTCTTCGAGACTCAGTCATATCTATCAATTGGATCCATGGTTGACGTTTTGGTACACATCAAAGGTCGAAGAGGATCGAGAAACAAGACAAGCTTCATAGGAGGAATTAGAAGGGGGGAAACTCTTCGTCTTTCAGTTTTATTGCAAACTACTTCTTCAATTTACAGGTTGAGCATAAAGCCTTAAAAACAGTTTAAGCATGAAAAATAGAACAAAATGCTAGAGGCCTTAACAGGCTTACAGTTTATTCTATGTTCAGCGAAGTCTGGTGTAAGCAGCCGTAGTAGACTTGTAGTCTCGCGCGCTAGTTTGAGGTTCACGCATGTTTGTTCAAAGTGATGCGCATTGGTCTCAACCCTGCGCACGCTTATTCAATTCCTGCAGCAGAGAATAGCAGTCAGCTACTGCCCTCGAATGTCGTTCCAGGGGCTTTTGCCAAGTCTTGTCATACCATGCAAGTCATATGGACTTAATGTGACTGTACGGGGGTGTCGGTTTCAGTCCGGGCTTATATGAGTCATCATTTGCGTCTTATGTCCATATTTGCGACATTTTTCTAGTTTTTCAATCAATTGTCATTTCGAGATACTTTTCTCGATTTTGTTTGTACAGGTCTTTGTACCTTTTGCACTTTTCGTAAGTGTCAGTTTCACCTGTCTAAGGAATGTTGTGAGTTTTGGCCCCTTAATGCCCAAAATTTCATTGTGTTCTGTGTGTTTAAGGATTCGCATTGTATCATGGGACTCTTTCTCCCTTTTCATTCAAGCTAGGCGAGTCTGTTCATATATGTGTGTCTGCACATCGGTTCAGGTCATTTGCCAATGCAAATTGGATATTAGTGGTTAGTTTTTGTATTCTCTTAAACACTTGCAAAAGAGAGTCAGTAAACTGGAAAATGCAATTTTTACATTGCTACCCTAGTATCAGTAATCCACAAGTATTAGAATCTCGTAAAGCAGCAAGGGCACGTCAGCCCAACGCCAAGCAAAGCATCTCTGGGGCACATCTGCCGAAGCATCACAGAAAGGGCACGCAAGCCCAATTCCGTCAACTGGGGCACGCCAGCCCTCTCAGCGTCTATTTATCTAGGTGCGCATCTCAGAAGTAACAGATAGTACACTGATGAGGCTCAGTAGTAGTCCTTAGGTGTCGTCGTCCTCCTAGGAGCCACCCTTAGCTTGCATCTGCATTTTCAATATATTATACATGTCAATGCATATTGTGTATATTAAATGTTGAAAGCAGGAAGGTAGCCAGAATGGTCGCCATCATTCGATTTGTTTGCCGAAGGATGCGATGCAATCTCCTGCGGTTTTGATTCAATTTGTTAGCGGAGGCAATGGAAATCTCCCCAATCTCGGTTCGTAAACCAAATGATGTGATCCTGCGGAGCCGAAAGTTGTTTGTTCAAGAAGGAGTTAGAAGTCACCCTCATCTCTGTTTGCTTGCCACAACGACAGACGATCCTGTCCAATTTTCAACGGCTCGATCATTTTGTATAGTGATCCGCCCTTTCCGTCAACGATAGCCGGTCATGTCAAAAATTCTCAACGGCTTGATCATTCTGCACACTGATCTGCCCGTCTCCGTCAACGACAGCCGGTCCTGTCAAAAATTCTCAACGGCTTGATCATTCTGCACACTGATCTGCCCGTCTCCTTCAATGACAGCCGGTCCTGTCAAAAATTCTCAACGGCTTAATCATTATGCACACTGATCTGCCCGTCTCCTTCAATGACAGCCGGTCCTGTCAAAAATTCTCAATGGCTTGATTATTCTGCACACTGATCTGCCCGTCTCCATCAATGACTGCCCGTCCTGTCAAAAATTTTCAACGGCTTGATCATTCTTCACACTAATCTGCCTGTCTCCATCAATGACAGCCAGTCCTATAAAATTTCGCAACAGCTCGATCATTTTGTATAGTGTTCTGCCCATCCAATTCAACAGCGATCAGCACATCGTCCATTCAATCCACAACGACGACCAGAACATCGTCCGAAGGTCCATTCATCTGCAACTAATTGTTTCCCAGGAGAGTCCGCCTTGGCCTGTCCCGAACAACCACCTTCAGTCTAGCCGCAAGTGCATCTTCCAGCAGCTTTATTGCTCTGTCTCGGATGGTCTTTAATAAGGAGATTAGCTCTGATTCCCAACAGATGGAATTCAACCTACCTGACATGACCTACACGTGTTTGTTGGAATACTTTGTGCCAAGGATAGCTTGATCCCTAGTAGAGACGGCGTGCCCCGTCCGCATCTGCAGCAACAGCCTATCCAGTCCAAATCCGATCAACAAGCGGCGATGCAATCGTCCACTTCTACTTCCATCCTTAGCGATGATCCGTCTGTCCATTCAACCAATCAGGTTCCTTAAGTTTACTTGTCTTCTTTGCTAGTATTCTCTGCTCTGGATTGCCTTTAGGGGTGTCTAGAAATCTTTGACGTTACTTGTACCAAGTCGATGGTGCTTCAAGTGCCGTCAAAGAGGGGCTACTGTAGACACCCCAATCTGGGCTTCCAGATTAGTTTACTTTCGGTATTTGATTCCCCGATGATGAAACATATCAAGAACACCCCAGGAATGTTGAGTGTTTGAGCTTTTAGTGTTTGCAAAAACCCTTGAACATAACCTAGCCGAAACCACTTCAAAAAGCCAAAAGCCCAACTGGCACGCGTTGGTTGAGAACCAGCGCGCGCGGGTCAAATTGACAGGTGTTGGTCAATAGTCAAAGTTTGACCATTAACCCATGCACGTGTTGGTATGACCCACGCACGCCAGGGTGCAACACGCGCGGGCTGGTCACAACCTGTCCCCATCACCTTTATCAGCTGGGAAGCTTAGCCACCAAGCAGCCCTCAGCCACCCTCGTGGACTGGCTGAGCTCCTCTCTTTGCACCAGACCAAACTCTCCCTTTTCTTCTATATATACCCCCCATTGTTCTCTATCAAAAGGGTTAGCAAAAATGATTCAAGTTTTGTGAAAGGCTTACATCCTAAGCACCCTTAAGAATCTTCTTCCACCTCAAATACCTCAAACAACCTCAACTCAACTCAACTCAAAGTTCAAACACTTTTCAAACCTCAAAGACCAAAGGTACAGCTTACCTTAGTCCTGCTCTCTATTCTGATCCCTGAGGGGGGCTGGCAAGGTCAAGGCTGGTAATCAATACCAGTCATGGCCCTGAAGCTGGCAAGGTTTCAAAACCGTAGTAGCAAAGACCCGTGCGCGCCAGTCCCACATACGCGTGTGCCACTTTGTGGCTGCATGTGCAGGACAGCGTGGGGACGGGTGCCTTGTTATTTTATGTCCTACTTAGTATACAAACCACTATAAGCATTCTAACAACCAGTTTACTGCTTTTCTTAGTTTAAACTGCTAGTTTTAGTTCAATTTGTATTTCTGTTGTAATGGAATAACCCTGGGATCTTTCTGGACTTGTCCCAAAGCCCAGGATGAGCAAAACCAAACTTTGGAAGGTTGGCTCATACCCGCGCGCGCTAGGGCTCATACCCACGCGCTAGGGCGCAATCCGCGTGCGGAGGTCCACCTCCGGCCAGTGAGTAGCCTTTGCATGGGTAACTCGGCCTTTGGCCATTATTTTATCCCCACACTGTTTATGGGTTGCTTTGTTAGTTTGTAGGGCTTTTTAGCCTTTAAACTATATATTATGCTTACTATAAACTGCTTGGTTTGCCCTGGGTGAGCACTGGTCCTTCCAGAGCCCAGAGGAGGATAAAAATAGAGGCTGTGAGCAAATAAAGGACGCGCGCGCAGGTTTGAATCACATGCAGTGATCCGCGTGAACTGGATCAGTGCATGTAGACTCTTTCTTGTGCACATCAATTCAATACAGTGCGTCAGGTTTGCTTTGCTAAACAGAACCTGGGCTTTATCCTATTTACTGCTTTTGCATCTACGCTATCTATCACATCTTGCAAACCATTACAGTTTTAATCCCCGATTAACTATTCCCCCGCCCTAATTGGTTAAAAATCGATTAATAAAAGAAGAATCGCAAAAGTTTTCACAAAATGCCTAAGTAGAGACCGATCTCCGGATTGGGCGAGTGGGATGCCTTAAAACTCTTCCCCTCTCGTAACCTGGCTCCCGAACCCAGATATGGTTATGACGGACTGGTGCCTTCAATTTTTCAAATCAAAAAGCGCGGCAAGTGCTTCGAAATATGGTTCCTTGGGTGTCGGACCTTCAAACCCGAGTGGCGACACTGTATTCCGAGCGTTTGCCATCCGCGCTCGCGCTCCCTCGACCTGGGCTCTTGCATTTTAGAAAGGAACGAAATCCTTTTTAAGGGCATGCTGTCCACACATACATATCACTGCAAGCATGCTAAAAACTAATTTACTGCTTTCCTATGTTAAAACTGCTAGTTTGTATTTCAATACTTATCTTTGTTCTCTTAGGACACCAACTGAGGTATATCTGGACATGTCCTAGAGCCCCAGTCATGTGAGAACAAGTACTGGAAAATAGCATGGATGGGCGCGCGCAAGTTCCCCATCCGCTAGCGCTTGTGCTCTTGTTCCAGTGATTTTCCAGTTTGTTGCTCTTGCATGGGTGACTTGGCCGTAGGCCACTATTTTGTCCCCACACTGTTTATGGGGTGTTTTGTTAATTTGTTAGGCTTTTCAGCCTTTAAACTGTGAGCTGTAAATTCTATAAACTGCTTGGTTTGTTCTGGGTATGCACTGGTCCTTCCAGAACCCAGAGGAGGATAAAAACAGAGGCTGTGAGAAAAGCAAACCGCGCGCGTGTGTTCCCTATTGGCGCGCGTAGGTTGGAACTACGTGCAGTGGCATTGGTCAGTGCAGGCAAGTTTCTTCCTGCGCATGACCAATATGGGACAGTGCATTGGGTTTGCTCTTCTGGACAGAACCTGGTTTTACCCTATTTACTGCTTTTGCATCCATGCTATGTTTATCACATCTTGCAAACTGTTATAGCTTTAATCCCCATTAAACTGTTTTCCCGCCCTAATTGGCTAAAAATTAATTAAAAAGGACGAATCACAATATTTTCACAAAATGCCTAAGTAGAGACCGATCTCCGGATTGGGCGAGAGGGGAGCCTTAAAACCCTTCCCCTCTCGTTACCTGGCTCCCGAACCCAGATATGGTTATGACGGACTGGTGTCTTCACTTTTTCAAATCAAACAACGCGGCATGTGCTTTGAAATACGGTTCCTTGGGTGTCGGACCTTCAAACTCGAGTGGTGACTCTGTATTCCGAGCGCTTGCCCCATCTGCTAGCGCTCCCTCGATCCGAGGGCCTCTTGTAAAAAGGAACGGAATCCTTTTTAAGGGCACATTGCCCACACACTTAATCATGCTTCTCCAAAATCTATGTATTTTAGATTATTTTCAGCTTTCAAAAATATTTAGAATTTCAATATCTATATATTGATAGAAATTTTTCACAAACACTAACAACTTTTGAAACGTTAATCCCAATATTTTTGGTACACACAATTATTCATTTTTTTTACCACATCTATTGTTATGAGTTTATGTGCAAAATGTAACGAATTTACATACACGTGCTATAAATTTGATGTTAATCCGACAACAGATACGTATCATGCACCATTTGACATAGAAATCAGCATACACAAATAAATGTGTGGCTTAGATTGATTCTAGGTCTCTACTGCACCATTTAAATTTGAGCCACTATTTTTTGTAATTGTTTTTGGCTCTTTCAGGTATTTCTATCTCTTCGTTTTATAATAAACAGAATTAATTTTGTTAGGCTTCACCCACGTGTGAATTTATCGAGAGGGTGCTTGGTAATTATTTGCGTTTAATTATGGTATATTTGGTTTTGGTTAGAGAATCGATTCCTATGGCAAGTTGGAAGAGTTCCATACTTGGTGGTATAACTCTGTTGGAAGAGTTTCCTTCTTGGAGTGTTTTCTAGTCAGAATAGGAAAGGGGATCTTTCCAAGCTTATAAATATCAATGGGATATTAGGTATTTTATATATGTGTGAGACATACACAATTGGTGAGGGCAAGACAGGAAAAGTATATTGTGAGAGTTAGGAAGAGATAAAAAAATATTAGTGAGTGTGGGCTTGGAGATTAATATTTTTCTATCTCATTATACTCGATCAATATAGTAAAGCCTCTAGCTCTTTTGTTTGTAGAGTAGGTAATGAGAACATAAATCATGTATTCTTTGTTTTTCTTTGTGCTTGTTTAATTTTGTGACGTGCTTCCATTGTGGCGAGGGACTAATATCCCAACAACTGGTATCAGAGCGAAAGGTTGGAACACAAAATTACCACACAGAAGGAAGAGACGAGATGGCTGGGAAAGGCACAGGATTTGCGGTTGAACTTTTTAATGGCAACAACGATTTCATTAAATGGCAGCAAAGGGTGAAGAATATATTAATGAAGGAGGGCTTAGTGAAAGATCTCAAAAAGATGTCCGAAAAACCGGAAGAGCTGTCTAATAGCAAGTGGACTGATATGAGGAAATTGGCGAATAGCACGATTCAATTATTTCTCGGGAACACGCCACTGCTGGAGGTTATCAATGAGACAGGATCCAACAGAGCTTTGGGACAAGTTGGAGAGTAGGTACAAGTCCAAATTAGCATAAATGCTACAAGCATCCCAGTCTACACCCAATCTGTCGACCATCCCACTTGGGTGGGATCTGGAAATGGCAACTTTACCATCTCTGCTGCTTATGATATTATTAACAAAGATGTTCTAGACTTGAAAGATTTGAAATGGTTTTGAAAACTTAAAATGCCAGAAAAATTTAAAACCTTTGTGCGGATTATTCTTCATAATAGCCTTCCAACCAATCACCTTCGGGCCAGAAGAGGTATTGCAACTTCGGACCTATGTCCAAGATGCAGTACCTATTCTGAGAGCATCAATCTTTTGTTTAGGGAATATAACAAAGCTAAGGAGCTTTGAAGACACATTTCCTTTAGCCATTTATTGGGAGGGGACATGAATACTCCAATCCAAGAATCAATGGATTTCTCTTAATATGAGAAGCAATAGACTTGCAGGATATGGTAATAATATTCCTTGGCACATCATGTTTATCACTTCGCGCGCTATGGCATCTATGGAAAGATCGAAACAAAAAAAGCTTTGATAACATTGGCATCCCACCTTTAATTTGTTAGTGCCAGGAATATTATTGCATATGCCCAAGAAATTGTGGATGCTTTCAAGTCCCCTCTCACTGGTAGGAACATGTCTAAACTCGTGGTCTAACCCAACTGCAGGAAATATTAAGCTGAATATGGATTGCTGCTAGTATGACTCTAATGGAATATGAGGGTTTGGAGGCTTATTAAGAAACCACTTGGAAGATTGGATCATGGGATACTATGGCAAGAGAAGCTTTAATTCAAGCTTGGAGGCAGAGCTATGGAGCATACACAAGGGACTGGAAATTAATCATATTAGAAAGGAAGCTGGAAAATGTGAAGATCGAATCAAACTCACTCGTAGCGGTGAACCTCATCACGGAAGGAAACCCAGGCAATCACCCCTAGAGTGTGCTGATCAATGAAGCTCATTTTTTATTGGTTCAGACTAACACTACGATTGGGCACATTCCCCGTTCAGCTAATCAATGTGTTGACCACCTTGCTAGGTTGGGATCGAAGCTGAACACACAGAAGATCTTGTGTTTGTTATGGACATGCCTACGCGATGAGAGAATTTGTAATTAGAGATAGCCTGAATATCAGGCAAGTGCTAGATTAGGTTGTGAGCTCATATGCTCAGTCGCCCAAAAACTTTGTTTGTACTCTTAATGTGGTACTCTCTTTCATAAGTTTTATTGAATTTCCGTTTGATCGAAAAACAAGTCCAAATTATTGACAAATCGATTGTCTTTGAAGAAGGAGTTGTATACACTAAAAATGTCAGATGGCGCGAATTTTTGGACCATCTGGATGAGTTTAACAAGTTGGTGACTGACTTGGAAACCATTGGTGCGAAGATTGCGGCGGAAGATAAGGCTATCATCTTATTGGTCACCATGCCTTCTTCGTATGAGCATCTCAGAACTACTCTGATATATGGCAAGGATACCATTGAGATTGATGTTGTTGTGGCTACTCTTATTTCGCATGAGCCAAAGTGGAAGAAGGATTTTTTTCACATTTGAGAATGTCTTTTGCGACGAAAAATTTCGTCACAGATTTATTATATTGGCGACGAAATTTTTTGTCACCGATGGGTCACCTTTGACAAGCCAAAGGGAATAATTTGTGACGAAATTTTGTCTTCAAATAGCACAATAGGTGACGAAGAAAATTTCATCACCAAGTCATTTTTCCATGATGAAAATTTGTGTCGCCAAAAGGTACTATAGGTGAGGAAAAATAGATTTCGTCACCATAGGAATCCTCAACAACCTTTAGTTGACAAATTAAATAGATCTCGGGTATGTTAGCATAAGCCACCCGAGAACTACACTCAAAGGAAGACAAGAAGCCTACCAAGACACCACTACAAAAGCAAAAATTACAAGACAACCCTACAAGTTACCTCAAAAAAAACAAACTCCAAAAAGAAACACAACTAAGCCCAAAACACATGTCAACCCCCAAAGTTTAAATTTCAGAGAGAGATGCATCTCCCCTGAAGTCCTCGTCATTCTCCAATCCCACGACTTCCTCCAAAATCATCAAGAGCACTGAACCTCTCTGCTAAATCGACCTCCTCCATTTCAACAATTTTCTTTAAATTAAAACTTCTCCCCCTCTAAATTTAACACCCACTGTGGCCCCTATATCCATCGCCATACAAGCTCTCTTAGAGAGAATGGAGTTCCTATGCCGGATGTCTTCGGAAGATAAAGAAAAAGAGGGGACTTTCTTACTTCGATCTACAATTCACTATGTCAGCCTTAACTCCAAGCTAAGAAAGAAGCTTCTTCTTACTAATCTTCCTCGTCGACCTTTCCCAATCTCCGTTCCATTTTATGGATAGCATCAATGGATGATCTATCTCCATGAGAGTTATTTCCACCTCTATGATGTTTAATGACCGTAAAGCTCTCAGGATTGGAGGAGAGAGACCATTCACCCCATCTCCCACTTGAGAAACAAGTGCATTACCCCCCAAAGGTAAAGAACACCCCATCTCTAAGGATTGAGCTGCTGCTGTTGCTTTGTTTGGATGTTACCTGGCTTGTTTCGGTTGTTGATTGGTTGTGCACGTTTTTGCTGGGAAGCTTAGGATGCTTTGGAAGGCTAGTTGCTGCTGTTGTTTTACTAGCTTTGGAAAGGATTGTTGTTGGCTGGTTGTACTTTTGTTTCGTTTTGCCTTATCATTAATTCAACCATTGTTGGATGTTTTATTTTGGTTTATCACTTTGCTTCGTATATCAATATCATAAAGCGGGGGTACTCCTTTCTTTTTTGTTTCTCTCGATGTATTTTGCCGATTAAAAAAAAAACTACTAATGCAACTTGCCTACACGCTGATGAATGTCCACAATTCATAAACGGCACATTTTTATTTATGGACATTACTATTCCCATGAAATATAGACAACAAACCATCCACCGGAAAAAGTCAATCGCTACTATCAAACCTCCACCAATGGAGGGACAAACCTCAACAAAAGGGAGGACAACCTCCACAAAGGGAGGGAAACCTAAAACTAAAACAGAAAATAAAACTATAGAAAGGAAACACACTAAGGCTATGTTTGGTAACACTGCCACTTTTCTGTTTCCTGTTTTCTATTTGCTGAAAGCAGTTTTTACTTTTCCTAAAAAAAAGTGAAAACAGAAAACATGTTTGTGTTAACCTGTTTTTTTTTTTAAATCAATTTCTGAAACTAGTTTTTACTTTTTCCAAAATGGTCTTTCTTGCAATTTCTCCACTAGCTCTCAAACTATACAGGGGGAGAGAGACACTACAAGAAAAAACACTTTTGGCGACCAACTTTTGGTGACCAAAGTATTTTTTGTCCCTGATTGTCACCTTTTGGCGACTAAAATATTTTTTGTCGCCAATCATAGACATTTGCCGACCAAATTCAATTTTGTCGCCGATTGTGTGGACCTTTGGCGACTAAAACATCCTTAGTCGGCGAAGGGCTACCTTTTGGCTACCAAATGTCATTTGGTTGCCGAAAACAAACAATTCGCGACCAAAAAATAGTCGGCAAAGAGAACCATTAGGCGACAAAAATATTAGTCGGGGAAAGCTACCAATCGGCGACTAAATTATTTTTTGTCGCCGATTGTGTGGACCTTTGGCGACTAAGATATCTTAGTCGAGGAAAGTTACCATTTTGCTACCAAAGCAAATTTTGTCGCCGAAAATTTATATATTTTATCATAATAAACTTATATATTTATTCCATCATCATCATATTTTTTGTCCGATTATTTGTCTACCAATTCTGCTGATTGGCTGCAGGTGGCCTATCTAGTCTACCTCCATTTGGTTTTTTTATTTCTTATATAAATAGAAGTATTACAAGTAATCAATTTGGATCTGACAAGCAAGGAAGGTGTAACAACTCCGATTTTCGGTAAATAAAAATCTCGTTGTTTATTCGATAATCATTTTAGTGACTAGATAAATCCCGTTTAAGCTTCTATAATCCATCATGATTAGGTTCATCAATAAGATCATTTTCTAAAGACAAGTGAGTTAGACCTTTTTCCTAATTGTCAAGCGTAAGCCTAGGTTATCTTTTCGACTAGAAATCCTACTTAGCGAGCCTAGTTAGCTTCTAACCTAAACCCTTGGAGATAATCTAATTAAATCATTAATCTTCCTCGAACCATTTGAACCTTTTTACCTTTTTGAACCCTTTGACCAAAAAGTCAACCATTGACCTTTGTCCATTGGTCCATAGTTGTTAGTAGAATTATTATCCATTGGATAATAGGACTAGTACTATTATATTATAGTTAAATCAATGACTAGAATCCCATGGGATTCTCCCATTAAAGAATTGGAAGAGTATCTAATATAATATTGGGTCCTAGGATTCTCTGAGTACAAATATTATATTATAAGGAGACATGTGTCAAATCGGAGCTTTATATTATAAAATTTTGACTAGATATCCACCCAGATTCTCTAGTACTTATATGAATATTATAATAGAGTACCAGTACAACCACCCCAATATAATATAGAGGTAGAAAACATGTGTCAAATTCATTATTTAATTAGGAAAATCTTATTCTTTCAAATTCCCTTTAATTTATTATTAACCTTGTACTTCCAAAATCTAATTGATGATTTATATCTATATTAGTATATTATTGTAGTACAAGGGAGAGAGAGGGAGAGGGAGAGAGAGAGAGAGAGAGAGAGAATTCGGGAGAGGGAGAGAGAGAGAAACCGAGAGTGAGAGAGAGAGATAGCCGAGAGAGAGAGAGAGAGATAGGAGAGAGAAGAGCCAAGATTTGGTGTACTCTTATCAATCTTTGAAGCCTAGCCAAGTACCTAGAATTTATTAGTTTATCAACCAACACGTGCCTAATTCAATTTAGTATTAAGATAGGCATATGTCATCCTAAAATTCTAGGTTTTGTTTTATAAGTTAAATAGAACAACATGTGCCTAATTGACTTAGTTTATTGGGATATCTTGACCTAGAAGCTAGGAAAATCATCAAGGTACCAAGGTACTTATGTTCTTTCACCAATATATGTGTATATTAGTACAAGAGAAAGAGAGAGAGAGAGAGAGAGGACAGCCGAGAGAGGGAGAGAGAGAGAGAGGAAGCCGAGAGGGAGAGAGAGATAGGAGGAAGAGAGAGAGAGAGAGCAAGATATGGAAGTACTTTCTTGATCTTTCTTCTATCAAATCCAAGTTTAATATACATAGGAGTACATGCACTAAATGGAGGAAGAAGATAGGATGATGTGAGATAGATTTAGGGTACTAGATTTGCCTACAAAATCTCCTACAGACTTACCATCCAATTCCTACTCTTTCCAATCTTTGTCCTTGTAAACATATATATATATATATATGTACTTTGTACCAAGAGAGAGAGAGAGAGGGAGAGAGGGAGAGAGAGATGAAGGGAGAGAGAGAGAGGCCGGATGAGAAGGAGAGAGGGAGAGTGTGATGTGTGCTAGTGTACCATCCAAATCTAGCACCAATCTTGACCAATCTTCCTACATCATCTTGTACTACCAAAATCTAGGGTTTTTCTTGCACATGTTTAAACTAGGACAAGCAATCTAGTATTCTAACTCTTTAAGGTACTAGACAATACAAAAACCCCATAGAATAACATAGAATTTGTCCTAAAATGGAAATAAAGAAAGGAGAAGATCTTGGTAGCCTTTCATAGCCTAGGATATGACTAGATATGGAAGAAATCTTTGGGATTTGGAGAGAGAGAGAGGGCCGGCCATGTTGGAGGAGAGGGAGCCAAAGTTTTGCCTATAAATAGCAATCATTTCTCCCATTTGAACTCACACCTTTCTTTGCTCCAACTTCTCTCTAGAAAGCTTTGTATTCTTGCTTGTTCTTGAGCTTATTCTTGAGTGTTCTTCCTTGTTCTTGAGAAACTCATCCTAAGCCGCTACTAAACCACCGCTCGACCACCCTTTCGATCCAAAAAGTTGAGTACCGTAGGTCACGATTTAGTTTCGAGAGAAACCATTCTCTTTCGAAGCTAACAGAAGCCATTCCTAGACGTTACTCCGTCCAACTATCGACGTACTTCCCATAGTCGTCTCTACCGCCAAGAAGAACGGTATTTCCATATCTACTTCCCTTAATTATAATTAGAAATATATTTACTTTGAAATATAGATAATCTTTACTACTTATCCAAATATAAAGTTTACTTTAAAGTAGGCTAAGAAAATGTAGATAGTATAGCATATTGTATGCATGACTCAAATTGATTAGAGTAAGGATAAAGGCATGTTCACATAGATTTTCTAATCGACACCTCTCGCAAAAACATAGAATCCTTATCGACACTATTCTGATATATGCATTGCAATTCAATAAACATATGCTGTTTTGAACATCTTGAAAGAAAGAATGAACTTTGAAGGTTAACGTCGTGGCTTAACTTTAAGAAATTGTATTTCGACCGTTTAGATAAACTAGACTTGATATGTGCTTACTTGCATTACTTGTGGTTGTTTTTAAGTAAGGCATAAGTGATTATCACTCCAAAGGCGTCCGCACATGTGATGCTTTACGAATAATTGAGCATGCTATATTAAATAGAGTTGGATGATCTTGCTAGTTTAGTTTCAAGATTTCTACGAAAGTCCTACCGCGGAGTCTATGCATGAGAACGAGACACGAAAACCAAAGAACGATAGAAACATGACACCTAGGGTGTGGTTAAAGGCATGGCCTTGGTAAAATATTTTTGAAATTACATAATGACCATTTTTGGGAGTCATTATGTGTGTGTGTGTGTGCGCGCCAATGGGAACCCTGGACGGCGGAACCATTGTGAGGATACTCGAGAACCCGGAACGGCGGAATCGAGGTTGGGTGTGTGGCTTGGTTATCCGTGGAGAGGAGCCAATGCTAATGTGTGCCAATGGGAACCCGGGACCGCGGAACCATTGTGAGGATACTCGAGAACCCGGAACGACGGAATCGAGGTTGGGTGTGTTCCAATGGAAATCCGTGACGGCGGAACCATTTGTGAGGCTGTGTGTGTTTTAAAAACCTCAATGTGGCCGGACTTGCCCATTGTGTGGTGTGCGTGTGTTAAAAATGTGATTTTCGAAATGTAATTTGGAAGTGTTAACAAAGTGGAAAAATGATGACACGGTCTACGATGAGTCGCGTAGGAGAAACACGAAAAGACATGACACCAACATTAGAAAGATAGCGAACGCGGATGTGTTATTGCTTAAATTACTTTAATGAATGAGCATGTGTAATTGTCTATGTGAATTTATGGTTATAAGTAAGGATTAGTGGGTACGGTTTATCTATTGAGTTTTGTAAGCTCACGGTGTTGCCTTTGGTGACACTGACATATTATATTGGTGGCGACGCTGGTATAATGTGTCAGACCTTATAGACGAACAGGGTGAGATGTACACTGTGGAGGCTTTCGGAGCCGAAGAGCTAGCTAGGATGGAAGAGCAGGCGGAGCTGTAGTTAGGAACCCTAGTGTGGGCAGCATGCCCTCGGAGAAGGGGATTCCGTTCCCCTTTCCGACGAACTTTCCGGGGCAAGGGCCCTCGCGGGAATCGAGGGAGCGCGAGCAGAGAGGCAAGCGCTCGTAAAATACAGAGTCGCCACTCGGGTTTTGAAGGTCCGACACCCAAGGAACCGTATTTCGAAGCACCTGCCGCGCTATTTGATTTGAAAAAATTAAGGAACCAGTCCGTCATAACCATATCTGGGTTCGGGAGCCAGGTTACAAGAGGGGAAGGGTTTAATGGCACCCCTCTCGCCCAATCCGGAGATCGGTCTCTACTTGAGCATTTTGAAAATATTTACGATTCTTCTTTTATTAACCAGATTTTAGCCAATTAGGGCGGGGGAACAGTTAATCGGGGATTAAAACTGTAACACGTTTGGCAAGATGTGATAAATAGCATGGATGGATGAAATATTAAGGAAATAAATGAGACAAAGTTCAAAATATCAATAAAACACCAAAACAGTGCTTGGTGTGATTTTGTCACACACTGTGGCCAGCTTGCATGCATGGAACAACCTGCATGCAAGCGAACCGTGGCGACAAATCCACACACTCGCGCGAGCGTTCGTGTTTCACCAATAGTTTGAATTTTATCCCCTTCTGGGCTCTGGAATGACCAGTGCACACCCAGGAGGCAAACCAAGCAGTTCATAAATACTGGAAAATAATTAATTATTACATGCCAGCAGAAACAAATGGGAAAACAGCCCCTAAACAGTGGGGGAGATAAGCAGAGGCCTAAGGCCTAGTTGCCCATGCAAGGGCCGTCTCTGGAAATCAGTGAACCATCGCGCGACAGAGTGGAACACTCGCGCGAGGGTTCTGACTGGACTTCCAGGAATCGCTTTACATGCTTGGGGCTCTGAGACATGTTCAGAGATATCTCAAGGGCATTCCAGACTGACTGAAGCAGCAAGCAAAGGACAAGACCACTTAAAACTAGTTTAGCCATGCAAGGGCAGCCACTGGAAATCAATGAACCGTCGCGCGACAGAGTCAAAGACTCGCGCAAGGGTTTCGATTGTACTCCCAGGAGTTGCTTTACATATTTGGGATCCTGAGAAATTCAGGAAAGTCCCCAGAGCAAACAGACTGACTAAAACAAAGAACTAGGAAACTGGACTTGTTTTTATCATGCATAACAGTGATCTATATATGGAGATAAAGACCAAAACACAGATGACCATGAATGAAACAAGGAATAACCAGCTTCCCTTCCCCACGTGGACCATTCTCTTGCAGACAGAAACGTCGCGCGAGTGTTTGGGTCCATCGCGCGAGGGTTTGGCTGGTTACAGATTCTTGTAACTCTGCTGACTTTAGGGCCAGGACTGGTATTGATTACCAGCCTTGGCCCTGTCAGCCCCCCTCAGGGATCAAGACAGGAACAAGCAATTTTTATACCTTTGCTTGATTGGCTTTTGCATGGATTGAATAGAGTGATGTAGCCTTGTAAGGGAGTGTAGTGGATTTGAAAGACTAGGAAGTGGTTAAGGTTAGTGACTTTGTGCTAGATTTGATAACCTTGTAACTTGGTGACTTTGTTTGTAACCTTTTTTTCTAACCCTTAGCATGGAAGACCAATGGGAGTATTTATAGGGAGAGTGAGTGGACAAGGTGGTGGCAAAAGATGGCTTTGCAACCAGCCAACAAGGCTGGTCACAACTTGGTGGAGAAGCTAGCCACCAAGGTGAGTGGGGGTGGTTGTGAGGGTGTGAGAGTGAGCCTGCCAGAACGCTGTTCAGCCAGAGAAAATGGGGTTCCAGCCCATGTGGGCCTGATGATCACTAAATCCAGCTGGACAAGGGTGATGGGGACAGGTGGAACCATCGCGCGAGGGTTTGGAACCATCGCGCGAGGGTCAACAGTCAACCTTTGACTTTGACCAACACCTGGCAAGCTGACTATCGCGCGAGGAACAAGAAGTATCGCGCGACGGTCAAACTTCGGTTAGGGTTTTGACTGAGGGTTTTGAGGGTTTAAAAAGGGTTCAAAGGGTTCAAGAAGAGTTCCAAATCCAATCCATTCCTCATTCAAGCCTGTTTGATCCGATCTCATCATCGGGGAAACAAGAAACTGAAAAATAAAGTAAAACAAACGGGAGACCCAGATTGGGGTGTCTACACCTAGTTCCTTTTCCTTTTGAATAAAATGTACTCCTTAGTGAGGTTAACAATGTAATAATGAGCCAGACTCTGTTTGAATTATTAATAAAATGATTAATTAACGAACCCGAAAATGGGGGCGTTACAACTTGGTATCAAAGCTTTAGGTTCAAAACCTCGGCCATGGGTAGAATGGGTAGAACCACGAGATAGTTGACCTTAGCACAGACGTGAAATTGAGTTTAAGTTTACCGTCCCAAATTGGGTGGAATTTCGTCAAAACGATCCTTGGATTGAAGCAAGGTGTGGAAATTGCCAGTACCCCGAGCTGGGAATTCCCGAACAATTGGATGATGACTTAAATCAATAATCGAATGTGGAACTTAGAAATTTGAAAACTTCCTATTTAGATTAAACCCCGTCTTAAAACATTACTAATTGAGGTTTAAAATTTTCCTTGTAGATGGAGCAACCAAACCCTTACCAATATGATCTGATGCATGAAGTCCAACAACTTACAAACACCCTAAGAGTCATGACCAATCAACTGGTGGACGATCCCTACTTTCCTCATGCCTTTCCATACATCACACTTTATTACCATGAACACGGTGTCTTACCGGAACCCGATTTTGAGGTAGGAGATGAGGTAGACGCAATACCCACTCTAGTCCAAATAGAACCATTTCTCAACCCACCTATAGAGGAAGACCCCGAAGAAGAACCCATGGAATTCAATGACCCACCCGAGAACGAAGCCGATTGGCAGTACTTAATGAATGGACCAAATCTGGACTTACCATCTGACGATGAAGAACTACCCGACGAAGAGGAGATAGAGATTTGGAAAGAGGACTTCCTGGATTTCAACATCGACCCCGGCGATGTACCACCGCCACCCTTTGAGACCAACATAGGCGCATACAAGGCCCACTTTCCATCCGTCTTCTAGGTCCATTAGAAGGACATGTCATAAGTAGGATTGATATTGTAGTAAGGACTTGGGCTAATATAAGCCATCTTTGATGTACTTGCTTCGTTGATGAAATAGAATCGTTTACTTCTTTTTAGCTTATGATCACTATTTACGAGTATACCTGTGCGTGATTGTTCTCACACCCATAAGTCTAATATATATTTTTCCTTATTGTAGATATGGATAGCCGTACTTCTGTTGTCCCGACTACTGTTGCGGACCTGGTACTTTACAAGGCCATACTAGCACCCGGGAGCCTTACCCCTATACCCCACTTGGGTATATGTGACCTCGAGACTGGATTCCAAATGTACGAGTTTTTCGTGATGGCACCCCTTACCAATAAGGACCGACTCAAAGAGGTGGAGGAGCTGGCCAAGGAGGTGCGTCGAAAGGGAGAGCATTGGCTCGAAAAGAGGGAGAAGGAGTGGAAGGAACAATTGAGGGAGCACTTTGGACTCACACCACCTAGTCAGTAGTATGGTAGTATTAGATTAAGGTCGCGGTAGTGTTAGTTGCACTTGTGGCACTCGTAGACTAACCAAACCATGTGATACGAATTATGTAGTAGGAATTGTGTGGGATCATTTCAATTTGTACTAGGAAAACTGCTTTGTGTTTTATGTTGTAGTAGAATTCTATGCTTAGGTTGTGTGGGCACACGCCCCGAAAACTCCCACGTTTTAGTGTATGAAAATTTCGGGTGCGCCCTATCTCGCGGAAAGCGCGGCGAAACGCTTCGCAGATCAGAGAGTCACCACTCGGGTTTTGCGGAGAGTACCCAAGAAACCGTGGTTTTGAAAATGTTTTGAATTGCATTTGTTTGAGTTTGAAAAAGGCTTGTAGACTGGTCCGTCGTCACCTTTGAAATCCGAGGTTCGGGAGCCAGGTTAAGAGAGGGGAAGGGTTTTATGGCACCCCCTGTCGCCCAATCCGGAGATCGGTCTCTACTCAGGCATTTTATAAAACATTTGCATTTCTCTCTTTATTTGATCATTTTCTTAGCCAATTAGGGCGGGGGAACAGTTAATGGGGATTAAAACTGTAACACATTTGCAGTTTATATACAAGAATATATGACAAAATGTTTATGGATGATTGATGTTTGATCTAATCAAATATGATAGATTGAGAACAAGCTACTGTGAACGTTTTGAACAGACTAGAGCACACTAACTGTGCGGTGGTGCACACAGAAGCAAGCCCGTATGCACTGGCCGAGCCACTGCATGCAGCCCTGACTTGCGTGCGCCACACCACAACTGGCGTGCGCCGGTAAGCTCAAGTTCACAGCTTCTGTTATCAACCCTCTAGGCTCTGGAAGGGACCAGTGCACACCCAGGACAAACCACGCAGTTGATATAGATTACTAAGCTATTACAGAGAGATTAAAGGGTTAAGAAGCCACCAAATGAACAGAAATCCCCTTAAACAGTGAGGGGAGGATGATCAAAGGCCTGGATGGAAGATCCATGCAAGGGCCAAGCCACTGGAGGCTAGACCACTACCGTACGCCAGTAGTGTATGGCCGTACGCCAGTTGTGCCTTTGCTCCAATGCTTTGGCTTTGCACCATCTGGGCTCTGGAACATGACCAGAAGGCTCCCAGAGGCCAAGCTACAGCAGGATACAGATGGAAGAGAAAGCAGTTCTAAAAGACAGTAAGCAAGAGATTGATTTTAGCATGCAACAGGGTGATCAGAACATAAATAAAGCAATAAAACAATGATCCATGGTCCCCATGCCAGTTTTGCACGTACTGCCATGACTGGCGTACGGCTCATACTACTGGCGTGTGCCACTATTCACTGCATACGATTTTGAAACCTTGCCAGCATTAGGGCCAGGACTGGTATAGATTACCAGCCTTGACCCTGCTAGCCCCCCTCAGGGGTCAGAATAGAAGACAGGAGCAAAAGGTATTATACCTTTGCTTGTGAGTTTGGAAGTAAGATTGAGCTTGAACTTGAAGTTTGAGGGTTTGAGAAGTGAGTATGGAGTATTATGGACTGGACACTCTTCTCCTTGCCTTATCTTTCAATGGATGAAAGAGAAAAGAGAAGGGAAAAGAGGATGGCCAAGGCTTTGGCTTCCTTAATGTTGCTAACCCCTTGCAAACAAATGCAAGGGGGGTATTTATGGAGGAGAGAGACTGAAATCAGTTGGGGCTTAAGGGCTTGTTTGGTGGCTTAAGGGAGGAGTAAGCCTCCCATGCATTAAATGCATGGGACTCGGATTGAAAGGTGGTGTGGTGGTAGAGGGAACAGGAGGACGGTCTTCAGCCACCAGAGGACTGCTGGCAGACGCCAGGTGGCGTCAAAACTCCCGCGTGCTCAGCTGGAATAAAGTTGATTTGACTGGCTCTGACTGGCGTACACACCTTGTTAGTGGCGTGCGCCAGTATCTGGGGATGACTGACACGTGGCGGAGCTTCCAGCGCACGCTAGTCATCTACCAGCGTACTCCAGTAGGGTTTTGCCGAGGCTATTTGGTTCTGGCTTGAAGGTTTTGACAAAGGGTTCGAAAAGGTTTGGATGAGGTTCGGGACGCTCAAAACTCAAACTCTTCAACAAACTCGGTATGTTCTCGACCTTAATCATCATCGGGGAATCAAAGACCGTAAATAAACTAATCTGGAAAGTCCAAAATAGGGTGTCTACAGGTTGTAATCCTTGCTTATCTATGAAAAAGTTTGCCTTATATTAAGAAATAATTCTGCATCCTGCTTAAATTATTGCTTTCGATCTTAGGAAGAAAACGAATTACGAAAAAGAAAATTAATCGTTAGGCTAAACCTCCCCCTTTATAATTTTTACTCGTAGATGGTAAACCGACGAAGTGGATTAGAATACGAGGCCAGAGAATCCTCTAACGCAAACGCTAACCTCAACCTAACCCAAATCATGCAAGCATTCGTGGCTGCTTTGAATGCCAACCGCCGAAACCCTAACCGCGATGACGAACCTATGAACCGAACTCGAGCAATGAACGAATTCTGCAAACGTCGACCCCCGACTTTTAATGGAGATACTAACCCTACCATCGCCGAAATCTTGCTGAAAGAAGTCAAGGTGATCCTGGACACCTTGGTGATTACCCGCGATGGAGATCGTGTAGCCTTAGCCACGTACCAACTAAAGGGAGAAGCCCGTTACTGGTGGGACTTGATGGAGGCAACCCATGCCATAGCCACCATGACCTTTGCCGAATTTGAAACCTTGTTTCTTGACAAATATTTCCCCACACCCATTCACCTAGCCAAGGAACAAGAATTCATGAACCTGAAGCAAGGAACAATGACCGTAACCCAGTACGCGGCCAGTTCGAGGAGTTGTCCCGTTATGCCCCAACCGCCGTGGCGACGGAAGATAAGAAGGCGAGAAGATTCGAGTGGGGGCTGACAACTGCTCGAAGGGCCGTAGTAGCACAAGCCTTTCCCACCTACTCTGGTGTGGTGAAGTGTGCTCTTCGACTGGAGAGTGAGGAGACTGATTTCAAGACTCGATGGAGAAAAGCGACCGGCAATACCGGTGGACCAATTCGAACCCAAGCGGTCAGTAGCAACCGTGGTCCTTACCCTACCAAACCCTTTGCCTTGTCTCAAACCAACCAAGCTTGGAGGACTACTGCACCAGGACGCAGTGTACCGCAGAAGGGTGGCCAAAATAGGGCGACAGTGCAGTGCTTCAACTGTCAGGCCATAGGCCATTACAAGCGTGAATGCCCTCAACCTCTGAAGGAGAGAATTGGAAGCTTTGGAGCCCAAAGGACTCAAAACCTTGGAGCAGTCGGTTCTGTGAAGCAGAATCCGGGAGGCCCACTGCAGCAGCACACCGGGCAAAACCAAGGCAAACAGCCCATAGGAACCCAGCATAGCACTGGAGGGCGCATATTTGCACTACAGACTGAGGAGCAAGAATCGGATCCCTCTGTGATCCAAGGTACGCTACTATTATATAGTACGTGTGTACAAGCCTTGTTTGATTCCAGAGCGTCTCATTCTTTTATATCGATTGCCTGCGTTACTGCTCTAGCACTAGAAACGGAACCCCTTAAGTCAAGTACGAAAGTAGCTTCGCCATTGGGGGGTAGTAGAACTGTTAGTCTAGTGTGTATAGGGTGCGAATTAGAAGTAGCCAACTTACGCTTAACCTGCGACCTTAGAGTGATCGACATGGCGGACTTCGACGTAATCTTGGGAATGGACTGGCTATCCGCACACCGAGCAGTCATAGACTGTCATCAAAAGACGGTGACGGCATACACCCCTAATGGAACTCGTTTCTGTTTTAAGGGGGATAGACAAGTAGCGAGTCTATTGACGAAGAAATCTAGGTGGCAGAATCAACTATTTGGATGGCTAGCTAGTCTCCAAATGGAAGAAACTGACAGGATGGATATGGGATTACCACACATCGTTTGCGAGTACGCCGATGGTTTCCCTGAAGAACTTCCTGGTTTACCACCACAGAGAGAGGTAGACTTCTCTATAGAACTCCAACCGGGAATAGCCCCAATCTCCATGGCACCATACCGTATGGCCCCCGCAGAGTTGAAAGAGCTCAAGACCCAATTGCAAGAGCTGTTGGATAAAGGATTTATCAGGCCGAGCACATCACCATGGGGAGCACCTGCATTGTTAGTGAAGAAGAAAGAAGGAATGCTTCGACTGTGCATCGATTATCGGAAGTTAAACCAAGTCACGGTCAAGAATCGATACCCTTTACCTAGAATCGATGACCTATTCGACCAATTGAGAGGAGCGACCTGTTTCTCAAAAATCGACCTCCGATCAGGTTACCATCAACTTAGAATCCGAGATGGATATCTCCAAAACCGCTTTCTGCACCAGATATGGACACTACGAGTTTGTAGTAATGCCATTTGGGCTGACAAACGCACCGGTCGTATTAATGTGTCTCATGAACAAGATTTTTCAACCCTACTTAGATAAGTTTGTAGTGGTGTTCATTGATGACATCTTGATATACTTCGCCAATAAAGAGGAGCATGAAGGACACCTTCGGATAGCGCTACAAGTACTCCGAGATAGCCAACTTTTTGCCAAAGCAAGTAAATGCGAGTTTTGGCTAGAAGTGGTTAAGTTCTTGGGTCACGTAGTATCCAAGGATGGAATAGCTGTGGACGAAAGTAAGGTTGAGGCAGTGCTAAATTGGAAGCAGCCAACCTCCGTCTTTGAAATCAGGAGTTTCCTAGGATTGGCTGGATACTACCGAAGATTCATACCAGACTTCTCGATTCTCGCCAAACCTATGACGAGACTCACTCAGAAAGGAGTGAAGCTGGATTGGAATGAAGCCTGTGAGAAATCTTTTCAGGAGTTGAAAAAGAGGCTGACCAGTGCACCGATACTTATCATCCCCGAGCGAGGTGTGGATTATACCGTCTATTGCGATGCATCGAGGGATGGCTTGGGCTATGTGCTGATGCAGAATGGAAAGGTTGTGGCTTACGGATCGCGACAACTCCGACCACATGAGAAGAATTACCTTACTCATGACTTAGAATTGGCTATAGTAGTTTTCGCCCTCAAAACTTGGCGCTACTATCTGTGGGGAGAACAATTCGAAGTCTTTACTGACCACAAAAGCCTCAAGTACCTTTTCACTCAGAAGGAGTTGAACATGAGGCAGAACCAGCACTGCGCCAATAGATTTTACTAGCACAAACCTCTGAGCAAGAGTGCGAGTTCATCCGGTATCGAATCCGAGAAGGAAAGGCGCTACCAGGATGGGCGATCAAGGAAGATAATAGCATGCGATTCAAAGGAAGGGTATTCGTACCTAATATGGGAGCTATTCGAGAAGCTGTACTCCGCGAAGCTCACCATTCAAACTTCGCAGTCCACCCGGGCGGTACAAAGATGTATCACGACCTGCGGAGGACATACTGGTGGGAAGGAATGAAGAAGGACGTAGCCCGATTTGTATCAACTTGCCTTGTGTGTCAACAAGTCAAGGCTGAACATTAGAAACCCGGAGGAGACCTTCAACCCTTACCAATTCCAACATGGAAGTGGGAGCACATCTCGATGGATTTCGTAACTGGACTACCAAGGTCTGCCAAATCCAACACTGCTATTTGGGTGATCGTGGATCGACTCACCAAATCCGCGCATTTTCTGCCTGTAAAGATGACAGAAAACGTGGAACAACTGAGTCTCCTATACATTCGAGAAATTGTACGACTCCATGGAGTACCCATCTCGATTGTATCCGATAGAGACCCACGTTTCGTATCGCACTTTTGGAAGGGACTGCAGAAGGCATTGGGAACAGGTGTGAGACTTAGTACCGCCTTCCACCCTCAAACAGACGAACAAACGGAGAGGACAATTCAGACACTGGAAGATATGCTGAGAGCTTACGCTTTAGATTTTCTGGGAAACTGGGAGCAACATTTACCACTAGTCAAGTTCGCCTACAACAACAGCTATCAGGCGAGCATAGAGATGGCACCGTACGAAGCCTTATACGGACGACCCTGTCGATCCCAGTCTGCTGGACAGATGCTGGAGAAACGGGATTGATTGGACCAGACATAGTACAAGATACTACGGAGAAGATCAAGACCATCAGACAAAGGATCCAAATAGCTCAGAGCCGACAAAAGAGTTACGCGGATAAAAGGAGCCCACCATTGACCTTTGCCGTGGGAGATCACGTATTTCTGAAGATCAGACCGAAGAAGGGAGTCATTAGATTTGGAAAGAAGGGAAAGTTATCCCCACGATACATAGGACTCTTTGACATCGTGGAATAGATCGGGAAAGTTGCGTATCGCTTAGCTCTGCCACCGCAACTAGATAGAGTACATGACGTGTCTCACGTATCCATGCTCCGCAAATACCTCGCCTTACCCACTCATGTTCTCAATTGGGAAGACATCGCCATGGAAGGAGACGCGACATACGAAGAGGAACCAATAGAGCTTCAAGACCGCAGTGAGAAGATAATCCGGAACAAGACAATCAAACTGGTACGAGTCCTGTGGAAGCACAGAGGAGCTGGAGAGACCACATGGGAAAGAGAAGAAACCATGAGAGCAAATTATCCCCACCTCTTCGAATCTGAGCGTACACCTAATTTCAAGGACGAAATTGTTTAAGGGGGATAGGTTGTAACAACTCCGATTTTCGGTAAATAAAAATCTCGTTGTTTATTCGATAATCATTTTAGTGACTAGATAAATCCCGTTTAAGCTTCTATAATCCGTCATGATTAGGTTCGTCAATAAGATCATTTTCTAAAGACAAGTGAGTTAGACCTTTTTCCTAATTGTCAAGCGTAAGCCTAGGTTATCTTTTCGACTAGAAATCCTACTTAGCGAGCCTAGTTAGCTTCTAACCTAAACCCTTGGAGATAATCTAATTAAATCATTAATCTTCCTCGAACCATTTGAACCTTTTTACCTTTTTGAACCCTTTGACCAAAAAGTCAACCGTTGACCTTTGTCCATTGGTCCATAGTTGTTAGTAGAATTATTATCCATTGGATAATAGGACTAGTACTATTATATTATAGTTAAATCAATGACTAGAATCCCATGGGATTCTCCCATTAAAGAATTGGAAGAGTATCTAATATAATATTGGGTCCTAGGATTCTCTGAGTACAAATATTATATTATAAGGAGTCATGTGTCAAATCGGAGCTTTATATTATAAAATTTTGACTAGATATCCACCCAGGTTCTCTAGTACTTATATGAATATTATAATAGGGTACCAGTACAACCACCCCAATATAATATAGAGGTAGAAAACATGTGTCAAATTCATTATTTAATTAGGAAAATCTTATTCTTTCAAATTCCCTTTAATTTATTATTAACCTTGTACTTCCAAAATCTAATTGATGATTTATATCTATATTAGTATATTATTGTAGTACAAGGGGGAGAGAGAGAGAGAGAGAGAGAATTCGGGAGAGGGAGAGAGAGAGAAGCCGAGAGTGAGAGAGAGAGAGATAGCCGAGAGAGAGAGAGAGAGAGAGAGATAGGAGAGAGAAGAGCCAAGATTTGGTGTACTCTTGATCAATCTTTGAAGCCTAGCCAAGTACCTAGAACTTATTAGTTTATCAACCAACATGTGCCTAATTCAATTTAGTATTAAGATAGGCATATGTCATCCTAAAATTCTAGGTTTTGTTTTATAAGTTAAATAGAACAACATGTGCCTAATTGACTTAGTTTATTGGGATATCTTGACCTAGAATCTAGGAAAATCATCAAGGTACCAAGGTACTTATGTTCTTTCACCAATATATGTGTATATTAGTACAAGAGAAGGAGAAAGAGAGAGAGAGAGGGGACAGCCGAGAGAGGGAGAGAGAGAGAGAGGAAGCCGAGAGGGAGAGAGAGATAGGAGGGAGAGAGAGAAAGCAAGATATGGAAGTACTTTCTTGATCTTTCTTCTATCAAATCCAAGTTTAATATACATAGGAGTACATGCACTAAATGGAGGAAGAAGATAGGATGATGTGAGATAGATTTAGGGTACTAGATTTGCCTACAAAATCTCCTACAAACTTACCATCCAATCCTTACTCTTTCCAATCTTTGTCCTTGAAAACACATATATATATATATGTACTTTGTACCAAGAGAGAGAGAGAGAGAGGGAGAGAGGGAGAGAGAGGCCGAGAGACAGATGGAGGGAGAGAGAGAGAGAGAGGCCGGATGAGAAGGAGAGAGGGAGAGTGTGATGTGTGCAAGTGTACCATCCAAATCTAGCACCAACCTTGACCAATCTTCCTACATCATCTTGTACTACCAAAATCTAGGGTTTTTCTTGCACATGTTTAAACTAGGACAAGCAATCTAGTATTCTAACTCTTTAACGTACTAGACAAGACAAAAACCCCATAGAATAACATAGAATTTGTCCTAAAATGGAAATAAAGAAAGGAGAAGATCTTGGTAGCCTTTCATTGCCTAGGATATGACTAGATATGGAAGAAATCTTTGGGATTTGGAGAGAGAGAGAGGGCCGGCCATGTTGGAGGAGAGGGAGCCAAAGTTTTGCCTATAAATAGCAACCATTTCTCCTATTTGAACTCACACCTTTCTTTGCTCCAACTTCTCTCTAGAAAGCTTTGTATTCTTGCTTGTTCTTGAGCTTGTTCTTGAGTGTTCTTCCTTGTTCTTGAGAAACTCATCCTAAGCCGCCACTAAACCACCGCTCGACCACCCTTTCGATCCAAAAAGTCGAGTATCGTAGGTCACGATTTAGTTTCGAGAGAAACCATTCTCTTTCGAAGCTAACGGAAGCCATTCCTAGACGTTACTCCGTCCAACTATCGACGTACTTCCCGTAGTCGTCTCTACCGCCAAGAAGAACGGTAGATTTCCATATCTACTTCCCTTAATTATAATTAGAAATATATGTACTTTGAAATATAGATAATCTTTACTACTTATCCAAATATCAAGTTTACTTTAAAGTAGGCTAAGAAAATGTAGATAGTATAGCATATCGTATGCATGACTCAAATTGATTAGAGTAAGGATAAAGGCATGTTCACATAGATTTTCTAATCGACACTTCTCGCAAAAACATAGAATCCTTATCGACACTATTCTGATATATGCATTGCAATTCAATAAACATATGTTGTTTTGAACATCTTGAAAGAAAGAATGAACTTTGAAGGTTAACGTCGTGGCTTAACTTTAAGAAATTGTATTTCGACCGTTTAGATAAACTAGACTTGATATGTGCTTACTTGCATTACTTGTGGTTGTTTTTAAGTAAGGCATAAGTGATTATCACTCCAAAGGCGTCCGCACATGTGACGTTATGCTTTACGAATAATTGAGCATGCTATATGAAATAGAGTTGGATGATCTTGCTAGTTTAGTTTCAAGATTTCTACGAAAGTCCTACCGCGGAGTCTATGCATGAGAACGAGACACGAAAACCAAAGAACGATAGAAACATGACACCTAGGGTGTGGTTAAAGGCATGGCCTTGGTAAAATATTTTTGAAATTACATAATGACCATTTTTGGGAGTCATTATGTGTGTGTGTGTGTGCCAATGGGAACCCGGGACGGCGGAACCATTGTGAGGATACTCGAGAACCCGGAACGGCGGAATCAAGGTTGGGTGTGTGGCTTGGTTATCCATGGAGAGGAGCCAATGCTAATGTGTGCCAATGGGAACCCGGGACCGCGGAACCATTGTGAGGATACTCGAGAACCCGGAACGGCGGAATCGAGGTTGGGTGTGTTCCAATGGAAATCCGTGACGGCGGAACCATTGTGAGGCTGTGTGTGTTTTAAAAACCTCAATGTGGCCAGACTTGCCCATTGTGTGGTGTGTGTGTGTGTTAAAAATGTGATTTTCGAAATGTAATTTGGAAGTGTTAATAAAGTGGAAAAATGATGACACGGTCTAGGATGAGTCGCGTAGGAGAAACACGAAAAGACATGACACCAACGTTAGAAAGATAGCGAACGCGGATGTGTTATTGCTTAAATTACTTCAATGAATGAGCATGTGTAATTGTCTATGTGAATTTCTGGTTATAAGTAAGGATTAGTGGGTACGATTTATCTTTTGAGCTTTGTAAGCTCACGGTGTTGCCTTTGGTGACCCTGACATATTATATTGGTGGCGACGCTGGTATAATGTGTCAGACCTTATAGACGAACAGGGTGAGATGTACACTGTGGAGGCTTTCGGAGCCGAAGAGCTGGCTAGGATAGAAGAGCAGGCGGAGCTGTAGTTAGGAACCCTAGTTCCCTTTCCTTTTGAATAAAATGTACTCCTTTGTGAGGTTAACAATGTAATAATGAGCCAGACTCTGTTTGAATTATTAATAAAATGATTAATTAACGAACCCAAAAATGGGGGCGTTACAGAAGGAGCCAAGGGGATAAGTGACGTCAGTCGTCATGACAAGAATTTTATAAAATTCAATTAAGAAATCATTTATTGTTTGGCGCTTTGTTGTGAAATTTTCAAAATCCATTAAAAAAGGCTAGTCTTCTTCAAATTTTCAATATTAAAAATATGCATATATACGTATGCCTTCCAATATTCGATACAACCACAGATATCTGAATATAATAACAAAAAAATAAAAGTACTAGTGTTAAGTGAAATAAACATCCAATAGCAACCACCGCAAAAAATAAGGACCTTTGTAAGATATCTCATGCTTAAGCATATTCTTCTCATCGTGACCTCTCTTCTTCTTTTTTTCCCGCATCAGAGAAGAACATCATATATATACCGAGTTTCTAATAAGGCCGCCCTAAACTTTGCTAAGTTGCGGACTTCTCCTTTCCCGATCAAATTTTGATGATCCGAATCGTTTAATGTGTGTAGAATGTGATTTTAAGGGTTCCTGCGAGAAATCAGCAAAAAATATGACCGGGAAGTGCTTCATCTGAGCAGTTTTTTCTTGAACTGTTCAATGAAAACTGATCGGATGAAGCACTTCCCGGTCATATTTTTTGTTGATTTCTTGCGAGAACCCTTAAAATTACGTTCTGATCATATTGAACGGTTCACATCACCGAAATTTGATCGGAAAAGGGGAGGTCCTTAACTTGCTAAGTTAAGGAATCCTTTAATGGAAGCTCACTGTATATGTACATATATAGAGAGAGAGAGAGAGAGAAAGAGTACAAGGGTGTAACAAACCGAATACAAAATACAACTATGCTATCGTCTAAATGAACGTGTCTATAACATCTTCAAAATGAACATGTCTTTGTTATAATTAATTATATATAGGTACCATACATGCATTCACTTGTAGCAAAACATATATATAAACTAAATTTGTATTGTTATTGTAGATATAAACTAAACATATACATACATTTGCAGATATTATTGATTAGGGAAAATATGAAGTTCATCGCATATATCTTGGTAGCCAAATATTTGACACACATTAAATGCTACAAACGCAGTACACTCTCATTTAATTTTTGTGATCATTTTATCCTAAAATATCATAATTAATTTTTGGCTCTAGCCCTAGAATCAAATGAAGAACAGATACTTAATTCTGAAAGTTTTAGAGACAAATATTAATTATGATCCTTTAGAATAAAATGATAAAAAAATAAGATCTTTGCACCGGCTCAAATAGATTAAAAATTGGAGCAATTAATTTTTTTAGACTGTTTATTTTTTTTAAAATTAATTGCTTTAATTTTCAATCCGTTTGAACGGGTGTAAAGATTTTTCCTAATCATTTCATGCTAAAGGATCATAATTGTATATAATAATATAATATAATATTTATTGTATATAAGTATTATTGTATATATTATGTTTCATTTTCATACGTAATATATATATTTTCTTTAGTATTGTAACGCAAGTTGGGCCGTAGCCCAGCGGTTGCGCGCCCACGGGAAGTATAGGAGGTCGGCGGTTCGATTCTTGGCAAGTGCATGAGTAAGGATTATTCCACACGCGCCACATGGCAGTACAAAGAGGGTGCCACATGGCATTTAATATTTTTTAATATTATTTATTTGATATAACATTTGGCGACAAAGATATTTTAGTCGGGGAAAGGTGTATTCGGCGACCAAATTTTTGGTCGCCGTATGTAAATATGATTTTTTGGAAGGGTTTGAATTAATTAGATTCGGCGACTAAAGTTAGTCGCGAATACCTTTTCGCAACAAAAGTGTTTTAGTCGGTAATAACTTTCCACAACAAATTATTTTGTCGGGAAAAACGAGCTTCGGCGACAAAAAAAATTTGGTCGCCAAAACCTTTCGCAGACCAAGTGTCGCAGACCAAACTGGCGACCAAAAAATTAGTCGCAGAAAGGTTTTGGCGACTAAAAACAACCATTTGGCGACTATTATTTTAGTCGGCAAAAGTGTTTTTTCTTGTAGTGAGAGAGAGAGAGAATCATCCAAGCCTTTGCAATCATGTTAGAAACAAATTCCATACTTTATATTCTGAAAGAAAGGGCCGGGTGGATAGACTAGGCATAGCCGCCTTAGAGAGGAAGCCGAAGAAGTCGTTGCTTTTGGCCCTTGATTTTTTAGCCCGAAGAGGGCTCCAAAAAATACAGTTTTTTAGTTCAAATAATAAGAAGTTTCAATTGCCTTGCTTTGAGTAACATCTTTTTGGTCATGTGGCAGCTTAGGCTCTTTGAATGCTTTAAAAACTGGGTTCGAATCTCCACCCCTTAGTTTTTCTCAACATTTCGCAAAATTTTGTTCAAAGATGAGGAGATAAATGGCCCCCCTATTGCAACTTTTGCTTCGGGCCCAAATATCTTTGAGCCGGCATTGAGTCCAGGTGATTGGGTTCTTCTTTCCTAGGCCGAAGTTATAGTATCAACTTTCATAAAATGATGGCTTCATAAACCCAACGTATCCCTTCCGACCTCCTCTCATCTCTAAGTTAAGAGAGTATATATATATATAGATGAAATACATGTGAAATTTTCTAATTCCAAAGTCGGTCTTTTATTGACTATAAGGTTTTTCTCCTTCGATAAGTATCTTTTATTGACTATAAGAGGGAGGGAGGGAGGGAGCGGGAGAGAGAGAGAGAGAGAGAGAGAGAGAGAGAGAGAGCTAGAGAGTATCTTCAATGGCCTGTGTTTGAGAGAGAGAGAGAGAGAGAGGAAGAGGAAATGAAAAAAGACCTCCAAGGAATTGTAGCGGAGTAGCCTGTTTTTTGTTTCTGAAAATAGTGAAAGTTGGGTTTTGTTACTTCCTCAAATTATGAAAATAATGAAAGTGATTTCCGAAATTTGAAAGTGGAAGTAGTGCACCAAACAAACTTTCAAAGTTAACTTTTGAAAATTCTGAAAATGAAAACAGAAAACAGAAAATAAAATGGATACCAAACATGACCTAAACTTTCCAAACTCACCCTTTATTAGACACACAGCCGGCCACCGCTCGCCACCTCCACTGCAACTCATTTGTACGTGTTAGGATCATCGGCCACAGTCTCTCTGTATTGACAAATTCCAAGACAAAACACACATTAATTTATTTATATACCTATTTATCGAGTTGTATTAAATTTTCTTTTATTTCTAGAGTGTCTATTTAGAAAGTGAAAGGAAATCAATATTGTGTAATTGGGAGTGAGTAATCGAGCTAATTTGGACCGGATTGATCGGGGTATCAATTGGAGATCAATCGGGGACTCCTGTCTAAATTATTGGCTGCTAGAACACGAGACTAATTGGCTATTATAAATAGCAACCTTTAGTTGGCAGCTAGGTTACGGATGAATTGAGGCAGCAAAACCATATGCATTAAAGATTAAATAACGAGAGAACGGAGCGGCCCAAAAAGAAGACGCGGGTTTGAAGTTCAAATAATCAAGATGGTTTTTTGCTTTGAATCTTGGAGTACAATGGGATTAATTGATGGATCATTGAGTGTACAAGACATCTCCAAAATGTTTCTGTATCTTCTTTAACTTATTTGAGAAAAGCCCTAAGGAGGATTCTTAGGCAAGTTAAAGTCCTTCGGTGGATTTTCAGGAGACAAACGGAAAGCATGTGGAATCAAGACAGCGGCGGTCAAGCACTGGGTGTAGTGAACGTGGATTCGGCAAGTAGGTCTTACACTCGATTGTGAGGATTCAAATCGTAGGATAAGATTACTCGTAACTACACAATATTTATAGTGTTTGATTCCTTCCTGTGATTTTTTCCCGTTTAAGAATTTCCACATATATCTTGGTGTTCTTATGTTTATTGCTTTCCGGTGATTGATTGGGTTTATATATATATTGATTGTTGGTTGATATTGGAAAAAATCGAAACATAGCAAATATTTATATTCCTAGGCGAGCTAGGATTTTTTCAATTGGTATCAGAGCGAAATCATGGGTTCAAGTCCCAGGCTGGTGCCGGGGAGAGATTGTTGGCTTTATGGGGGCCAGCATCCACCCTGTACTCGAGACACCCCCTGCTAGTGCGGGGCAAGCGTATTGAGAGGACTAACCGCCTTCACCTGTCAATGCTGTATGGACAGCATTGTGAAGCCCCTCATATCCGTTTGCCGCTAAATGTAGGGTTCTGCGCTGCCTTTTAAAGATTAAGTTGCGCCTTCCCCTAATAGCAATTGCTTTTAGGTGAGTTGGTTAGCACCTGATCCGATAGTACGTTTGACTCAGAAAGTTTGACTCCTAGTTAAATGTCTTAGTCCTGTGATCACCGGATTAGGAAAAAAGGAAGAGTGTCCTGTAATCAGGAGTTATTGTATTCCACTCTTTCTATAATCATCTGGAAAGGTTCAGTTGGTTCTGGAGCAGATAATTTATTGTATTCCTTTTTTCTTACCATTTTCATCTTTTATTTCTGTTTCTGTTGTTATTGTTATTATTTTTTTTCGTGGGAAGGGCGATGAGGATGGGCATGATTTCAAAACAAAATTTTCAAGAAGTATTTCGCGAACTCGTGAGTTGCAAGTAATTTCTTGACTAAGGAATCTTTAAATGTTTTTCAAAATATATGTATTAAAATTAACCTTCAGATCAAGAAAATAAATCAATATGAACACGTACTGAAATGTCCAACAATAATAGTACCCATCTTAAGTTTTTTTACATTTCAAGTATAACCATTTTATAAGGGTACTGTTATCATGTATAATCATTTTATGTTTGAACAAGCCGCACTTGCCTCAAGTGACTCACAATTTTTTTTTGATCGGCAACGACTCACAATTTTTTTGTTTGACACGCAAAAGAAAAATTCATTATCACAAAGATAAAGGATATGAAATCGGTACAATAGGAAAAAATAAGAATTGAGAGAGCTTCGAAGAGTACAGAACATAGCTCCAATGGAGGCCCTCATTAGAGAAGGCATTATTATTTTTTTTCATGTCGAATGCATAACTGTGAACGAGATGGAGTCATGTTTAAGCTTGAGGACCTTACCCTCTGTAGAGAAATTTAAAGAGCTAAGCATGAATTTTTACTAGGGCCTTTTAAATAATTTTTGATTTTTTTTTATATGGGAGGGTCCTCTCTATAGTCCCACATAGTTTGAAAGTAAAATTAATGATCACTTAATAATATAAGGGACCTCTACTCTCATTGTCAATTGACTTTGGGTTGTATATAAAGTTTTCATGCACTCAATTTTATGAAAACCGAAAGTGTTCAATCCACACTTTCATATATATGGAGTTTTTTTATCGCTCATTTGAAAACAACCCAAATAACATTATTATTTGGCTTACAGTAAATTGTTGGTGATTAGGGCGAAGAAGTCTGCAATCAAAGTAGATACTTGTTCTTGATGGTTAGGTTACCTTGTTGAGCGCCCGAAAATCAATGCACAAGGCTCCGGCTTCTTTCTGTTTCAAACTAAGCAAGTTTTAGTTTGGATTGACTTTGTGCTTATAAAATGAAAGGAAAAGGAAAAGGCTCTCGAACTAAATTCAGATTACAGCGCTGTCTCAGTTGTTGCATTCCATTGCTGTACGACTGGATTTTGTAAATCAAACAGGAAGTGCCAAAGGTAACCAAGTTCCTTGGACATTGGGGTAACTACATTTGGTAATGTGATCATCCAACCAGAACTTTGCCATTTGTGGACCCCCGGTGGCCAGTACTATTATATATATGTGTGTGTGTGTAGACAGACATAAAAAGCCAGCTAATAGAGCCTGCATGAATTCATCAAGCACTTGGTTGCAGAGAATGCTTTGGTCCCCCACTCTTCTTTTCTCCCATCCTTTAATTATCCTCACACCACCTCTCCATCTCTCTTCTTGAATGAGATGATGCTTGTAGATAGTATCTCAGACCCATGGGATTGATCAGTGTCTCAGTGAATGAGTGGTTAAAGGAGAGAGAGAGAGAGAGAGAGAGAGAGAGAGAGAGAGAGAGAGAGAGAGATGCCCTTTGCGTACAAACAACATTAATCGAAACCTTACCTATGAAACACTTGATTTGGCCCTGACAAATCGACCAAGATCAGAATAGTTAAAAAAGCAGTATCTCTGTGACCTGTGTGACAGAGATCTAGAGGGGAAAAAAAAAAGGAGAGAGATCGACCAAGATTCGAACAGTAAATTTTGGGCGGAATATATTCGTCCCTCTTTTTTTTAGCAAAATCTCATTGGGACCTCCATAATTTACGTTTATTCAATTAAGACCTAGACTTCCAAATTAATTTACTCTTTTTCGCTTAATCCCGGCGCTTTCAATTGATTCCTAATGCAGTCCTCCATCAAAATCCGTGTGGACATTACGCGAGAAAAGCACATTTGGTCCTCCATCAACATTTAGAAAAGACAACAATAGCTACGTACACGTCCCAGTTTATACGAGACACTGCTCATTAGCCAAATGGCACACCCACCTAGCTATGTGATCCATGGTCGACAATGTAATGCATTCTTCTACTTGTTTTCCTCCCTTACTACACGAGACATACGTAATGACCCTCTCCTCGATCCCCTTTCCAACCCCATGCAACCCTTTGTTCTCCATCCCAATCCCAATGCATCGCCACCTTCTACCTCCTTAGTAACTAGCTATCACAGCCCACCATTGCCTTCTTTATCACTATTGTGATTGCACCTCTCGCTTCCTCTGAGAATATTCCTATCACGACCCTTTTTCTCGCTTCCGTCCTTTGTAGTTCCACCCTTCGCTCGTCACATTGCCCCCGCCAACCCACCCTTTCTGCGTCCTCTTTCGTACCACTCCTAATATGCTCATTCCTCTTTGGGAGTTTTTCTTCCTTTTGTTTTTCTTTGGCTTTGCTCCTGAATCTATGGCATGTCATGGTTTTTGGTCTTTAGTCCTTGATGTACCCGTTATCGAGTTTTAATATATATCTTGTTTAGTCAATAAAAATTGATATATGTTCATTCCTAGTTATTATGTGATCCATGGAAACAAGGAGGTTTTTTTTAAATTCTTCTTGTGATATCTTTTATTTTCTAGTCTAAGTATCTATCAACACAGTTTTTAGTGTCTTTTGGTCGTTTGAAAAATCATTCAATTGTTCAAAGAATCTATCCAGTTTTTCACAGTCAAAGTGTATGTTTTCATTTATGTTTCCTGCCCTGGGAGTTCTAGGTAGTGGTCAACCAACCTGAGGGCGATTGCGGCTATTCGATTGGTGACCAGAGAGGTCAGCCGGGGGTGGTCTCACATCGCTTGATGAAGTGTAAGTTGTGCTGTATATAAATAATAGATCGTCATCCTACCTTGTACAAAAGCCTTTTAAAGTCGTGAGGGTACCAAAGTCCATTGAAACTTCATAGTTAAACGTGCTTGCCTTGGAGTAATCAAGAGATTGATGACCTCACTGGAAAGTCTAATGGAATTTGGTGTTCAAAGCGGACAATATTGTACAGGGCAGAAGTGGGTCGTTACACAACAAATCCTATATAAATCTTTGACATGAATGGATTCAGTAGTTTTGAGTGTTGAGTTTAATATATAGCTTTTGGCTTGTGAGAAGATAATATTGTCTTCTTGTTAACTGATCTTATCCTTCGATGGATTTCGATAGGTGACGAGTTTCTTTAAGCTCTATATTCCTTATTAAACACCTCGAGTGGTGATTATCTGTATCCCCTAGCGTTCTATCTCGGGTGACGAGCTTACCCTTTTTACCCCGTTTTATTCTATTATTATTTTCTTTTCTTCCTTCCAAATACCTGCCATCAATTTTGGTATCAAAGCATAGCTATCCATCTATTGAGTTTTCATTCCATGGCATTTGAAGATAAAAACATGTTGGAAGGAATTTTTTTCATATGAAGATTCGATAGTTTCACAACCACAAGTAAATTGGAGTTTGCCTCCAATTTACGATAAGTATACCGAAGATGGATACTTAATTTTGAAGAATGACCACATCAGGAACAATACAGTAGTTCTCATTGATGAAGTTGAGAAGTGTTGGTCACATTGTGTAGAAGTGACTAAACAATTTAGGTGGAATCAAGCACCAGTTTTTGATGTGTACGCGAATGGTGAGTATTTGACATTAATTATGTCCAGCTTCATCTAGGGAGTTTTTTTTTTTTTTTGGTAACTTCATCTAGGGAGTTCTTTCTCCCTAATGACATCCAATCACATAGTGATATACATTAACGAACTTCAAGTTGAAGACTTAAACTCAAGAATTAGATTGTGCATCAAGAATATGGATGGACCTTGATTTTTATGATCACAAAATAAGAGTTGGAAAGATTTTACCAAATTTTAAAATTTGAGGACAAATTTTCTCCAATTATGGGAGAATGATGCAAAAGTATAATAAAGCTGCTAGAAATGAGGAGGTTTTTTTTTTTTTTTTTCTTCATGTCTTTTATTTTCTAATCTAAGTATTTATCCACACAGTTTTTGTAACGACCCTAATTTTTGGGTAAATAAAAATTTCGTTAAATATTTGAAATTTTATTTTAATTACTTGGATTTGCTTTTAAAATTCCTTTTAATTTCTAATAATCCGATTTGAGACTTTTAAAATTTATCTTTTCGCATCGGACAATATAGTCATTTTCTAAAGACAAGTATGCTTACAAAAGCACTTGTATATTTCCCTTGTATTTGAAATAAGGTCTTAAAATTTTATTTCTTGGCTAGAAATCCTACATGGCATGTAGAATTAGTTTTCAAACCGATTAGTTAGCAAACCAAACTACCGATTCACCTAGTTACTTTTCCCTAACCTTAAGTGGACCTTTTGGACCATCTTTGAGCCTTATGAACCCCTCACTAACCTATTAAACCAATAGACCATTAGAAATAATTATTTGACCTTATGTTATGTCATTTCAAAGCCTTATGTGGCATTTTTCTTCCTTAACTTTTGGTTAATAAGTGTTAGGAGAAATTTTACCCCTTGGACAATAGAAACTAGTCTTGCTAATAAGACTTAGACTTGGTAAGACTAGTCACTTAGGTACTTGTAAGATAGGAAGCCATTATTTTGTTTCAAAAGGAAGAAAACTTAGCCTTCCAAGCATGCAAGTCTAAAAACCCTAGCCTTAACCCTAAATTGGCCAACCTAATTACATTTCTAATTTTTCTTAAAGCTTATATTGGTATGCCCCTTGGATAAAGATTTTCTAGGAAAATTTTAACCTTTAGTCAATGTTAACACTTGAAAGCCCTAGCTTTTGTCATACTACCTTCATTATTTTTTGGTCAATAAATGCTAGGAAAATTTGTATCCCTTGGTCAATAGGTATTAGGAATTGCCAATGAATGTATTGACTAGTCATACTAAAGAAAGCTATCATTTTGCTAGCCTTGCCACTTTCTAGGAAAATTTCTAACCATTGGGCAATGCTTTCACTTGAAAGCCTTAACCTCTCACCATTTCTCTTTACCCTTTGAACAAAAGTTAGTAGGGTAAATATTATCCATTGAGTAATAGAAAACCTAACCTTGCCATGCATGCAACCCTAAGATTATAGTCTTAAGCCTAGGAATGCTTAGTTGTATACATCTATAGTATCATTGCCTAATATAAGCATGCCTAAATTGCCTAGGTACACTTTCTAGGAAATTCATTACCCATTGGGCAATAGTTGTTAGGGTAATTTTTATCCTTTGAGTAAAAGTATAAGTCTTGCCATAATCCAAGGAGTAACCAATTCTAGTATGGTCCTAGCCTTTTATTTTGTTACCAACCTAGGTTATAATCACCTAGACTTATCCTACAAAGCATAAGATCATAGTTAGTTTATAGCCTTATGTGGCATTTTCTTCCTTAACCTTTGGATAATACTTGCTAGGGGAATTTTTATACTATGGATAATAGAGTTAAGGCTTGCCAAAGGACTTGACAAGATTAGTCACTTAAAAGAAGCCATCATTTTACTTCCAAATAGCCCTAAACCTATCTTGGCCAACAAAGTTGCTTTCCTAGAGCAATTAAGTACATAGATATACTTATATATGGGTATAAAAACCTATTAGCCTTTCATTATCAAAGTTTATTTATTTAGGTGTGCACTTTCTAGGAAAGTATTAGCCTTAGGTCAATATGATTACCATTGAAAGACTTACCTTCTTGTCTTAGACCTAGTAAACTAGATATCATAGTATACATAGCTATATATATGAGTGTACAAGAGAGAGAGAGAGAGAGAGAGAGAGAGAGAGAGAGAGAGAGAGAGGGAGAGGGAGCCGAAATGGAGGGAGTGGGAGAAGTGTGTGCTAGTGATGACTTTGTTCACTTCAACAAGCTAACCAAATAGCCTTAGGCCTAATCCTACTTTGACACCCCAATCCTAGCCAACTTTAAACAATGAACAAAGCCTATCATGTTGTTCTTTCTTACAAGCATGCCATTTATAGACTAAACAAGTCAAAGAACCCTTCATAATACCCTAGGTTTTAGCCTTAAAGTCTAGGAGGTTAGTCATGACAAAGCCATGGCATGCTTGCATGCTTGAAATGACAAGCCATTGGAACAAAATCCATTGGACAAAGAGGGAGAGAGAGGCCGGCCAAGAGGGAGGAGAGAGAGCCAAGGTTTTGCCTATAAATAGCACCCCATGCTTGCCATTCAACTCACACCTCACTCCTTTGCTCTCACTTCTCTCTAGAAACCATTTCTGTTTTTCCAGGCAGCTTACTGCCCTTCACAAATCCTCATTTTGCTCCTGCTTAGAGTAGTCCTTAGGACCAACTTCCTTCGGGAAAGTTGTAGAGCACTTCGAGCCCTTCAAATTAGACCCAAGAACCACCCTAATTGGTCAAAAAACGACAAAGATATCGACATCCGAAGTTCAGTCAAAATTCGGATTTCCAGATTCCAGACAGCAAACTGTCCATCCCTTTATCACCATATTTCTCCTACCTAAAGTGGTTTCTAGGATCAACTTCCTTCACAAAAGTTGTAGAGCATTTCTAGAGCTTCAATTTAAACTCAAGAACGACCTTATTTGGCCAAGTATTGACCGAGTTATTGCCATCCAAAGTTCGGTCCAGATTTGCGAGTTTCACCACCCGTGGGATTTTCCAACTAGCTTATTCGGCCCCGACTAGTTTCGGATCAAGGTAGGATTCTTCGTCCCCGTTATTCCTAAGTATACTTAGATTCTTTTTTTATGTTTACTGTCCCTAAGAACATGTTGGATAGATCTTACTTTCTAAACTCTTAGTGTAGAAACTTAAATTGATAATGGTATGATCACGTAGATTCTATATCTATTTTTCCTAATTATGTGTAAATTATTTTGGAGTATGAGCATGTTGATTAATGAACTTTATCCTCAATAAACATATGCTCTTTTGAACTTCCTTCAAAGAAAGAAAGAACGACTTTTTAGAAGTTATCGCTTAGTTTCAACCATAAGGATGGTGATGAGCTTGTTGTATGATTGCTTGACTACTTGTTGTTGATAAAACATAAGTGGTTTACCACTCCAAAGGTGTCCGTCCATGTGGCACTATGCTTTAGTTTGTGTGCTAAATGTTCGAATATGATTAAATTGAGCATGCTAAATAAAATAGAGTTGGATGATCTTACTAGTTTAGTTTCAAGATTTCAAATTAAATGATTTATGTTAATTATGTGAAAAAGTCCCACCGCGGAGTCTAAGCATGAATACGAGACACGAAGATCGAGAAAATTAGAAACATGACACCTAGGGTGTGATTAAAGGCAATGACTTGGTAAAATATTTTTGAAATTACATAATGACCAATGTGGGAGTCATTATGTGAGTCGTGTGTGTTTTGAAATGGAGAAAAAGCTTTGAAATGTGATTGTGTGCCAATGGGAACCCGGTGCGGCGGAACCATTGTGAGGATACTCGGGAAGCCGGAACAGCGGAACCGAGGTTGGGTGTGTGGCTTGGTTATCCGTGGAAAGGAGCCAATGCTAATGTGTGCCAATGGGAACCCGGTGCGGCGGAACCATTGTGAGGATACTCGGGAACCCGGAACGGCGGAACCGAGGTTGGGTGTGTGGCTTGGTTATCTGTGGAGAGGAGCCAATGCAAATGTGTGCCAATGGGAACCCGGTGCGGCGGAACCATTGTGAGGATACTCGGGAACCCGGAACGGAGGAACCGAGGTTGGGTGTGTTTTAAACCCTCATGTGGCCAAACGTGGCAGCTCATTGAGTGAATGGATTTTGAAAACAGCAATGTGGCCGGACTTGGTAGCCCATTCTGTGTGTGTCACCAATGAAGCCGGACTTGGTAGCTTCATTAGTAACATGATTTATCTGTACACTCAATAGGGACCTGGCGTGAAAGCCCTTGTGTGGATTTTGAAAATCGCGATGTGGCCGGACGTGGTAGCCCATCGTGTGTGATATTTGAAAACCACAATGTGGCCGGACTTGCCCATTGTGTGGTGTGTGTGTGTGTGTGAAAGAGAAAACGATTCCGAAATGTTGATGAAAAGTGAAAAGGTGACACGGTCTACGACGAGTCGCGTAGGAGGAACTCAGAAAAGTCACGGACACCAACGATAGATGAATTGTGAATGTGTCATTACAAATTTCTTATTGTTTATGCATGTGTTGTTTTACATGAGATAGTATGCTACTTCTATGTCCTGTTGCCTTAAATTATGGGTTAATAAGAATCGTTACCTATATGATCTATTGTTTGTAAGTTATGGGTTAGCGGGTATGGGATTATCCTGCTGAGCTTTTGTAGCTCACGGTGTTACCTTTGGTGACCCTGACATATTATATCGGTGGCGACGCTGGTATAATGTGTCAGACCTGATAGATGAACAGGGAGAGCTGTAAACCTTGGAGGCTTTTGGAGCCGAAGAGCTGGCTAGGATGAAGGAGCAGGCGAAGCCGTAAAACCCTAGATTTTCCATTCCTTTATGTAATGAAAGCACTCTGATGGGATTATTTCGCTTTAAGACACAAGATCCAAGATCTCCGAGAACAACACCTGCTACGCTTTGAACTTGAGAAAGAAAGTAAGCCCAATGTAATCCAAAATCCCCTCCCGCCGCATGGGAACAGCAACAGTGCAGGACCTTCTAGTAATGAAATCAGCAGCAAGAACAGACTGTTTGACCCGTCTCAGCTTATCACGCCACCTGGAACCAAAGTTCACTTGAGAATTGAAACAGAGAATGATCTCCCTGAAATCAACATGGTTCGCTCGGCAGGCCCCTCAGAATCGAAACCATCTCAGCCCACTGGCACAACACAACATCAGCCAGCATTTTAGAAATTCAATAAAATTGCCCTTTTAACGTACCCGGAAATTGGGGGCGTTACAGTTTTCAAAGTTTTTTGGTTGTTCGAAGAATCATGGAGTCGTTCAAAGAGCCTATCCAGTTTTTTGTAGTCAAAGTCTTTGTTTTCATTTAATTCTAGCTTTGAAAATCTAAGTTTATGTTTCCTATGTTTGGAGTGATGTTCCAACAAATCCTATATAATCCTTTGATATGATTGGATTCGGTAGTTTTTTGAGTGTTGAGTTTAATAGCCTTTGGCTTGTGAGAATATTTTGCCTTCTTGTTGACTTTTATCCTTCGATAGATTTCAATAGGTGGCGAGTTCCTTGTTTTTGTATCTCTTAGGTGGACTCATTTGAGTGGTGAGTAGTCCTCAATCCTGTATCTCTTATTAAATCCTCGTGTGGTTTCAATATGTATCTTGTTTGACTTTCTAACTTGGATGGTGAGTTTTATCATTTAAGCCATGTATCCCTTGTTAGACACCTCGGGTGGTGATTATCTGTTTCCCTAGCGTCCTATCTCGGGTGGTGAGCTTACTCCTTTTTACCCCATTTTATCCTATTATCATTTTCTTTTCATTTTTCTTCCAAATATCCATCATCAGGGTTTCGTGGGCATGTACGAATGACGATACTGATATTGATGAATTGATATATAATGCCACATAAATATTATCGTATCGGACTAATAGTAATCAGAGATTATAGTGTGACAACCTGTGGGATTGAATATGGACACTTCGGAAGATTATTGCATTTTATATCCAATATATGTACCTTTAATTCAGGTAAAAATTTAAAGCAAACAACACCAAATTTGTTGTTGCCTTGGATATATAATCTAATTCAATGCTCATATCTTGGTCAAACATACATGTCCTAAATGACATGAGACTTTGTTCGTTTTGGGATCTCAAAACCGGACTTCGGGTTGGTGTTGTATACAATGAGGAGTTTTGCGCACCTCTGAACCGTCGGATTGTGCATCCGACGGCTCGGATCTCATCTTGGCAACTAACGATCGAGAACTGTTCATTGCCAAGATGAGATCTGATGGCTCAGAGGTGCGCAACACGGTGCAGCGCATACTACTGCACAGTACCATCCCCCAATTCCTCAAACCCATGGGATGGTCTCCAATAAATTTTATTCATCTCTCTCCACTGATTACTCTAAAAAACTCCTTCAAAAACCCAAAATTAAACAGGGCCTTGATGGATGATAATACTGAATTGAAACTGAAAACTAGAAATCCACAACATGAAAGTACTGTAATAAAATTTGTTCAAACTAGAAGGACGACATGATATTATTCTGAACCAGTTTTTCACCCTTCTATGCAGTATTGCACCAGGACCAGAGAGAGAGAGGGAGAGGTCGTAGAAAGCAAATTATGTGTACGGGGGAAGTGGTTAGTCGTCTTCAGTACTGCATGGGCTCAGATTCCCACAAAACCTTCTCCACCTAGTAATCATTGCCTTGCTCTCTCTTATCAACAACTGCAAAGTATGGATTTTTTTTTTTCAATATTATGTACATCCGCACAAGTTAACGGAGTGTTACTAGATTAATTTACAAGGAATTCCAAATTCTAAATGCTCATAATGGGGCTTGAACCCTAGCCCATATGGGGAGGATCAGGAGATACTAACTCGGCTAGAGCCCGTTGGCAATATCATATGGATTAACAGCTATCTCTTTTGAAAAAATAATAATATTGTAAGTCCTTGTTTCTCTTGAATTTTTTGGATTGTCTTTACTCCAATTTTTCCACATTTGTTAGGTTTAAGCCTTTTTTTTTTTTGTGTGTGTGTATTATTGATTTCTCTCAACAAGAGAAATTGAAAAAGTACAACTTTATGAGTTTTCACAAATTTTTTTGAAAATATCCAAGAAAAATCTTAAAAAGTTGGATAAACTTAAATTTTTTGTACGTACTTTTGGATTTCTATTGTCGAGACCAATTAATAATCCACAAAAGTATGACTAAATTTGAGTACATGCGAAAAAAATTGAATATGAGCAAAATAAAATAAAATAAAAACTCAAAAAACCAAGAGAAACAAGGGGCGCTAATGTGTCATACGTATTACAATGACACTTCTTCTCGGATAAGGGCAATAATAATGCCAGTATCACTTCAAATAATGTACCCGTAGTTTTATTGTGCAATCAATTCTCATTCCAATAGTGTGGTCTCCATATATATATGTGAGAGGTTATAGATGGTATTGTGTTAGGATTGTTGTGTATCTAAACTTTTTGTTAGTGTTTGTGGGTCCCAAATGTATGTGAGGAATTGTGGATGGTATTATGTTTGAATTATTGTGTACCAGGACTTTTTGTTCTCATTAATACTGACCGGTGTCTTGACTAGAAGTAATATAAAATTGTTTGCAGTGAGAACAGATAATTAATGTGGTGCTTGTGTCGGGTTTTAATAAAGATGATCGGAGCCGCTCATGTTTAAAAAAATATATATATTGAGATGATTTTTTAAAAGAATTTTATATAATATATTTTAAATAAAATAAGCGACTGATTGATTTTTATGAAACTCGAAACGGATCTCAAAGCAATTTGTACGCTCGGGTAGGTTCGTACCCATATCCTTTCTGCTATGCAGCCTCGAGCATCAAATTGAAAGTTTCGAGGCAGGCCCGAAACGGAAAAGACGGATCAATTATTCATCTGGCCCTGATCATGTAAGGGCCTTTGGAAAAAACATTTGTAAGCAATTTTTTTATTTTTTTTGGCAAATAGAATAGGACATACTATAAGGATTTTTGTAATAATAAAACATAAATATTTTCCTGTAAAATCTAAAGGACATTCCGCCCAGGATTTACAAAAAACCTCACCCAAGGTTGACCGGCATTGACCGGCGTTAAAAGTGCCTAAAACCACAGACTGCCCTATGAAAGTGCCTAAAACTTTAGGTTACCCTATATATGAAAGTGCCTAAAATCTTAGGATACCCTATGAAAGTACCTAAACCGCTAAAACCCTATAATAAGAAAGTGCACCCAAAAACCCTATGAAAGTGCCTAAAATCCTAAAATACCCTATGAAAGTTCCTAAAATCCTAGGGTACCTATTTGCATGAAAATTTAAACAATTCTCATTCCAACAGTGTGGGCCCCATATATATGTGAGAGGTTGTAGATAGTGTTGTGTTTGGATTGTTGTGTATCTAAACTTTTTGTTACCGTTTGTGGGTCCCAAAATTTATGTGAGGAATTGTGGATGGTATTGTGTTTGAATTATTGTGTATCAAGACTTTTTGTTCTCATTAATATTGTTCTCACCGGAGTCTTGACTACAAGTAGTATAAAATTGTTTGCAGTGAGAACAGATAATTAATGTGGTGCTTGTGTCCCGTTTCAATAAAAATGATCGGAGTTGCTCATGTTTTAAAAAAATATATATTGAGTTGATTTTTTTTAAGAATTTTAAGCAATATATTTTAAATAAAATAAGCGACACTGATTGATTTTTATGAGACTCAAAACGGACCTCAAAGCAATTTGTACGCTCGGGTAGGTTCGTACCCATATCCTTTCTGCTATGCAGCCTCGAGCATCAAATTGAAAGTTTCTAGGCAGGCCCAAAACGGAAAAGACAGGGACCAATTATTCATCTGGCCTTGATCATGTAAGGGCCTTTGGAAAAAACATTTGTAAGCATTTTTTTTTTTTTGGAAAATTGAATTGGACGTACTATAAGGATTTTTGTAATAATAAGAACATAAATATTTTCCTGTAAAGTCTAAAGGACATTCTGCCCAGGATTTTCAAAAACCTCTCCCAAGGTTGACCGGCGTTGACCAGCGTTAAAAGTGCCTAAAACCTCAGAGTACCCAATGAAAGTGTCTAAAACCTTAGGGTACCCTATATATGAAAGTGCCTAAAATCTTAGGGTACCCTATATATGAAAGTGCCTAAAATCTTAGGGTACCCTATGAAAGTACCTAATCCACTAAAACTCTATAATAGGAAAGTGTACCGTAAAACCCTATGAAAGTGCCTAAAACTCTAGGATACCCTATGAAAGTTCTTAAAATCCTAGGGTACCTATTTGCATGAGAATTTATTGGCCCAATCAGAGAATGACAAGTGGCCATTCATATTAGACAAAACGGAGTACACATAGACTGAAAAACATGGAATCACACAATTAAATGAACAATGACGTTCTGATTAAATTAATGTCGTTTTATAGGTAATGACAATTGTTGTCAGATGTCACTCAAACAGTAGCTCATAAAATGAGCAGTTCGAAGCTCAAGGGCGCGAATGGTTTTATTCAAACAAAAGGCAGTTACACCAAATTGACACAGTCAAAGGAGTTGAGATTCAAGCACGTAATTGCCCATACCCAACACGATGCAGTTAAGGGCAAGTGAGGTAATGGATCAAACTGAATCACCACAATTAGAAATCATGGAGGGAAATATTTGAATTCAAAGTTGAGATGTCTTCGAAGGCAGTTAGGCGGGAAATAAAAACCGTGGAGAAGACTCAAGAGTTTGCCTATAAATAGAAGAAATGAAAGAAGGAAAAACCCCAGACAAATCATCAAACAAACAGCTATGCTATGCTTGGTTTGTCCATTAGGCAGTAGTTTAAGAACTTAGACTTAGTTCAAAGTAGTTAAGAGTAGTTTGTAGTAGTAGTAGTAGTAATCACTTTGTAACTCGTTCTGTTCGTTTGTGGAAGTTTGGAGAACCAATTGGAAAGCAAGTTGTTTTGAATTGATCAAGGTATGTTGTTTATTCCTTGGTTTATCAAGTTTCCAGTGAATCGTTGTGCCGTTTTAATACTTCTAGATAGAGAAATCCTCTTCGTTGAGGTAATTGAACCGACACCACAATCGCCTGATTAAGTTTGGCTTTTTATAAGTTAAAATCTGAAAATGATAATTACAAGCCTTTTCTGGCACACTGTAGACACCCCAATTTGGCCTAACGATTATTTCAAGTCCCACCTTGGGGACCATCCCGATGATGAAATGGATACAATGATTGCTGATTGCCTTCTCGTGAACCCATGGACTTATGGTAAGAACTTTGAGCCACTTAGAGGACCCAATCCAGAGCCATACAGCCTTTCAGACAGAAATACAGAATCCTAGGAGAATCCATCTGTCGGCCGTAACATTGATCTCACGGCCTTAACATCATTTCTTCACCCGAGCAACCTGTTGCTTGAAAATCTCCCTGAGAGGTCAATTTCTCGGCCGCAAGATCTATCCTTCGGCCGCAACATCCATTCCTCGGCCGCCAGATCCTTTGCTCGGCCGCCAAATTGTCTATTTTCCAGACTCTGGAACGTTCTGTCAGACATTTGATCCAACTACACTACCTTCCCGATGCGTTCGGGCTACGCTCAGAGATTACCACGAAGAGTTTGCATTGCATTGCAATTGCAATCGTGCGTTTTGATTGGCCGGAGTGAGTCACCAATTGCCTATATAAAAGGCTTTTGGGTTCTAAAAATACAACAACGAAACATACACAAAATTCGTACACTTCCACATCCTCTCAAGCCACGAAACTCTGCAGAAATACTCTCTCAAATCCCCTCTTCAAAAGCCCTAATCTCCCGAAGGCAGCCATCAATCCGACGATCAAACCCCGAAGTTCAAACCCTAACCCTAGGGTTTTCCGAGAAGCAATCAGTCAATCACCATCAATCCAAGGCAATCAAACAACTGAAGGATCAAGGTGGTGAGGCCCAACGGCCTCTGGTTCATTTTATTTACTGTATTTATGTTTAATCGTAGCGTTCTGATTATCTGCTAACTTTTCTGTCTGGTGTGAGGAAGAACACCGATCGGGGCTTCAATCCCTCGGCCGGTACATAAAGCCAGGAGGATCCCTCGGCCGTGACATCCATTCACCGGCCGCGGGATCCATCTCCCTGGGACAGTTTGTTTTGTGTTCTGCTTTCCAACGCATGCTTTAATTATCGCACTGGCTCACTTTATTTACTGCTTAAAGGCTAAAAACACACTATGTGTTAGAATTAAATAAAGTAAGTACATGTCTTATGTCGAGCAATTATGGGCCAGCCTCATGGCTGGGCAGAGAGGGGTGCCTAACACCTTCCCCTTACTGTACTTTTGGCTCCTGTACCCAGAATCTTTATCTGTTTTCCTAGTTTTAATAAACTGGGTGGCGACTCTGTTTTGATGATAACCACTATCGTGTGGCGATGTTCCTAGCCATGGGAATGTCCACGATCTTGGTTTATGAAGCAAGCAACCAATCGAGCAACAAACGATCAATCTGTATGGCGATGCCCCGTTTGGGAGGTGTCTACACACACTCGCATCCAATCATATTTCGGAGGTAAGCCAAAAATCTCAGCCAAACAATTTTTTGGCACGCCCGGTGGGATCCACTAAGGTGTTAGATATGGCTCCAAAATTAAGGAAACATACTGATGATTCCCAAATTGGTCCAAAACCAGAGGGAAATGTTCAAGTAGAATCTAAGAAAGGGGTTACTGGACAAGAAGGCCTACCTATAGGCCAGGGTGTCCAAAGTCCAGGACCAATATTGGGTTTGGGATGAACCCCACATGTGCACTACAAGAGTGCTAGAGTAGTTCATGCAGAAGAAACTAATGTTACTAATCGAGGAAAGGAGATTCTTTCGAATCAACTTTCGGAAATATTAGATGCATTTAAGGAATTGGCTATAACACAGAAAGCCATGTTAAGACATATGGAGAGTTGGTCACTAGTTCAGAGTAATTCTCAAACACATGCCAACAAGGGAGAGGGAAGAGAAATAGCTAGTACTAGTAAAGATAGGTCTAGGCCAGGAAAAGAACCAATGGGTGCTGAAGAAGCACCCAAGTCTTGGTACGAACCTGTTAGGAGACCTAATTTTGAAGAAGAAATTCCTTTTGTAAGGCAAAGTCGAGAAGACAATGTCCCCAAAACAAAAGGGACATTTAGAGGACCACATAATGACTCTCTATTCGAACCTATATTCGATGGACAAGAAGGAGAAATAAAGTCAAAGAATGGTTATTTTATGCATGATGAGTATAATTATGCTCAAAACTATAGTTATCCAGGGGAAGGGACATGCATGAAAAGCTTTAAACAAGTCCCTGAAATCCCCAGGCAGGCGGATATACCTAAAGTGAAAAGGTCCTATACTAATTTGCTCTTTGAACCGTCATATGGGGGTGGGAAGAAGAACCTAGAAGGACACAGTATAGGAATGAGGAAAAATATGTTCCCCCTCAGAATTCAGATAGGTATTTCCAACCACAAAGCGGGTTAGGTGATGGCCCTTATACTGGTTATTTTAGGGAACAAAATCTAAGAGAACCTCATTGGGATCAGTCTCACAATCGTGGGGAGCCTTTGGGAAGAGACCAATTGCTAAGGGAACAAGTCGTTGGACTTATACAAGAAGTTTGTGGACCTCTAACTCGGGGGGTACAAACTCTAGTATACAAAAACCCTTACCCAGAGTTGATAGATAGACAATTCGAAGTCCCAATGGGGTTTAAGATCCCAGATTTTACTTTGTTTTATGGAGATGGGAGACAATCCACACTGGAACATATTGCTAGGTTCACTGCTCAGTGCAAGGAATTAGCAAATAATGATTTTCAGAAGTTAATGTTATTTCCTAATTCATTAACAGGAGTAGCTTTTGAATGGTATAATAATTTGCCCTCTGGATCAGTTCAAAATTGGCAAAGGATGGAAGAATTTTTCCATGCACAGTTTTATCAGACTGAGCCAGAGGTTACTATGGCTGATTTAGCTAGGTTAAGACAAAGACCTGATGAAAAACCTGCACAATTCATTGCTAGGTTTAAGAAAGCTAGACCCAAATGCAAACTTCAGCTTCCTGAAGCTGAGTTTGTTAAATTGGCTCAAGATGGTCTGAATAAAGAGCTTCGAAGGAAATTTGATTCCATGGAGTTTAGACACTTAGTTGATTTAACCTATAAAGTATCAAGATACGAATCTTTATTAGAAGAGGATATAGATAGGAATAATTCTTCTTATTCAACATATTACAAAGATCCTATTTTTGAGATTGATGCCGTAGAAATTGTTGAACATGAGCCTTGTGTATGTGATAGTTTGATTCGAAAGGAAACCACTATAGCACAGAAGTTCAATAGAAAAGAGATCAATAAGGCTTATTCTTTTGATATATCTAAAGCTGATGAAATCTTTGATTATCTGTTAAAGAAAAGGTTTATTAAACTGCCTGCTGATGTTAAACTTCCATCTATGGAAGAGAAGAAAGGGAAAACATATTGTAAATGGCATGATTCTTGGAGTCATTCCACTAAGAATTGCAATATTTTCCGTGACAGGAAACAGGAACAGATTAAGAAAGGGAGGATCAAATTTCCAAAGAAAGCTATGGGAATGGATGTCAACCCTTTCCCAAGGATTAAGAAAGGGAGGATCAAATTTCCAGAGAAAGCTATGGGAATGGATGCCAACCCTTTCCCAAGGATAGAAGAAGTTGATGCTAATGTTAATGTGCCATCTTTGGTGCAGACTGTGCAGAAATTTTGGCAAAATAAACAGGTGTCTGCCAGCATGAACACAGCTTAATTTGGAAGAGGAAGACCATATATTGGCCAACCTCGAAGTACCATGGCAAGGAATAATGGTCCTGGAAATGTTAAAAGGGACTAGCCACAAAGGAATATGGAGAAGAATCACTTTCCAATGTTGGAAGCATCTTTTCTGGAATGTCTGTGTGTGGAATGCAGAGCCAATTATTTGATTTTCAAAGATTTGGACAGGCAAAGAGCATATTTTTTCTCTAAAAGAATGGAACAAAAGGCTTTGAATCAGAATAACCAAGGAAGACCTTGGATGGCCACTAATCAAAACAAAGAAGAGAGGCCATGGTTGGCTTCTAAGAGGAATACACCAACAAGCCCAGCTCCACCAACTTCAAAGAGGGAGTATCCTCCTCAGAAGAGGGTCAACACCGAGAAAGAAGTAGAACCTCAGGGAGTTCAGGAAGTATTACAGGAGTAGTTTACTTTGGTGAAGGGAGTACCTGATTGGTTTTTCAAGAAGATTAAACCAGAATTATTCCAGGGAAGGATTTGTCCAAAATAGGCAAAACTTATAAACCACCAAATTCACCTATTGGTCAATGGGTTCTAGTGAGAGATCCAAAGACCAAGGTACCACAAATGGTCCCTATCCTGACAACGACTCAAAACAGGAAACTTCAGAGAAGGTATACTCTTTTCCAAATGGAAGAACTCCCTCCAAAGGAGAAAATGTGGAAAGAGGCTAAGCCAAATCCTAGGTTTGACAAAGTTCGAAAGGAAGAATTCGAAGATTCTGTTCAGAAGAATTCCCAGCTCTTGGAGGAAAAAACTTTGATGGAAATAACAGCAGCCATGGATGATGATGAAGGTGATCAGAACCTTGCTTCTCCAAACTCTTTGGCTAGTTATCAGTCAAGTTTGTTGGAAGCCATGCTAGTTGAACAAGAGTGCAGAGAAGGAAGTTCTTCTCCTATGGAAACTTCTGCCATAGCAGGTAATGAAGCAAAAGCAAAAGGTGACGGAGAACAGGAACAATCATGTAGAGAAAAGGTAATTCAATGTGGCTCTATACCAGAAGTACAAATCAATATGGTATAGCCCTCTGGTATGACATTTATAAGTCCAGACTGGTCTCCAACTCCCTCAGTTTCTTAGCCAAATGAAGGCCCATTGGAAATAATTGAGATTTCCAACAGTGAGGAACTAGAAGCTTGGGAGGAGATGCAGGAGAGCAAGGAAGCACAAATGATGGAGGGGGATTATGATATTCTCATTTTGACCAATGAGATTCAAGACACTGAAGCAACTTCGAAGGAAACTGCTAGTTTTGCCCCAAATGCTTATTCTGATTCAGACTCACCTCTAATTGTGGATTTAAATTATGCTGATGTTTCCTATCCATTTAAACCTCCATCAGATGCTATGAGGCAGCATTTGAAACCATTATACATCTCTGCAACATTTGATGGGATTCCTCTCAACAAAGTTCTAGTTGATAATGGAGCTGCAGTGAATATACTACCTGTTTGAACCCTGAAGAAATTATGGAAAGAAAAGGTTAAGTTGATTCCAACTAGTACTTCAATTGCAGGTTTCACTGGAGAAAGCAAGAGTGCCAAGGGAATTATTTCTATTCTATTGGCAGTAGGAGGTGTAGAGACTGACACAGCCTTTTTTGTAGTTGGTACTTTTGCAAGTAAGTATAATGCTTTATTGGGAAGAGATTGGATACATGTGAATGGTTGTATCCCATCTTCTATGCATCAAGCTTTAATGATCGTGAAGTACGAGAAAGGCAGAGAAATAGGGATTGAGGAGATAAAAACAGATCCTCATCCATTCAGTGCTTCAGCAAATTTTGCTGAAGCAGAGATGTAGAAGCCTGAGATTGTACCTCTAAGTGAGTTAACACAAGCGGCCACACACCCAACCAACGAGATGGACAATGGGGAATTGGTTAAGCTGAAGGCGAAGCTGAAGCAAGCAGTTAGTTATGAATCAGACACCCCAACAGATGACGCTTGGATGTAAGTCCATGAAAGAGACAGAGGAAGCCAGCTGGTTGGCTTTGGTGAAATATTTGACTCTCAAAGTTGAATAGAAGGTTAAGGAAGAGAACATTTGGGATGATGCTTTAGGAGATAGATTTGAACTGATCTCAAAGCCTGAAGCATTCGAGGAAGTAATATCAAATGCTGTGAATTCCTAAGACCCTTTGGAGGAAGTCAAATTGGGAGATGATGAAAATCCTAATCCTGTGCAAATTAACAAGTGGCTGGATGCTGATGCAAAGGCCAAGTTAATAGAAGTATTAAGGAAAAACAAGGATTGCTTTGCTTGAAGCTATAATGAACTACCAGGGTTAGACAGAGAATTGGTGGAGCACAAACTACCTATCAAACCACAATTCAAACCATTCAAGTAGTTGCCTAGAAAGATGTCCCCAGAAATTATAGCCAAAGTCAAGGAGGAAGTTCAAAACGTTTTGAATGCTGGCTTTATCAGGACAGCAAGGTATGTTGAGTGGTTATCTAACATAGTTCATGTCCCTAAGAAAAATGGGAAGATAAGAATTTGTGTTGATTTTAGAGATTTAAATCTTGCAACACCTAAAGATGAATACCCAATGCCAATAGTGGACATGATGCAAGACAGTTCGGCTGGCCACAAAATATTGTCTATCATGGATGGACATTCAGGTTATAATCAAATTTGTATAGCAGAAGAGGATGTTCATAAAATAGCCTTTAGAGCTCCTGGTAATATAGGGACCTTCGAATGGGTTAAAATGCCTTTTGGTCTTAAGAATGCTGGAGCTACGTACCAGAGGGCTATGAATACTATTTTTCATGAGCTTGTTGGAACGTTTTTGGAATGTTATATAGATGACATAATCATAAAGTCAAGTTCTGTTGATGATCATCTTGAGCATTTAAGAACAGCTTTTAAGAAGATGAAGCATTACCAATTAAAGTTGAATCCTACCAAATATGCTTTTGGAGTGACAGCTGGGAATTTCCTAGGGTATTTGGTTCATAATAAAGGAATCCAGATTGATAAGAACAAAGATAAAGCCATCATTGAGGCAAAGCCACCTTCCAATAAGAAGGAGTTGCAAAGGATGGAGAAAACTTCGAATGGACAAGAGAGCATGATGCTGCTTTCAAGGCCATCAAAGAGTACTTAGCTAATCCTCCAGTTTTAGTTCCACCTAGCAAAGGAAGGCTTGTGAAGTTGTATTTGGCAGCAAACTATGACTCTATGGGAGTGCTGTTGGCTCAAGACAATAGTGAAGGCAAAGAGCAAGCTATCTATTATTTAAGTAGGTTTCTAAATGCTTGTGAATGCAGATATTCCATGGTGGAAAAGTTATGTTTAAGTTTGTTTTTTGCTTCTAAGAAACTCAAGTACTATATGATGCCTAGAGTAACCTATGTTATTCCTCAAACTGATGTAATGAAGTACATGTTATCTCAGCCTGTACTTAGTGGAAAGATTGGGAAATGGATAGTGTCTTTAATAGAATTTAGTCTTGAGTATGTGCCACAGAAATCTGTAAAGGGGCAAGCCTTGGCAAACTTCATGGCAGATCACCCTAGCATGACAGAAACTCCTGAAATAGCAGAAGTGGGCATGGTGACCTTAAAACCATGGAAAATGTGGTTTGATGGTTCAAAAACAAGTCAAATGGCTAGAGTGGGAATTGTGATTGAAACTCCCCAAGGTTTGAAAACTAAGTATGGCTTTCGAATCAATGAAGGGGAATGTTCTAATAATCAAGCAGAATACGAAGCAATGATTCTAGGCTTAGAAATATTGTTGAGTTTGAAAGTAGATACAGTTGAAATCTATGGGGATTCTCAATTAGTTATAAATCAAATGAATAGATTGTTTCAATGCAACAGTCCCTCTTTGGTAAAATATTTTCAGCATGCAAAGGCTTTGGCCAAACAATTCTATCTATTGACCTTTACTTATATCCCAAGATTCTTAAATGAAGAAGCAGATGAGGTAGCTCAGAGAGTGTAGACACCTCCCAAAGCGGGGCATCGCCATACAGATTGATCGTCGTTTTTTGATTGCTTTCTACTTCATAAACCAAGATCGTGGATATAACACTACAACAAAGTTGGTCTATGGAGACGAAAATTAGCGACGAAAGTTATTTTCGTCGCCAAAGGGGCGCTATTGGCTACGGAAAAAAAATTCGTCGTCGAAGGCTTAGTTTTTGGTCGCCAAATGCAAATTTTTGGCGAGAAAATCCCAAATTCATCATCATAGGGTAGCTTTTTAGCGAGGAATTCAAAAATTGTCATCATAGGGAGCTATTTAGCAAGGAAAAAAAATTCGTCGACAAAGGTTGGCTTTTAGCGACAAAATTTTAGAATTCGTCGGCATTGATCGAATTTTTTGGCTGATTATTTTTTAATTTTTAAATTTTTAAATTTTTTATATTATTTAGCATAAAAAATAAATAGAAATATACATATTAAATAAAATATACATAGTTTAGTTTAAAATTTAATCATAAAAAGGTAATATATATTATACATAGTTTAGTTTGAAAAATTTCGATAGTTATCCATTGGCGGCATGGTGGGGTGGCCTGGGTGAATTTGTAGGAATGGTGGTGGTGGTGGTGTAGTGGTGATGTGGTGGTGGTAGTTGCGGTGATTGTTGCTGTGGTAGTGGAATGGTGATTGTGGTGGTGGTGGTGGAGTGTGATTGTGGTGGTGGTGGTGTCGGAGTGGTGATTGTGGCGGTGGTGGTGGTGGTGGTAATGGTGACGTGGTGGTGGTTTCAGAAAAAAAAAAAAAACGAATTAGAAATAGTATATATAATAAATATTAGTCTTCTAGTAAAGATGGTGTGTTGGTGTAGTGGTAAGGGCTTGGGTATTATAGGCGCGAGGTCATGGGTTCGAAACCCACTGGGAGCAAAAAATGCGAGCATAAGGGTTGAAAGTTTTTTTCGCTGCGAACACAATCGACGACGAAAAATTTCGTCGCCAAAAACAACCAAAGCCGACGAAACTTTTTCGTCGCCCAAAACCGAAATAGACGATGAAAAAATTTGTTGCCAAAACCAAAAAAGGCCGACGAAAAAAAAATTTCGTCGTCAGGGGTCTTTCTCGTCCAACAAAAAACGACGAACGGGGACGATGAAATTTTTCGTCGGCAATCAGTTTGGCGACGAAAATCATGTAATTGCTGACAAAAAAATTTCCTCGTCTTTGACCTATTTTTTTGTAGTGATATTCCCATGGCTAGAAACATCGCCACACAATAGCGGTTATCATCAAAATAGAGTCGCCACCTAATTTATAAAAACTAAGAAAAACAAATAGAGATTCTGGGTATAAGAGCCAAAGGTACAATAAGGAGAAGATGTAACGCCCCGAATTTTGGAAACGTTAAATAAACATTTCTATTGAAACCCAAATAGAGACTGGCTCATTATTACAGCATAATCCTCACAAGAGTACATTTATTCAACAAAGGGAAGGAACTAGGGTTCCTATCTATTGCTCCGCCTGCTCCTCCATCCTAGCCAACTCCTCGGCTCCGAAAGCCTCTAAGGTGTAGAGCTCACAGTGCTCATCTACGACATCTGACACATTATACCAGCGTCGCCCCCAGTATAATATGTCAGGGTTGCAATAGTAACACCGTGAGCTACAATAGCTCAGAAGAATAGTCACATACCCACTAACCCATAATTATAAACAACAGGGTGTAGACACCCCAATCCGGACCTCGGAGGTTCTTTAAACGCCCCGATTATGAAATAAAGGAAACAATGCCTTTTGAGAGCTTGAATAAAAGATTCCCTTAGCCCAGAAAGCCCAAATAAAACCTAATAACCCAAAAAAGGCCCAAAAGCCCTGGAATGAACTAATAACGCTGCACGCAACACTCTGGCGACGCGCGGGGTAACATAATTTGTCACACCGCGCGCCGTTATGAAGTAAACCGCGCGGTAATTTGGGTAAAGTTCTGACCGGCTCAGAAAGCTGTCGGTCACGCCCATTTGAGCCTCAGCTGCAAAATGGCTTAGCTGACAAAGGACTTCTAGTCCACCCATAAAATACCTCCCTCAGTTGAATTCAAAATCCTTAGCTCTTGCCTATAAATACACCCCTCCACTCAAGAGAAAGGGGTCCCTTGGTCCCTAACCTTTCTCTCTCTTCTTGCCTTTTACATCCATTCTCTACTTCCAAGCTTTGAGAGTGTGGTTCCCAAAAGACATTCTCTAGGCACTTAGCTCCATTTTTCTCCTCACCACCAAAGTTAGTCTCTTGCTAACTTTGAGACCACATCCATCAAAACATCCAACAACCACTCACACCCACACACGTCTTTTCTCATCCGATCTTGTCTACACTCATCCATTATCATCCATCTCCGGTCAAGCTCAAGATCAAAGGTAAAAACCAAGTTTCCTTGGGCTAGGCCCTGTCCTGGCCCTGAGGGGACTTTTTTGTAGTCAGGCTTAACCCTTTTGGTTGAAGACTGATTTAAAAACCATTTCAGAAACTAAAATAGTCACTGTACTGGACAGACCACACTGCACGGTGTTCAAATGCATCGCGCGGTGTAGTATGTCCAAGCGCACGGTCTCTTCATCATTTTTTTGTTTATTCATCCAAGCTATCTGGATCATGATCGTCTTTCATCAGATCTGTTTGTTTTGCTAAGATACTGTCATCAGTGCTCTTAAAAGTGAGACCATATCTACAAGCCATGTTTTATTACTAAATGGGGTTTTTCTTGATCATCTTGAATGATCAAAGGCATTAAAAATTGTTTACACCCATGGCTTGAAGAAATGGTATTGTTCCCGGATAAATCAGTAGTTGTATACCTTCTGATGTCTTTAAACAAACGACGCGCGTGGTATACGATATGTCGGGCGTCGTTCTGGGTATTAGTGACAGTCCGATAGCAAAGCAGGTAAACCGCGCGGCATATCATAAGGCCGTGCGTGGCATTATGGTAAGCCGTGGAATGATGGTTCTGATCTGGACAGTTTGCTGATTAGTTATTTCGTTTTACAACATCATACTCTTATCATTCCTGTACAGTGAGCACCACGTGCATGTTAACGTGATATATCTTCCCATATCCCTCTCCCCTTTACTTGTTTATTAAAGAGTTTTGTTCTCTAAAAGATATTCAAAGTTTTATTCCTTTTGAAAATGCTTAGTAGAGACCGGTTTTACCGGGCAAACAGGGTGCTTTTTCAACGAAACCTTCCTCGCTCGTAACGTGGCTCCCGAACCCAAAATCTCAACATTTTCGCTAGACCAAAAGCCTTTTTCAAACATGTTCTCGGTTTTTTGGATCATCCATTTAAAAAATCCGGGTGGCGACTCTCGAGGGCGCGCCGGTCGGGGAGCTCATAGTGGCGACTCCACTGGGGACTTTTTATTTATTTATTCGAAACTTTGGAACTTACTTTTATTTTCAAAGAATCGAATAATTACGAGAGCCAAGCTTGAAAGGTATTTTCGAAAGGGGATTTTTAATATTTTTTGGAAAATAAGATTCTCTTATCCTATACACTTTGCACCGCACAAGCCTCACTAGTGTGTTTCGGCTATCTTGCCCGGTTTACCGGTGACAAGCTACTCCCGGGATGTCTAGCAGACCTTGACTATGCTGAGCCATCGTGTTGTTCGACCATTGTCTTGCAATACACTTGACATGGGGAGTACATCTTGGCTCTAGTCCGGGGAACCCTTTTGAGACCAAAATTGGCATTCTGCACTTGTACATAGCCATAGAACCTTCCCAACTAAGACAGGAACCCGAGTTTAGGACTTATGTGATATATTCTGTTTACGTGCATTTCTTCTCCATACATGCATATCAATCATACATCATTGCATTCTGCAGGCTAGGGGAAAGGATGTCCTTAGAATCCTTTAGCTTACTCTGGTCGATTTAGGAGACCTTAAATCCATGGAGTTTGTGATGCCTCTGGTGTTTGCCGTGCCCAAACGGCTCCCTTGATTTGGGTCTAACCTTAAGTGCGTGCGTATCTAGATTCCGATAGTCACATTGCTCTGCCTCGGATGGTCAAGGTAAGGAGATTGGCTCTGATTCTGAAACGTTCGGAATTTAACCTGCCTAACGGCACCTACCCGAACTATCGGAAATCTTCTATGCAAACGCCTTAAGTGAGATCTAGGTCACGGTAGGTCTTAGGTTAGTCTCTAGGAGGCACGTAGAAGATAGGGCGAGCATTTGTGATCAGTGGTGAGTTGCTCCTTTTTGCTTTATTGCCAGTTCTGAAACATTTATCGCCTGCGAGAAGAAGAGGTTGTACCTAATTGGTTTCGTCCACTCCGAAGACTAGTTCACATAGACACCCTGGAAGGAACCCAACTGTTTGAAGTCCAAATAGAGCAGGAAGGGCAGCCGTTATTAGAAGTTGTATTCAAGCCGGTGATGGAAGAACCTGTAGTAGAAGAGCCTTTAGCATAAGTACCGTTCGAAAATCCTTTACCCATGGCTGACCAAGGAAATGGGGTGGAAGAGCTTAGGCAAAACATGGCTGCTTTGGATGCCTAACTCAAACAGTCCATTGCCAACGTCAACGCCCAACTCAAGGCTTCTGTTACGTCCATGCAGAAGGACATGATCATGATAATGGAAACTATGCAAGAAATCAGTGATAAGCTCCAGACCAAGTCTCCTCCTCAGTCCGAGCGGCCCAAAGAAGAAACGCCAGTGGCAGATCCTAACCTGGCAACTCTTGTCGCCAAGATCAGTAAGCTGGAAGAGTCTGTCCAAGATACCAAACGACTTGGGAAAGGAGAGATAGACATGAGCAAGTTGTTCTTATTTCCAAACGCCAAGTTACCGGAGAAGTTCAAAGGTGTGGACTTTGCAAAATTCGATGGCACTGGTGATCCGAAGGCACACCTCTAGGGGTATGTATGTTCTCTTACTATGCGGGGGATTGAAAAGGAAGCTATGGCACAGTTATTCCATGAGTCTTTGTCTGGCCCAGCCCTGCAATGGTTCCTCACTCTTGAACCATCCAAGAAAAGGACTTGGGAAGATATTGGGACAGCCTTTGTGGCCCAGTATGACTTCAACGTCAACCTGAAAATGACCACGACGGAACTAGAAAGCACCAAAATGGGCGAGAAGGAAAGTTTCGCTGATTTTGTGAAGCGTTGGAGAGCCAAGGCCGCTCAAATGCAGAACAAACCGGATCTTAAGGAACATATATGGATCATAACAAAGAACTTGCCAAGCTCCTTCGCCCCGTACATGGTTCTTTCCCAACTAGCTCCGAATTTTGAAACTTTTTATGACTCTGGGTTGGCCGTAGAAGAAGCCTTACGGGATGGTACCTTGGAGAAAAAGGAAACGGGATCGAAGTCCAAAAGAGCATACTTTGGCAACAGCAATGTCCTCTTCGGGAATGCCAATCAGGCTGGAACCTCATCCGCCAAACCCGCAGAAGTTAACCAAATCTCTAAAAAACCAAAATCCCAAAACCGAGTCTTCACCCAGTTCAGTACCCCCAGGTCTACCCTACTTAAGAAACTCACAGAAATTGGGGTGTTGAAGCCTCTCTCGCCACCACAACCATTCCGCCAAATCTAAACCAAAATGTCTACTGTGAGTTCCACCAAATGCCGGGCCATACCACTGATAACTGCATCCGCCTTCGTCATGAGATTCAAAATCTCATTGATAATAAGGTTATTGATACCCCTCCCTCGGACAAACCAAATACCATTTCAAACCCCTTGCCACAACATAACACCCTTTTTCGTATTAACCAAATCACCTTAACCGATGATCAAGCTGCCCGAGATTTCAATCCAACCCTTTTCATTGTCTCTGATATCAAACCAAAACCTGTTGTGAAGATTCCCGAGGAAACAGCTCTTTGCTTTCTAGGGGAATGGGAGAATGCATGGGGGGACCTGATTTCTGATTAGGAGGAGTTTGAGGCTGCCAATTTTCAGAGAGTTGTTGAACCACCCTTCGAGCCCGGATGGGAGGTTGATTTGCAGAATGTTCACGCTGACCCTCTTGATGGACTGGACTCTCCCTGTACATGATGTTCGAAGACCAGAACGAGGACTATCAGGTCCCTCAAGAAGCTCTTGAATGGGAATGGGACACGATCCCAGTTGCATGCCTGTTGTTAGCCATGGGAGATCCCTTCGATATGTTCTCCTCACCCATGATGTTCGCTGAGGAATGCCAACCTGAAATGGCACCCTATAATCGGCCAGAGCTTGCTCCACTTCACCCGGATTTCTCTCACTTCAATGACTTTGTCAATGACAATTTGAACAACAATATGGACTTTGGCCCGTAGTGCTTAAATCCGGGACCCCCAGAGCATGAAGAAGAGATTGCTAGTAATGAGTTTGATCCAATGGACTACATTGAGGACGAAGCTGAATCAGAGCCGTCGGTCACTTTCCCGGAGGAAGCCAATGTCGCCATGACGAATTTGTGAGAAAACGAACCAGGGGCCAAAGCAAATCCGTGGTCAAACTCTAAAATTGTCAACATAAGGGTAGGAAACGAGGAATGGACTGTGAACAAGGCAATGATGGAAACTGAGCAATGGAAGCCAGAGGATCTTTAGGAAGATTTGGTTATTGCTGATTTGGCTTCCAACCTCCAAGATACCACCATTGGAAGCAAGCGCAAGGCTCCCATTGACCTATGGAGTGAGGAACCAAAATACCGCCAGGTCGATCACCTGACTAGAAGTGGCCACATCTATCAACCCCCTAACCCCCAAGCTGGAGAATCCTCTAACCCTGTAGCCCCACCAGCCAAAGAGCCTCCCAACCCTTTCACTACACCAACCAAAAACACTTTCCAACCCTTTTCTCCACTAGCCAAAGAGCCTTCCCGTCCTGAGAAGAACCCCGAAGGAATGGTCAAGCAACAACTTGAGCAGACTCAAGCTAAAATGTCTGTTTGGGATGTACTTGTTCACTCCACTCGCCATCGTGAAGGACTCATCCAAGCCCTCTCTCACCTGAAAGTCCCGTCCGCCATAACCCCCGATGAGCTTGTGGCGCTCATCAAAACCATACCCATCAAACATGCCATAACCTTCACCGACTGAGACCTGCCTGTCGAAGGAACTGACCACAATAGGCCACTGCATGCCACCCTAAAATGCCATGGTAAATGGGTTCCAGTAATCCTGATCGACAATGGTTCAGCAATCAACGTTTGCCCGCTCCGTGTTGCCTACTGCTTGGGGTACAAAAATAAGGACTTCTCTCCATCAGAAGTCAAGGTCCGAGCATATGACAACACTCATCGGGATGTAGTCAGAACTCTCATGCTTCCTATGACCTTCGGATCCTACCAAATGGAGGTGGAATTTCATGTGGTAAACATTCCCGCTTCCTTCAACTTGCTCCTAGGAAGGCCTTAGCTGCATCGACCAGACATCATGGCTGTACCCTCTACTCTCTAACAGAAAATCCGTTTGGGGCTTGAAATTGGGATGCTTACTATTCATGGAGACTCTGGATTTGTGCACCCACTGAAGATAATGCCCTGCTTTTAGAAATTCAGCATGGGGAAGAGGACATTGTTCTGGGAGGATTCTCGCTTGATACCTCCAATTCTGTCTTCTCAGTCCGGATTGATGATGACTTTGTCATTAGCAATGTTGCCAATAAGATAATGAAGAAGATGTCCTACATGCCGGGACTGGGACTAGGAAAGAATTTGTAAGGACCTGCAAAATTTAAAGCCCGAGGAACTCTAATACGCACAACCGGTCTTGGCTATCTATTCTCGAGTGACCAAAAAGTGAAAAAGGGAGACATATTGGAAGACTATTTTGTCAAAGAGAAAGCAAAGCAGGTCTACGAAGGTCAGCTAGAACCCTTCTGGGATAAGGAAACCAATACCCTGCTGCCAGGGTTCGAGATATTCGCCAACGACATTTTTCCGGAGAGCGAGGAAGAGCCTGAGGCTGTTGAAGATCAGGAAAAGCTGACTGATTGGATTGAGGTCTTTGACATGGGGAGTCTAGCGGTCCTGTTTGAGGAGAACGAACCAATGGGTACAGTCATGGAAGCGGAAGTGTTGATGCTAGGGCAGTAGACCCTCGAAGATCCAACTTCGCTCATCATGGATGCCACTAGAAATTACAAGAACTGGACTTTCATACCGAGTGCGACCTGCCATGGATCTGATTCTGAATCTGAATCCGAGTCGTCTATGTCCTCCCAGTCATCTGAGTCTTCTAAGTCTGTCGAGTCTGAGTCGGTGCCTCTTGGCCTAACTCCTCATGGTCTGTACTTTTAATTTGAGTCCACTCGTGTGTATGGTGCCCCCGAGGCCTTTGATGATGATGAAATGAATGAATCTGATTCCGCTTACTCCCCTGATTTTGAAATAATTGTGTTGACCCCAATGATGAAGAAATCGATTTCGATGGGGACATCCCTAAAGAAATCCGATCCCTAGTCGAAAGGGAAGATGAAAGGCATGCTCAACTTGTAAAAGAAGAAGTTATTTCAATAAATTTGAGAGATGAAGGGAATCTCCGGATGATCCAGATTGGTTCCGCACTATCCACGGAAGAGCGTCAAGCTCTCATAAATTTACTAAAAGAATTCGAGGATGTTTTTGCGTGGTCACATGCTGATATGCCCGGAATCGATCCCGAGATCGTGGAACACCGGATTCCCCTTTATCCCGATGCAAAACCTATAAAACAGAAGTTGAATACCCTCAGTGCAGGATAAAAGAAGAGGTCACTAAACAGATCAATGTAGGATTCTTAATAGTAACTGAATACCCTCAATGGGTCACAAACATTGTCCCCGTCCCTAAAAAGGATGGCAAAATTAAGGTCTGCGTTGATTTCAGAGACCTAAACAAAGCAAGCCTGAAAGATGACTTCTCGTTACCGCATATTGACGTACTGGTCGACAACACCGCTGGGCATGCTTTGCTTTCTTTCATGGATGGCTTTTTAGGCTATAATAAGATTCTCATGGCCCCAGAAGATCGGGAGAAAACCATTCATCATTGAATGGAGAACTTACTGCTACCGGGTGATGCCTTTTGGGCTAAAGAATGCAGGATCTACTTATCAGCGAGCCGCTACGACCTTGTTGCACGAAATGATTCACAAGGAAGTAGAGGTTTACGTTGATGACATGATCGTCAAGGCGAATGTCACGCTCTCAATTTTCAACATAAATAATATTCATTTACAATATATAAAATCACTACTGGAGTACCGATAATACCCAAATGACATCTCTTTTTTTTTTTTTTACAAATTTAAATTCAAATGTTACAATCCTGACTCGAAAACCCAAGTTAACAAAACACCAAAATAACTTTACAATTTACATTAATCCTTCTTCCAAATACTACTTTCAAATGCAAATGCAAATTGACATGATCGACAAGCACGATATGCACGCCACGTCAACTTCCTTGCTTTTTACCTGAAATTGATAGGTTGAGCTACACTAGCCCAGTAGGAAAATCTCTAACTAATTTTATGTGCTTGTGAGAAGATGAGTGCCAAGGAAAATCATTTTCAATAAAAATAATAGCGTTTTGACCAAGATTAGAATATGTGACTCAACTTCAACACTTACAACAAAAACAAAACTTACATAGAAATCATGCATGCCGACCTTCTTAACCTCGCACAAACACCTTTTTGCTTATAACCTCTATTTGCCATCATCATTATCGTATCTCCTTGTTACATTCCCCTTTAGTTACCCATAAAATATTTCGGATCCTTTAAACAACCGTTTTCTCTTTCATGTCTCACTTCACCAACCCACGTGCATCTCATCTAAGCATACAGACTACGTATAAAAAAAAAGAAATATAAAGCAAACGTGGACACTTCAACCCAATCTCAACACGACATCAAAGAACATGCTCGACTACCCAGTCTAATCTCTAATCTTCTCAATATCAAGTTAACACTTATCGTATCCTCCCTCGTGTCCCCTTTATCATGTTTTCATGTTAGTGTCGATATATCATCATTTATTTCGCTTTCTCACCCATGACTTATATCCTAGTCTCAAGTTACCATCTACCAAGGTTCTTTTACATCAAACTTCCTTTTATGAGTTTGTCAAGCAAATGCCCTTTATACACCTCTCATAATGAATCACATAAGCATTCATATCAAACTAGTTACTATTCATTTTATCCTCATCCTTTACCCTTATCGTCATACTTCCTATTTCAACATCAACCTAACATGAGTAACTAGCAATCACATGTATGCACGTCTTTCATTCAAACCGGCACCCTAACAAAGAGTCCAATGGTTGAAAGTCCATGAGATACCAACCCAAGTTCAAGGCTCATTGTTTTCCGTCTGAATATTCGATTTTGTCTCAATTCCAAATTATTGGTTATCAAACCATTTTCATATAAAACCATTCTTTCTTTCTTTTTTCACAAAATAGTGTAGGGTATACAAAACGAGTATGAGTTGTAAGTGCAGAAAAACGAAAGGGGCCTTTGAGCAATACAGGATCACAACAGCTACTCGTGAGTTCCCACCGGAACCCTAACACGTCGCCGGAACTTGTACCTGGAAAACAAACACAGGGTGAGCGCACCTTTGCCTCTTGTGGCAAAGGCCCTCCGATGCCTAAGTTAGTATCACATACTAGTCGTAAACCCTAATTATCAGTAGGAAGTGAATTATGCAACGTATTGCGTACCTTTTACCTCTAGGCTTACCTCATATTTATAGATTCACAGATGCTTGTTGCCCAAGTATCATTGTTGCCCTATGTTTCCTACCTCGTATAGGAAACCCAGAATATCTTGGATTCTCGTTCCTTTATCAATTCGTTGATTTCCATAGCTGGCCGAACATCCCATTCCCATTGGGTATCTCTCCGAGATCCTATTTTCTTGGGATCTTATCCCTTCATGGAATATCCCTTCCTGGGATCCTCTAAAGTCCTCTTTGCATCTTGCGACTATTTTTCTCACGAGTTACCCTCCTGTTCGGCCCCTTCATAGCCGAGCAGGTAATTGGACCAGTGACTTCACATGCCACTGTTCCTTTATTAATCTCTTGGTCCAATAACTCCTCTTGTTTACTGGACCAATGACTTCGTACAGACTTCATGGACCAATGACTTCTCATATCGCTAGTCCATGTCGCCGACCATCGTCTTGTACGGCGACTGTCCTTATCACGACTATACCATGGTCCCACGCACCACGTGTTCAGGCCTTATTTGCACCTGTTCGGGAATACTTACCTACAACTGCTCCCCAGCTTTACTCGTTATTTTCTCTTATTATGACGGGCAAAGCTCTTGAAAGCCAAACGAATTCATTTTGGCTCCTGCACCTCATTTTATAGAGTTGGCGCAACTCTTCATCATTTAGGCCAGCCAAAATGTCTCGTTGTTGGGCTGGACAGGCCTTTCCTGCCCTTACCTTTACACGTGGTGCACTCCGTACCGCCCACATTAAATGCGAATGGACATATTTCGGGGAATGAAACGTCCAAACGGCGTCTGGGGTGATGTTTCACATACGCCACCCCACTCATTAGGGTATATTTGGGTTTTCGTCCCATTTTGAACCCCCATTCTCTCTCCAAGTTCCCTCTGTAGAAAGAAGACTCCAGCACTTCCGCCATTGAAGCTCTGTTCACCATCTCGAGGTTCCTCCCTTGTGCACTTAGAACTCCGATCGCCACAACTGTAAGTCATCGCTCCCATTTGCCCCATTTCTCTCGTTACTTTAGGGTTTCTTCTATTGCACTTAGGGTTTCTTCATACCCACCGCTTCCGTCTATAAATCTGCACTAAAACTCATCTCTTAACAAATGGGGAGGTTTAGACGCCACTGCAATACCCCTCAGACCATGGCGACATTCAGGTCTCGTTACGGGATCCCTGATAATGTCGCCGCTATACTGGCCCATGAGGACGCCATTCGTGAAAGTCCTGACAACGACACCCTTCACATTCCCGTAGTGCCCGTCGTCGAGGGCGGTGTTAGATTCCCCTTGGCTCCATTACTTCGACAGGTTTTAGCTCACTACAGGCTTTCTCCGATGCAAGTTTCTGCCAACTTCTTCAGGGTTGTCATGGGAATCAATGCCATAAATCATATGCTAGGCACATCCCTAGGATTGCATGACATACACCACCTATACAGTATTTCTAGGACCAAAGATGCCCTCACCTACTACTTAAAAAGTAGGGACTCGAGGAAAAAACTCGTCCTTGAACTTCCCGACTCCGCCCGGGGGGACGATGATGATTTTCTAGTGGTTACAGGGAACTTCGAGCCCAGAGATGAGGATGGCCGTGTGATAGGCTTCCATGCCCCTCACAGATTTGGGCAACCACGTCAGTTTCTCCTCACCTATCTTAAAGTTTTCTCGTACTTTATTTACCCAATTTTGTTGCGTATAACCTGCTACATTTTCGTTGCAGCCATAAACGTCAACCAAGGGTACAACATCATCACCCCACAGGTTCATGTGGCAGACATCAATCCAGCGCTTGCGTTCAACGGGCAAGGCACGTACCTTGCTGGCCGAGCAAGAGCAGCACAAGTGCTCTTGAGCTACAAAGCATCGTACGGCGGGTTCATTGATCGGCGTACCCGAGCAGCAGACAACCCAACAACACCTGGACCTTCCACTTCGCAACCCGAGCAAGAGGAAGTGAGGCATTCTCCAATTCCTCCGATACCTGACGATCCAACCGAACTCGCCAAGGAAGCCTCTACTTCGTCTTCCAACGGTTATTCTCCTTCTCCTCCACCTCAAGAGATGAACCATCCAATCGACCTCAGCAGTCTCCTTACCATTCCTGGAGCCAGCCGTGGAAGGGGCCGCGGCAGTGTTCGTGGCCGTGGTCGCTCCCAGAACCCCCAGCCCCCTCATGGCTGTCGTAGATCTGCTCAACTGGAACATCCCTCCTGGTATTTCCCCACTGGAAGTCGACGCCAGTCATCGGGACAAACGCCAACGTCTGGAACCCACAGTGGATGAAAGGCCCCCACCTCAGATTTCCTCCGTTCCAACTCCTATTTGGGCACCTCAATTCACCCATGGTGGTCGACCTGTCACCGTTCGAGATAGCATAGAATCTGAGGGGACCGCCCTTGCTTTGTCCCAGGCCTTTCTGTTGCCTGGAGATATGCAAAAAGTAGTGGCCAGCTCCCTTGACAACCTCCTTGGATCTTTTATGATCAACAGCGCCCAGGTAAACCTTTTATATTTATCGAATTAAAAACCATTTTTCCTGGGTTCTGTCTAACTTCCCTCAAACGCTCCAGGCAATGCAAAGGATGGTAGCCATGGCATAAAAGCTAGGCTAGTCCGAGCCTTAGCGAGCTAAGTTGGTGACCGAGAATGCTCAATTGCAGCGTACGATAATAAGACTTGAGAGGGATAGGGACCAAGCCTGCGGGAAGGTGGATGAGTTGAAGGGGAAGCTGGAAGGCGCTGAAGACAGCCTAAACCAGACTCTCACGGAGCTGGAAGCAAGCAAGAATGAGGCCAAGGCAGTATACCAGCAGGGCTATAATGAGGGAATTAACGTAGCTACTGAAAGCTATAAGTCTCAAATACCTGCAATCCAGGACCAGGTCTGGGGTACAGCTTGGGCTGCATGCCTCACCAAAATAGGAGCTCCTGAATCTAGCCCCCTCTAGGCCAACAAGGACCTTCCCAGCTCTCAAGTTGTTGCTGAGGACCAAGAAGTGGAAGAAGAGGATGGTTTGGACGGGGAGTCAAATGCAAACGCCTCCGAGCAGCAAGCTACTGAAGCAAGCCAAACAGTTGACACGTCTAACCCTGGCCAGAAGGAAGCCAGTGGTGGGCAACCTGAAGGTACTGTTGTGGAGGATACTACTGCTCCTGGCTTTCCCCTTGCCGTTCAAGACTTAACGATTGAAGAGTAAGTTGGATTTCACCTTTCTCTGAACGATACTATCACTTTCAGAATAGTTTGCTGGTCCTGTGTGGCCATTTGAATTTTGCCCTGTGTGGCACTGGTACAATTTCGTAAACATGTTTAACACAGGTATTTGGCCCTTCGTGGCCTTCTTTTGGGTGTTGGTGGCCGTGCTTGGCCCATGTACAAGTATGCTTGGCCCTTTGTGGCCTTTGAATATTTGCAGGTGGCTCTTTTGTGGCCGAATTTCCATGATTTGATTACTAGGCCTGTTCATACTTAGATAATGTCTGTCTATGCGCCCGTGTAATATTGCATACTAGGTATTTTCATACCTTTAGATAACCAGCTAGGTTCAGTCGTACTTAGCTGTTATGTGCATGTTCGTATGCGTACCATTTTTCACGTATTTGGGAAAAAACTATCTAAGTTTATTCATACTTAGATAGTGTACATAAGTTTATTCGTACTTAGATCACCCAAATGTATTCGTATTTGGCAGAGCTATGCATCTTGTCGTATGCATGCCAAGTGCTTGTACTGAGGCCCAAGTGTATTCATACTTAGGTTACCCAAATGTCTTCGTATTTGGCAGAAGTGTGCATGTTCACGTATGCAAGCCAGGTTTGTTCATACTCGTATAAGTGACCAAGTATATTCGTACTTGCAAAATGTTAAAATCTGCTTGTAATTTAACATAAACCATATCCCTCTGCTCCCCAATACGAAGTGAGGAGCAAGGATTAGGCCTGACTTCATATTCAAGCATAATAGAGATTAAAAAGCAATGTTTTATATCAAAAACTCAGAATTTTATTCATAATTCAAAACTCAAGGGAACGTTATGCATGCCCCTTGCAACTAACAAAAATAAAAACAAGGGAATTTTATTCATAATCCCCACACAATCACAGTGTGCATCAAAACGAAAAAATTGAAGTCTTTCACACAAAGAACTTCCTTAAATTGTGGACATTCCAGGGTCTTGGCACCGGGTTGCCGTTCAGGTCTGCCAAACGATAAGCCCCGATGCCCACAACCTCCGTGACTCGATATGGGCCTTCCCAATTGGCCCCCAACTTTCCCTCATTGGCCACCTTGGTGTTGCCGAGCACCTTACGAAGCACAAGGTCTCCGACGCCAAACTCTCGTGGGTGGACACTCTTGTTATAACTTTTCATTAGCTGCTCCTGGTATAAGGCCAGGTGTACCAGAGCCTTCTCCCTCCGCTCTTCGGCAAGATCCAGCTCAATTTCCAAGGCTCTGTCATTACCTCCACTTTCAACCAGAGTGGTTCTGTTTGTTGGAAAACCCACTTCCAGCGGTATGACGGCCTCTGTCCCATATGCCAAGGAATAGGGGGTCTCTCCCGTAGACCTCCTAGGTGTTGTTCGGTGTGCCCACAGAACCAGCGGCAATTCGTCAGGCCACTTTCCCTTTGCCTTGTCCAACCTTTTCTTGATCCCGTCAAGTATGGTTTTGTTAGATGCTTCTGCCTGCCCATTACTCTGAGGGTAGGCTGGGGTGGAGTAGTAGTTCCTTATTCCGTACTAGGCACAGAATGCTTTGAACTTCTTTTGAAATTGCGACCTAATATCCGTGATCAGAGAATAAGGGACTCCAAATCGAGTAATGATGCTTTTCCACACGAACCTCTCTATCATAGGTTTAGTGATCTTTGCCAATGGTTCTGCTTCAATCCATTTAGTAAAATAATCTGTTGCTACCAACAGAAACTTCCTATTCCCAATTGCCTTATGGAGTGGACCCACGATGTCCATCCCCCATTGTGCGAATGGCCAAGGACTTGTCAATGGTACCAGATCCTCGGCTGGTGTTCGGATCATTGGTGAGAATTTCTGGCACTTCTCACAAATCTTCACATACACCTTTGCATCTTCCTGCATGTGTGGCCACCAGTAACCCTCGGTAATTGCCCGGTGGGCAATGGACCTACCCCCAGCATGGCTTCCACACGTTCCCTCATGAATTTCATGGAGAAATGTTTGCACCATCTCGGGGTGTACACAGAGTAAGTATGGTCCTGTGAAGGATTTCCTGTACAATTTTCCTTCAGGTGACAGCCAAAACCGTGCAGATTTTGTCTTTATCTTGTGAGCCTCCTTTTTATTCGCGGGGAGTACCCCATCTCGTAGGAACTCCACTATTGGATCCATCCAACTTGGTCCTCAGTTCACATCTAAGACCAATTCCACGCTCCTTCCAATGCTCGGCTCAGCAAGATAATCTACTGCCACCCGTCTCTTAAACTCTGTTGGTACAGCTGCAGCCAACCAAGTGAGTGAATCAGCATGGGTATTCTGCCCAGAGCTTATTTGTTCGATGTACACCTTCTCAAAAGTGTCGAGCAGATCTTTGGCGGCCACCATGTAGGTGGCCATCTTCTCATTCCGGGCCTCATGCTCCCCAGATAACTGATTCACTACGAGTTGCGAATCACAGTATACTCATATTCTCTTGACCCTCAGAGTCTTCGCACTTCTCAATCCCGCCAAGAGTGCCTCGTACTCTGCCACATTGTTTGAAGCACTAAAACCCAGTCGAAGAGACAGCTCCATCATCACTCCTCCAAGAGGTAAAAGTACAACCCCATTTCCTAATCCCGTGTTACATGCAGATCCATCAACGAACAACTTCCACTCCAGGGGATCTTGCTCGGCATGATCCTTGGCCTTTTTGGGCTGCGTGCTTGTTGCATGTTCTTTTCTCATAGGAGGTTGGGGAGCCACTGTCGGCGAGAATTCCGCCACAAAGTCTGCTAGAATTTGCCCTTTTATGGTAGTGCGCGGCTGATAGTCAATATCGTACTGACTCAGCTCGACCGACCAAGTTGAAATACGTCCCGAGAAATTTGCCTTTCGTAGCAAAGATTTTAGTGGGAATTCTGTGTAAACCACAATCTTGTGACTTTGGAAATAATGAGGCAACTTCCTTGCCGCCGTCCTCAACGTCAGGACCAACTTTTCGAGGGGCAGATATCTTATTTCCGCGTCCAGCAGTCTCTTGCTTACATAATAGACAGGGATTTGTTCGGATCCCTTATCTCTTAATAATACTGCACTGACAGCATGTTTGGAGACTGCTAAGTACAAAGTCAAGGACTCACCTGGTTCAGGGGTCGACAAGAGCGGGGCCGTTGCCAAGTATTTCTTCAGATCTTGGAACGCCTGTTCGCATTCTGCCCCCCATTCGTATCCCTCTCTTTTCTTCAATAATTGAAAGAAGGGCCTACATTTGTCACTAGACCGACTAATAAACCTGTTGAGGGCTGCCGCCATTCCGGTCAATCTCTGGACCTCCTTCGTGGTCCTTGGGCTCTGGAGCTTTTGCAATGCTGTTATTTGGTCAGAATTTGCTTCTATCCCTCTTATGGTCACCAGATGACCCAAAAACTTTCCTGAATTCACTCCTAACGCACATTTTGAGGCGTTGAGTTTTAGCTTGTATTCTCTCAATATCTCAAAGGCTTCCTTTAGATTAGCAATGTGGTTTTTCTTCTCCTTGCTTTTGACCACCATGTCATCTATGTATACCTCCATGGTCTTGCCGAGCAATTTCTTTAGCATTATCGTTGCTAACCTCTGGTATGTTGCACCGGCATTCCTCAAACCAAAGGGCATGACGCTATAACAGTACAGCCCCCTTGGTGTGATAAAGGAAGTCTTCTCTTAATCGGGACCGTACATGGCTATCTGGTGATACCCTCGATAAGCATCAAGGAAGCTCATCCGCCCATACCCAGCCGTTGCATCCACAAGCTGATCTATCCTAGGAAGGGGGAAGCTATCCTTAGGACATGCCTTATTCAAATCAGTGAAATCGACGCAGACTCGCCACTTCCCATTCTTCTTTTTTACCACCACAGTGTTAGACAGGCATTCTGGGTAGTACACTTCTCGTATAGCCTTTGCTTCAAGTAATCGGTCCACCTCCTCGATAACAGCGTCCACGTGCTGTACGGCAAATCGTCTCTTCTTCTGCATCACAGGCTTATGTTGTGGATCCACATTCAAGTGGTGACAAATCACGTTTGCATCCACTCCAGGCATTTCTTCGGGCACCCAAGCAAACACATCAACGTGCTCCTTGAACCCTACCAACTCTTCCTCTTCTGCTTCATTCAGGTTTTCTCCAATCAGGAAATACCTTTCTGGATCATTCTCGTTGATCTGAATCTTCTTCAAGCCTTCCACCACTTTCTCGGCGGGGTCCCCTCTGACATCCTCAATGGTCGGCTGGTCCGAAACCTCGATCGCTTGAACTAACTTTGCCTTGGGTGCCTTCTTGATTGTAGAAACCAAGCACTACTGGGCAACTTTCTGATTTCCCCTAATTCTTTCAATACCATTTGACCCGGGGAATTTTACCATCTGATGGTATGTAGAGGAAACCGCCCTCATCTTATGCAACCATGTTCTTCCAATAATCGCGTTATAAGAAGATGGTACATCCACCACCAGGAAATCAGTTCTCAACACAACTGTTCCTGCCCGAACAGGAAGAGTTACTTTGCCCAACGGCCAGACTGCTCCTGCACTGAATCCGACCAAAGGAGTTATCGACTGCACCGGATCTGCCTGTGTCAGTCCCAACTTCTTGAACGCATCATAGTATAGCACCTCCGTACAGCTTCCTGAATCCACAAGGATTCTCTCCATGTCATATTCCCCAATCCGGAGGGTTATGACCAAAGCATCATTGTGTGGTACCTGGACTCCTCCTAGGTCCTCATCCGTGAAGGCTATGCCCTCGTTGCATTCTTCTACTTCACGTCCTTGTTTCTTTCCCAACTGCATCACATGCTGGTCGTGCTTCACTTGTCTCTGGAGCAACCTCACCTCATTTCTCGTATAAGGTGTGGCCAATCCATGTATCATATGGATTATGCCCCTTGAATTTTGCTCGTAATCCAACTCCATTGCTTTTTCTGCACCCTTGTGCTCTTCCTGAATGAACTCTTTCAAGTAACCACGCGAGACTAGGTCATCAAGGTGCTGTTTGAACATCTCACAATCTTCCGTCATGTGACCCCAGTCTTTGTGATAACTGCAATGCTGACTCGTAGCCCTCTTTGCATCTTTATCCCCTTCCAGCCTTGGGGGCCACTTGAAATATGGACGGTTCTTTATTTGGTAAAGAATCCGATAGATTGGTTCCTTCCAAACCGTTGTCACCGAGAAGAAGGACTTGGGGTCCGGAGCATGTTTCTCTTTGAACGGCTCTCTCTTGGCCTGCCCATATTCCTTCCTCTCCTTGTAGGTTTTGGGCTCTGGCTTATCCGCCCTTTTCGCTGGACCCTTGGCTTGCTCGGCCACTATCTTGCCATCTTCTCGTAGTATGTCATCCTCGTTCCTGGCATGCTGTTCTATCCGTTCCATTAGCCTGGCCACTGTGCCTACTGGGCTCATGTTTAGGGACTTGCGTAGTTCTCCCCGAACAGGTAACCCAGTTTTGAACGTGGCTATTGCATATTTCTCACTGCAACTTTCAATCTCGTTGAAAGTCTCCCAGTACTTCTTAGCATAATCCCTAATTGATTCGATCTCTCCTTGTTTCATAACGGAGAGACTCTCAAACGTCTTTGGTGCTTTCCTGCTTGTCAAGAACCGAGCAGTGAATTCTTCGGCCAACTGCCCCCATCCTCGTATGGAGCGCAGGCCGAGTTTGTGGAACCAGGATAGAGCTACCTTTCCCAGACTTGATGGGAACATCTTGCACATGATTGCATCATCACCGTCGTGCATAAACATTGCCTGCTGGTAATGCTGTATGTGTGCTACAGGGTCTGTATTTGTTTCATACAGGATGAACGCCCCGTGCTTCACCCTACTCGGCAACCTTGCCTCCTGCAACCTCCTTACAAAGGGGGAGGAGGCTATATTGCTAAAGGCCTTCTGTGCTGCTTCTCGTGCAGACATAGTCCCCTCTTCTTGTTCTCTCGCTGTCTTGGGAGTATTCTTTTCCCAATCGGAATCAGGTCTCTCGTACCTGTCCCTGTGATGTCTTCTAATCTCCCCCTCTTCGGGGGTGTGGCTTCTGCTCCTTTTTTTCTCGTGAAGAAGCCCTTTTCCTTCCCGGAGTGGGGCTCCTGGTCCTGTTCCTCCTTCCCTGTGAAGGAATCTTCTTGCATTCCACCATAGCCAGCCTGTCTCCTCTAGAATTCCTTTTCGATAATCCAGAATCCTCCGGATGTCCTCGTATCCGTTGCAACTCCTGGATCTCGTATTCCCGTCTCTTGATCAAACGAGCATACTCCTCTATTTCTTGTCTCTTTTTGTCTAAGATATCCTCGTTATTGTGCACACTCCTTGAATGTGCAACTGATTCTCCCTCGTGACGGGACTTACTCCTTCTCGTGGACTCCGTGGCTGTCCTACCCTCCCTGTTCTTGGAGTCATCATGGACAGTCTGGGGATGACCCTTGCTTGTGGACCTATTTGTATGCCCGCCATCGGGCTTCCTCGGAGGATCTGGTGGGGACTTATCACCTTCCCCACCTAGCTGGTTCTTTGGATCATGCGGTGTTTTGGGATCTTCTTCCATCATAGTCGCTTTTCAAAGGGATCTCTTTCGTTTCCCACAGACGGTGCCAATTGTAAGTGCAGAAAAATGAAAGGGGCCTTTGAGCAATACAGGATCACAACAGCTACTCGTGAGTTCCCACCGGAACCCTAACACGTCGCCGGAACTTGTACCTGGAAAACAAACACAGGGTGAGCACACCTTTGCCTCTCATGGCAAAGGCCCTCCGATGCCTAAGTTAGTATCACGTACTAGTCGTAAACCCTAATTATCAGTAGGAAGTGAATTATGCAACGTATTGCGTACCTTTTACCTCTAGGTTTACCTCATAATTATAGATTCACAGATGCTTGCTACCCAAGTATCCTTGTTGCCCTATGCTTCCTACCTCGTATAGGAAACCCAGAATATCTTGGATTCTCGTTCCTTTATCAATTCGTTGAAAGAGTCCTGAAAGGACCCTTTTCAGGACTCTTTTCCATAGCTGGCCGAACATCCCATTCCTGTTGGGTATCTCTCCGAGATCCTATTTTCTTGGGATCTTATCCCTTCACGGAATATCCCTTCCTGGGATCCTCTAGAGTCCTCTTTGCATCTTGCGACTGTTTTTCTCACGAGTTACCCTCCTGTTCGACCCCTTCGTAGCCGAGTAGGTAATTGGACCAGTGACTTCACATGCCACTGTTCCTTTATTAATCTCTTGGTCCAATAACTCCTCTTGTTTACTAGACCAATGACTTCGTACAGGCTTCATGGACCAATGACTTCTCATATCGCTGGTCCATGTCGCCGACCATCGTCTTGTACGGCGACTGTCCTTATCACGACTATACCATGGTCCCACGCACCACGTGTTCGGGCCTTATTTGCACCTGTTCGGGAATACCTCCCTACAGTCAAGCTCTGTTGATTCGAGCTTGAATACCGGAGTCTGTTGATTCGCTCAAGAATGCCAGAGGATTTTCTTGTTAAAATCCTTTTCTTTTCCTTTCTTTTTAATCAAGGAATTTCAATTGTTTTTCTCAACATTAGCTAGTCACAATCACTTGGGTCACCTCGGGTCTTTTCCCTCGAGCATTAGGGTCACCCCGAGTCTTTTCCCATAATCACAAGAACTTGGGTCACCTCAAGTCTTTTCCCTCGGGCGTAGGGTCACCCTGAGTCTATTCCCTCAATCATAATAACTTGGGTCACCTTAGGTCATTTCCCTCGAGCGTAGGGTCACCCTGAGTCTATTCCCTCAATCACAATAACTTGGGTCACCTCAGATCTTTTCCCTCGAGCGTAGGGTCACCCTGAGTCTATTCCCTCAATCACAACCAATCATTATCCTTGCTAGTTTTCACATCACAGTAGGTTGACACGCGTATTTCATTCATTGTACCACACTTGTCCAATACATATCCAAGCCTCTACTTCATGTATACGCATTAAAACAATCTGATACAAGTAAATCAACAATTACGACATCATGAAACTCACACACCCACGTCACCAATCTATTGGTTATACCATTAAGCATCAACTAGTCTTTCAATAGCTCAACTTCATGCGAATACTTAGAAATAGTTTCACCTTTCAATTTTTATGGTTCTATAGAAAAGAATAATAGTTGTACCACACATTACCATTTCATAAACTTAATTAATCACCATTGTTCAAGTATTCCCATTCCAATTTTAATACACAATCATCCCTCGCACCTCACATTTTTCTTACGTGTCAGCGAACATTTCCCAAACATGGTGGCCCACTATCAAGGCCTCGTTAGACCATTCGAATACTTAAACGAACCTAGGAACGTCTGTGTCTCATTCAAGTGAATCTAAGGGAAAAGGATGCCCAGAGTATACCAATGTGTCCACTCCGAGGACCTAGAAGTGTCCTAAATCATTCGTGAGGTTCAAACATAACCTAACCCAGAGTTGACATGAAACCTTCCAACAACCGGTCTTATATTAGCCATAACATCTTATTGGTTTAGGATTAGATTATGAGATCACTACCATTAGAAAATAGACCCTATGTACATCAATATCGATATATAATATGCCCCAAACGGAGTCCAGATGACAAAATTATGCTTATCCGAAGTTTTACAAAAATCTGCCTTAAGGCCTTTGGTGACATGGTATCGATACCAATTGCTTAGCAAGAATCCAAAGGCAAGGGTATCGACACAATTGCAAAAGGTATCGATACCAGTTGACTTCGAGCAGCGATTTTCTAGATTTTCAAGGTTGAGCACCCAACTTCAAACAACCATACAAGGGACGATTCAAGCACCATATCAACACATAAACACATAATAGAAGTGAGAAATCCCTACCTCGAGTGTCGAAACCGAAATCAAGAGATTACCCAAGCCCTAAAACTTCAAAAGCGAAACCGAGTGAAATACACCTCCTCCGAGCTTGAACGAACACAACCCGAGGCCTAGAACACTTGAGGAAGTCGATTTGGTGGTGGATCTTGGGTGGGTTTGGAGTTTGGGAGTGAGTTGTGAGAAAAGGAGTAGGAGAGAGAGTGAGAGCCGTGAGAGGGAGAGAGGGACGGGAGATAGGGAGAGAGAGATAAGAGATTTTTTTTTTTGATCTCCCACAACAAATTCCCACCTTATATACTAGCACTTACCCAAATTATTCTTACACTCCCTCTACTTACAATTCTATCATTCGAGCCCCAAATCATATAAATACAAGAAGATTCCACATTTATTCAATATTCTAACATTAATAAAACTTTTAAACGATTTTCAAAAATACGGGTCTCTACAGCGAAGGAGCGAGAGGGACACTTACCTGCACTCAGGAAGTTCTTCGAGAGAATCAAAAAGTACAAGATGTGCCTTAATCTGACCAAATGTACATTCGGGGTCACTGCTGGGAGAATGCTTGGGTTCTGTAGACACCCCAATTTGGCCTAACGATTATTTCAAGTCCCACCTTGGGGACCATCCCAATGATGAAATAGATACAGTGATTGCTGATTGCCTTTTTGAGAACCTTAGGACTTTCGGTAAGAACTTCGAGCCACTTAGAGGACCCAATCCAGAGCCATATAGCCTTTCAGACAGAAAATATAGAAGCCTAGGAGAATCCATCTGTCGGCCGTAACATCGATCTAACGGCCTTAACATCATTTCCTCGCCCGAGCAACCTGTTGCTAGAAAATCTCCCCGAGAGATCAATCCCTCGGCCTCAGGATCCATCCTTCGGCCGCAAGATCCATTCCTCGGCCGCAAGATCTTTTGCCCAGCCGCCAGATCGTCCTTTTTCTAGACTCTGGAACGTTCTGTCGATTGTTTGATCCAACTACACTACCTCTCTGATGCGTTCGGGCTACGTTCAGAGATTACGACGAAGAGTTTGTATTACATTGCAACTCCAATTCCAAATCGTGTGCTTTGATTGGTCGAGTTGTGTCACTCCTATATATGCCTATATAAAGGAGCCTTTGGACTCCGAAATTAAGAACACAATACAACCTCATCAGTCACGATACTCTGCAAAAATACTCTCTTCAAAAGCCCTAACCTCCCGAAGGCAGCCATCAATCCGACGATCAAACCCCGAAGTCCAAACCCTAACCCTAGGGTTTTCAAGAAGCAATCAGTCAATCACCACTAATCCGAAGCAATCAAGCAACTGAGGGATCAAGGTGGTGAGGCCCAACGGCCTCTGGTTTGTTTTATTTATCGTATTCATAACTAATCGTAGCATTTAAATCATCTGTTAACTTTTCTGTCTGGTGTGAGGAAGAACACCGACCGGGGCTTCGATCCCTCGGCCGGTACATAAAACCAGGAGGATCCCTCGGCCGTGACATCCATTCACCGGCCGCGGGATCCATCTCCCTGGGACAGTTTGTTTTGTTTTGCTTTCTGATGCATGCTTCAATTATCGCACTGGCTCACTTTACTTACTGTTTAAAGGATTAATTAAACAGACTATGTGTTAGAATTAAACAAAGCATCTATATGTCTTATGTTGAATAACTATGGGCTAGCCTCCCGGCTAGGCAGAGAGGGGTGCCTAATACCTTCCACTTACTGTACTCTTGGCTCCCGTACCCAGAATCTCTTTCTATTTTCCTAGTTTTAATAAACTAGGTGGCGACTCTGTTTTGATGATAACCACTATCATGTGGTGATGCTCCTAGCCATGGGAATGTCCACGATTTTGGTTTACGAAGTAAGCAACCAATCGAGCAAACAAACGATCAGTCTGTATGGCGATGCCCCGTTTGGGAGGTGTCTACAGTTTTTGGCGACTCTGCTGGGGAATTTTGAGAGCCATAACCAGAAAGTTCAACATAAGACTAATACATGTCTTGTTTAATTCATTTATCATATGCATCGAGCAGGCAACCTCGTTGAGTTCACCTGATACCCCGGCATGACACGGGCTATGTTGGGGGTTCCAGCAAACTCCACAGTCACTCGTACCTAGTGGTATATCAAAAAAGGAATCATCCAATCATCGCCTATGATGGGCTGGTGAAAGGACTGGTGCCCTTTGACAACGAAGCACCCTGAGACTACCTAAATCTTGCATGTATTAGAAAGTCATAGAACTTATCAAACTAAGACAGGAACCTACAGGCTAGGAACCTACTTGCATTTGCTTGCAAAAGTTATTCCTCACACCTTGTATCATCTGTTGTTGTAAATAACTCTTTCTGTGCAGAAGGGTTGGGATTTTCAGCCCAAATCCTAACCCTGTACGAGCCAAGTACTGACCTTCAGGTACTCTACTTTCTCAAGCAGGCACAATAGGTAAATCAAAGAAGCAACCATAGTCAATTTTATACTCTTATGACACCCGAAATCACGCCAAACAGAGGTCTTTACAGCCGTCCCGTCTGTCACCCTCACCTACCAAAACCCCTTCACCGCAGGGGTCCCAATCACTTCCATGGACTTTGCAGTCATCTTCTCAAACAAGCTCAATTATCTACCAAATCCCAAGCTTCATCGAGCAATCCTCCCATGGCAGATAACAACGCCATCATTGCTGATCACCAAGCTCAAAGTTGCTACCTTACTAGCAGAAAAAGCAGCAAGAGATGCTAAGGATGAAGAGAAATTGATGGAAGATGAGAATCCTCATAAAATGGTGTTGGCCGAAAGTCCCAAATTGACCAGGCGAGTCAAAGATGCCAAACAACGAGAAGTTCAATGGGGCTGGTAACCCCACCGGTCATGTTCGCCATGTTATCAACACCCTGAAGCCAATGGGTCTAAGTGATGAGCACATCGCTCAATTATTTCAAAGAAAAGGCTGCCAAGATGAAGAATCGCCCCTCTGAGGAAGATCAAGTGAGGACAGTCGTCAAGAATCTATAGCCCAAGTACCTCAGGCATAACTACACTCAGACTATCACTGATTTCAAACGTCTGCATGCTATTGAGCTATAGATTGAAGAAGGGATCAAGCTAGGCCTCATTGGGAAAGAAGAAACTCCTCCACCCAAGAAAACCTTCCCGACCCTTACATCTCATGCCTCCGTCAACACCCTTAACTCAACCTTACTACAATACCCTTTTCAAGTTAGTTCATCCCGAAACTCAAACCGCCATCGCCGCAACTTTGACCCTCTCTATATGACCTCGTCTCAAGCCTTAACCATTCTTAGCCGTCAAGGGCATCTCAAACCCTTAAACAAACCACTTCCCTAGCCACCTTATGGCCCAAACCATGATCCTAACAAATAGTGCGCCTACCACCAACACCATGGGCATGAAACAAATAATTGTGTGCAAGCCAATCCATTCCCTACTCACAATGCTGAACCACCACCCCAAAATATCAATCTTATAAGCCTATCTCATAACCTCACATACGATCCTAGCCAATACATTGTTCAAATCACCCAAGCCAAACCAACCTCAACCTTAACCTTCCCAGAGGAGGATGGATGTTTCATGATGGAGGAAGAAGAAAACAATGAGCCCAATCAATAGGAAGTGATCAATCCCGACATGTCTGACAATAGTGACGAAGAAGAACAAGCAAAAGAGGAAAGGCTAAGGTAATGAAAAGAGCATTCCTGGGCGAAACATAGTTTGGAGGATTCCGACATTCCGCTCGTGGAGGATGATGAATGGCTGCACATCTAATTTGAGAATAGGAAGAAGGAAAAGGAAAGGGTCATCATGATGAGAAGGTACGCCTGTTTCGAGCCTGCACAAATAGTGGTACCCATCAACCATCCCAAAATTTCGACACTACCCATCGTCTGGGAAACAATCAATAGAAAAGGTGGAGGAATTTCAAATGTAGCCATGGGTCAATCCCTACGAAGAATGCGACTACAGCCAGTGGATAGAGGAAAATTCCACATGCATGGATCCGTATCAAACAGGGGAAAGTGACTTTAACGAAATGAAAGGAGAATGCAATGATCCGCTCTCCTTAACATCACTATTCAGCCAAGTGGAAGTAATTAATCTCTCTTATGACTGCACAATCAACAAGGAGGAAGAAGAGGAGATGAAAACCCAGACTGACATTTCCATTTGGGGACTACTCATGTCTCAAAGAGGTAGCCACCGTGCAAGCTGTGAAGATGGATCCAGTTCAAAGGCTCTGTTTGGCAAAGAAGAGGGTGGAAAAGAGTATAAAGTTGCGAAAGGCAAAGGTTTTGAAAACGACCCCGAAATGCTATAGTAGCTAAGAAGTCACAACATGGCAAAGAACATTAAACATTACTTTTATTTTCTAAATCAAACTAAAACATGTTTTTGGGCCCCTGCTTGGGCATTTAATTTCTGCTCAGTGAATTCCTGTTTCATCCTCTAGACTATGCCTATTCAATAATTTATTTCCTAAATTACAATTACCAATACACTATAGTCTCTTTGCCAAACAAGGGAAACTTCAAGGAATCAAGTTCTTTGTGTCTCTGGCAAAAGGGAAGGAAGGGATGAACATTAGTTGCTTAAGAAACTAGGTTTTTGTCAAAACTTAGAAAGAAGACGCTATCTCCGTGAGAACACTTAGGGTTTAGCTTACCCATTGTGAAAGTACAAACGCAACAGGAGATTCAGAAAAATACCTCCATCAAATTCCTCTCCAAAACACAGAAAGCCTCTTGAGAGAAATGCTCGTTGGGTAACCTAAGTGCCCAAGCAAAAGTAAGAACAAAGCCTACTAGGACAAGAAAATGCAAAAACGCAGCCTAGGCAAAAGATAAGGCATTCAAAAGCTCGCTAGGGACTCAACCTCCATCAGGTAACCTAGGCAAAACTTAGAGCATGTGAAAAGAAAAATCAAGAGTGAAAACCCAACCACTAAAGGTGGTGATCTAGGAACTACGTAAAAGGCCTGATTCCCTGATTGGGATACGTAGGCAATCTCACATCGAGATGCGGCCCAAACATTTGGAGAGAAGGAAAAACATCAACAAATTTGTACTCAATGATAGGCATAGCTAACCCTGCGTATTGAGCTTGCAAAAGATGAGTATGCTTTTCTCAAGGAATTGACAACAGCAAAAGACACGGGAATTATTGCTCATCCCCTCTAAACTGAAGATCATTAACACAATGAGTAGGATACCTCGAAAACTCTCGAGTTTGGCAATCAGACTATGGAACATGGCAAAAGAAAAAGGCAAAAAAATCAAAACCAAGCATAAGAAGGAAGAGAAAAGAGGATGCCACTTGGCCAAAACAAAATCTACCTTTGGAAAATCAAAGTAACAGCCAAAGAATTGATACATTGGCCGCAACATCGATTCTTTAGCCGAGTAATCGATTCTTCGGCCAGTATTTCATTTTCACACAAATTACTGTCTATTAGCAAATACTTATTCAAAAAGCCATGTTCTGACTATCGCATGCAAACTCAAGACATCTAGGGGCATAAAAAGCAATTCTCATTTCATGAACAAAAGCTTGCCTACATAATCATCCCTGTGGTTGCTTTCACTATACAAATACAGTTCCTGCCTCTCTCTTTGCTAAACATGAACAGGAAGGAAAAAGAAAATCCTAAAGCTGGTCGTGACGGCGTCTTCGAGACGATCTCTGAGAAAAAGAAGGGGATTGCTGGCTATCCTCCCCACTGACAGCTGGTGCTCACTCAGCCTCAAGCTACAAGGAAAAGAATACAAAACAAGGGGCAAGAGTGCTCCTCTTCTCCGTCATCAGAGTGGAAGGAGACAAAGAAAAGGGCCCGTGGCCAAATAGGAGCAACTGAAGGAACAGCAGGCAGAACCAAGGAAAAATGGCAGTACTCCATATAGTCACCTGCCTAAAGAAGCAAACCCGCCCAGTCTCTGATCTGAGCATTCTCCAAGTCTACTTTAGACATCGAAGAAGTAGATCTCATCAAAGCCGGAGGAGGAGGAGGAACAAACTAAAGATCCTCAGCACGCGAGTGCCATTGGTTAGCCACCTGATCACATAAGTACCAGGCTTAACAAAAGGGACCCTCGAACAGGCTACGAGTACAATCTAGAACCCTGGAACGCGCAAGAGGGGTGTCCTTTGATACACCACTCCAAGGGTCGAACCTCGCCTGCAAACAAAGTCTAAATCAACCACAGCATAGAGGAATGGAGATCTAAAAACAAGGAATGCAAGGGGTACTTGGTCAACCATCAATTGGTCCAAAACTCGTCGCCAAGGCTCAAAACTGGCGACGGTGGCTTCCGTTGGCCCATCAACCATCGCTCACAGCGAGAAACACAGTTCACATCCTCATGCTTGGTATCAGTTGGAAATTGAAGAGAAAGGAAGTAAAGAAGAAGGATATACCTTAAGCACTTGGTAGTGATGGCCAAGGATAAAACTCTTGTCCCGTGGGCAAGCTCCAAGAATGCCATACAGGGTGGACAAAGCGGATGATCCCCAATCAAACTCCCTAACGGCCCCCAAATGCTGCAAAGGGGCCAAGAGCTATGTATGCACTGAACTATCCTTGTTGGCAAACAATGTCTGCCCGAGGAGATAGAGAAGGAAAGCCCGTGTCAACTACTCAATACTCACCTGAGTCAAAATATCAGCCTTCATGAAAGTCTTGCTCAGCCAAGAGACATCAACTTGACCTCGGGAGTAAAGAGGAGGCATCTTGCCCAAGAACCACTCCAAAGCCCCTATCCGCTCCCAAAGCCTGGGGACAACCTGAAGAGGAGCCCCACCTACTCGCAGGCCGGTCAACAAAGAGAAGTTACCAGCAGAAAGAAAATGGAATGTGTTGGTAGTATCCCATCACCTTTCAATTAGCGAGGTCATCAACGACCAATCCATCTTCGGAAGGTTGAAGCCCAAAGTGAACGCCTCTAAACTAGCAGCATGCACTAGCTCCCGAGCTCGCTCCGACAACATCACAAACCACTTGTGCACCTCTTTGCCTCCGCCGCGAGCCTCCAATCTCCTCTACAAAGTCCAACAAAGGGAGTTAATCGCATGAACAAATAAAAAGCTAGGGGCATCAAATCGACGTTTAAAAAGCATGCATTGCCTAAACAGGGGGCACGGTTATTTTAGCTTATTTACAAAACAACTTCGACCCAACCACGGGTCCTTCTCATTCACGCCCCTGGCTAAAAGGGATCTCGTCCCGCAAACAAAAAAAAACTCATTTTTTGATCATACAAATTAAAAACTCCGAACTAAAGTAAACCTTTTACTTTTCAGGAAGCTTACAGAAACATTGAGGACGCTCAAGTGCTGCTTAGCAGGCTCTACGCCCACACCTCAGCAGCTCTATGCCACGCCATGTGCATAGCCTCGCACTCATCAGCTTGCAGAAAGAATTTAGCCCCCAGAAGACATTTGAGTCGCTAGAAGGCGTTTGGCCTCCGGAAGGCACTCCCAGCAGTGGAGGTGATGGAAATCTCCTTAAACAATGTGGAATATACTCAGAATTAGCCTTGGGGACAATCCCGAGCATGTGGAATCTAGCCTTGGGGGCAATCCCAAGCATACTCAGAACTAGCCTTGGGGGCAATCCCGAGCATACTCAGAACTAGCCTTGGGGACAATCCCGAGCATACTCAAAACTGGCCTTGGAAACATCCCGAGCATGTGGAAACTAGCCTTGGAAGAATCCCAAGCATGAGGAACAAATCAAACTCCGTGGAAGATGGAAGATGGAATATTCAACAGCTCTAAGTTCACTATCACTACCAGCATCTCTATATTAATACTCAGCAGCCCTGTGCCCAAGTCGCTCAAATAGCTCTGCATCTTCAGCAGCTCCATGCCCACAATTTCAACTGGCTCGACGCCGTAATAATCTTCAACTGGCTCCATGCTGCCCCAAACAACAAGATATCATCTATTCTCAAGCTCCATGCTTGAATGCTTGAAGCCCTTCGAATGCCCAACCACTGTATACTGGATGCTCAAGTTCTACACTTGAATGCGCAAGCTCTATGTTTGAATGCCCAACCACTGCGTACTGGATGCTCGAACTCTATGTTCAAATGCTTAAGGTTTATACCTTGAATGCTCAAGCTCTACGTTTGAATGCCCAACCACTACGTACTGGATGCTCAAAGCCTGTACTTTGAATGCTCGGATTCTGCCGTCTGAATGCTCGAGCTCTACGCTCTGAATGCTCAAGTACGGAACTTGAAAGAAGCTATAAGCTTAAATCAACACACACGCACGGGCCCGTGGATATTTGCATCAATTGCGTCACATCGAGTCTGCATCATCATATCTGTTCACATCTAACAACCATCATCACACATATACACTCTGCATATCTCTCATGAAACAGGTCAACCCTGCAATCAACCGGCTCTACGCCTCGGTTTTATTGATCGGTCCAGTACCTCGATCCTTTGGCTCTACGCCAAAACTTATGATGAGAAAGCTCCGTGCACAGACCATCAGAATGCAACCAGCTCTACGCTTCGATTAAAACACGTCAAGCTCTGAACTCCGACACCTCAGGCTCTCGCCTTATGATCAATACCAGCTCCGTGCTTCGGTTCCATCAAGCTCTAAGCTCACCTCAGGCCCTCGCCTCAAGACTGCAACAGGCTCCGCACCTCAATCCAATCTCCTCAGGCCTCATAAACCACAACAGGCTCTACGCCTTAGTTCTATCACCCCAGGCTCTCGCCTCATGACTACAACCGGCTCCATGCCTCGGTTCCCTTAACCCAAAGCTCCGTGCTCCAGTTACTGGCCTTGCGCCCCCATATCCCAAAACAAACCGGCATCCGATTCATCCCCAGCAGATGGCTTGGATTCCACCCCAATTACATCAATTCCTTCCAGCTCATTCGCAAGGATAGGCTACTCTACCGAGCTCCTCTCAGTCAAAGTAAGGATGATCAAGAAAAGCAAACGCACCTGCCGTGTACTGATCTACCCCAAAATACTAAGGAAGCTCTCCGCAAAAATTCCCCCGGCAGCCCCGCGCTCCTTCAACTATCTTCCGCCAAAACCCTGGCTCAGTCTAGGTACGTTGCACTACGGCTTTTTAAGCCCAAAGGTACGTCTTCTGTCTCTAACCCTCCAAACTTTTTATTTTTCTTTATTGCCCGAACTACGGTTGGTCTGAATTTCCCCTATATAGAATACGTAGGCAGCCTCCCGGCCCGACCATATCAAAAACCTTTTTCAAAAACCCCTTGGAATAGTGGTTGGACCAAATTGAGTTGCTTTTTTACAGCTTTGACTTTTACTCAAACATGTCTCGCGATCCGTCTGAGCTCAGTCAAAGAGGGGCATCTATAGACACCCCAATTTGGCCTAACGATTATTTCAAGTCCCACCTTGGGGACCATCCCAATGATGAAATAGATACAGTGATTGCTGATTGCCTTTTTGAGAACCTTAGGACTTTCGGTAAGAACTTCGAGCCACTTAGAGGACCCAATCCAGAGCCATATAGCCTTTCAGACAGAAAATACAGAAGCCTAGGAGAATCCATCTGTCGGCCGTAACATCGATCTAACGGCCTTAACATCATTTCCTCACCCGAGTAACCTATTGCTAGAAAATCTCCCCGAGAGATCAATCCCTCGGCCGCAGGATCCATCCTTCGGCCGCAAGATCCATTCCTCGGCCGCAAGATCTTTTGCCCGGCCGCTAGATCGTCCTTTTTCCAGACTCTGGAACGTTCTATCGATTGTTTGATCCAACTACACTACCTCTCCGATGTGTTCGGGCTACATTCAGAGATTATGACGAAGAGTTTGTATTACATTGCAACTCCAATTCCAAATCGTGTGCTTTGATTGGTCGAGTTGTGTCACTCCTATGCCTATATAAAGGAGCCTTTGGGCTCCGAAATTAAGAACACAATACACCCTCATCAGTCACGATACTCTGCAAAAATACTCTCTCAAATCCTCTCTTCAAAAGCCCTAACCTCCCGAAGGCAGCCATCAATCCAACGATCAAACACCGAAGTCCAAACCCTAACCCTAGGGTTTTCAAGAAGCAATCAGTCAATCACCACTAATCCGAAGCAATCAAACAACTGAGGGATCAAGGTGGTGAGGCCCAACGGCCTCTGGTTTGTTTTATTTATCGTATTCATAACTAATCGTAGCATTTAAATCATCTGCTAATTTTTCTGTCTGGTGTGAGGAAGAACACCGACCGGGGCTTCGATCCCTCGGCCGGTACATAAAACCAGGAGGATCCCTCGGCCATGACATCCATTCACCGGCCGCGGGATCCATCTCCCTGGGACAGTTTGTTTTGTTTTGCTTTCTGATGCATGCTTCAATTATCGCACTGGCTCACTTTACTTACTGTTTAAAGGCTTAATTAAACAAACTATGTGTTAGAATTAAACAAAGCATCTATATGTCTTATGTTGAATAACTATGGGCTAGCCTCCCGGCTAGGCAGAGAGGGGTGCCTAACACCTTCCCCTTACTGTACTCTTGGCTCCCGTACCCAGAATCTCTGTCTATTTTCCTGGTTTTAATAAACTAGGTGGCGACTCTGTTTCGATGATAACCACTATCGTGTGGTGATGCTCTTAGCCATGGGAATGTCCACGATTTTGGTTTACGAAGCAAGGAACCAATCGAGCAAACAAACGATCAGTCTGTATGGCGATGCCCCGTTTGGGAGGTGTTTACAGGTTCATGATCACCACTCAGGGTATTGAGGTTGATTCGTCAAAGATCAAGGCTATTATGGAAATAGAGCCACCACGGTCCGAAAAAGATGTAAGGGGTTTTCTTGGCAAGGTGCAGTTTATCAGTCGATTCATTGCAAAAATTGACTTCGACCTATGAACCGATATTTCACTTACTCAAGAAAGGAGTGCCGTTTGCGTGGGAAGACAAATGCCAGAAAGCTTTCAAAGCTATCAAGGCCTATTTACAAAACCCGCCAGTATTGAAACCGCCCGTAACGGGAAAACCTTTGATCCTATACCTGTCAGTCACTCCGTCCTCGATGGGGTGTATGTTGGCACAGGAAGGAGACGATGGGGTTGAAAGGGCTGTCTACTATCTCAACAAAAAGATGGCCGGATGCAAAGAGCGTTATACTTCTCTGGAAAAGACATGCTGGGCACTCATCTGGGCTTCCAAAAAATTAAGGCATTACATGCTGGCCTACCCAGTAAAGCTAATTTCTCGAATGGATCCCCTTAAGTATCTGTTTGAGAAACCATCTCTTACAGGAAGGATGGCGCGATGGCTGCTAATGCTAGCTAAGTTCGAGTTAAAATACGTCACCAGGAAGTCTGTAAAAGGAAGAGCTGTCGCTGAGTTCTTAGCCGGTTGCCCAGTTGAAGGAGGAGAAGATGCAGAGTTCAAGTTCCCCGATGAAGACATAATGACCATAGCTGAAGATGCTTGGCAATTGTATTTCGACGGAGTTGCCAACCAAAAAGGGTTTGGAATCGGCATGCTGCTAATCTCGCCCGACGGATCTCATATTCCGCTCGCCTTCAAGCTAAACTTTGAAGTCACCAACAATCAGGCAGAGTACGAAGCCTGCATTGTAGGTATGGAAGCTGCCATTGAGATTGGCATAGAAAAGTTAGAAGTTGTGGGGGATTCTAACCTGGTCGTATCACAAGCTAATGGCGATTGGAAGGTCAAGGAAGAAAAATTGAAGCCGTATCACCAAGATCTCGAGGATCTTATCCCTCATTTCAGTAAGGTGACGTTTACTCATGTCCCAAGGCTCAGGAACCAATTCGCAAATGCTTTGGTGACGTTGGCATCCATGATTGAAATTCCCGTTGGTGTTAAGTTAAGGCCAATTGTAATCAAACAAAGGGATACACCGGTATACCAGCATGTCATGGTTGTTAACGAGCCTGATGATGGTCACCCTTGGTATTATGAGATTTGGAGATTCGTGGAAAGAGGAGAATACCCTGCCGAAGCAAGCAAGAAAGACCAAATTGCTCTCCAGAGGATGACAGCTCAGTACATCATTTGTGGAGGGAATTTGTATCGGCGATCACACTATGGCATACATAAGTTATGCATCAATGGTGCAGAGGCAAAAAGGGTAATGGAAGAAATCCACGAAGGGGTATGCGGTCCTCACATGAACGGCATGATGCTTGCCAAGAAGATTCTAAGACAGGGATATTTTTGGTCCACCATGGAGACTGAATGCGTGGAGTATGTACGACGATGTCACAAATGCCAAATCCATGCCAACCTCACGCATGTCCCACTGTCCAAGCTGCATCAAATGACTTCACCATGGCCTTTTTCTGTATGGGGAATTGACGTTATTGGAAGGATTGTGCCAGCGGCATCTAATGGTCACAAATTTTTTTTGGTGGCTATCGATTACTTTACAAAATGGGTAGAAGCTGCTTCTTACACCACTTTGACCGCAGTTCAAGTCGCGCACTTCATCAAGCAAAACATCATTTACCGGTATGGAGTCCCTCAGGCATTCGTGTCCGACAATGGGGTTCATTTCAAGGGACGAGCCAGGGAAGTTTTGGATGAATTCCAGATTCAAGTACACAAGTCAACAACCTACCGGCCGCAGACCAACGGGGCTGTGGAGGTAGCTAACAAGACGATCAAGGCCGTTTTGGAAAAGATTACCCAATCCGCAAGAGACTGGCATGAGTAGTTACCGCTAGCTTTGTGGGGATATTGCAAGTCTGTACGTACACCAACGGGAGCAACTCCTTACTCTTTGGTCTACGGTATGGAGGCTATACTTCCCACTGAATTGGAGGTTCTATCTCTTCGGACTATGATTGAGTGTTAGGTCCAAGAGGCTGATTGAGTGTTAGGTCCAAGAGGCAGAATGGCTAAGTAATTGGTTTGAAGAACTCATGTTGTTCGATGAGCGTCGATTAAGAGCTCTCTATCACATTCAGGGATATCAGAGGAGAATTGCGCGTGCGTTCAATAAGAAAGTGAAGCCTAGGGACTTGACAAAATGTGACATGGTTTTGAAGGAAATTCGGGCGCCTGTTTACGATCCACGCGGAAAGTTTCGACCAAAGTGGTCCGGGCCGTACATCATCAAGACTATCTTGTCCGGGGGAGCTACACAGCTCATTGATTTGGTTGGAAACGATTTCTCAACTTTGGTTAACCTGGATCAACTTAAACGCTATTATCCCTGAGAGAAGCTCGTTGGGCTGAAAACCGCGAGGGCGGGCATTCCCAGGAAAAAATTAGAGTAAAAGCTTGCTAGGATGAAAACCTGCAAGGGCGTCCTAGGCAAAAGTTAAGCCGTGCAATAAATGAGCTCGCTAGGCTGAAAACCCGAAAGGACGGTACTAGGCAAAATTTAGAGCGCAAAAGGAGAGTATCAAAACCAGAGCGAACCCTACCCTGAACTACGTTATGACCTGATTCCTTTACCAGAAGGATACGTAGGCAGCCTTGCTCCGGGGCCCGGTCATAATCAGTCAAAATAAAAATCCAGGTTGTGAGAATTCGAAGCACAGAATCAAAGAGGGGGAAACCCTCCACAACTCATTTTATTAAGATAACTGCTTCTAATACATAGGGCTGAGCATGATTTTCAGGAATAAAAAGTGCAACATAATGAAAGCGGGTCCACAATTTATTCTATGATCAGGGTGGTAGGATTGAGTCAGTTTCCTTGAGCTCCGGCCCTCGCGGCAATGTCCCTCTTAAGCCATTTCCGGTAACTCCCACGTACCGCCACGGACGGGTAAGGATGAGCATCAGTGACCTCGCAAGTCCTCCAAAATTGCTGATAGTAGAAATAATCAATACACATGTGTTCTATTGAAATATGTAGACACCCCAATCTGGATCTCCCAATTGTTTTACTTCGTTTTACGATTTTCTTGTTTCCCCGATGATGAAATCGGATCAAGCAGAGCTTGGATTGGGAATGGATTAGGCTTGGAACGCTTAGAACCCTGCTTGAAACCTTTTGAACCTTTCAGAACCTTCAGTCAAACCCTAGAGCCAGAGTTGACTCTCGCGCGAGCCTTTGTGTCCCTCGTGCGACACTTAGCTTGCCAGGTGTAGTCAAAGTCAAACTGTTGACTGTTGACCCTCGCGCGACACTTCCAAACCCTCGCGCGATGGTTCCCTCCTGTCCCTATCACAGAATCCAGCTGGACTTGTGATGATTGCTTGGCACATGGGTCCCCATGGGCTCGAACCCCGTTTTCCTCAGCTGAACAGAGTTCTGGCAGTTTGTAGCCCATACAATTCTCCCAACCAATCACCCACCTTATTGGCTAGCCTCACAACCAAGTTGTGACCAGCCTTGTTGGCTGGTCCCAAGGCCTTGTTTGGCCCCTAACTAGCCCTTACACTCCCCCTATAAATACCCCCCTTCATCTTCCATGTTAAGGGTTCCAAGAATTAATTAAGAAGTTCATTGGTTATTTTCTAAGGCAAGCACTAGCTAGCACAAAGTTGTTAACCCCAAACCACTTCCTAATCTTCTGAACTTAGTGTGTTCATACACACTTAGTAGCAAGGCCACACCAATCAATCCAATCTATTCCCAAACCCTTTCCAAGCAAAGGTATAATGTTTAACCTGTTTCTGTTTTGATCCCTGAGGGGGGCTGACAGGACCAAGGCTGGTAATCAATACCATGCCCTGGTCCTAAAGCCAGCAAAGTTACAAGAATTCGTGGCTGTTAAACCCTCGCGCGATGGTCCCCTGTGCTCGCGCGACACTCGTGTCAGCAAGAGAATGGACCTTGTGGGGAAGGGAGACTAGCCCTTTTCTATTTTGCAACATGTTCATGCCTGTTGTACTTCACTTTGATTTTTAGATCACTGTTATGCATGCAAGAACAAAATACAGTAGCTAGTTTATTTGCTCTAAATAGTTTGGAATGCCCTGGGGATTCCCTGAATCTGTCTCAGGACCCCAAGCATGCAAAGCAATTCCTGGAAATCCAGTCAGGAATGTCGCGCGAGGCTCAGTCTCTGTCGCGCGACAGTCCTGTGATTTCCATGAATAGCCCTTGCATGGGTAACTAGGCCCTTGGCCTCTGTTTTGATACCCCCACTGTTTAGGGGTTGTGTTTCAATTCATTTGGCTCCTGCTTGGAGTACTGTGTAATAATTAGCATTTTACAGTCTTGCAATAAACTACTTGGTTTACTTCCTGGGTGTGCACTGGTCCTTCCAGAGCCCAGAAGGGGATGATTTTGGGACTGTGGTGAGATGACAATACTCGCGCGAGAGTCAGTGTGTCTCGCGCGATGGTTGACTTGCATGCAGATCTGTTCAGGCATGCAAGTTGGTCATCGTGCAGGGCAAATCTGCCCCGAGCCTGGTTTTGGCATCTGATCGCTGTTTCAAGTTCATTACATTTACTGTTCATCATGCTATCCATCCATGCTATCATTCGATCACATCCTGCAAACTGTTACAGTTTTTAATCCCCGATTAGCTGTTCCCCCGCCCTAATTGGCTAAAATTAATTAAAAGAGGAAGAATCACAAAGGTTTTCATAAAAATGCCTAAGTAGAGACCGATCTCCGGATTGGGCGAGAGGGGTGCCATAAAACCCTTCCCCTCTCGTAACCTGGCTCCCGAACCCAGATATGGTTGTGACGGACTGGTTTCCTTCAATTTTTCAAAGCAAAAAGCGCGGCAGGTGCTTCAAAATACGGTTCCTTGAGTGTCGGACCTTCAAAACTCAAGTGGCGACTCTGTATTTTTGAGCGCTTGCCACCGGCGCTCGCGCTCCCTCGATTTTCAAAGAAAAAGGGCCGCAAACGGCAGGGGAAGGAACGAAATCCTTTTCCCTCCGAAGGGCATGCTGCCCACAAAATATTATATATATATATATATCATTATATATATATATATCAAGGTACACATATATATATACAATAGATGTACTTAAAATCTAGGAAGATTACAAATCCAAATAAACTAATCAATAGCACACATGTTTCATTATAATACTAGATATGGTTGTCCTTAGATGTACAAGAACAAGAAAACCCTAGATTTTGGTGGTACAAGATGATGTAGGAAGATTGGCCAAGATTGGACTAGATTTGGAGAAGTACACTAGCACACACATCACTCTCTCTCTCTCCCTCTCCATCCGGCCATCTCTCTCTCCTCTCTCTCGGCAATCTCTCCCCCTCTCTCTCTTTCTCTCTCTTCTTCCCTTGTACTATTTATATGTATATAGGTGAAAGGTTACAAAGTACCCTTGTACCTTTATGATCTTCCTAGGTCAAGATATCCTAATAAACTATGTCAATTGGCACATGTTGCACCCTAAATTTATAAAATAGAAACCTAGAATCCTAGAGTGACATATGCCTATCTTATTACTTAAATGAATTAGGCACATGTTGGTAATTAAACTAATGAGACCTAGGTACTTGGCTAGACTTAAAAGATTGATCAAGAGTTCACCAAATCTTGGTCTTCTCTCTCCTATCTCTCCCATCTCTCTCGGCTCTCTCTCCTCTCTCACTCTCGGCTCTCTCTCCTCTCTCTCTCCCTCTCTCTCCTTTGTACTACATAAGTATAATAATATAGATACATATCTATCAATTAGATTTTGGAAGTACAAGGTATTAAATAAACTAAGGGGTTTTTGAAAGAATAGGATTTCCTAATTAAATATTGAATTGAACACATGTTTTCTACCTTTATATTATATTGGGGTGGTTGTACTGGTACCCTATTATTATATTCAGGTAAGTACTAGAGAATTTGGGTGGGTATCTAGTCAAAATTTTATATTATAAAGCTCCGATTTGACACATGTCTCCTTATAATACAATATTTGTACTCAGGGAATCCTAGAACCCAATTTTATATTAGATACTCTTCCAATTCTTTAATGGGAGAATCCCATGGGATTCTAGTCATTGAATTAACTATAATATAATAGTACTAGTCCTATTATCCAATGAATAATAATTCTACTAACAACTATGAACCAATGGACAAAGGTCAACGGTTGACTTTTTGGTCAAAGAGTTCTACCTAGGGTTCAAGAGGTTCAAAAGGTTCAAATGGTTCGAGGGAGGTCAAGAGTTTAATTAGATTATCTCCGAGGATTAGGTTAGATGATTAGGAGAGTATTCTAACACACTTGTCTTTAGAAAATGACCTTATTGCTCGGAGTGAAGAAATCTAATTTTTATAAGTCTAGAATTTAGTAACGACGGATTTTTGGGTATTAAAAAGAAATTTTAAAAGAAGTCCAAGTAATTAAAAATAAAATTCAAATTTTTAACGAAATTTTTACTGACCAAAAATCAGGGTCGTTACAACCTATCCCCCTTAAAATAATTTCATCCTCGAAATTGGTGTGTGGCTATGGATTAGACCTTGTCGCTATACTGGTCCTTGAATCATCGTCTATCCCCCTTAAAAATAGAAGCAGGTCCTTCTTAATTACTAGCGATCTAAACAAGATTCAATACTTGGTAATCTACAAAACGGTTTGGTACCATACGACCACAGTTTAAAGGCTCCGGCAGGTCCTAGTGGTATTTTGATTTAGTACGACAGCGTTTCAGGCATCCATCTCCGTCCTCTATCGAATTAAGTCTCATCACTTGCTTAACAAGATGGGGTTGAAGTTGCTTTAGCCGTCGAACAGCTTGTCTCGTTGTACGCCCTGGATAAAGTTTCCCTCGTAAACACCAACGCCAAATGCAAAACCTCTATCAAATCATCATGCGGATTTGTTCCCTACAAACATTTCCTTAGCATGTCCCTGTCGAATCAGCAGGCTACCCCATCTAACGATTTTAGGCCAGTGTCTAAAACAACGGATCAGCTCGAGCAGAATCAACTCGAAATTGTGAAGCCTAAGTGCTCTATCCTCATCCGGGAAGAATCAAAGGTTAGCAAGTAGGCCTAATGATATTGTAAGGGTTTTAACAAAGGCACTAAAAGAACCATTACAGTCAGGGAAAAATAATCCTTTAGCAACATCGGATTTTGGCAGGAATTTCAGAGGTACGACAGTTTTTAAGTCCAATCGTAGTCATCTAAGATAATCCTAGGCGTCGAGATGGAAATGACCGATTTAAGCCGCCCTCAAATAGCCCAAGCTATTTGAGTTGGTGATGCTTGGTTGGTTCAAGGGGAGGTACCCATCTCCTAGGAAGATTAGTTTCAAATAATTTCGGAGGAGTTATACTTTGAAGGATTGTGTCATGAGAGTGAAACAAGGAGTTTTGAAAATTTCGAAAGATAGTGAAAGGTTTTCTGACAAGTGATCCATTTCCTTTAGGGCTGATTACAAATATGGTCTCTGTCAACATGAGAGGCATGCCTAGGACTGCTCCTAGGTAGAAGATAAGTTTGGGAGCCCCTTCCAGAGAAGTTCACAAGTCTAGCCCTGGCAGGTACTGGGATCCCTATTGTGATGAAAGGGATTTCAGGACTGAACGGGTCAAGAGGTTTGAAAAACAGAATTCATGGTGGTCCAGACCAACAGGAGTGAAGAAACCAGAGAAACCAACTTGCTCCATTATATGTACAGAGTGTGGACATCATGCCAGTCCTAGCCAGCCAGTCCTGAAGAGTATCATCATGGGAAGGATTGAACTAAGGTCTGAGGAGCTACACAAGTTTAAGGGAAGAAGGGTTGCACGTGAATCAGTGTTCAACCGGATTTAGCCAGGGTTGGTTGAAGTTGAGGATGAGCTTGACAACTTGAGGATATCTGCTCCTTCCAAAGGTAAACCTAGGACTGTGAGACCCCCAGTCACTCCTCCAAATGAGTGGCATAGGGTTGAGCATCCCAAGTTTCCTTCTCCTCCTCCGCCTTTGCCTAGATCCCAGAAGAGGCGCCGCCAACGGTTCAAGCATGCGGCTAGAAGGGTTGAGGAAGAGACAGATCTGCTGGATGACCCAATGATCGAAGATGACCCCAAGGGGAAGTTGAAGATGGAAGTCCCAGTAGAAAAGCCTAAGGTTGAAATGCCTAAGGCTAAGAGAGTACACAAGCCCTTGGAAAGGATTGTGGAAGAGGCTATCATTGAGTCTCCTCCAAAGACTTTACCTAAGAAACAAGTCCCTGCGGGAAAGACCTACCAGGAGGTTGTCACCAAGACGCCTCCGTAGCAAGCTACCGTACCCAAGAAACAACCTCTCTTGGAAAGAACTCTGGAGGAGGCAAGGATTGAGCCTTCTCTAAGACAAGTGACTTTGCTCAAGAAGACAGCCCTTGAACCAAGGAAGCCAGACTCGAAGGGCAAGTCAAAGTTAAATCCTTAGGCTAAGGAGTTCAAGCCTGGCCAGGGTCCTAATATGCACTGCAACATAGTGGTGATCCTGCCAGCAGATCTGGAAGCCAAAGACAGCACTCCAACAGCTTTAGAGGGGGATTTTGTAGAAATGGGGCAGACGGCTGAAATTTTGAACGAGTCCTTCTCTATAGGATTGAACGGGCCTTCAATGATTGTGTTGAAGGACGAGACTGAGGGAAGGACTGAGGATCGAGCAACTAGCGTGATCTTTGAGAGGCCAAGCCCTGCAATGAACAAGCACATCAAGCCCTTGTACATTGCGGGCTGTCTTGATGGAATGCCAGTCAACCGTATTTTGGTGGATAATGGGTCAGCAACCAACCTCATTCCTAGGTTTATAATGCAGAACCTGGGAAAACTGATCAAGACCTGGTCTCATGCACTTCAACCTTGACAGATTTCACTGGAAAGGAGACAGCTTGTCAAGGTATTCTTATCATGAATTTAACGGTAGGATCCAAGAAATTGACAACACCTTTCTTTGTTGTTAATTCACACTCTTCCTTCAACGTTCTATTGGGGAGAGATTGGATTCACTCCTGTCTAGCGGTTCCCTCAACCCTTCACCAGTGTCTTATTTTTTGGAATCAAGACGACGTGGAGGTCATATGGGCTGACCGTAGACCATTCCAGGCCTCTACTAACCAAGCTGAGGCCCATTTGTACGATGAAGGGGTTGGTCCAATGAAGGTGGCAGGTCTTGACAAGTATGGCCGCCACAAAGTAGCCCATATACACGGTAACAAATCAGCTGAAGAGGTGAAGACACTTTTTCAGGAGTTAATTGGTCCTATGATCGCGGAGTCAAGCAGGCCGATTATAGCTTCATTCAAATGCCCTTCTCAATGTCAGTAAACCCTTCAGAAAAAGAGAAGAGTGTAGTCCTTCAGGCCACACTATCGAAGTTTGAGGCATACTTGCTTGAGAGGAGGCTAATTGGAAATGAAGAGTCAGAGGATGATCATTCGGCCTGTGCTGCCAAAGTGATCAATGAGGATGATAATCTGGTTGAAGATCTGGACGAAATCCGTTTGGAAGACCTTGAAGCAGCCCCAGCCAAGTTAGATGATCTGAAGGCTGACGTGCAAGATCCCCAGGAAAAAGTTAATCTAGGAGACTCAGAGAATCCCAGACCTGTATATATTAGCCAACTTCTGCCAGAAGATGTGAAAGAGAAGTTCATCAAGCTCTTAAAGGAGTTCAAGTCCTGTTTTGCTTGGACTTATGAGGAGCTTCCAAGTCTGTCTAAAGACCCGATATAGCACAAGCTGCCCATTCAATCAGAATTCAAACCTTGTAATCAATCACTTGGCAGGAATATTTAAATGCTACAGTGAGGACTTAGCTCCTTATTATACGGCAGCCATGCAATTAATGCAAGATTTTGACAATGTGACTGTCAAACACGTCTCAAGGAGTATGAACACTGAATCCAACAGCTTGGCTCAGGCCTCAGTAGGCCTGAAGCTATCTCCAAGAACGATTCACAAGATTATCATAGTCCAAAAGAGATTGTTACCTTCTATTAGAAGAAGGGGTCTAGGAATGGAGGTATTTACTTCAGACTTCACAGGAGAAGAGTCAGATGACGAACCCGAGAACGATTAGCGTACACCTATCATTTCTTTCCATAAGAGGCCTCATCACAGAGCCTCTAGGAAGGTGAGAAGGAGAGCCATCAACTACATCCTCATTGGAGATGAATTATACAAGAAAAGCCCTAAAGATGACTTACTTTTAAGGTGTTTAGGGCGCCCTGAGGCCATAAGGGTTATGAGTGAAGTCCATGAAGGGGTTTGTGGAGCCCATCAATCAGGGATAAAGATGAGATGGCTAATTAGAAGGTATGGATACTATTGGCCAACCATTTTAGAGGATTGTATTCGTTTTTCCAAAGGATGTCAGCCCTGTCAAGCCCATGGCCCAATCCAGCGTGTTCCTGCAGCTAATTATCATGCTGTGGTCAAACCGTGGCCATTTAGGGGCTGGGCGCTTCACGTAGTTGTTAAGATTTATCCTCCTTCTTTTGGAAATCATACTTACATCTTGGTAGCCATGGATTACTTTACTAAATGGGCAGAGGCAGTGTCATTAAAATCTGTGGATCAATAAGAAGTAATTAAGGTGATCAAGGAGAGGATCATTCATAGGTTTGGGCTACCTGAACACTTAGTTGCAGATAGGGGTACGATATTCATGGGAGAACAAGTGGTTAACTTTGTTGCACAGCAAAACATCATTTTGTCCAATTCTACTCCTTATTATGCACAAGGGAATGGCCAGGCCGAGTCCACTAATAGGACTCTGGTCAATATTATAGAGAAAATGGTGGAGGATAATCCAAGGGCTTGGCATGAATTACTTTCTGAAGCCTTATGGGCCTACAGAACCTCAAAGAAGGAAGCCACCAATATAACTCCTTATATGTTAGTATATGGACATGACCCAATCCTACCAATGGAGGTTGTAGTAAAGTCAGCATAGATAGCATATCAAAATGGCCTCACTCCTGCAGATTATACTCAGGCCATGCTAATAGAGCTTGAGGACTTAGACGAAATCAGGCTCACAGCCCTTGACCACATGTTGGTTCAGAAGAGAAGAGTTGCTAGGTCCTATGACAAACGTGTGAGAAAGAAGAGCTTCTCTGAAGGTGACTTGGTTTGGAAGGCTGTGTTTCCTCTAGGGGAAAAGAATTCAAAGTATGGCAAGTGGTCTCCAATGTGGGAAGGACCATACCAAATCTCCAAAGTCCTTAGAGGTAACGTCTATCTTCTTATGGATTTAGATGGTGGTTTACATAAGCATTTAACAAATGGAAAGTACCTAAAACATCATTATCCTACTATGTGGGAAATGAGAGATTTTGGAGAAAACCTACCAAGGAAGCCATAGAAGATTGGATAGAAAAGGACTGAACTGAGGCCATGCTATTCATTCATACATAAAAGGCCTCGAGTTTAGGCCACTATTAACAAAGTTCTTAGGCTATGATAGAGCCTAACAACTTTGTGAAGATTTGATAAAGATCAAAGGTCTGTTTGGGTTGCCAAAAACTTGGTTCTGTTCTAATCAACAAGCCTAGATCTTGAACAAGATCAAGGAATGGGGGGGCATTGTTTACACCCGTTTTTGGCACCAAATCTTGGGTCAGCACTGTAAGGTCATTTAATTATTACTTGATTAAATTGGGCCGAAAAATAAAGATGTATTGAGTTAAAATTAATGGGCCAAGACAATATTAATTGGGCCCGGTTAATTTTTATTGGCCATGAGTCTAAAGTCTAAATTGGGCCTTATTGTTTAAGCCTTAAGTTCGAGAAGGCCCGTAACCCATGGGGATATGTTGATAATCCAGAAGGTTCCTTTAATTGGGAAGATTAATTAATTAGTGGTTATAGATTAATGGCCATGTAATAATAGGCCATGATCTGTTAGTTCCCACGAAAAGGGGAAATGGGGGAAGCCCACTATCTTTGATAACTACCCATGATTGGAAGAAAACATGTGCATCAGATAGCCAACTTCCCAAAACCACCACTTTGGAGGGAAAAGTGGCAACATGGGACACATGGCGTCACGAGGAGAGGACAACAAATCCATGTGCATGCAAAGCTATGAAGACTCTTGCATATAAATACTAGAAGTCAAGATGAAAAATGGGTTCACACACCAATCAAGCTCAACGCTTAAAATCAAAGCCTTCCCAGTGAAGCAACTATCTCACTTTTCTCACCTTCACTCAATTACTTCATCAAGTAATTCGGGTTTTCTATCTCTCTTGTACCCCAACTTTATTATTATGACATAATAAAGTTATTCATATCTCTCTTGTATCCCTACTTTGTTATTACAAAATAATAAAGTTATTCTACGTTGTTACTTCTTTTCCTACACGGTTAGGGAATTATTAAGTCCTCTCTCGTAGAGGCAAAACCACGAACCAACACTACAATCTAGCCCTTTGGTTGCAGCACTCTTGCCCTCACAGAGTCGAAGTCAGAAAAAGGGGCACTCAGTCCTTTACATTGGACGCGACAAGTCCTGGCACGCCCGCTTAGTCCTTTGAGCCACTTCGCGCGCGAACATTCTTTTTTGTCCACCTCCTCGGTATGAGGCTTCCTGTACATTGGCCTTCCCAAAGGTCTGAAACCATGATCGCGCGCGAAGTGGCTCAAAGGACTGAGCGAATGTGCCAGGACTTGTCGCATCCAACGTAAAGGACTGAGTGCCCCTTTTTCTGACTTTGAATCTGTGAGGGCGAGAGTGTTGCAACCTAAGGGCTGAATTGCAGTGTTGGTTCGTGGTTTTGCCTCTTCGAGCGAGGACTTAATAATTTCCTAACCGTATAGGAAAAGAAGTAACAATGTAGAATAACTTTATTATGTCATAATAATAAAACATAATAAAGTAGGGGATACAAGAGAGATAGGTATAACTTTATTATGTCATAATAATAAAGTTGGGGTACAAGAGAGATAGAAAACCCGAATTACTTGATGAAGTAATTGAGTGAAGGTGAGAAAAGTGAGATAGTTGCTTCACTGGGAAGGCTTTGATTTTAAGCGTTGAGCTTGATTGGTGTGTGAACCCATTTTTCATCTTGACTTCTAGTATTTATAGGCAAGGGTCTTCATAGCTTTGCATGCACACGGATTTGTTGTCCTCTCCTCGTGACGCCATGTGTCCCATGTTGCCACTTTTCCCTCCAAAGTGGTGGTTATGGGAAGTTGGCTATCTGATGCACATGTTTTCTTCCAATCATGGGTAGTTATCAAAGATAGTGGGCTTCCCCCATTTCCCCTTTTCGTGGGAACTAACAGATCATGGCCTATTATTACATGGCCATTAATCTATAACAACTAATTAATTAATCTTCCCAATTAAAGGAACCTTTTGGATTATCAACATATCCCCATTGGTTACGGGCCTTCTCGAACTCAAGGCTTAAACAATAAGGCCCAATTTAGACTTTAGACTCATTGCCAATAAAAATTAACCGGGCCCAATTAATATTGTCTTGGCCCATTAATTTTGACTCAATACATCTTTATTTTTCGGCCCAATTTAATCAAGTAATAATTAAATGGCCTTCCAGCGCTGACCCAAGATTTGGTGCCAAAAACGGGTGTAAACAATGCCCCCTATAGATACCTCCCAGACGGGGCATCGCCATACAGATTTATCACGTTTGTTTGCTCGATTGGTTGCTTGCTTCATAAACCAAGATCGTGGACATTCCGATGGTTAGGAACATCGCCACATGATAGCAGTTATCATCAAAACAGAGTCGCCACCCAGTTTATTAAAAATGGGAAAATTGATAGAGATTCTGTGTACGGGAGCCAAAAGTACAATAAGGGGAAGGTGTTAGACACCCTTCTTTACCCAGTCGTCAGACTAGCCCATAATTGTTCAACATAAGACATACAGATGCTTTATTTAATGTCAACACATAGTCTATTTAATTAAGCCTTTAAACAGTAAATAAGGTGAGCCAGTGCGATATTTAAAACATGCATTAGAAAGAGGAACATAAAACAAACTGTCCATGGGAAATGGATCCCGCGGCTGGTGAATAGATGTCACGGCCGAGGGATCCTCCTGGTTTGATATACTGGCCGAGGGATCGAAGCCCCGGTCGGTGTTCTTCCTCACACCAGACAGAAATGTTAGTAGATGATCAAAATGCTACGATTAAAATTATAAACAGAAAATTGACCAAACCAGAGGCTGTTGGGCCTCACCACTTTGATCCCTCAGTTGCTTGATTGCTTCGGATTGATTGTGATGGTCTGATTGCTACTTGAAAACCCTAGTGTTAGGGTTTAGACTTCGGGGTTTGATCGTCGGATTGATGGCTGCCTTTGGGAGGTTAGGGCTTTTGAAGAGAGGATTTGAGAGAGTATTTTTGCAGAGTATCGTGACTGATGAGGGTGTATTGTCTTCTTAATTTTGGAGCCCAAAGGCTCCTTTATATAGGCATAGGAGTGACACAACTCGACCAATCAAAGCACATGATTTGGAATTGGAGTTGCAATGTAATACAAACTCTTCGTCGTAATCTCTGAACGTAGCCCGAACGCATCGGAGAGGTAGTGTAGTTGGATCAAACAATCGACAGAACGTTCCAGAGTCTGGAAAAAGGACGATTTGGCGGCCAGGCAAAAGATCTTGCGGCCGAGGAATGGATCTTGCAGCCGAAGGATGGATCCTGCGGCCGAGGGATTGATCTCTCGGGGAGATTTTCTAGCAACAAGTTGCTCGGGTGAGGAAATGATGTTAAGGCCGTTAGATCGATGTTACGGCCGACAGATGGATTCTCATAGGCTTCTGTATTTTCTATCTGAAAGGCTATATGGCTCTGGATTGGGTCCTCTAAGTGGCTCAAAGTTCTTACCGAAAGTCCTAAGGTTCTCAAAAAGGCAATCAGCAATCACTGTATCTATTTCATCATTGGGATGGTCCCCAAGGTGGGACTTGAAATAATCGTTAGGCTAAATTAGAGTGTCTATAGATGCCCCTCTTTGACTGAGCTCAGACGGATCGCAAGAATGTTTGAGTAAAAGTCAAAGCTGTAAAAAAGCAACTCAATTTGGTCCAACCACTATTCCAAGGGGTTTTTGAAAAAGGTTTTTGTTATGATCGGGCCGGGAGGCTGCCTACGTATTGCACAAGGGAAATTCAGACCAACCGTAGTTCGGGCAATAAAGAAAAATAAAAAGTTTGGAGGGTTAGAGACAGAAGACGTATCTTTGGGCTTAAAAAGCCATAGTGCAACGTACCTAGACTGAGCTAGGGTTTTGGCGGAAGATAGTTGAAGGAGCGCGGGGCTGTCGGGGGAATTTTTGCGGAGAGCTTCCTTAGTATTTTGGGGTAGATCAGTACACGGCAGGTGCGCTTACTTTTCTTGATCATCCTTACTTTGACTGAGAGGAGCTCGGTAGAGTAGCCTATCCTTGCGAATGAGCTGGAAGGAATTGATGTAATTGGGGTGGAATCCAAGCCATCTACTGGGGATGAATCGGATGCCGGTTTGAGATATGGGGGGCGCGAGGCCAGTAACTAGAGCACGGAGCTTTGGGGATGAGGGAACCGAGGCACGGAGCCGGTTGTAGTCATGAGGCGAGAGCCTGGAGAGTGATGGTTTCTGACGTGGTGGAGCCGAGGCGCGGAGCCGGTCGTAGTCACAAGACGAGAGCCTAAGGTGATAGAATTGAGGCGTGGAGCCTGCTGTGGTCATGAGGCGAGGGTCTGAGGAGATCAAAGCTTTGAGCTTGATAGAACCGAAGCGCGGAGCTGGCATTGATCATAAGGCGAGATCCTGAGGTGTCGGAGTTCAGAGCTTGACATGTTTGAACCGAAGCGTAGAGCTGGTTGCATTCTGATGGTCTGTGCATGGAGCTTTCTCATCATAAGTTTTGGCGTAGAGCCAAAGGATCGAGGTACTGGACCGATCAATAAAATCGAGGCGTAGAGCCGGTTGATTGCAGGGTTGACCTGTTTCATGAGAGATATGCAGAGTGTATATGTGTGATGATGGTTGTTAGATATGAACAGATGCAGACTCGATGTGATAATGGTGATGCAATTGATGCAAATGTGCACGGGCCCGTGCGTGTGTGTTGATTTAAGCTTAGAGCTTCTATCAAGTTCCGGACTTGAGCATTCAAAGCGTAGAGCTCGAGCATTCGGACGGCAGAATCCGAGCATTCAAAGTACAGGCTTTGAGCATCCAGTACGCAGTGGTTGGGCATTCAAGCGTAGAGCTTGAGCATTCAAGTATAGAACTTGAGAATCTAGTACACAGTGGTTGGGCATTTGAAGAGCTTCGAGCATTCAAAATGTTGGATTTTGAGCATTCAAGCATAGAGCTTGAGAACAGATGATATCTTGCTTGATCGAGGCGGCGTAGAGCCTGTTGGGATTTGGTTGTTTACGGCTTTGAGCCAGTTGAGATGGTGGGCTTAGAGCCTGTCGAGAACTGATTGTTTACGGCTTTGAGCCAGTTTAGATGGTGAATACGGGCGTACAGTGTTGGGAGGTCGTCCGATGCATCGACCCGCCACTACGTGCTCAAGGCCCAATTTGTATGGGAGAAACGGCAAAGAGTCCACCACATTACTTGGGCCCAATATACACTGAATGACCCATATCCACTTAAAAGGCTAAGCCTTGTAAGTGGTGAGCCATCCAATTGTATATTAAGGTCCAACTCTTTTTCTGTTTATCCGATGTGGGACTCAACGTTCACACATGTTCTAACAAATCTCCCCCTCATGTGTGAACCGAACATTGGGCCTTAACCTCTCTTTGCATCCAAGCTCCCCCTTGATTCTGATCTACTACTCTCAACCCTATCTCCCGAACTGGGCTTATTCTGCACCCACTCAATCGATTCAGAGTCATCTCAATTGGAAGCCAACGTGCCTAGTCACCGGCACTATGCTCCCCCACGAGAACTCCATTGAGAGCCAATGTGCTCATTAATTCGATAGCACCGTGCTCTCCGACGAGTCAAACTCCATCGACAATGAGCCATCCAATACAGCACTCCAACATCGAGCCACCTTGCTTCATCGGGAGTCACCTTTGGATTTTATACCGCTCCACGAGTGTCTTCTGTGCAAACCCATTCAATGGTGCGCTGAGAGTCTTCCCATAGATCGTCAACCTGGCTCTGATACCAATTTGTTGTGCCGAACACGAAATTGAGAATATAACAAATCAACAAGCGATAAACGAAACACAAGGATTTACGTGGTTCCCCAAATTGGGTACGTCCACGGGAGAAGAGCAAGAGGATCCACTATAAACAGGGAGATAAACAAAGAGCCGGCTATACCCGTAACTCTCGTTGAAACATCCAATTACAGATATCTAGGGACAAATCTCTAGCGGAACCCGATAGGGATACTAAAACCCTAGGTGGAACCCAATAGAGCATAAACCAAAACCCTAATATCTAATCTTCAACATGAGAGACTCCCTAGGGGCCTCTCCAAAGGGATTCACTCAAGAAGTCCAAAACCTAATGAAGAGAATAAGGCTATATTTATAGCCACAGAGTCATTCCTAGAACCAATACTTGCCCAAACAAAATTCCTTGCACCCAAAGTCTAAACCAACAAGGAAACAAATCTTTTAGGAAGTCAAATACCGATGCATCGACCCGCCACTACGTGCTCAAGGCCCAATTTGTATGGGAGAAACGGCAAAGAGTCCACCACATTACTTGGGCCCAATATACACTGAATGACCCATATCCACTTAAAAGGCTAAGCCTTGTAAGTGGTGAGCCATCCAATTGTATATTAAGGTCCAACTCTTTTTCTGTTTATCTGATGTGGGACTCAACGTTCACACATGTTCTAACATACAGCCTGTCGATAATGGGCTTCGAGCCGCTGAGATGGTAGGCCTAGAGCCTGTTGAGTGATAACGAGCGCGGGCGTAGAGCCACCGAGTGACAGTGAGTTGATGGTTACATGGTTGCTGGAATGGTAAGCGTATGAGCTGCTGATGTAGTGAGATGGTGGGCGTAGAGCCGCTGAGTGAGTTGATGGGCACGGAGCTGCTGAGTTGTTTGAGATTACTGGCTCGGGGCTTTCGGGGGTGAGCTTGGAGCTGCTGATATGGCGACGAATAGCAGAGCTGCTGGTTGTTTTGGTTTGCTGTAGCAATAGCTTCGGTCAGTAGTTTGTGGAGAGAAAGTTTTGTTGTGCTTAGATATGCCCCCAAGGCTACTTCTGATCACGTTATATTGGTTCGAGGGTGCCCCCAAGGCTACTTTGTCTTTGTTTCTGTTGGTCATGGACCCAGAATTTCATAATGGCTTGATTTGGTGTTGCTGAGGGAAATATATTGGAGGGTCAGGAGATCGATCTCTCGGCCGAGTAAAAGATGTTTCGGCCGAGGAATCGAAATCTCGGCCGTGAAAACGCCAAAAGTGAGAAAATCGATTTAAGTTTGGTTTAATCGATTTCACGGCTCATTTAATCTTTTCCTCTCCCTCTCGTTTCTCCTCCACTGCTCTCGTCCGAGTTCCTTCGGCGGTCACCTCCGTTCGCCGCCGTCCTCTTCCTCCATTACCGCCGGTCTTCATCTCCGGCTACCACTGCCTGCTTCCGCAACCCTCACTACCGGTTTCGGTTGGTGCGATTGTTGGTTGTTGTCGTTCTCGCTTCAAACGGGATGGACATTCCACCCTCCGTCGACTTGCCGCCATCCTCTTCTACTGATGTTGCGGGTTCCTCTTCCCACCCTCCGTGTAGGTGTGAGTATCCTTCGTCTGACGAAGAGACGATTGAGGAGCCCGGCTTATTTGATGCTGCTACCTACGTTCTTCCCTCGCGAAGGTTGGGCTTTGGCGGTTTTCTACAGTATCATCCTCTTTTTGGTGGCCCAGAGGCCGAGGTGGTTCGCTGGGAACCTGAGCTGCATCTGAGCGTTCTCAATGTGCCGGTAAGTTTTCCTGAAAAGTAAAAAGTTTGTTTTAGTTTGGAGTTTTGATTTCGTATGATTTAAGAGTGAATTTCTTATTTGTGGGATGAAATCCCTTTTAGCTAGGGGCGTGAATGAGTTGAAATTGTTTTGTTTGAAGAAACTGAAATGACTATGCCCCCTGTTTTAGGCAATGCATGCTTTTTAATCGTAATTTGATACCCCTAGCTTTTTATTTGTTCATGCAATCGTGAGTTTAACTCCCTTTTTGTCTTTGGCAGAGAAATAGGAGACTGGAGGCTCGTGGTGGAGGCAAGGAGGTGCACAAGAGGTTTTTGACGTTGCCAGAGCAGGCCCAGGAACTGGTGCGTGTGGCGGGTTTTGAGGCATTTGTTCTGGGCCTCGATCTTCCGAAGATGGATTGGTCATTGATGACCTCGCTGGTTGAGAGATGGTGGGATACCACCAATACATTCCCTCTTCCTTTTGCTGGCGAGATGACGATCACTCCTGGTGACTTCTCTCTGTTGACTGGCCTGCGGGTAAGTGGAGCTTCCCTCCAAGTTGATCCCAGGCTTTGGGAGCGAGCAGGTGCTTTAAAGTGGTTTTTGGGCAAGGTGCCCCCTGTTCGTTCTCGAGGTCACATTGATCTTGCTTGGCTGAGCAAGACTTTCATGATGGCTGACATCTTAACCCAGGTGAGCGTCGAGCAGCTGACGCGGGCTTTCCTTCTTTATCTCCTTGGGCAAACATTGTTTGCCAACAAGGATGGTTCGGTGCATACATAGTTCCTGGCTCCTCTGCAGCATTTGGGGGCCATTAGAGAGTTTGATTGGGGATCGTCTGCTTTAGCCACTCTGTATGGCAACCTTGGGGCTTGCTCGCGGGATAAGAGTCCCATTCTTGGTGGTCACTTTCGAGTACTTGAGTGATAGGCGCGCAATATCATAGATATAAGCGCCTAAGTAGGGCGTTTTAGCGCGTTAGAGGCGCGGTTTATTCCATTTTTTCGCTTGATGTCGTGCTTTGTCTTGTTTTTGTATTTTTGTTAGTTTCGCAGGAAATAAGGTGGTTTTTGCGCCAAGTTTGGATTGAGAGGTATTCGGAAATGCCGTGATGGAGCTTGAGAGCGAGAAGGGCTGTGGAGACTAAGTGTTGAAGTGAAATTCGCAAGGAAGTCGTTGTAATCTTCGTGTGCGCTACAGAATATTGGGTATAGCGCTCAAAAGTGGCACAAAAAGGTGCACGAAACGTCCAAAGCCTTCGCGTGCGCTATACCAGTTTTGGTATAGCGCTACCTAGTGGGTTATAGGTCAACGGTCAACAGCATTTTAGGAGCTCGCGAGCGCTACATGGTTTTTACTATAGCGCTACCGAGGGTTCTTAATTGGACTTGGACTTATGTCTATTAGGTGGGCCCAATAGTCCACAATTATTTTGACTAGATGATGGGCCAAGGAGGAAAAGGAGAAAAGTTGGCCACGGCTTGGAATTAAAAAATAGATAGGAGAAGGGTTTCTGGAATATGAGTCGGCTACAGTAAGCTATAAAAGAGGATTCCCACGTACAACAGGTTTGAGGGAGACGGACGGGGCTGCCGAGATTTCTCTGTTCCGATAGTTTTCCTTTCAAGTTTTGTTCCTTTCAAGTTATTTAAAGTTTTGTTCAGATCTTCGCACTCCGGTAACTCGTATTGATTTTTGTCATTTATTAAAGTTGTTCGTTGTTATTCAATTAGTTTTAATCTTTCGGTTATTTTTTTTTTCCAGTAATAGAAGCATGAATCAAATTAGGGTTTCTTTTGTTTCTCTTTCAATAATGAGTGAGTAGTTATGTAGAGTGCGGCCACGGGGCGAGGGCGTCTCGTGGCTAGTTTAATTAATGTTTTTACCTCGGGTTCGAATTAATTTAATCTTTAAGCAGTTTTAGAAGACGAAAACTCTTCTAACAAACAAAACCCAGGCATCGCCGGAATTCGAATGCGCACGGATACTGGTGACAGGTGGTGCGCATTTGTTAGGGATCCTTTTTCCTATTCTAAAATCCACAAAGTGAATCATTGTGGCCCGAGTAAACATTGGTTAGACTAGTTGCGGACGCTAAGTTCCCACGGCTGTACTCTCCCTTTTTAAATCTTTATTTAATTAATTCAGTTTCGTAATCTAGTTAGTAAATCAATCTCATTGAACAAGGGGTGGCTACCTAAGAGCCAAGATAAACTGTGAACCCGTCATCTTTGAGTCCTGCACACGTTTGTCGGTCTCTGTGGTTCGACTCCGGTACTTCCGGTTATTATGCTACATCGGTCGAGAGTCCTACGCTTGGGACGCGTCTTTATTTTAATACACCCGGTCGGTCAAGCATTTTTGGCGCCGTTGCCGGGGACGGCAACGTGTGTTCAAAGAAGTCAGGTTGGGTTAGTATCTTTGTGTTTTTACCTTAGTCAATAAAAAAAAAAGAAAAAAAAAAGTGTCTTTTGTTGTTAGCATCTTTTTGTTTCTAGGTTGAGTCATTTTGTGTCTTAAAAAAAAACTGATGGGCCTTCTTGATAACCCTGGGGAGTTAGAGCAACACCATAGTATGCTGTTGAGTAAATTAGCACAAATTAACGAACCCTATTGGAATTTTGAGAGCCAAGTAGGTATTCCTTCGAGTCAATCTGCACAAATACAAAATTTTACTTGGGGTTATGAGAATATCCCTTCAAGTCAACCGGGTACCTTTGAGTCCTCTTGGGATCACGAGCATTACTCAGACATTTTTCCGAGTCAATTAGCACAAATTCCCGAACCCTTTTGGGACTATGAGACCCGCACGGCTATCCTAAAAAGTCATTTGGCAGAGAGTGAAATTCGAAGATTTGCTGAAAAAGAGAATGAGTCTTTTAGTGAATGTTGGGAAAGGTTCAAGGGTTTTCTAAAAAACGTCACACATCATGTCTATGAGTATCCTGAAATAGTTTGTTATTTTTACAGAGGACTTTCTCAAAAGAGTCAACAATATCTGGACGTGATGAGTGACGGGGGTTTTTGGGACAAACCACCTGCTGAGGCTTTACAGTTTTATGATCTTTTGGCCCAAATTCCGAAAAATGAATATTGTGCTTTAAATTCTAATAGTGCCAATTCCCTGCCAAAGGAAGAGGTAACTGAGTCACGTCATTTTATTGAGGATTTTGATTCGTGGTCTGAAAGCTCCTCCGAGTTTGGAGGGAGTGAAAAGTTTACTCCTAGGGAAGAGGAAGTAGGTTTGGTTAACGATGTTGAGGAGGTTGACTTGGTCTTACCACAGTCCTCTGAATTTGGAAGGGATGAGGAGTTTACTGCTAGGGACGAGAGAGAAGAGGAAGTTGACCCACTTGTCATTGAGGGTGGGGTTGATGATGGTTTGGTGGAACCCTCTAAGTTGGGAGGGAAAGAGGGGCTAACTGCCCAATGTTCCCCCCTTGAGTCTAATGTAAAGGTCGAACCCCCTCTCATGTATCTCCCACTGTTGATCCGCGCTGCCTACGTTTGCCTTTTGCGCTCCTATGAATCTAGAGAACAAGGAGCTCACTGCCCTCCGTATGATGGTCCGATCGAAAAATCTCCCACTGCTGAGGAGTGGGACGCTGAGATTGATTATTTGTAGTCCTTAATGGACGAGCAAGATAAGAAGTATGGGTTTGAGAGTGAGTCTCTTATTTTTGGGGACCAAGACTTTGTTGAGGAGGAATTTGTTGAGAAACCAAACTTGGTGGACGAGGTCTTGGTAGAAGAGTCGAAGTCGACGGTAGTGGAACATATTGATTTTCTCGGTGTTGATGATTACGATTTTGTTTATCTTCCTTCTATCGCAAATTATGTCCACAGCTCGAAAATTAATTTGGTTTCACTCGTGCACTTTGAGGCTTTCAAATTTTTTAACAAAACTCGGCGATTGCTTTATTCGAAATATCTTTTCTTGTGGTCTGGCCGAATTCAATTTTTAGTGCAAAGCTTAGAGTGGGGTGGTGCATTCTTGGGAGTTGCTTTTGTGCATTTGATTAACTTTCGGATTTTACGTTGGAAAGATCTCTCTCTCTCTCTCTCTCTCTTAAACTCAAAAATAAAATAAAAAAATCAGAAAATTGAAAACGCAAAAAATTTGAAAAAACCAAAAAGATTTTCTTTTTAGTTTTGGGCTTTTAACTTGTTGGTCTTGTATAGCCACCCGTTTCTCGCTCATCCGCTTGACACGGGGAGAAAAGTATGACACGTGAGACTGCGTGAATGTCTGGTGGTGTTCTGTTATTTTTTTTATTTCTTGTTTTGGTCCGGCTTCTACTAGCGGGCGGTACTAATGTCATTTGTTGCCTAGTAGGTAGTTGGTTCTTAAGTCTTTTGCAGGACGAGCAGTTCTGGTGACGAAACCCAACGGTGATAGCAAAATTCCCCATACAGCGGCCGGGGTCATGATGGTTGGCTGCCATCCATCAGTCCATTTCTCTCCATTAATCTCATTTTCTTATTGCCTTCATGCTCTGAGGGCATAGCATGCTCTAAGTTTGGGGGAGGGTGTACTTCGTACTTGTTTTTATTCATTTTGCATAGTTAAAAGAAATAATTTGAATTAAGGATTTTGGATACTTGGGTGCAACTATTCTTGGTTGATGGTTTCTAATTAGCACTATAGTGGTTGTTGTGCGAGTCGAAGTCTCGATATGATTTTATGGATAGACTTAAGCTCGTGAACATGATGTTGAAGAAGCACTTGGTAAGCCGGTATCATCTATAGTTGGATAGCATTTGGTCACTTGAAAACATGCTCTCACACACACATTGCCCCACATGAGTTTTTACCGGTCTAGAGTTTGGTTCACATGTTTTTGGTATTTCGGTATAAGCTTGTTTGATGGAATTTTTGGAACTCCTTTCCATATATAAAAAAAAAAGAGTAAGAGAATAAGTTGTGTGCTCTATATTGTTGATGCTTATCCGGGCGTCCATTGAGTAGTAACCGGGCAATCGGGGTATGCTCCCACCATGTTGTTCGCATCAAAAGATGGATAGACTTTGTGAAAGTATCGTTAAATGTGGTTAGCTTGGATCTCAACCAAAAGCCTTTTTGACTTGAGCAATTAAGTCCGTAGGGGTCTCTTAAAATCTGGTGCTCTAAAGCCGTTTGGCTTGGGGATAGTCAACCCAAAGCTCGCTAAAGAGTCAACTAGAAAGCCCGAGAGATCCGGGCATTGCACGACCATGAGAAAAAAAATAAAAAAAACAGAAAGAGGAAAAATACAAAAAGGGAAGGAGTGCGCTTAAGAAAAAATATTGGGCTATCAACGGTGTGTGAACTGTTCTCGAGGTTGGTAAATTTCTTTATGTGGCTTTTCATTCACGCATGCCATTTGAAAATTCGCTATCCGATCGTAGGTGAGAGGATTAATTTTTGTGCTAAGTTTGGTACGGAGTTCATTTGTTTAACTTTATCCATGGATGAAATATCTTGCCTTTGACTTGCTTGACAGTTATTGAAGTGTTTTTAGAGGTTATTGCTTGGGTTGAGTTGCATTCGAAGTGTCCGAGTCCTTTGTGTTTGTGGGTCATCACTGCTGAAAACCCTCACGAGACTTCACTCGTCCTACCGGGGCCGCCCGGGGGTTTAAAAGATCTATCCTTTTATTTATTTGTTTTATTCTTCTTGTTGCTAGGGACTAGCAACCTTCAAGTTGGGGGGTGTGATAGGCGCGCAATATCATAGATATAAGCGCCTAAGTAGGGCGTTTTAGCGCGTTAGAGGCGCGGTTTATTCCATTTTTTCGCTTGATGTCGTGCTTTGTCTTGTTTTTGTATTTTTGTTAGTTTCGCAGGAAATAAGGTGGTTTTTGCGCCAAGTTTGGATTGAGAGGTATTCGGAAAGGCCGTGATGGAGCTTGAGAGCGAGAAGGGCTGTGGAGACTAAGTGTTGAAGTGAAATTCGCAAGGAAGTCGTTGTAATCTTCGTGTGCGCTACAGAATATTGGGTATAGCGCTCAAAAGTGGCACAAAAAGGTGCACAAAACGTCCAAAGCCTTCGCGTGCGCTATACCAGTTTTGGTATAGCGCTACCTAGTGGGTTAAAGGTCAATGGTCAACAGCATTTTAGGAGCTCGCGAGCGCTACATGGTTTTTACTATAGCGCTACCGAGGGTTCTTAATTGGACTTGGACTTATGTCTATTAGGTGGGCCCAATAGTCTATGTATCATTCCTTTGTACCTCTGTTCTTGTTTTGGCTTTTTCTAGTTCTGAACTTGTTTTACTAATCCATGTTTCAGCTCGGGGCTTTCGAGCATCTTCTTTAGTTTCCCACAGATACTAGGCATGGGAATGCGAACTGTATTCCCCGCTATGAGCGATGGCTGACGGGGCATCGGAAGCCACGGTCGCCCGTTCTGAGTCTTCCCGAGTGGCGGCGAGTCTTGGACCGTTTAACGGTCGATCAGGTACTCCTTTTGCATTTCTCGTCCTTAGATTTCCATATCTCTATGCTGTAGCTAATTCGTCTTTGTTTGTAGGTGCAGTTTGATCCTTGGGAGGGTGTTCCTGAGGAAACCCCTCTTACGCGTTCCAGAGTTCTAGACCGGACCCGTAGCCTGCTTGAGGGTCCTTTTTGTCGAGCTTGGTACTTGGGTGACCGGGTGGCTAGTCAGTGGTGACCACGTGTTGAGGCTCTTCAGCTTGTTCCTCCTCCTCCTCCAGTATCGATGAGGTCTACTTCTTCAATGTCTAAGGAAGACTTGAAGAATGCTCGGATCGGGGATTGGGCGGGTGTTCCCCACTTTTCCGCCGCGCAGGCGTGAGCGGAAAATCAATGGCATGTGCGGTATGAGCGCGGGCGTGTCAGGACTTGTCGTCGTCCAACATATGAAAGGCGTGAGCGCCTCGATCTGACTTCGTATGTAGTGCGACTGCGTGTGACCCAAAGGGTGAGGCCACAAAGAGGTTCGTGATTTGCCACAACGAAGTGTACTTAGAATTTCCCAACCGTGTGAGAAAAAGAAGAGAATACCGTAGAAATAACTTTATTATATCGTAATAATAAAGTAAGGGATACAAGAGAGATAGGAATAACTTTATTATGTCATAATAATAAAGTTGGGGGTACAAGAGAGATAGAAATTGGGATACAAGAGAATAATTGCTTCGCTGGGAAGACTTTGATTTTAAGCATTGAGCTTGATTGGTGTGGAGACCTTTTTTCTGTCTTGCAAACTAGTATTTATAGGCCAAAGCTTCCACGGTTTTGCATGCCAAAGGATTTGCTGGCCTCATCTTGTTGCGCCATGTGTCCCATTATTCTTCCATCATGCGTGAGTGGGTAGTTAACTGCAGTTGCAAGAGGAAATGCTTGAAGTAGTGGGTTTCCTCCACTACCTTTTTCGTGGGGATTAAGGAGACATGGGCCATTTGACTTGTCAAGTGGCCTTTTGTAAATAACTAATAAAAGTTATTTTAATGAACATTCTGGAATTTCTCCTTCACAGCCGTGGATCATGGAATTCCTTGACTGAACTCAAATAATGAGGCCCAAGTAAATTAAACCCATTACTGAGTCGCATTAAATTAACTTGGCCCAATTGAACACAACCTTGGCCCGTTAATTTTAAACCCAATCAACTCCATTTTTCGGCCCAATTTAATCGAATAATAATTAAATGGCCTTCCAGCGCTAACTCAAGATTTGGTGCCAAAAACGGGTGTAAACAGCGGGCTTGCTTCTTCAGGCAGGCGACTATACAGAGTACTGCCGTCTTTTCTTAGCCCCTGCTGTTGCAGCTCCTCCTATTGCTCCTCTTTGGCCGCGGGCCCCTTCTTTTGTTTCCTTCCATTCTGATGATGGGGAGGAGGAGCGCTTGGCGCTTACTCCTTGCACGACCCAGCTTTACACATTGCCAGCTCGGGTTCGACAGGTATCACTTTATTTCTAGTCTCGCTTCTTTGCTTAGTCACTATATCCTGCATTTCAATGTTTGAAACACTTGGTTATTTGTACAAGTGCCTGCTGAGGTGGTACAGGAGTGGCTGCACGCTTATCAGAGTGCGGAGGCTTTGGTTTGGAGGCAGCGCCGTCGGATTCTCGAGGTATGGTTATTCCATGTGTCCCCGTGCTTTGCATTTCTTCCTGAATCTGAATGTTTTGTATCTTTGTTGCAGCTTGAGGCTGAGCGAGCTTCGGCTGCCAGTGGGGAGGGTATGGGAGCTAGTGAGCAGTCCCCATCTTCATCTCAGAGGCCACCTCGGAGGCGCCGTCATGACTAGCTTTTAGGATTTTCTCTTTTCCTGTTTATAGTTAGTAAAAGAGACAGGCAAAAATTGTATTTGTATAGTGAAGACAGCCACATCGATGATTTTGTAATTAAGCTTCTGTTTATGAAATGAGAAAAGCTTTTTATGCCCCTAAATGCTTTGAGTTACGCATGTGAGAGTCAGAACATGGCTTTTGAACAAACAGTAATCTGTTGTGAGATGAAGTACTAGCTGAAGAATCGATTATTCGGCTCAAGGATCGATCATGCGGCCGACATATCTATTATTCGGCCGTTTACTTTGGTAAATTTCGCTTTGGCCAAGTGGCATCCCTTTTCTCTTCCTTTTTATGCTTGGTTTTGATTTTTGCTTTTGCCATATTCCATAGTTTGATTGCCAAACTCAAGAGCTTTCGAGGTGTCTTGTTCATAGTGTCAATGACTTTTAGGTTAGAAGGGATGAACCATAATTCTTGTGTCTATTGCTGGTTGCCAATTCTTTGAGAAAAGCATACTTATCTTTTGCGAGCTCAATACGCAGGGTTAGCTATGCCTATTGTTGAGTACAAATCTGCTGATGTTGTCTTCTTCTCTCCAAATGTTTGGGCCGCATCTCAATGTGAGATTGCCTACATATCCCAATCAGGGAATCAGGCCTTTTACGTAGTTCCAAAATCATCATCTTTGAGGTCGGGTTTCCTCTCTTGGTTTTTCTTCTCACATGCTCTGAATTTTGCCTAGGTTACCTGATGGAGGTTGAGTCCCTAGCGAGCTTTTGAATGCCTTAACTTTTGTCTAGGCTTTTTTTTTTTTTTGGTCCTAGTAGGCCATTGCTCTTACTTTTGCTTGGGTTACTTGGTCACCCAACGAGCACTTTCTCACAAGAGGTCCTTCGTGTTTTGGGGAGGAATTTGATGGAGATATTTTTCTGAATCTCCTGTCGCATTTGTACTTTCACAATGGGTAAGCTAATCCTAAGTGTTCTCACGGAGATAGCATCTTCTTTCTAAGTTTTGACAAAAACCTAGTTTTTTAAGCAACTTAAGGTTCATCTTTTCTTTCCTTTTTGTCAAGGACATAAAGAACTTGTTTCCCTTAAATTTTCCTTTGTTTGGCAAAGAAACTGTAGCATATTGACAATTGCAACTTTTAGGAAATAAGCATAACGTGGAAGATGAAAAATAGAAATTCACTTAGCCGAAATAAAGTGCCCAAACAGGGGCCCAAAACATATTCTAGTTTTAGAAAATAAAAACAATGTTTTAATGTCCTTTGCCATGTTGTGATTTCTCAGCTACTGTAGCATTTTGAGGTTGTTCTTCTTTCCTTTGCCTTTCGCAACTTTATACTCCTTTTCACCCTCTTCTTTGCCAAACAAGGCCCTTGAACTGGATCCACCTCCAGAGCTTACGTGATAGCCACCTCTTTGAGACATGAGTAGTCCCCAAATGGAAACGCCAGCCTGGGTTTTTATTACTTTTTCCTCCTCCTTATTGATTGTACAGTCATAAGAGAGATTAGTCACTTCCACTTGACTGAACAGTGATGTTAAAGAGATTCCATCGAGAGGATCATCGCATTCTCCTTCCATCTCATCAAAGTCGCTTTCTCCTGTCTTGTTTGGTTCTGCGCATATGGAATCTAGATCTTCTCTCTCCTCTATCCATTGACTATAGTCGCACTCGTCGTAAGGGTTGACCCATGGCTGCATTTGAAACTCCTCCTTTTTTTTCTATGAGATTGATTGTTTCCCAGATGATGGGAGGCATTGGAATATTGGGGCGATTGATGGGTACTACTATTTGGGCAGGCTCGAAGCGGGCGTGTCGTCTCATCAGGATGACCCTTTCTTTTTCCTTCTTCCTATTCTCAAACCAGATACGAAGCCATTCGTCGTCTTCTACAAATGGAATGTCTGGATCTTCCAAATTGTGTTTTGCCCAGGAATGTTCCCTCCATTTCCTTAGCTTTTCTTCCTCTGATTGGTCTTTGCTACTTATGTCAGACATGTCGGGATCGATCACTTCTGATTGATCGGACTCATTGTTCTCTTCCTCTTCCATCATAAAACACTCATCCTCCTCGGGGAAGGTTAAGGTTGGCTTGGTTTGGTTGTCTTGAACAATATATCGACCAGGGTTGTATGTGGGGTTGTGAGATAGATTTATGAGATTGATATTTCGAGGTGGTGGTTGAGCATTATGAGTAGGGAGTGGGTTGGCTTGCCCATCAGGTTTTGGAGGTTTTATAGTTCGGCTATCAATGAGGTATTGAATGTCATGGCGGAGACGTATGCAGTTGTCTGTTTCATGCCCAGGGTGTTGGTGGTAGGCGCATTGTTTGTTAGGATCATGATTTGGGCCGTAGGGTGGCTGAGGAAGTGGTTTGTTTAAAGGTTTGAGATGCCCTTGGCGGCTAAGAATGGTCAAGGCTTGGGATAATGTCATGTAGAGAGGATCAAAATTGCGGCGGGGTCAATTTGAGTTTCGGGATGGGCTAGCTTGGAAAGGGTCTTGAGGCAAGGATGTACCAAGGGTATTTACGGAGGCGTGAGATGTGCGGCTGGAGAAGGTTTTCTTAGGTGGAGGAGGAGCTTCTTCTTTCCCAATGAGCCCTAGCTTGATTCCATCTTCGATTTGCAACCCAGTGGCATGCAAGCGTTTGAAATCGGTGATGGCCTGGGTATAGATATGCCTGAGGTATTTGGGTTGCAGATTCTTAACAACTATCCTTACTTGATCTTCCTTGGAGGGGCGGCTCTTCATCTTGGCAGCCTTTTCCCTCCATCTTGCCACAAAGGTAGCAAAGTCCTCATTGGATTCTTGTTTGGTCATTTCCAAGTCTCGAGTTGTTAGCTCAATTTGGACATTATATGCATACTGCTTGACAAAAGCGTTGGCAATTTCTGGCCAAGTCTGATAATGCACAAATTCCAAAGTGAGGAACCAGTCGAGAGCGCTTCCGGTGAGAGTCCTTTGGAATAATTGGGTGATGAGCTCATCGTTTAAGCCCATTGGTTTCAGGGTGTTGATGACGTGGCGAACGTGTTTGGTAGGGTTTCCAGTTCCATTGAATTTCTCGATGTTTGGCATTTTGATATTTTCGGGCAGTTTAGATTCTGGGAAGAGGCAAAGTCCTTCAAAGTCCAGAATTTGGTCCCCTTGTGAACGGGCCAGAGCTTGTTTGATTTCCTTGACTTGCTTGGTCAATTCGGGACTTTCTGCCAACACCACTTTATGAGGATTCTCATCTTCCATCGATTTTTCTTCATCCTCAGCATCCTTAGCTGCCTTTTCTGCTAGCAGAGCAGCGATTTGAGCTTGGAGATCGGCAATGGTTGCATCATTGTCTGCCATGAGAGTAGAAGGATTGCTTGATGAAGCTTGGGATTTGGTAGATGACGGAGTTTGTTTAAAGGATGACCGTAGAGTCCCTGGGAGTGATTGGGACCGTTGCGGTGAGGGTGTCTTGGCAGTTGAAGATGACAGACGGGATGGCTGCAGAGACCTCTGTTTGGCATAGCTTCGGGTGTTATAAGAGTATAAAGTTGGCTGTGGTTGCTTCTTTGATTTACCTATTATGCCTGCTTGAAAAGTAGAGTACCTGAGAGTCAGTATTTGGCTCGTGTAGGGTTAGGATTTGGGTTGAAAATCCCAACCCTTCTGCACAGAAAGAGTTATTTACAACAACAGATGATACAAGGTGTGAGGAAGAACTTTTGCAAGTAAATGCAAGTAGGTTCCTAGCCTGTAGGTTCCTGTCTTAATTTGATAAGTTCTATGGCTTTCTAACACATGAAAGGTTTAGGTAGTCTCAGGGTGCTCCATTGTCAAAGGGCACCAGTCCTTTCACTAGCCCATCATAGGCGGTGATTGGGTGATTCCCCTTTTTATATACCACTAGGTACGAGTGACTGTGGAGTTTGCTGGAACCCTTAACATAGCCCTGTCATGCCGGGGTATCAGGTGAACTCAACGAGGTTGCCCGATCGATGCATATGATAAATGAATTAAACAAAGCATGTGTTAGTCTTATGTTGAACTTTCTGGTTATGGCTCTCAATTCCCCAGCAGAGTCGCCAAAAACTATAGATACCTCACAAACGGGGCATCGCCATATAGATTTATCTCGTTTGTTTGCTCGATTGGTTGCTTGCTTCATAAACCAAGATCGTGGACATTCCCATGGTTAGGAACGTCACCACACGATAGCGGTTATCATCAAAACAGAGTCGCCACCCAGTTTATTAAAACTGGGAAAATTGATAGAGATTCTGTGTACGGGAGCCAAAAGTACAATAAGGGGAAGGTGTTAGGCACCCTTCTTTGCCCAGTCGTGAGACTGGCCCATAATTGTTCAACATAAGACATACAGATGCTTTATTTAATGTCAACACATAGTCTATTTAATTAAGCCTTTAAACAGTAAATAAGGTGAGCCAGTGCGATATTTAAAACATGCATTAGAAAGAGGAACATAAAACAAACTGTCCCAGGGAAATGGATCCCGCGGCCGGTGAATAGATGTCACGGCCGAGGGATCCTCCTGGTTTGATATACCGGCCGAGGGATCGAAGCCCCGGTCGGTGTTCTTCCTCACACCAGACAGAAATGTTAGTAGATGATCAAAATGCTACGATTAAGATTATAAACAGAAAATTGACCAAACCAGAGGACGTTGGGCCTCACCACCTTGATCCCTCAGTTGCTTGATTGTTTCGGATTGATTGTGATGGTCTGATTGCTTCTTGAAAACCCTAGGGTTAGGGTTTAGACTTCGGGGTTTGATCGTCGGATTGATGGCTGCCTTCGGGAGGTTAGGGCTTCTGAAGAGAGGATTTGAGAGAGTATTTTTGCAGAGTATCTTGACTGATGAGGGTGTATTGTCTTCTTAATTTCGGAGCCCAAAGGCTCCTTTATGTAGGCATAGGAGTGACACAACTCGACCAATCAAAGCACACGATTTGGAATTGGAGTTGCAATGTAATACAAACTCTTCGTTGTATCTCTGAACGTAGCCCGAACGCATCGGAGAGGTAGTGTAGTTGGATCAAACAATCGACAGAACGTTCCAGAGTCTGGAAAAAGGACGATCTGGCGGCCGGGCAAAAGATCTTGCGGCCGAGGAATGGATCTTGCGGCCGAAGGATGGATCCTGCGGCCGAGGGATTGATCTCTTAGGGAAATTTTCTAGCAACAGGTTGCTCGGGTGTGGAAATGATGTTAAGGCCGTTAGATCGATGTTACGGCCGACAGATGGATTCTCCTAGGCTTCTGTATTTTCTGTCTGAAAGGCTATATGGCTCTGGATTGGGTCCTCTAAGTAGCTCGAAGTTCTTACCAAAAGTCCTAAGGTTCTCAAAAAGGCAATCAGCAATCACTGTATCTATTTCATCATTGGTATGGTCCCCAAGGTGGGACTTGAAATAATCATTAAGCCAAATTGGGGTGTCTACACCCCCCCATGCCTTGATCTTGTTCAAGATCTAGGCTTGTTGATTAGAACAGAACCAAGTTTTTGGCAACCCAAACAGACCTTTGATCTTTATCAAATCTTCACAAAGTTGTTAGGCTCTATCATAGCCTAAGAACTTTGTTAATGGTGGCCTAAACTCAAGGCCTTTTATGTATGAATGAATAGCATGGCCTCAGTTCAGTCCTTTTCTATCCAATCTTCTATGGCTTCCTTGGTAGGTTTTCTCCAAAATCTCTCATTTCCCACATAGTAGGATAATGATGTTTTAGGTACTTTCCATTTGTTAAATGCTTATGTAAACCACCATCTAAATCCATAAGAAGATAGACGTTACCTCTAAGGACTTTGGAGATTTGGTATGGTCCTTCCCACATTGGAGACCACTTGCCATACTTTGAATTCTTTTCCCCTAGAGGAAAAACACAACCTTCCAAACCAAGTCACCTTCAGAGAAGCTCTTCTTTCTCACACGTTTGTCATAGGACCTAGCAACTCTTCTCTTCTGAACCAATATGTGGTCAAGGGCTGTGAGCCTGATTTCGTCTAAGTCCTCAAGCTCTATCAGCATGGCCATTTTGATATGCTATTTGTGCTGACTTTACTGCCACCTCCATTGGTAGGATTGGGTCATGTCCATATACTAACATATAAGGAGTTATATTGGTGGCTTCCTTCTTTGAGGTTCTGTAGGCCCATAAGGCTTCAGAAAGTAATTCATGCCAAGCCCTTGGATTATCCTCCACCATTTTCTCTATAATATTGACCAGAGTCCTATTAGTGGACTCGGCCTGGCCATTCCCTTGTGCATAATAAGGAGTAGAATTGGACAAAATGATGTTTTACTGTGCAGCAAAGTTAACCACTTGTTCTCCCATGAATATCGTACCCCTATTTGCAACTAAGTGTTCAGGTAGCCCAAACCTATGAATGATCCTCTCCTTGTTCACGTTAATTACTTCTTATTGATCCACAGATTTTAATGACACTGCCTCTGCCCATTTAGTAAAGTAATCCGTGGCTACCAAGATGTAAGTATGATTTCCAAAAGGAGGATAAATCTTACCAATTACGTCAAGAGTCCAGCCCCTAAATGGCCACGGTTTGACCACAGCATGATAATTAGCTGCAGGAACACGCTGGATTGGGCCATGGGCTTGACAGGGCTGACATCCTTTGGAAAAACGAATACAATCCTCTAAAATGGTTGGCCAATAGTATCCATACCTTCTAATTAGCCATCTCATCTTTATCCCTGATTGATGGGCTCCACAAACCCCTTCATGGACTTCACTCATAACCCTTATGGCCTCAGGGCGCCCTAAACACCTTAAAAGTAAGTCATCTTCAGGGTTTTTCTTGTATAATTCATCTCCAATGAGGATGTAGTTGATGGCTCTCCTTCTCACCTTCCTAGAGGCTCTGTGATGAGGCCTCTTAAGGAAAGAAATGATAGGTGTACGCCAATTGTTCTCGAGTTCGTCATCTGACTCTTCTCCCGTGAAGTCTGAAGTAAATACCTCCAGTCCTAGACCCCTTCTTCTAACAGAAGGTAACAATCTCTTTTGGACAGTGATAATCTTGGGAATCGTTCCTGGAGATAGCTTCAGGCCTGAGCCAAGCTGTTGGCTTCAGTGTTCATACTCCTTGAGATGTGCTTGACAGTCACATTGTCAAAATCTTGCATTAATTGCACGGCTGCCAATAAATAAAGAACTAAGTCCTCACTATTTCATTTAAATGTTCCTGCCAAGTGATTGATTACAATGTTTGAATCCTAGTTGAATGGGCAGCTTGTGCTCTACCAGGTCTCTAAACAGACTTGGAAGCTCCTCATAAGTCCAAGCAAAACAGGACTTGAACTCCTTTAAGAGCTTGATGAACTTCTCTTTCACATCTTCTGGCAGAAGTTGGCTAATATATACAGGTCTGGGATTCTCTGAGTCTCCCAGATTAACTTCTTCCAAGGGATCTTGCACGTCAGCCTTCAGATCATCTAACTTGGCTGGGGCTGCTTCAAGGTCTTCCAAACGGATTTCGTCCAGATCTTCAACCAGGTTATCATCCTCATTGATCACTTCGGCCGCACAGGCCGAATGATTGTCCTCTGACTCTTCATTTCCCATTAGGCTCCTCTCAAGCAAGTATGCCTCAAACTTGGACAACGTGGCCTGAAGGACCACACTCTTCTCTTTTTCTGAAGGGTTTACTGACATTGAGAAGGGCGTTTGAATGAAGCTATAATCAGCCTGCTTGACTCCGTGAGCATAGGACCGATTAACTCCTGAAAAAGTGTCTTTACCTCTTCAGCTGATTTTGTTACCATGTATAGGGGCTACTTTGTGGCGACCATACTTATCAAGACCTGCCACCTTCATTGGACCAACCCTTCATCGTATAAATGGGCCTCAGCCTGGTTAGTAGAGGCCTGGAAAGGTCTGCGGTCAGCCCATATGACCTCCACGTCGTCTTGATTCCAAAAAATAAGACACTGGTGAAGGGTTGAGGGAACCGCTAGATAGGAGTGAATCCAATCTCTCCTCAATAGAACGTTGAAGGAAGAGAGAGTGTGAATTAACAACAAAGAAAGGTGTTGTCAATTTCTTGGATCCTACCGTTAAATTCATGATCAGAATACCTTGACAAGCTGTCTCCTTTCCAGTGAAATCTGTCAAGGTTGAAGTGCATGAGACCAGGTCTTGATCAGTCTTCAATCCAATCTCTCCTCAATAGAACGTTGAAGGAAGAGAGAGTGTGAATTAACAACAAAGAAAGGTGTTGTCAATTTCTTGGATCCTACCGTTAAATTCATGATCAGAATACCTTGACAAGCTGTCTCCTTTCCAGTGAAATCTGTCAAGGTTGAAGTGCATGAGACCAGGTCTTGATCAGTCTTCCCAAGCTTCTACATTATAAACCTAGGAATGAGGTTGGTTGCTGACCCATTATCCACCAAAATATGGTTGACTGGCATTCCATCAAGACAGCCCACAATGTACAAGGGCTTGATGTGCTTGTTCATTGCAGGCCTTGGCCTCTCAAAGATCACGCTAGCTGCTCGATCCTCAGTCCTTCCCTCAGTCTCGTCCTTCAACACAATCACTGAAGGCCCGTTCAGTCCTATAGAGAAGGACTCGTTCAGAATTTCAGCCGTCTGCCCCATTTCTACAAAATCCCCCTCCAAAGCTGTTGGAGTGCTGTCTTTGGCTTCCTGATTTGCCGTCAGGATCACCACCATGTTGCAGTGCATATTAGGACCCTGGCCAGGCTTGAACTCCTTAGCCTGAGGAATTAACTTTGACTTGCCCCTCGAGTCTGGCTTCCTTGGTTCAAGGGCTGTCTTCGTGAGCAAAGTCACTTGTCTTGGAGAAGGCTCAATCCTTGCTTCCTCCAAAGTTCTTTCCAAGAGAGGTTGTTTCTTGGGTACGGTAGCTTGCTACGGAGGCGTCTTGGTGACAACCTCCTAGTAGGTCTTTCCTGCAGGGACTTGCTTCTTAGGTAAAGTCCTTGGAGGAGGCTCAATGATAGCCTCTTCCACAGTCCTTTACAAGGGCTTGTGTACTCTCTTAGCCTTAGGCATTTCAACCTTAGGCTCTTCTACTGGGACTTCCATCTTCAACTTCCCATTGGGGTCATCTTTGATCATTGGGTCATCCAGCAGATCTGTCTCTTCCTCAGCCCTTCTAGCCGCCCGCCTAAATCGTTGGCGGCGCCTCTTCTGGGATCTGGACAAAGGTGGAGGAGGAGAAGGAAACTTGGGATGCTCAACCCTATGCCACTCATTTGGAGGAGTGACTTGGGGTCTCACAGCCCTAGGTTTACCTTTGGAAGGAGCAGATATCCTCAAGTTGTCAAGCTCCTCCTCAACTTTAACCAACCCTGGCTAAATCCGGCTGAACACTGATTCACGTGCAACCCTTCTTCCCTTAAACTTGTGTGGCTCCTCAGACCTTGGTTCAGTCCTTCCCATGATGATACTCTTCAGGACTGGCTGGCTAGGACTGGCATGATGTCCACACTCTGTACATATCATGGAGCAAGTTGGTTTCTCTGGTTTCTTCACTCCTGTTGATCTGGACCACCATGAATTCTGTTTTTCAAACCTATTGACCCGTTCAGTCCTGAAATCCCTTTCTTCACAATAGGGATCCTAGTACCTGCCTGGGCTAGACTTGTGAACTTCTCTGGAAGGGGCTCCTTAACTTATCTTCTACCTAGGAGCAGTCCTAGGCATGCCTCTCATGTTGACAGAGACCATATTTGTACTCAGCCCTGAAGGAAATGGATTGCCATCTACCCCCATGGGCTGCTTATCTTTCTCGGGAAATTTGAACTCTCTCCGCTCAATTTTATCCTGGATATCATTTCTAAATACTATGCAGTTATTACTTGAATGACTCCAAGAGTTGTGGTACTTACAATACTCTTTGCCCTTCAGTTCTTCCAAAGTTGGAATCTTGTGGCCAAAGGGCAGTTTGAGCAGCTTGTCAGCAAGGAGTTGGTCAAAGATGACCTCAGCCCTGCCGACGTCAAAAGTATAGGCCCTAGTTGGCCTATTGGGAGTGTTCTGGATATGTTGCTTCGTGGGCTCCATCTTGACAAAGGCCTTGCAGACGTATGGTTTCTTGTTGATGATCTCCGCCACGGCCAGATCTGGGTCTGCCTCTGCCTCCACTGAAGCACCTCGTAATTAGGGTCACGGTAGTATGTCCCTTTAGATGCTGTCTTCTTGTCCTGCTCCTCCGCCAAGAGCCTTTCGTAATGAGAGGCCTTAGCAGATAACTCGAACAAATCTATGAACTCTGTCCCATAGAACTTCTTTTTCATTTTGAAGCCCAAGTTGTTTAGTGCTATGCGCACATACTCAGCCTCTGGAAGGACAATCTTACATTTGAATCGAGCAATCTTGAAACGTAGGAGATAGGACTCCACGGATTCGAGATGGGTTTGACGATAGCATGACAGGTCTGCCAACGTCACTTCTGGTTCTACCCTGTAGAACTGCTGGTGGAACATCTCCTCCAGTTGAGTCCAGGTCTGCACGGAGTTGGGTGGAAGGTTGATGTACTACCAAGTAAAGGCTGTCCCAGTAAGAGAATTGGAAAAAAGCCTCAACTTCAGAGCATCAACGGTCCCAGCTTCTCCATATTGAACCTAAAACCTGGCAATGTGCTCCACTGTTGACTGCATGCTTTCTCTGTTGAAGGTCTGGAACTCTGGAACCCTATAGGCCTTTGGGAAAGGTGTATTGTCCACCTCCTCGGTATGAGGCTTCCTGTACATTGGCCTTCCCAAAGGTCTGAAACTAGGTCCTAACTGCTCCTAGAGCAAGTTCAGGACTTGGTCCCGTCCCACGAGCATGTTTGGCATAGGAGGCAGCTGTGGGCGTGCCTCTTGTGCTTGCTGATTCTGGATAGGACTTGCCCCCCGAGTCTCAAAGCCTTGAGGAGTATGAGCAATTCCTTTGTCCTTTCCAGAACTCTAGCCTCCTTGCAGAGGCCTTTTGTCCGTCTTGTCAGGTTTGGATTGGTCGTCTGCCAAAACAAACATTTGTTCGTTATTTGTTGGAGGCGTCTAGGCTCCTCCAATCACAACTCCCTTCTCCTTTTGCCCCCCGAGTGCAGGGCTGTTAGATGAGGTAGCATGGTAGAATGTTTGAGGAGGGGGAGGTCCCCCCCAGTAGGCCAGCTTGGTCTTGATCGTTGCCATAAACACCAAACTGTGGAAAGCCCTGCTGCTGAGGAGCGAGCGGTAGCCTCTCTGTAAGCGTAACAATCATTTTGTGGACTGCTATGGTCAGAGGTTCCAAGGACTGAGAGAACGATTGAGAGATTGACTGTGTAATGTTGTGGGAGATCTCGCATCCTACCATGAACATATAATTTTTGACGCTGTCGGTAGCGCCGTTAAGATCTTGAGCGCTGACTGGAGGGCCAGCTTCCTCGAGTAATGGCACATCGAATGCCACTCCCTCAAGGCTCTGTGGTGGATCCGGGATGGGTGGATTTGACTGTTGCTGTTGTTGCTTTCTCGCCATAATAAAACCCTTAAACGATTAGGGTCCCACCGGGCATGCCAAAAAGAATGTTCGCGCGCGAAGTGGCTCAAAGGACTAAGCGGGCATACCAGGACTTGTCGCGTCCAACGTAAAGGACTGAGTGCCCCTTTTTCTGACTTCGAATCTGTGAGGGCGAGAGTGCTGCAACCTAAGGGCTGGATTGCAGTGTTGGTTCGTGGTTTTGCCTCTTCGAGCGAGGACTTAATAATTTCCTAACCGAGTAGGAAAAGAAGTAACAACATAGAATAACTTTATTATGTCATAATAATAAAGTAAGGGATACAAGAGAGATAGGAATAACTTTATTATGTCGTAATAATAAAGTTGGGGTACAAGAGAGATAGAAAACCCAAATTACTTGATGAAGTAATTGAGTGAATGTGAGAAAAGTGAGATAGTTGCTTCACTGGGAAGGCTTTGATTTTAAGCGTTGAGCTTGATTGTTGTGTGAACCCTTTTTTCCTCTTGACTTCTAGTATTTATAGGCAAGGGTCTTCATAGCTTTGCATGCACACGGATTTGTTGTACTCTCCTCGTGACGCCATGTGTCCCATGTTGCCACTATTCCCTCCAAAGTGGCGGTTATGGGAAGTTGGCTATCTAATGCACATGTTTTCTTCCAATCATGGGTAGTTATCAAAGATAGTGGGCTTCCCCATTTCCCCTTTTCGTGGGAACTAACATATCATGGCCTATTATCACATGGCCATTAATCTATAACCACTAATTAATTAATCTTCCCAATTAAAGGAACCTTCTGGATTATCAACATATCCCCATGGGTTACGGGTCTTCTCGAACTGAAGGCTTAAACAATAAGGCCCAATTTAGACTTTAGACTCATGGCCAATAAAAATTAACCGGGCCCAATTAATATTGTCTTGGCCCATTAATTTTAACTCAATACATCTTTATTTTTCGGCCCAATTTAATCAAGTAATAATTAAATGGCCTTCCAGCGCTGACCCAAGATTTGGTGCCAAAAACAGGTGTAAACACTTTCCACCATGAAATCGTTATAGATTTTCTTCCCCTTCCTCTTCTTCTTCATCTTCTTTAGCTCTCAGAGCCTTGATAGCGCGTTGAAGCCCTGCCCAAGTTAAAAAACCTGGGCTAGCATTGCCGAATAATTTGGTGCGGATGCTCAACCAAATCCCGCCCGATCAGCTCTGACTCCCTTGAGTCTTACGAATATTCAGACAAATCCCACCCGATGTTTTCATATGCGGATGCTCAATCCAATCCTGCCCAAATTTCTCCAACTTCCGTAGTCCTGCAGAAACTTTGCTGAAATTCCGTCTGATTCTCTCAAAATCCAATGTTACGCGGAAGTGCTGCCCGATTTTCGCCAGGAATCTCCCTATTTTGTAAGGTCCTGTGGAAGCGCTGCCCGATTTTAACCCGGAATTTCCTGATTTCCAAAGTCCTGCGGAAGCACTGCCCAATTTCTGCCAAGAATCTCCCGATTTCTAAGGTCCTGCAGAAGCACTACCCAGTTTCTACCAGGAATTTCCCAATTTCTAAAGTCCTGTGGAAGCCCTGACCAATTTCTGCCAGGAATTTTCTGATTTCCATGGTCCTATGGAAGCGCTGCCAGATTTTTGCCAGGAATTGCCCAATCATTAGAAATACTACAAACAAGCTGTCGGATTCCTACCAGCACCTTATCTCCAGAACAGCCAAAATTTTGTCCGAATTTCTGGAGATTTATTTTCTCCCTCAGTTCTAGTTCTCGGGCCACTACCGAGAGTTCGTAAGTAACTTTCTTTCAGCTTATGCTATTTCATTCTAGCTGATTACTTTATAGCCAAGTATAGTTAGATAATCAGTTAGAAGAAATCCATGTACCTACACGATAGTCGAGCGCACCCTTCAATGCTGGCAGTGATCTACCTGTGCGGATATCGGATTAGAAAAAGACCAAAAAAAAAATGACTTGTAGGAACCATGCCTAACTTGAATTTTCCTTCACCCGGAAATACGTAGGTAGCTAGATGTGGGTTCGATCAAAATCTGTCTAAAAACCATTTTCCCGGTATTTGTTTTAGTTGATGTGTGGCCCCGTACTGAAATAATGCTAATTTTTATCCATCCACCCTTGATGGCACCCCTAATTACCATTTTGCCTTGTGCGTGGCCATATATAAAAAAACAAAAGACAACAAAATTCTTTTCCCCGAGCGGAGCTATTATAAATACCATTTTGCCCCTTGCAGGGTTATATCAAAAAACCATTTCCGATAGGACGGTGCACACCACCCTCCCTAAACAGAGTTGTTATTATCGTTGTTTTACCATTTTACCCTCTAGGTCCCAGTTGACTTTTTTTGGACCTCAGGTTGACTTTTTTCAAAAAATCACAAAAATTATAGTTCAACTAAAAAGAGGCAACCCTACTTCCCGGATTACCTTTTTACCCTTTCCGGGCCCCGGTTTACCTTTTTTTGGCCTTGAGTTGACTTTTTTTAGAAAATCATAAAAATTATATTAGAATTCAGCGGTGGTAACTCTATCGCCCGAATTACCTTTTTAACCCTCCCGGCTCCAGTTGACTTACCACGAGTTTATAAAAGCTTATTCGGTCAAAAATGATTCTACGACAAAAAGTTGAAAACATCAACCTACTTAGGCAGCCTTGATTTCTCCCACTTTGGAGATACTTAGGCAGCCTTTCGACCAGGTGTGGTCTACCTTCCCCCTTTTGAAAAAGGTTGTTCAGCAAAAAGCATGAGCATGAATAAAATCCAAAAATCTACATAATGTCCTTCTATTTCATCTTCGATTAAAGTAACTCATTTCTATTTGCATGCTTAAAGAAATCGAGTACCACAAGGGCGGGGTAGGTTGCTCCAGCTTACCTACACGTAACAATGAATTACCGGACCCTTTCTTTTTTAACGTCGCAGACTAAATACCTTTTCCTAAAGCATAACGGAGTCACTCTTTTCTAAAACCGGGCTCTCGGTCTTGCGGAATTCTTTTATAAAATACTTGAACTATTCTTTCAAATATTCAAGAGGTGACCTGGCACACCTAAACTCTATGCCCGGTGACGATTCTGAGTTATTTTCCAAATGCTTTTGTGGCCCAAACTACGGCTGGACCTGATTTTCCTTACCCCGGAGATACGTAGGCAGCTTGATGAAAGCTCGGTCCCTTTCCTCTCCAAAACCCTCCATTGTTATCTAAAATTCAAACTATTTTTTAAATTATCTGAACCCCTTTTATAAAACACAAAGCTCTTTCTTAAAACTACGTCGCATCCATAGGAACCAGATCACTTTCCTTCCAATCTTGCACAGCCATCTAAAAAGGTCGGGGGCGAATTGCAGAGGGTAAAATCCTGGGCACAACAAAAACAATATTATTATTGTCATGAAACTCCGTTGCATGTCAAACTCCCCTGGTTGAGAAAGACTTGCTCTCGAGTCTTCGTTGATGTCTTTGCTTGAAGTTTTGGGCTTGGTGAACCTTTTTTTTCTTCTCTCTTGTGCGGGCAAACTCTTGTGTAGGAAGTCACTTCCTTCATGACCGTTGAAAGCCTCTCCTGCTTCGTATTCTTTATTCGCGGATACAACTTTATGAGTTGACTATTCACCTTTAATTCATAAACATTTTCTCCACCTCAATAGAGAATATTCCTTTCCCACTGCCATGGTCAACCCAACAACACATGACACATGTCCATTGGGATCACGTCACACCAAATTTTGTCCTTGTAATTGGGATCACGTCACACCAAATTTTGTCCTTGTATTGGCGACCGATTAAAAACTCTACTAGACAACTTCTAGTTATTGGTGTTTTGCAATCTTGAGTCACCCAACTCGCATTATAGGGTTCAGTACATCTCTTAGTTGGCAAATTTAGAAAGAAAACTAGAGATTGTGACACAAAATTGATTTGACTTCCCGAGTCCATGAGATATTCACATTCAGTACCTTGAACAATTTCATGTGTCCAAAACACATGGGTCCACTGCTCCAAAATAGCCGCCTCAATCCATTCCTGTCAGGCCCTCGATTTTACACGTGAAATAAAGATAACTTTAAATAAATAAAATACTCTCAATAATACCAAATCGTACCCAAGCGTTAGTCCATGGCATTTCCACAAATCACAAATCACAACTCTAATCCAATAGTTTCAAAGGATTACATCCACGGCTCAACGGCCCAAATGTTTCATAATTATGTATGAAGTAAGGAAAATATGTTAATGTTTACATTCATCCTTTGTCAAAAGAGAATAAATGAAGTTACACTTTCATTTCAAAATGTGATCTACAAAAGATGTTCTAATACTCTTCCAATATAAGCCCCTCAAAACGTTCGGCAATGCACCCCGGCACTCCACGCTATACTCCTTGATTGTACCTGAAAAGGAAGGGTTGAGTGACACTAGCCCATATCTGTCCTTCCAAATTTAGGTAAATGTCTGTTAAATCATTTATCGAATCCTACCATATCATATTTTCATCTCAACGTAAAGTAATCTCAACCTTTATCCGCCAACTATAAAACACGCATTAAACAATCCAATTTTATCCCCTATTCTTCTCATAGATTTTGTCACGCCCCATTTCGGAATAGCACCTCATCAGCCTATCCCGATACGACACGCGGCAACAACCCAACGACAGCTACTAGCAATTCCAGAGAACAACTAAATACTGAAGTTCAACAGCCACATTTTATTTACATCTCAAAATAACTGTCATTTACAAACTACAACGGAAGTCTGTCAAGAAATAAACTTTACATAACCAACTATTGTCCAAAACTAAACTAAGCAAATATCAACTACGGGCCGAGAGACAGAGACTCCCACAGGCCTCAACCACGCACAACTCGAGCGAGTCACAAATGCAAAACGTGACCTGTAGTGGACACCGACCTATACCTGCAAGACTAGAACCCCAAACAAGTTCCAGGAGTGTATATGAGACATGGATGTTGCTCAATGGAAGCAAAAAATAATCCATCATCACCGATAACTAAGTGTAAAGTAAACAATCGACACATAGTCATTAATCCAACACGAAGTCACTAGATCGACACGAAGTCATTGTCTCGACATAGAGTCATTGTTTCGGCTTAAAGCCAATATATCGACACGAAGTCAGGAGCATGACACAAAGTCCGGCCTTTGGCCGTTATTGCCCATCGACACGAAGCCACAGTTCAATATCACAAGTTCAATCCAAATGAAGAACATCTATGAATCGGACACTCACCTCGATCTCCAACAAAAAGGTACCAACAAAGTCACTCCCTATGTGGAGTTGCGGTACTTGTTGTGGCCTCTGAACCTAGCATATAATCCACACATATGAGATCAAAGCTTAAATACTCATAGCAAAGAAATGAATAATCATACCAAAAGCTACCACTAGCTCCAACACCCCTATTTAATTAATTCTCAACAGTTCCAGCAAGTGTCTCAACACTTTAGATCATAATTCTAGCTATTAAGATCAGTTTTTAGCTTCTATTCACTGAATTCTAGCACAAACAGTCAATTTCCAGCATATACTGTCAAATTTCATGCACACAACACATATTTCCTGCATCTACTCAGCATATTCAACTCCTATACCACCTGTTTCAGCATTCTAACATAGTTTCAGCAACCCAAAAACCTGTTTCCAGCGCGCAGCTGTCTATTACAGCAATTAGGGAGGTTATTTTCAGCACATAAAGAGTTAATTAGGAGCTTTTAGCCTTCAACTCCAACCATTCTAACACAGGTATTGAAACCTAACTCAAGAACATATGTTTTCAACTGATTATTAACCAAAAGAATCTAAGAATTACTTACCAAGATTAGGGTTTCAATCACCCTCACCCCTTCTACTGCAACTTTCTCTCCTTCTACCTCTCTCCCACGCTATCTCTCTCTTTCTCTCTCTCGGGAGCTCTCTCTCCCTCTCTCTGTCACTCACACTAGTTCTCTCTCTCTCTCTCTCTCTCTCTTAATGTAGAAGAGAAAACCCCACCTCTGGGTTTCTTTTTTTTAACTTTATGTATATAACAGGTGTTATAAAGAGAGGCTATCACACACATGCATTTTAAATAATTGCACTCCTAAAGTTATAAAAAGAACACTTAAGCACCTAAAGTTAATAGGATGTTACAAATTTTCTTGCAACACACCGAATGGAGGACTTAGAGACATTCTAGATATCTAAGACTCCATATATCCATTACACATTCTGGGTTGTCAAGGCCTCGTACATCCATTTCACAACTCCTAGTCTAATTGCGTTAAGAAATGATTCAACCAAGTCTACCCATCACTCTATACATATCGCATAAGTATTTACGGGCTCAATCTCAAACAATTAAGTGGAAATAATCTAAATCACACGAACCATGACCCTAGTACTCACATTGTAAAGTTTACATGCACCTCCTTTTGTATTTTCAAACGTTCTTTCGAGACTTAACCTGAATATTCACTTCAAGGCTTAACCTGTTAGGTTCAACATTCGAACATTCTTTCAAGGATTAACCCCTTTTTAAATTCAACATACCTTCGACTTGCCACCCATTCAGTTCAAATTCAATCACAATCTCACAGTTGTTCTCGTTTGTCAAGTAACATCATTGTCAATCATTTCTCGTGTCTCAATACATAATAAACACGTCCATCAAACCAACTCATAAATCACAACAATAAAAAAGGATGAGTGGTAGGCTCGTCCAAGTTGGTACCAGTACCGAGGAAATGGAGGTACTAGTACCTCCTAGGTTTTTTAAAAATGATTTTCCTGCTAAACAAGGCCTCACCAAGGTACAGAGGTTCAAATACTAAAGACATGCTACATCATCACAAAGGGTCATGCAAACACCCATACCTACTCAACACATTTCGTAGAAATCTTTCCATGGTTTTCCTCATATCTTACCAAATTTCTTCACAACGACGATATACCATATGTATAGTCATGAATCCAAACTCCATATAACTCACTCACAACTAGACCAATGCCTCAATCTCCTAGACTCCATCCTTAAGACCATTCGATCACATCTCATAAACTCAATACACTTACAACATCCAAGAATCACAAGTAATAAGAGAGTTAAACACACACACTCATAATCATGTAGAGAAAACCCTAAGCACTCCAAGTAGATCTAGCCCGTATCCACCAAGAATAACCTCCCTCCAAGCTCTCCTACAAGATCTAGGGTCAAGATCTCCCTAAAACATGGCACAAAGGTGAGGAGAGAGAGAAAAACATGGTGGAGAGAGAGAAACCAAGAGAAAAGATGTGAGACTTACCCTTTTACTCACCAAACTCGAAACCAAGAGAGATTGTAGAGTAATACACTTAGATCTTGAAATTTTGTGAAAGATTCAAGGAGGAATCAAGACATTTGAGAGGGAGATTGAGGAGAGAAGTGAGATTTGAAGAGGATAGGTGAGAGGGGGTGTTTATAGGGGTCTGGATCGCATGCTAAAAATTCAAGATTTTTGCAGGTTGTACCAGTACTAGGAAAATGGTTGTACTAGTACAAGTCTCGAATGTGTCAAAAACGGATGGTCACTAATCAAGTTGTACCGGTACAAGGAAAAAGGTTGTACTAGTACAAGTCTGGAAAGTTTCAGAATTTCTCCAGAGTTCACCAATTCAGCCCCCAATCATTCCCAACACATCTACACTTATTTTCATTGTCTAAAGTTAAGTAAAGATTGCATTTATAACCTTTCTTTTAACTTTTTTTCCTTTAATTTATTTAATGAAAATAAGGAAGTACCCCCTGTAGAGACCCGTAATTTCAGAAAATATTTAAGGGTTTATCTGATATTCGAAATTGAGAAAAAAATATGAAATGTTATAAGTTAATGTGAAGTTGGGGTTAATGTGAAATTTGTAGAGTTGATTTGATTTGGAGTTTGTATGCTAGAATCGTAATTGGAGGGAGTGCAAGTGTAATTTGGTGGCTGTGTGAGTACATATAGTGGTGGGTGTGAGTAAGAGAAAAAAATCTCCCAAATTATCCCTCTCTCTCCTCACGTCTCTCTCTCTCTCTCTCTCTCTCTCTCTTTCTCTCTCTCTCTCTCTCTCTTGCTCCTTTGAGCTCAAAACCCACCAATCAACCTCCACCTCTTCATATTTCAACCTTCAACCCATCATCCACCCGTAATACAAGCCTTCAATCACGTGGGTTCAAGCTAGAACTCGTTCTTGGAGGATTTGGAGCTTGGAAAGCTAGGGCTTGCTTGTTTGATCTTGTGTTTGAAGCTTCTAGACTTGAGGCAGGGATTTCTTACTCATTCTATGTGTTTATGAGTTGATTTTATGCTTCAATCGTGCCCTAGATCGAAGTTTGTTGTTTGGGTTTCGTACTTGAAAATTTAAAGAAAAACGCCCCAAATTGCCTAGGGATCGATCAACTTGTGAGGAGGGATCGATCCCCCTGCAAATCTGGATTTTCACCCTTTAAGGATCGATCCCCTCTTAATGAGGGATTGATCCCCCATGTCTCTGGATAGCATTTTGCCATTTTGTGTTATCTTGATTGTTTTGACCCCATATCACTTCTAACACCAATGGAACACCTCCAAACCACTTCTAAACTTGATTGTTCGTACCTTAAGTGATTCTTTGATCAACCTATCTCCTTTGACTCTCGTTGTACAAGAGGAACGTGTCAAATCCTATAATAATGGTATCTATTCATCGTCTATGTCTTAGAATGAGTATGTGGACATTGTGGCATGATATGATGAACGATATAGACGTGGTAGATGCTATGACATGACATGGTGATTGGTAAATTGAAAAATGTATTGTAGAGAGGTTATCGAGTATCATAGGCTAAAAGGTATAACGTGGGGAGCATAGTTGGTCGATGGGAGTTTGCCTAATGGTCTGCATGGTGTGGCAATGCGGAGACCCAAGTGGAGAGAGAGTTCACTATAACGCAAGGTGTGGTAATACAGTTGAATTTCTCATAAAATGAAGATTTTTATAGTTGACGTCAAAAGTATATGTTGTTACTTGAACTGTTTGCTGCTTGAGATTGTGACCGTTAAAGAAAGAGATAAACGATTGATTCTATCGAAGGTTCTGAAAAGAAAGGAATTTGTTTTTTGGAAAAATGATTTTTATTAAAAATCCTTCAGTATTCTTGAGCAAATCAACGGTTCCAGTATTTGGGCACAAATCAACGGATTTCGGCATTCAAGCATCGAATCAACGAAGCTTGACCCGTAAAGGGCGAGGGTTTTCTTGAAATTATTTTGGTAAACAAAAAGGAATGTTTTCTTTTTGAAAAGGGGCTTAATATCGAATGGTAAGAAACGAGGAAGCTAATTGTGGTGTTCATTGAGGAGTCTTAAAATGGTTTGAGAAATTGTCCTAGGTTATTTAGATTGATGTGTGATTAATGCTACTTCTGGCTTGATGTATGAATGGTTTGGGATAGCTATAAGACGAATAGAATCCTGTAGTCGTAGTCCATCGGTTCTTTGTGATATTCCATCGTATCTCATGTCGTTTATTGAAAATCATTCACTATTATTGCATATTTCATCGCATTTACATATAGCTTGAGTATAGAATTCTCTACTTGGCTAGTGTAGCTCAACCTATTATCATTTCGGGTACATCCAAAGGATCTTGACGCGGAGTGCATGATGTGCATGCTTGACTTCATATCTTTTGAAAACCGTCATTGAGAAGTGGTTCTATCATCTTTGTATGATCTCTTCAAAAGATGAAATTGTAAATTCATTTGAACTCTTTTAACTTTTGATATCATGTAACCTCTAAATTTACCGTCTTTGACTAACTATGGAATTTGGGCCGTAGTGCCAATGTTGTAAATCTCTAAACTTGGGAACTCTCTTTTGGGTACTATCTATATTATGCGAAGATCATTTATTGAAATGGATTTATTTATTTATGTTGAAAATCGAGGGCGTGACAACTTGGTATCAGAGCATAGGTTTAGAACACCTCAAGACCGTGGGGAGACTTTTAGTCTCATGGGTTCAAAAAAAAATCGCTGCATTCATTTTCAAAACACATGTGTGCTTGCATATATGATATTATTCCATCGATGAGTCATTGCATTGGAAATACGGTAGAGTGGCGTAGAGTTGTTAACCCATGTTCGAAAGGTTGGAGACTTGCATCATATGGTAATGTGATTAATGCTGATGACTTTCTTTCTTATGCTTCCATCGTAAGATGTTTTCGAGGCGTGGAGTTAGGTGGGGTGAAACCGGGGATCATGATCATTAGGGTTGTAGTGCATACGGGGAGAATGAGGTGAATCAGCGTACTAGGGATGAGGCAATGTTTCCTGAGATCGTTGAGTGTGCGAAGGGTGTTGAGATTCTGGAGGGTGTGCAGAGGGGTGCGAATGTGGGGGAAACTAGATATCGAGTCGTTAGCGCAAGCTCATCTTCTGGGAGTATTTAGAGTTCAAGAAGAAAGAAACTGAGGGGAGTAAGTCACTCTATTCAGGGCTAGCAGGACCTTAAGCCACCTTCTCAAACCGGGACTCTGAGAATTCTCCTCAAATGTCAAATTGTGTGTCATCGTTGTGGTCAGTTGGGTCATATTCGTGCTCAATGTTCGTGGTGTCAAAGATCTTGTTTTACTTGTAGGAAACTCAACCATTTCATGAGAAACTGCCCACAAATTGTTAGCCAACCGCAACCCCCGAATATACAAAGGCAACCAACCGTTAGAGTGAGTGCGTCGCCAGGGAATTTTTGAAGCCAATAGAGGAAAAGGCAAAGGGAACCAAATCAGCCTTCGCAAAACCAGATTAATCTTAGGCCACCTACTTTATTCGGGCATCAGGGAGTTTCACAGTTTGATAAGCTTTGTTATGTCTGCCGCAAGCCTGGCCACTTTGCGAGAAATTGTCCTCGGGGATCCGGAGTACATGGAGAGTCGAGCTCAGTGCAACAGCATAAACATACACCTAATCGACAACAGATGCAGTTCCGCCGCTAAACTACCACCTCCTATTACTCTCTAGTTCTCAGAAAATGTTAGCGTATGAGGTATCTTCTCCCCCTTTGTAGTTCGACTCATTCGTTAGTCATTTCATATTAATAGGTTATCTTGGGCCTCTATAGTTTACGTATATTGAGGATTGATGTGATTTGGAAAGGGATTAGTGGTATCCATGACAGTAGATGATGTTCTGAATGTGAATTCGTAAGAATTGCTTCCTTGTTTATCTTCTTTCGTTGGCCTAGCTAAAATCTAGTTGGAATTGTATCGCAATCAATTTTTCGTAAGTCTGTCGTACCGTTGACCTGTTGTAGTTCTTGACATTTGAGTTAATTATCAAAAAATAATTCTTAGCATTTCTTGGGAACAATCAAATTCCTGTGGCAAAGTATCCTATGACTCATTTGTTATTGATGATGACGAATGCCCCTCATTTTCCATTCAAAGTCTTATTGTTAACATTACCTTGCTTGAGATAAAGTTTTCGTGGTCAATTTAGATCCTCCTGTTGCGACTACCAGTTTCATCATTTGCTTGTAACTATTATCCTATGCAAGTTTTTTTGTTGCAACTTCGGCCTATAAAACTCAATCTGTGATCACATACTTTATGATATACAACTTCTTAGGTACCGTTAAATTCAGAGTTGTTACTATTGTTCCATGCTTTGGTGCCACCATTTATTCTAACTTCTTAACTATGAAGTCACGTGATTTGAACTTATTTTCGTTTTGTATCCGTATGCTTGCCTAGACCAATCCGGTTGATTTGGGTTTCAATATTGCAGTTACTAGCCTATTTGTTGAAAATTGTTACCCTACTCAAATTCTTATGTTGTAATTGGAGTCAAATCTTGTGGTGGCATATTTACCAATACCCATTTGTTGGTGCCGTTCAATTCGAATTCACATGCTATAGTTACTCTTAGTAGCATTCAACTCTGTTGTGATTCCTCACTTTTGAAGGTACGTGATGATTCATTCTGTAATGCTTGACATCAAATTTGTTGGAAGTTTTACTCATTTATGATATTGGACAAATTTTGATTATGGATCAATTCGTTTATGAGGGATTTGTCTCATTGCTTTGTGCTTGCCCTCAGTATCGAAATCTTTCCTTTGCCAAAGTGTTGTCCGCTGACTCTTGTGACTCGTAGAGCAATAAGAAAGTTATGATCGGTCATTTCAAGATTTCTCAGATTATCATGAGATGGTACATCGAGTTTGTTGCCTAGTCGTTGCCTAATCATTTTAAAGATTCTCCGTGTTCTTTGAATTTCGAACACCTCATTACCATCCTGTAGATTCTCAATTGGTGTTGTTAAGTCCTAAAGCTTGTTCATTTCGTTTGAGATAGTAATCGAATCATTTTCATAACCTAGAGTGACCCAATCTAGAGCTAGAATTTGGTGTGATTTTTAGAAGAATTGGCTTGTGTTCTGGAATCGCTAGACTTAGTATTGAGGAGTGCGATGAAATTTATTCACCAATGACTTTTGGAAGTTCGAGAGAGGATGACCGAACAGAGCAAGGTAAATTCGTTAAAGATTGCTAACCACACGGGGCCGACCAAAGGATTACGCCAACTGCCATCGTCATCCGTAGTCATTCAAAAGGGAAATCGTGTGCTTCATAAAGTGTCACCGCATTGGAGTTTGTCTCATTTTGGACAGAAAGGGAAGTGTTCACCGCTAGAAAGATAGGGTGAGTGTCAGGTTTCGTGTGTGTCTTTCGGATACCCAGGTGACAACCGATGAAATCCAGTTAGAAGAGGCGCTTGATCACCGTACCTTCTAGATGGAAGTCTCAGGAAGTCAATTGGACTATCGGGTTACATTTAGAGGCAAGATTATTATGCTTGGATAGATAATCGTATATGAAAATTTTGCAATAAAGGGAAGCTTAGAAATTGTGTACCGTTTGGAAGTGCCGCCGAAACTTTTGAGCATTTGTGATGTGTTATATATATACGAATATTAAGGAGGTACGAGCCGAATCCATTGCATGAGTTAGAAAGGTTCGAACTTGAATTAGAAGCCGACGTGTCCCATGGTGAGAATCCGATACGTATCCTAAATTTGCATAGTCAAGTGTTGAGAGGTAAGCCGATGCCGTTAGCGCGAGTTTACATGGGAAAGGAGGACGAAGTTAGAAAGATAAACTCGTGTTTGTTGTGGTTTGATTGATATGAATCTTTGACATAGATTTTGATGGTTAATGAATTGTTGTATGATGGATAGCGTTACAGTTGGAGTATGTTGATATGTTGCATGTTTGGATGGATTTGACTTAGAAAATTTCAAGGATGAAATTTTTTTTAAGGAGGGTGAGATGTAGAGACCCGTAATTTCAGAAAATATTTAAGGGTTTATCTAATATTCGAAATTGAGAAAAAAAAATGAAATGTTATAAGTTAATGTGAAGTTTGGGTTAATGTGAAATTCGTAGAGTTGATTTGATTTGGGGTTTGTATGCTAGAATCATAATTGGAGGGAATGCTAGTGTAATTTGGTGGGTGTGTGAGTATGTATAGTGGTGGGTGTGAGTAGGAGATAAAAATCTCCCAAATTATCTCTCTCTCTCTCTCTCCTCACGTCTTTCTCTCTGTAGACACCTCCCAAACGGGGCATCGCCATACAGATTGATCACGCTTGTTTGGTTCCACTTCGTAAACCAAGATCGTGGACATTCCCATGGCTAGGAACATCGCCACACGATAACGGTTATCATCAAAATAGAGTTGCCACCTAGTTTATTAAAACTAGGAAAAATGGACAGAGATTCCGGGTACGGGAGCCAAGAGTACAATAGGGGAAGGTGTTAGGCACCCCTCTTTGCCCAGTCGTGAGACTGGCCCATAATCGTTCGACATACAATGTATATTTGCTTTATTTAATTCTAACACATAATCTGGTTTTTAGCCTTTAACAGTTGATAAGGTGAGCCAGTACGATAAATGAAAGCATGCATCAGAATAAACAGAAAACAAATATGTCCCAGCAAATAGATCCCTCGGCCGGTGAATTGATGTCACGGCCGAGGAATCCCACTGGATCTATATATCGGCTGAAGGATTGATTCCCCAGCCGATGTTCTTCCTCACACCAGAATACGAACGGTTAATAGAAAGAACTAATTAAAAGCGAGAGACGGAAATTAAATCAAACCGTAGGCCGTTGGGCCTCACCACCTTGATCCCTCAGTAATTGATTGCTTGGATTGCGATTGATTGTAGATAATAGTGGTTGATTGTGGTAGTCAACTTCACAAAACCCTAGAACAAAGTGAGTTCTTTGGGGGTTTTTACTCTCGGATGCGGCTACTCACGGGAGGTTAGGGCTTTTGTAGAGGATTGATAGGAGATGATTTCTGTAGAGTTTGGGGACGGATCATGGAGTGGAGAGATGTGTATTTCGTGGTCGTTATTTCGGAACCCTAAGGCCCTTTATATAGGCAATTGGTGACTCACTTCGGCCAATCAAATGGCGTGAATCAAAGTGGAGTTCTAGGGCAATAAGACCTCTATGGTAAGTGTATTCGTAGCCCCGAAGTAATGGTTCGTGGCTGCTAGGGTTTGGGTGAACGGATTGAAAAGCTGCTGAACATTCCAGAATCTGGAAAACATTGATCTGCCGGCCGCCCAAAGGATTTCACGGCCGAAGAAAGGATTTCGCGGCCGCGGAAAGGATTTTCCAGCAAAAGGCCAAACTTTGCGGGCTCGCTCCGGACACTCCCGAACTCGGTTTTGCACGTTCTTTGGACCGTTGGAAAGCTTGTTGAGTCTACTTTCTAACCCAAGTAGTTTGGATCAAATATATTTAGTACATCAAAAGATATGACCATTTTACCCTTAGTGGGTCAGAAAATGGATTGTTTTGGTAAAATTCTCGTATCTCCCTCGTTTCAAATTGGTTTAAGGCTTATTATATATCAATAAAGAGGGTTTTGAAAGTACTACAAGACGGTGGAATCCAACCACCAAAATAAGGAACTTTAATTGATGAAAAATGGGCTGAAAGCAGACTTAACTGAAAATCGACGATGCTACTAAGGCTAAAACACACGTTAACACATTTCTATCCACTCTAAGTGTCGCTTGGCACTCCTATCACCTATTTCAAAGTGTTCCTTAATCCCTTAAGAGTTCCACAAAGTTCCTAAGGCTTTAATGAAGTCAACCACAACAACCACATATCATATTCATCATCGGGATGGTCCCCAAGGTGGGACTTGAAATAATCGTTGAGCCAAATTGGGGTGTCTACACTCTCCCTCTCTCAGTTCCCCCGCCCCCCCCTCTTGCTCTTTTGAGCTCAAAACCCACCAATCAACCTCCACCTCTTCATATTTCAACCTCCAACCCATCATCCACCTGCGATACGAGTCTTCAATCACGTGGGTTTGTGCTAGAACTCGTTCTTGGTGGACTTGGAGCTTGGAAAGCTAGGGCTTGCTTGTTTGATCTTGTGTTTGAAGCTTCTAGACTTGAGGTAGGGATTTCTTACTCATTCTATGTGCTTATGAATTTGATTTTATGCTTCAATCGTGCCCTAGATCAAGTTTGTTGTTTGGGTTTCGTACTTGAAAATCTGTAGAAAAATGCCCCGAACTGCCTGGGGATCGATCCCCTTGTGAGGAGGGATCGATCCCTCTGCAAATCTGGATTTCCACCCTTGAGGGATCGATCCCCCGTGTCTCTAGACAGCATTTTGCCATTTTGTGTTATCTTGATTGTTTTGACCCCCGATCACTTCTAACACCATTGAAACACCTCCAAACCACTTCTAAACTTGATTGTTTGTACCTTAAGTGATTCTTTGATCAACCTATCTCCTTTGACTCTCGTTGTACAAGAGGAACTTGTCAAATCCTATAAATATGGTATCTATTCGTCGTCTATGTCTTAGAATGAGTATGTGGACATTGTGGCATGATATGACGAACGATATAGACATGGTAGGTGCTATGACATGACGTGGTGATTGGTAAATTGAAAAAAAAATGTATTGTAGAGAGGTTATCGAGTATCGTAGGCTAAAAGGTATAACGTGGGGAGCATAGTTGGTCGATGGGAGTTTGCCTAATGGCCTGGATGAGAATAGGGTAACTCGTATCCTCGTGCTTTGTCTTGTTGATCTTCCTAAGTTCCTTTGGCACTCGTTCTATAAGATTCTCGTTTAGAACCTAGCGGGTAGTGTGTCGTGGAGTCATTTGTGGGTTCGGTATGTGATGAAGGACGTCGTGATAGACTTAGAGGAATAACTTGAACTTAAAGTATTTATCAATGTACAATAGGACATGTTTACGAGTTTGTATTACATTGTGTGATGATGAATGAAAGAATGTGAACTTGGGAAATGTTGTCTGCTTATATATTGATTGATGGTGTGTGTGTGTATGCTTGAATTGAGAATTTGAATAGGGGAGTCCTGCAATGCAAGGTGTGGTAATGCGGAGACCCAAGTGGAGAGAGAGTTCACTGTAACGCAAAGTGTGGTAATACAGTTGAATTTCTCATAAAATGAAGAATGTTATAGTTGACTTCAGAAGTATATGTTGTTAGTTGAACTGTTTGCTGCTTGAGATTGTGACCGTTAAAGAAAGAGAAAAACGATTGATTCTATCGAAGGTTTTGAAAAGAAAGGAATTTGATTTTTGGAAAAAGTATTTTTATTAAAAATTATCCGGTATTCCTGAGCGAATCAACGGTTTCGGTATTTGGGCACAAATCAACGGATTCCGGCATTCAAGCATCGAATCAATGGAGCTTGACCCGTAAAGGTCGAGGGTTTTCTCAAAATTATTTTGGTAAACAAAAAGGAATGTTTTCTTTTTGAAAAGGGGCTTAATATCGAATGGTAAGAAATGAGGATGCTAATTGTGGGGTTCATTGAGGAGTCTTAAAATGGTTTGAGAAATTGTCCTAGGTTATTTAGATTGATGTGTGATTAATGCTACTTCTGGCATGATGTATGAATGGTTAGGGATAGCTATAAGACGTATAGAATCCTGTAGTCGTAGTCCGTCGGTTCTTCGTGATATTCCATTGTATCTCATGCCATTTATTGAAAATCATTCACTCTTATTGCATATTTCATCACATTTACATATAGCTTGAGTATAGAATTCTCCACTTGGCTAGTGTAACTCAACCTATTATCATTTCAAGTACATCCCAAGAATCTTGACGCGGAGTGCATGATATGCATGCTTGACTTCATATCTTTTGAAAGCCGTCATTGAGAAGTGGTTCTGTCATCTTTGTATAATCTCTTCAAAAGATGAAATTGTAAATTCATTTGAACTCTTTTAACTTTTGATATCATGTAATCTCTAAATTTACCGTCTTTGACTGAATATGGAATTTGGGCTGTAGTGCTAATGTTGTAAATCTCTAAACCTGGGAACTCTCTTTTGAGTACTATCTATATTATGCGAAGATCATTTATTGAAATGGATTTATTTATTTATGTTGAAAATCGAGGGCGTGACATCCCCCATTTGGAACTAATGGCAATGTCAAAATTTTCAAATGTACAAAAATCTAGATTTTTCAGTTTTAGTACAAAAATATAAAACTACACATTTTCTTCAAAGAAGAAGGGACCCCCACCTTGCCCTTCACCTATGACTATGAAAATTTACCATTTCTCTTAGAATAAATCAATGAACAATTACCGCCATTTTTAATCTAATAAATCGATACTTTTTTGAAATGTCATTTTTCTTATACTTCACCAGGTTTTTGAAAGACAGACAACCGGCTTAAATGCCGATCAACACTAACACATTCACTGTACTCCCATATATATACTATCACAACATCCAAAACACATATTTCAACTATTCTCTGATCATCCGTACATACACTATCACAACATCCAAAACACATATTTCAACTATTCTCTGATCATCCGTACATACCCAATACAGAATACATATTTTGGCTTAAATTAAACACTTCACACTTGAAATAAAATAAAGAAAAGGCAATAAATCACAGGTCTCTACAATTCCCATTCTTCGAATTTTCGTTTGGTCAAAACCAAAGTTGACTTTGATGAGAAAGCTGGGTCATCTTCATTCTTGGCAGAACCATGCTTCTTTGGAACAATTAACTTTGTTTGGTTTGTAGTTTTGAGATAAAAAAATGTACTATAGATTTGCGTATTTTTCCGTCTTTAGTAATTTTTTTTAACAAACTCTTTTACTTTTTGAATAGAGGTACGCTATATACATCCAAAAAGTAAAAAATTTGACAAAAAATCACTAAAGACGAAAAAACACGGATGACGAAATAGTCAAAAAATTTGGAGAGATTATTTCTAAGAGGAGAACCAAAGTGTAAGAGCCCATCCTCGATGTATTCATCATATATTGACGGCTTAGACCAATCAACTTCGGTTTCCAATGCACTTTCTTTGTCAGTGAATGGCCACATAATTTCTTCCCTTAAATCATGGTGAGAATTACCATTGCCATGAGGCTCATGGTTCTTAAGACTTTCATTGAGATATCAGACTTGTCTTCTTAACCATTCTACTTCAACAAGATAATCATTTTCTTCGCGAATTGTTGATTTTTTGATTGGATTAGTGTTATGGTTTTGAACACCAACCATGACAACCCAATAGCTCTGGTACCAAACTGATGCCGGATTTTTCAAATGGGAAGGAAGAAAATTAAAAATGAAAAAGGAATAAAATTCACCACCCAAGTTAGGAACCCAACGGGATACAGATTGACATCACCCGAGAATTTAACGAGGGATACAGGGCTTGATATTGTAACGACTCTAATTTTTTAGCGAATAAAAATTTCATTTAAATTTCGGTATTCTTTTTTTTTTCGGTATTTATTTTATTTATTTATTATTTCATGGTATTGCTTTAAAAATTTCTTTTTAATCCCTATAGTTCGTCATAATTAAATTTTAGCCATTTTAAATTCATTTCTTGATTTAAAGCCCTACTTGGCTAGTAGAGTTAGCTTCCAACCGATTAGTTGGAGGGACCAAACTACCAATTAACCTAGTTACACCCCCCTAACCCTTAATGAGCCTTCTTAACCCCCTTTGAGCCTTGTGAACCCTCCTAGAGCCTAATTAAACCAATAGACCATTAAGAATAATCAATTGACCTTATGTTTTGTCATTTCAAAGCCTTATGTGGCATTTTTCTTCCTTAACCCTTGGTTAATAATTGTTAGGGGAAAAATTAACCTTTGGGTAATAAAAACTAGTCTTTCTAATAAAAGACTTAAATTGATAAGGCTAGTAAATTAGGTACTTGAAAAATAGAAGGCAATCATATTGTTTCAAAAAGAGGAAAACTAGTCTTGCCACATGCAAGTCTAAAACACATAGCATTAACCCTAAATTGGCCAACCTAATTACATTTCTAATTTTTCTTTAAGCTTATGTTAGTATGCCTCTTGGATAAAAGTTTCCTAGGAAAAGTTTAACCTTTGGTCAATGCTTAACACTTGAAAGACTTAGCCATGTCATTACTCTTTTAGGCCTAATAAAACTAGTTAGTACCTAAGCATGCCTAATTAAACCTAGGGTTGCTTTCTAGGAGAAAGATTGTCCATGGGACAAAGCTCTTACCATTTAGAACCTCACCATAATCATATCCTCTTTACTTAGACTTATAAGCCTACTTGTACTTAAGTTTTTACACATAGACACACTTGTTACAAAAAAAAAAGAAGAAGAAAGGAGAGAGAGAGAGGGAGGCCGGTTGGAGGGGAGAGAGAGGGAGTGAATGCATGCTTGTACTTGTACTCTTGTACAAGCTACCATTAGCCTTAAGCCTAATCACCTATTGTCAACCTAATTACAAGCCAACTTTAAACCTAAAACTAGCTAATCATTTTGTTTCTTCTTGCAAACAAGCTAACCAAGGACAAGACTAGGCTAGAAAACCTTCATAATAACCTAGGTTAGGGCTTAAGATGAAGGGACAAAAGAAGGGAGGCTTGCCATGCTTGACATGACCAAACATGGAGCAAAAAGTTGAGAGGAAAGGAGAGAGGGGGAGGCCGGCCATGAGGGAGAGAGAGGAAGCCAAATTTTTGCTATAAATAGGACCCTTACCCATGCCATTCAACTCACACCTCACTCTTCTACTTCTCTCTCTAAGAAATCCTAGTGTTCTTACCATGTTCTTACTTTGTTCTTAAGTTCTTGAGTTTTTTCTAAAACTCTCCAAGAAACTCATCCTAAGCCGCCACCAAACCACCACTCAACCACCCTTCGATCCATAAAAGTTAGAAAGTTAGTCAAGAAACTAGTTTCGAGAGAAATCTTTCTCTTTCGAAGCTACCGGAAGCCACCGTAGGAAGTTACTCCGCCCGACGAACTTACTTTTTCTGTAGCCGTACCCACCGCCTAGAAGAAAGGTAGAATACCTCTACTCTATCCCTCGTGTAAAATAAAAAAAAGAGATTGATAGTATTTATTTTTATGATCCAATGCATGGTAGTTAGTAATTTTTTTAGAAGGATGAGCATGATTATAGGATTATTAGATTTACTTGTCTTAATATGTGATAAGGCATAAGTGGTTTTCCACTCCAAAGGTGTCCGTCCATGTGACACTATGCCTTAGATTGTATGATAATTGCTTGAGAATGATTATGTGAAATCAAGGATAAAAAAACGAGCATGCTAAATAATATAGAGTTAGATGATCTTGCTAGTTTAGTTTCAAGATTTCAAAATGAATGATTTATGTTACTTATGTGAAAAAGTCCCACCGCGGAGTCTAAGCATGAATACGAGACACGAAAATCGAGAAAATTAGAAACATGACACCTAGGGTGTGATTAAAAGCAATGACTTGGTAAAATATTTTGAAATTACATAATGACCAATGTGGGAGTCATTATGTGAGTAGTGTGTGTTTTGAAAAGGAGAAAAAGCTTTGAAATGTGATTGTGTGCCAATGGGAACCCGGTGCGGCGGAACCATTGTGAGGATACTCGGGAAGCCGGAACAGCGGAACCGAGGTTGGGTGTGTGGCTTGGTTATCCGCGGAGAGGAGCCAATGCAAAGTTTTTGTGTGCCAATGGGAACCCGGTGTGGCGGAACCATTGTGAGGATACTCGGGAACCCGGAACGGCGGAACCGAGGTTGAGTGAGTTAAAAACGAATTTTCGAATTGTTGATTTGGACAAGAAAAATGGAAATTTGTGACACGGTTTACGACGAGTCGCGTAGAAGAAAACTCAGAAAAGTTACGGACACCAACGATAGTTAATGGAGAATATGGATATGCCATTGTTAGCTGTTTTATTAAGTATGTACTGTGTAGATAACCTTATCTGTATGATTCATTTTTATAAGTTAAGGCTAGTGGGCACGGTTTATTCTATTGAGCTTCTGTAGCTCACGGTGTTACCTTTTGGTGACCCTGACATATTATATTAGGGGCGACTCTGGTATAATGTGTCAGAGTTGATAGATGAACATGGTGAACAGTATTCGTTGGAGGCTTTCGGAGCCGAGGAACTTGCTAGGATGGAGGAAGAAGCAGAATAGTCGTAAACCTTAGTTTTTCTATTCCTTGTGTAATAAAAAGTACTCTCGTGATGTAATAATGAGCTAGACTCTAATTAGATTTTCAATAAAAATTGTCCTTTTAACGTTTTCAAAATTAGGGGCGTTACAGATATACTCGCCTCTCTAAGGAATCCGGCTAAGAGATAAGAGTAAACAAGAAGATAAACTTCTCACAAGCCAAAGGCTATTTTAATTCAAACACGCTCTCCTTATTTCATTCATTGCAACAGAATTTATAGCCCACCTGGAACATCCCTAGCTCCAACATAGGAAAAATAAACTTAGATTTCCAAGATTAGATCTTAATGATAAATAAAGACAATTGACTCCTAAAAACTAGGAAGACTCTTAAAAATTTAAAAGACACCTAGAAAACTAAAAAAAGAACATAAAAACATTTCTAGAGGAATTAAAGATGCCAAGAAAAATGCTATACACTGACTCTATACTTGTTACGAGAATAGCAGGGCTCAACATATCATTGTCACCAAACTCCATTGTCAACACACACATCTCTTCTCTACCTGTTTTTTCACAGTACGTACTACTCTCCCCATAGTTCCAGTACCAATATATAGAGTTAAATCTCATTCATTGTAATAAAGTTAAGGAAAAATTTCAAAAAAGCCCCTAAACTTTTAGGAACTTTACAAAAAAATACCTGGACTTTAACTAATGACAAAAAGACACCTGAACTTACCATTCCGTTAACGAAAAAGCCCCCGTCGTCCAGCTCCGTCAATTTATAACGGATGGAGTTAAGGGAAGGCGTAAACCTCCCCCTTTTTTTCCTTTTTAGTTTCAAAAATTACTTTTAACTCTTTCTTTTGATAGTAGTAAATAAATAGGTAATAAAGTTTTTTTTCTTACTATTTATCAAAAATTACTTTAACCTCATTTTTTACTATTTACTAAAATAACTTTAACCCTCCCTTTTTTTTTACTTCCAAATTTTACTTCCCCCCCCCCCCCCCCCTTTTTTTCCGTAAATAGTTAAAAAAATGGTGGTGAAAGTAATTTTAAAAAAATAGTAAGAAAAAACTTTATTGCATATTTATTCATTACTAAAAAAGAAAGAGTTAAAAGTAATTTTTAAAAGTAAAAAATAAAATGAAGGTTAAAAAATGGGGAGTGATTTTCACATTCACCTTTTTGATAGCCACACTCTTTTTCTTTTTTTTTTCTTTTTTAGTATTGAAAGTGTATGTAACGCTCCGATTTTTCAAGGAATTTCGGAGGCTTTAAATAATAATTTTCTTTATTGAAATATCTCCAGAGCGACTCTAGTCTTGATACATATCCCAAGCATACTCTATCTCCGCCCCTAGTATTCCTCTTGTGTCAATTGTTCCATCATTAAATCCTGCACCCTCTGACAAATTGACCATCGAAGCAACCGATTTACCAAGATACAAACATATCTGTGAGTGATAAATCACCCAATAGAATAATCTAACCTAACTATCCCTCTTACTTTATAGCTTGCAAGTAAACAATATTATATCGATGCGAGAGAGTAAAGCAGAAATTTCACACATAAACCAATTTATTACTATCCATTAGCCTGACGTGTGATATAAGATCTCATCCGCGAGATCTTTCCTCCCCAACCGCTAGTCATGTCTGTCCCATGAGATCACTTCCTTTTGCTGTCGCAGATACACCTAAGTTATATACCGAGCGTGTATCCCAATAATTACAAACAAAGAGAAAGCTTATCATGCCAAGAGATAACTAGGGTTTGCCTATCTTAATCACCACTTCACAATTACCACTGGACTCCCGCCAGTTTGGAGACTAGGCCTCCGTTAGCACCCATCTCAATTCAAATCATCACTGGACTTCCCGCCAATTTGGAGACTGGGCCCATGTTAGCACCCCCTCTCACCTACCCTACTCCAATCTCACTCCAATCCCTTGATTTCTACCTCAAATCATCAAGATCCAAGTGTTTTTTACCTCAAACACACTTGATTCTCGCGTTTGGTGAACAAAGGGTAAGTTTTGTATTCTTGCTCTCACTCGTTGACTCTCAATCACATTTTTCTCTCTTTCCTCTCAATCACTTGTTGATCCTTGCTTGTTTGTCTTGTTTTTGGGTTATATCCACCCTAGATTTTGTAGCAAAGCTTGGGAGGAGCTTGTTCTTGGTAGATTCGAGCTTGTAGCACTTGGTATACTTAGAGTTTTGCGCAAAACCCACTTTGGTAGGGATTTCTCTCTTTCTCTACATGTTATGTGGTGATTTCGTGTGATGTTAGTGTTTGATTGCTATACATGGTTCGGGTGGAACACCTTAGGGTTTGAGGATTACATATTCTTATGAATGTTGTATTTTTTGTCTTGATTGTTGTGACCCATGAGTTATTTGTGACGTGTTAGTTAATGTTGGTATGAGTGGAATGAACAGTTGGCTTCGATGTCGATTGTAATGAGATTGCGGTTGTCATTGTGAAGTCAAAATGTGGAGTTTACTGTAACGCAAGGGTGGAAATACAGAATCGTAAGGGATGGAGTTTATTGTGATGCAAGGGGTGAAAACACAAAATTGTAAGGGGCGGAAATTCAGCGGGAGGTGTGTGTGTGTGTGTTTGTGCGCACGCGCATGTGTGTGAGAATGCATTTATACTAGTAAACGGTGTTAGTATGTATCATTATTGGATTTACCATTGTGTGCCAAATTTCTTGTATTCTAATGATTTAGAATCGTTGTTAGTTCCCTTCTTGCAAACGAAGGATTTGCCATTTAGCTTGATTCACTGTGTCTACGCTTATCATCTCATCCACATATAGATTTTGTAGAAATTTTCCTACTAATCTAGTGTAGCTTAACCTATCAATCATTTGGAAGCTAACTTCATTTAGTTACTTAATCATCTTGTAATGATTTTCTTTTGATAAGATGAGTTTGTAACTAATTACTCTAGAATCTCTTTGGACTAAACCGTTTGTAACTAAAGAACTTGTTCGAACTTGTACTTAAGTTTATTTGGAGCCGGAGTGCCAAAGTTGTATACCTTTAAACTTGGGGACTTGGTTTGTAAAGTTAAACAGGTGGGAACTCCTTTGGGTATTATTTATGTTATGCGAGGAACTTTTATTGAAATGGCTTATTTATTTATGTTGAAAATCGAGGGCGTGACAACATGGTTCTCGTTGGACACGGCACGGCACGAGACATGGAAAAAACCCAAAAAAAATGTTATTAAATAAACAAGGGATTTCCAATAATACTTTACTTTATTTCTATGGCGGCCGCAAGGTTGAATGTAGGTTTCGTATTTTTTTTGTTTTCTTTCACGGTGATGCATGGGACCTCATGGGGCTATGGGCTAGGCTTAAAAACACTTAAATATACTTAGAGGTGTCAAATGGGCCGGGTCGACACGAGCACGACACGTTTGAAGGTGGCACGACACGCCACAAGCACGGTTTAATCCTGGCACGACACAGTCTTAGTGGGCACGTGGCACGGCACAGGCATGGAAGTGAGCGAAAACGACATGGGCACGACACGAAAGTTGGCCTGACATGGCATGGCACGACACGGGCATGACACGGAAGTGGGATGGGGCACGAGTCACGACACGACATAGTTTTAGCCAGGCATGGCACGACACGGTCACAGGCATGGGCGCGAGCACGGAAGTAGGACGGGCATGACACGACACAACACGGTTCTAGTCGGGCTTGACATGGCACGGGCACGACACAACACGGTTCTCATCGGGCATGGCACAGCAAGAGGCATGGAAAAACCAAAAAAAATGTTATTAAATAAACAAGGGATTTCAGATTATACTTTACTTTATTTCTATTTTTTTTTTGATAATCCAATAATTTATTAATCTTTTCCTTTTATTTAACTAAAATAAGCTTTTCAAATATTTATATGATTAAGAAAATTTGAATCAAAATTCAAACATGATAATATACCAATTACCATACATATACATTGTGTTTTGTCTAATAAAGATTTTTTTAAAAAATATCAAAAAAAAATTGGTTAAAATGAATTATTTTTTGTTTGTGTTAGTGAATTATATCAAGTTAAAAAAACTTATCAAAATAAGGGGAGAAAAAGTTTCCAAATAAAATGATTATAAAAAGGGAAAAATTCAAAATACCCCTCAACCTTTACACCAAAATTCAATTAGACTCCCAACCTTTTAAAAACTTCAATTTTACTCCCAACGTTATCTTCCGTTAATCAAAACGCCCCCTTCCGTCCGAATGATTAACGGATTTTGTTAAAGGCTCCGTTAAATATCGTCCCAATCGAATTTTCATGATCCGAGCCGCTCAATGTGTTCAAAATGTGATTTTAAGGGTACCCGCAAGAAATCAGCAAAAAAAAATGACCGAAAAGGGCTTCATCTGAACAGGTTTTTATTGAATAGTTCAATAAAAAAAACTGTTCAGATGAAGCCCTTCCCGATCATTTTTTTGTTGATTTCTCGCTAGTACTCTTAAAATCACGTTCTAATCACATTGAACGGCTCGGATCATCGAAATTCGATAGGAAAAGGGGGAGGTGCATACCGAAGCAAAATCTGGACGTCCGGACTTGAACAAAATACGAATCAATCTTCATAGTGAAGTTAAAAAAGAATTGATTAGTGAACTTACAAGACTTGGTGCAATAGGTTTTACTTCTGATATGTGGTCTGGTACAAATAATCGTGGTTATATTTGTGTGACTGCTAATTATATAGACTCTAGTTGGACTTTGCAAAAAAAAAATTATTGCTTTCCGTTTAGTGGAATTTCTGATGCAGAATCAAAAGATCATATTATTTTTAAAAATAAGAATACTAAGGTTTCCATATTTTTGTTTTAGTTATTTAGTTAGGAGTCTTGCAATTAAAGAAATAAGTGTTCTACATTATTTAGTTTTCAATTTAGTTTATTTAGTTTCCTTTTTCTTTATTTCCTAGTGTGTAGGGTTTCTCCTACTATAAATTGAGTTGTAAGCCTTAGGACTATTCAGTTTTTGATGATTAATGAAATTATAAAGAGTGTTCTCTTTTATGCCAACTTTTGGGTTTTTTGTGTGAATCAACCAATTGTTGTTGCCTTTATTCCTGGGTTTTCTCAGACTAAACAGGTTTAAGGAAAAGTTGTCGAGATCTTGTCGTCTGATCTCCTTTTTCAACACGCCTCCCTGCATCAGTTGGTATCAGAGCTTGCGCTCGATTCCAGATCATGCCGCGACAAGGAGTTCGTGATGGTCATTATGTTGTTGCCGAAGATGTGAATGAAGGTGATGAGGCTGCACAGGTTCACAACTAGAGGTATGGTTTCAACGGATTGAGGATACGCATGAAGCGTTGGTCAAGATGGCCGCCTTGATTATTGATAATCAACCTCACTACTACCCACTGAATTCGTGCTCCTTCACGGAGGAGGCTAAAGTTCGGTGGCCTTTCACATCCAAAATTATTCTAGATCCAATTGTGGATTGGAGTAAACCGCCAATTTATGATGAAGAAGCATTCGTTGATGAAAGGTATGAGAAAATTCCTAAGAAAAAAGAGGATCCAAGTTCCTCGTTGAAAATACAAATTGGATGCCGTTGTTAGAAGTACTTGGTAGTTTTATAAAATCTGTCTTCAGAATAAATCGTGTTAAAGATGATAACAAATTTCAGTATGTTGATCCATTTTGGGAGCCTATTGAAGATCTTGCAAGTAAGATTTATTGGATTCCACACCTAGTGCATGTTTGGAAGGAAATTGTTCCTCTCATTTTTGAAGATTATTTGAAATTTAGATTCGAAAAGATCAACTTAAAGTATAAGATCAATGCAGACAAGTTTCGACGAGCAAGATTATTTGAAGCAATCGAAACTTGAGGACGAGTTTTCTCAAGCCCAGGAGAATGGTGCAGAATCAAAAGATCATATTATTTTAAAAAATAAGAATATTAAGGTTTCCATATTTTTGTTTTAGTTATTTAGTTAGAAGTCTTGCAATTATAGAAATAATTGTTCTACATTATTTAGTTTTCAATTTAGTTTATTTAGTTTCTTTTTTCGTTATCTCCTAGTGTGTAGTGTTTCCCCTACTATAAATTGAGTTGTAAGCCTTAGGACTATTCAATTTTTGATGATTAATGAAATTATAAAGAGTGTTCTCTTTTATGCCAACTTTTGGATTTTCTGTGTGAATCAACCAATTGTTGTTGCCTTTATTCCTGAGTATTCTCAGACTAAACAGGTTTAAGGAAGAGTTGTCGCGATCTTGTCGTCCGATCTCATTTTTCAACACGCCTCCCTGCATCAGTTTCCTCATGATGCTGATCAGATTTTTTAAAGTATTATAGGTGTTTTTAGGGATTTTGAAGTTGTTGATAAAGTTTTGAGCATTACTTTTGACAACCATACTGCTACAATTCTATTGTTTAAAAGAAATTTGACTCCTCCTTATTTTGGTGAATTATTGCATATTCAATGTGTGTGCCATGTCATTAACTTAGTTGTGCAAGATGGTTTGAAACATATAGCACCACAGATTTCAAAAATTAGACTGCTGTTCTTTTTATTGCTACTTCCCATCTAGGCAACAAGAATTTGATAAATTGTGTGCATCATGTTACAATGTTAAACCCAAAAATATGAACTCTGATGTTCAAACTCGTTGGAATTCGACCTACCTTATTTTAAAGTCTTGTAGGAAATATAGTGATGCAATATCTGCTTTTGTTAATTAGAAGTATCGCGGTACTCCTTTAACTCTAGCTGATTGGAAAATTGGTTTTGAGTTCATGAAATTTTTGAAAGTGTTTTATGTTGCTACCATAGCTTGTTCGGGTGTTCGTTATCCTACTTCTTATATTGTGCTTAATCATCTATACAACATCAGTCTCAATTTTCGTAATCATAGGGAACGACCAATTTTGTAAATGCTTGTATAGTGTTAGCTCCCACAAGCGATGCTATTTTTTGGTTGGCAATTCCATTGACAAAACGGAAAAACGGATTTTGAATTGTATTCCTTTCTTTATCGAGTTGTAGCGTTATTAATATTTTCTAAGCATAGTGAGTCTATATAGGATTAGAGTAGAAGGAATCATAATTTGTAATTGAGAGTGAGTGTGAGTGTTCTTTTTAGGTGGATTGATTGGCCTATCAAACTCGCATCCATCGAGACCAACTAATCAAGTGTGGCAACCAAATGAAATAAAAGCAGATGGAGTGACGGATTAATTCCCCAATCGATCGGAAGGTGTGGGCTACCCGCCCAGAAAATAATGTTTTGAATTTGAAAAATTGAAGAGTCGCCACCCGGATTTGTGGTTCGCCATCCGAGAAACCATTTTTATTGAAATTGATGGTTTGAGGTTGATTGATTGAAAATGATTGATTTGAATTGAAAACCAGAGATTATTAAGGGTTCGGAAGCCATGTTACGAGGGGGGAAGGTTTTACGGCACCCCTCTCGTCCGACGCGATGTCGGTCTCTACTCAATGTTTGTGGGATTTTATTGAAAATATTTTGTTTCATTATACAGTTAGCAAATATCCACAGATATGCCACATAGAGAAATGTATACAGATGCTAGTGTACAATATATAATAATGAAATGACACAAAACAAACGATGACAGAAAATAAAACATTGCCACTGGATTCACTCCCGAGCGCTCGAGAATGGTCCTGAGCGCTCGGGACCTCTTACCCCCTGCAAAATAGAACTTAGCACTTCTGGATGCAAACAGAATGTACATACAGTGAAGTATAAATTAGAGCAGCATTTAGGCAGGTTTACTCAGCATTAAACTCAAACAAACAAGAACGGTCTTGAATATCCAAGTAATACTTCCTTGCAAACAGAACAATAAACCTAAATAGACTCTGGATGGACCAGTTTACACCCAACTTCTACTGAAATACAAGAAAAATGGTGCTTGGTGACAAAACAGGATTTTGATGGCAACAGAACTCCCGAGCGCTTGGGAGTGATCCCGAGCGCTCGGGACTGAATACAGTGCCTAGAAAATGGTTTTGTTTCTTTGTGAGGCTCTTGCTTTTGTGGTTAAATTAAAATCAAATGGGCTCACAACCAGTATGAGGCATTGGTATGGGCCCTTGATTCCCCTCAGAAGTAGAAAAACAGAAGAATGTGAAGGTGTTTATACCTTTGCTTGACTTGAACTTAGCTTCTTGAACTGATTTGGATGCTTGAAGATGGATTGAAAACAGTAAGAATAGGGGTTCTAGGTGGACTAGAGATTATGAGGTTTTTGAAGTTTTGAAGATTGTTTGAAACTTTTCTTTTGAAACTCAAATCTTGAAAAATGTTTGAGAGAGGGTTGAAGACTTGAAATTTTCAGAAAACAGGGGGGGAGATAGACTGGTTTTTTCCTCCCTTCCATGAACAATGAGAGGGGTATCTAAAGGGGAGGGGAGAAAATGTTTGAATTTTGAAAATTAAATCAAAAATAAAGAGAAAATGGTTTTGGGAGGCATGCTGATATTCCTGCTGGTCTTCTGAGACGTGCAGGCCTGAAATGCAGGTTTGAATGGACTGAAAAAGCCTGAAAAGCCATGGTCAAGGGTCAAGCTCAACATGCATTGGCTTTGACTGCACTCCCGAGCGCTTGGGAGGGGTCCCAAGCGCTCTAGAGTGTCACTCCCGAGCGCTCTAGAGTAGTCCCGAGCGCTTGGGAGTGGCTGCTCAACTTCAGAAGGGCGCCACGGACACTCCCGAACTCAATTTTGGGTGTTTTTCGAAGCGTTGGAAAGCTCGTTAAACCCTCTTTCTAACTCAATTGGTTTCATTCAAACATATTTTATAAACTGAAATGTGTGACAATTTTACCCTCAAGGTGTCAGGAAAAACGATGGTTTTAGTTTGTAAAATCCAAGAGACGTCGTTCAAGCTTTAGCTAAGTCTTATTTTGATTCCTTTTCATCATCGGGGAGCCTCAAGGGCACGAATTAAGGATAGCTAATAGGTCCAAATTGGGGTGTCTAAAGTTGCCCCTCTTTGGACGGTGCTCGGCATCATGTCTGGATGCGAGTGACGTCCAAAGATTGAGATAGCCCAATTCGAGCCCTACTAAATCCTTAATCAAAAATCGAAAGCAAGCATTGGAAGCATGTGGTCGTGCTCTTTGGAGTTGCCTACGTACCATTTTCTGAAGGGATCAGACCAGCGTAGTTCCTTGGGGCAAATGCAAACATGCATGTGAACAAATAATTGACAAGATAGATTGATTGAAGAGCACCCACCGATTGCTCTGTCTCAGTGGGTAAACAGGTTTGTAATCGACGCCATGCTCTGGAGGTGAAAGATGTAATATACCAACAAGACAAGTTAGTTTGTCTTGAAGAGATAGAATGCGATTGAATCCCGAGATAAGTTAATTTGTCTTGAAGGGATGAACTGCGATTGAATCCCGAGACAAGTTAATTTGTCTTGAAGAGTTAAAATGTAATTGAAATGAATTTGAAACGACATACATGCGAATGACGGAGACAACCATGCCCTACTTGACAATGATGACGATAACATTTTATTTTTATTTTTGAAAAATAAGGGACACGTCTAGGTATGCTCTTTGCTTTACTATCTAGGGCGGTGGACAGGTATTGTCAAGTCTTTTGGATTTGGGCTGGAGTTTGTATTTTGGTTGGGGTTTGGATTTGAGCTTGAGCTTGACTTGAGCTGGAGTTGGTTTGAATTTGACTTTGATCAAGGCTTGAGTTTTGAGCATTTGTGCCCCTGATGTTGGTTGTATGCTTGATATGGTTGATGATGTTGGTCTGATGTGCCCCAGCGAATGACAGATTTCAGTTCTGATTCTTTTCCTTGATTCCATAAATAGTTTCGGCAACCAGTTTTATCATGAGCACAAGCGTGAGCTCTTCCATGTATTGGAGCTTCTTCCACGAGTTGGGACTAGACGGATGACCTTGTGTGAATTTTGGACAAGGCCTAGATGACTCAAAAGACAAGAAAGACCCTTTATCAAAAGACTAACTCCTAATGATGACCTTGACTGGACGAGGGGTTTGATTTGGACTGGATGAAGAGCTTGATTACTTGAAGCTTAGAAAAATGGCAAGCATGCCCCCACAATTGATGGTAAAATCAAGTTCAATGGTTTTTCCATTCGGGGCTTTGAAATTAATCTAGCTCCATCAAGTGATGCTCACTTAAGATTTTCATAAGGATTTTTACCACGAACTGTGCCCCAGGTTGCTGACGATATCCCACGGATTTTGAAAATGCCCCAGCTTGGATTTGCGGGATGCCTTGCCGCTCCTCCTCGTTTTCTCCCAGTGCCTAGGATTCTTATTATCAAGTTGCATTTTCCAATCGAGGCTATAATGTGACCAAGGTTTGGTTTAAAAGAATTTTGGGTTTCGAAAGCTAGCAGCCATCTTAAACATTTTTATCCCTTATGCTTTTGGTGGGTGCCTACTTGTGTCGATGTGTTTAGCACTTTCATTATTTTCGAGCTCTCTTTGATTTTTCTTCGAAGTTTTGCTTCTCATTGCGCCTATGCATCTGGCACCTTTGCGCTTTGAATTCTGATGCGCCGATGAATTTGGCATTTTTGTCTTCCCTCATTTCACCCTAGTGTGGGGGACAGTCGCTTAGCCGTTTATCATTGCAAAATGCAAGTTATTATCACAATTTCAGCTTGACGTTGATTTCGAAAGACGGGATGTACCGACGAAGGATCAATTCGAAAGATTGTGACTGAATTTTGGGATTGACTCGAATGCTCATGACCGGGCCTCAAGATGAGGCTGCCTACGTATCCTTCTTGCAAAGGAATCAGGTCATAACGTAGTTCAGGACTACGAAACTGACTTCTTTTTCATTTTTTGTTTTTTATAAGACATTACAGACTTGAATTTGAAAACAATACAGACGCGGAAGCAAAAAAAGACTCTAGGTACAAACTGACTCGAAATTGAAAGATGAAGACTCGACTTAGAAATTTCCCCAACTCCTGAGAGATTCCATTCACGGATTGACTTCATTGCAATCATGGTCTTTTGTTGCCATTGCCCCTTTAAAGCCCTCTTCTTGGCCTTTTGTTAGCTCTGATGATGGCCGTTTCTGGGCTTTGAGGGTTTGGTTCAGGGGGTGGTTCATGGTTATTTTCGAATGGTGTTTCTAGGTTTTGTGGAGGTAGAAGTAGCCTGGCAATCCCAGTTATGATGTGCGTCAACTGGGCCATCTGATTGTCAATGCGTTCCTTCATTTGTCGGATAGCGGTTTGGATTTGATCCAACTCATTCGGATTCCCTGCTGGCTGTTCTCCGTTGAAATTTTCCACGGGCTGTTCCATATCTTCCCGTAAATTCTGAGCTTCTGCGGTAGATTCGAATTGAGATGGTTGCACTCCGAGCCTAAGCCCAAGTCGAGTCTATGTGGGTATGGTTTTCTATTTTGGCCCAATTGCTTTCGGACTGACAGCAAAGCAAAAAGTTGTACTTAGACGTGTTTCCTTTTCTCGTTTTATGAAAAATGTGCATAATGACAGAAATGCCCCGTTGCCAAAGCCATTGTTTTAACTCTCGAATTAACGGTTATAGCTTCTCGAAGGTTGCCTTGATCCTCGGAGTTTCTTTTAAGATGAATTCTTTATTTAGAACGACAAATTCTAAGAGATATCAAAATGAACTAAGTATTCGACTAGTCCTTATTCGAAGTTTCAATTTTGAACTTGGAATAGCTTAGTATAGACGACGTGATACTATAACCAGAGTGGCGTCAGTGGCATGGTGCCATTAGCCGAAGTGGTGTAAGTGACGTGGCACTATAACCTGGATGGTGTTTTTGTCACGACATCGTTTCCTTGATATTCTTTATTCTCCGTTGAAACTTCGATTAGGCGCTAGTCAAGGACCTAGTAAGTTTTGATTTCCCAAAGTTTCATTGTTCGGATTTCTTTTTAATGGTGTATCTCTTATTCAAAACTATTGATCCCGAAAGATGCCAAAATAGTCTAAGTATTTGGCTAATGTTTTATCGAAACCTTAACCTTAATTTGGAATGACTTGGAATGGACGGTGTGACACTATAACCGAAGTGGCATGAGCGATGCGATGCTGTTAGCCGGGGTGGTGTTGGTGTCATGACGTTTGTTTCTTTGTCATTCCTCCTTTTAGTTAAGACTTTGATTAAGCATTAATCGAGGACTCAGTAAGATTTTGATTTCTCTCGGTTTCACAGCTCAAAAGAATCATATAATCAAAGTAACATGTATCAAGGTATGTGACTCTCCATCGGGTCTCGGCAACCTTCTATAGATAGCGCGAGCGAGCCTAAGCACAACAACATGACATGGATGATATGCAAGATGTGATGCAGAAAGTAGTAACATGTAAGCAATATATATCACGCAATTTTACCCTGCGGGTTCCTGTCCTAATTTGGAAGGTTCTATTGCTTTCTACACACGTATGAAGGCCGGTTTTGGTTTGAACGGGTTCCCCTGACTAGAGTCAAGGTATGCCTCCCGATTATCGAACGTACACCCGATAACGGTATAAACGGCAGGTATGACTCATCATGGTCGAGGGTTGCCGAGTATTCTGGGATTCCCTGTCACCGGCAAGCCGAGCAGGATAGCCAAAACACAACAGCGAGGTTGAACAGAATATGTATACAAAAGATAGACAATGAAACAACACAAACATTTTTCAAGCTTGGCTCACTTGATTAATTAATATTTAGAGAAAAATACACAAGTAACCAATCAAAAAGCCCCAGGTCGGAACGGCCGGATAGGAATCCAGTTAGAATCGTCATTTCCTTCCTTCAACGAGCATAAAGCGTCATTGTTTTTGACAGGCTTTGCAATGATTGTTCACGAATGTATATAAACTCTAAGTATTAATTAAACCGTCCCCAGCGGAGTCGCCACTGTGGGCTACCCGCCCAGAAAATAATGTTTTGAATTTGAAAAATTGAAGAGTCGCCACCCGGATTTGTGGTTCGCCATCCGAGAAACCATTTTTATTGAAATTGATGGTTTGAGGTTGATTGATTGAAAATGATTGATTTGAATTGAAAACCAGAGATTATTAAGGGTTCGGAAGCCATGTTATGAGGGGGGAAGGTTTTACGGCACCCCTCTCGTCCGACGCGATGTCAGTCTCTACTCAATGTTTGTGGGATTTTATTGAAAATATTTTATTTCATTATACAGTTAGCAAATATCCACAGATATGCCACATAGAGAAATGTATACAGTTAGCAAAATATTTTGTTTTTTCCTTCTTCTTCTTCTTTTTTTTTTTTCTTTCTCTCTCTTCTCCCACCGCCCCCTCCTTCTGATTTATCTCAATAAGAGGAATCAAAAAAGTAAAAAATTATAATTAAAATCCAATTTTTTTTTAAATTTCTAGTCCTTTCCTGGCGCAGCTTCTTGATGGGTCCGGTTCCGGCGTTTTGATTCTTCTAGGCGGCTTTTTTGTATTTTGTTTTGTTGTTTTTTTACTTTAAACCGATAGTGTCCTTTTTATATTTATATTTCTTTATGGTTTAAACCAAACGAAAAGGATTAGCACGATCGTTCAATTTAAGCAGCAATTCATTACTTTCAATTTTTTAAAGAAGAAAAAATTTCCACTATACTCGTGTTTATGCTGCTCCTGATACAGAAAGCCGTGGAAAAGTAAAATGAAATACATAAGACGCATTTTGCTATATATTTTTTGGACGAGCAATGATACACACCCAACTTTACAGTTGTATTCGGAATAGTGTTTTAAAACAGGAGACATGTGGAGAAGAAAAGTTTACAGTTGATTTGTCTGGACGAGAAGAATCGAAAAGGTAAAAAATTATGATCGAAACTCATAAATTTTTTCAAAAAGACACAAATAAGTATATAAAAAAAAAACTGTCTTTTTGACTTATTTTTACCTTTATTCAAAAAATTATCAGTTTCAATAAAAAAATTACTTTTCCAATTCCTCTTATCGAGATGAATCAATAAGTCACAAAAATTTGACGCAAAATAAACAAATGCAAAAAAAAAAAATTGAACAAAAATAAAAAAATTAGTCACTTCTTTTTAATTTAAACCCACCCCCAATCAGAATTAACTGATCAATTATAATTCAATTTTATTATTGAAGTAAGACCTGAGGATGAATAGGCTTGCGGGATTTAAGAACCTGTTAGTGGAATACTCCACCAATCATGATCACACTAGTAGTCCCTCAAGCTGCGACGTTAGAAGAAATTGTCGTGGAAAGCCCTGAAGAAGAATGGATGGGTTTTTTAACATCAACCCATATTGAACCCATTTTTAACCCATCTAAACCCACCTAAATATGGGTTGATATGGGTTCAACCCATATAAACCCATTATACAATATGGGCGGATTGGGTTGGGTTATAAATGGGCGGATATGGACGGATTAAAAAATATGGGTTGAGATTGCCACCTCTAGATGCTAGTGTACAATATATAATAATGAAATGACACAAAACAAACGATGACAGAAAATAAAACATTGCCACTGGATTCACTCCCGAGCGCTCGAGAATGGTCCTGAGCGCTCGGGACCTCTTACCCCCTGCAAAACAGAACTTAGCACTTCTGGATGTAAACAGAATGTGCAAACAGTGAAGTATAAATTAGAGCAGCATTTAGGCAGGTTTACTCAGCATTAAACTCAAACAAATAAGAACAGGTCTTGAATATCCAAGTATTGCTTCCTTGCAAACAGAACAATAAACCTAAATACACTCTGGATGGACCAGTTTACACCCAACATCTAGTGAAATACAAGAAAAATGGTGCTTGGTGACAAAACAGGATTTTGATGGCAACAGAACTCCCGAGCGCTTGGGAGTGGTCCCGAGCGCTCGGGATTGAATACAGTGCCTAGAAAATGGTTTTGTTTCTTTGTGACGCTCTTGCTTTTGTGGTTAAATTAAAATCAAATGGGCTCGCAACCAGTATGAGGAACTGGTATGGGCCCTTGATTCCCCTCAGAAGTAGAAAATCAGTAGAATGTGAAGGTGTTTATACATTTGCTTGACTTGAACTTAGCTTCTTGAACTGATTTGGATGCTTGAAGATGGATTGAAAACAGTAAGAACAGGGGTTCTTGGTGGACTAGAGATTATGAGGTTTTTGAAGTTTTGAAGATTGTTTGAAACTTTTCTTTTGAAACTCAAATCTTGAAAAATGTTTGAGAGAGGGTTGAAGACTTGAAATTTTCAGAAAACAGGGGGGAGATAGACTGGTTTTTTCCTCCCTTCCATGAACAATGAGAGGGGTATTTAAAGGGGAGGGGAGAAAATGTTTGAATTTTGAAAATTAAATCAAAAATAAAGAGCAAATGGTTTTGGGAGGCATGCTGATATTCCTACTGGTCTTCTGAGACGTGCAGGCCTGAAATGCAGGTTTGACTGGACTGAAAAAGCCTGAAAAGCCATGGTCAAGGGTCAAGCTCAACATGCATTGGCTCTGACAGCACTCCCGAGCGCTTGGGAGTGGTCCCAAGCGCTCTAGAGTGTCACTCCCGAGCGCTTTAGAGTGGTCCCGAGCGTTTGGGAGTGGCTGCCCAACTTCAGAAGGGCGCCACGGAGACTCCCGAACTCAGTTTTGGGTGTTTTTCGAAGTGTTGGAAAGCTCGTTAAACCCTCTTTCTAACTCAATTGGTTTCATTCAAACATATTTTATAAACTGAAATGTGTGACAATTTTACCCTCAGGGTGTCAGGAAAAACGATGGTTTTGGTTTGTAAAATCCAAGAGACGTCGTTCAAGCTTTAGCTAAGTCTTATTTTGATTCCTTCTCATCATCGGGGAGCCTCGAGGGTACGAATTAAGGATAGCTAATAGGTCCAAATTGGGGTGTCTACAGAAGGCTATTATTATAAAAGGGGCGTTTTCTTTCAACTAGGGCACCGAGCATATACACGCAGCAGCAGAAGATAAAAAGGGAACGAGGGGTTTTTGGTTCAGTAGGATGAGACGAGATTCTTCCTTTTGATATTGGAGTGCTCACGCAAATTCCGACGGTACAATCAACCTCCAATTGTTCTCGACTTTCTTTCAACAAACACAGAGTCGTTTCTTCGGTGGATTTCCGAAGTATTGTGGAAGGCTTGAGGAGTCAAGGTAGCGGCAATCAAATACAGGGTGTGGTGAACGAGGAGTCGGCAATCATCTTAGGACAATTGTGAGGAGTCTCAATTGTGAAGTAAGGTCGATTGTAACCACACAAGTTAAATATAGTATTTGATTCCTTCCCGTGGTTTTACCCGTTTTTGGGATTTTCCACGTATTTCTGTGTGTTCCTCATATTGTGTTCTTTTCGTATTTGTGGTTATTTTCGGATTAGAGTATCTCATAGGAATTTCATTTGGTATCAGAGCGGGTCGCTCGTAATCTGTAGGAAGTCTTTTTCCTGAGCGGATCCTGAGTTATGATGAACACCAATCTGAATATGCATCATCCTTCAAGTCGCACACCAATTTTGGACAGTGAGAACTTTGACTACTAAAAGTCCCGAATCAAAGCAATAATGAGATCAGCAGACAAGGAAATATGGAACTCGTGCATAACAGGGTACACACCTCCCACAAAGGTTGTGGATGGGAATACTGTTCCTAAACTGAGCTCTGAACTGAATGATAAAGAAAAGGCTGTGTTGCAGGCTAATAACCGTGCTCTGGACATACTTTTTAGTGCTGTGGATGTGACAGAGCATCAAAAAATCACAAATTGCGAGTTTGCGAAGGAAGCATGGGATATACTAGTCACGTGACATGAGGGAACCCTTGTGGTCAAGCAATCAAAGCTGCAGAGGCTTACAACTGAGTTTGAAATGATCAGAATGGAAGAGGAGGAAACATTCAATCAGTTTTACTCCAAGCTGATTTCAATCGTCAACAGTTGTGAAACCTTGGGTGAGCCCATTCCTTCATTTAGAGTTATTAAGAAAATTTTAAGATCTTTGTCTGACCGTTTTAACACAAAAGTCATTATGCTTCAAGGTAAACAGAAGCTTAAGGACAAGTATGTCGAAGAGGTTGTTGGGATCCTTCAAACCTATGAGGCAGACATGTTACAATTTGAATCTCGTAAAACTAAAACGAAACCTTCAGCTAAGCCGATTGCCTTTTCAAGTTTTCAAAGAGATAATAATGATTCAGATAGCGACTGTGACCTTGACTTTGAATCTATGGCCTTATTTACCAAACAGTTTAAGAAACTTTTTAAGAAGAAACCTACAGAAAATGAGTTTAAAAATAAAAAAAATGAATAACGGAGGAAAAGGCGAAGCTTCTAGTGAAAAAGGGAAAAGGGGGATAAAGGGACCGCCACCTGGTTTTAGGTGTTTTGAATGTCAGGGGTATGGTCATTTGGCCCGTGAATGTATCAATAAGTTGAAAAAGAAGAGAAACTATCAGGCTAATATTACATGGGATGACGATAATGATTCTGAAATATCAGAGGAAGGAGGAGAAGAACACACAAATTTTTTTGCATTTGGTGCATCCTTACACTCTCAAACTAGTGATAAACCCATAAATAGCTTTGAACAAGGGTCTTCAGATGATAGTGACAATGAGGATGGCGGTGAGTTTGAAGGTGTAGATGACTTGAGAGAGTCATATGATAGGCTATATCACGTAAGTGTTAGGATAAACAAAGTGAATCTCAAACTTACTGGAAAGTGTCAAGATGTTAATGTGGAGCTGTTGAAAATGGAAAAACAATTGGGTGAACAACAAGGACTTCTTTTGTCGGTTACGGAAGAAAGGGATAAGCTTAGAAAGGAAGCAATTGACCTCAAGGAGAAAAATAGAGTTTTGGGAGAACTGAACACTGTGTATGAAGGCAAAATGAACAAATTGAAAAATGAGTTAACCAGTGCTAACTGTTTACTTGAGCGTTTGAATATAGGTTCTAAGGCTTTGGATGACATGCTGAATAGTCAAAGATCACCTAGTGACAAGTCCGGACTTGGTTTCTATGGAACACCATCTTCTCACGAACAGAGAGAGAACATAAATGAGAAGAAACCCATGAGGTAACTTCTAAAATTAATGTTGCCCCTTGTAGGCATGTAAAATTTCCAGCCAATTACAAGTTGCCACATGTTGCGGGGTCTAATAAATAGGGCACGATAAATGGCCAATCAAAATGCTGCCATGTGTCTTTAGGTCAAAAGTCAAGATGATGCGTTTAAGCCAATCAAATGGTGCCACGCGTCAAAGTGACGCAGTTACTATTTTTATTAAGCTCGGCCAATCAAATTAAGCCACTTGGTAAAATAATAATTGTGTTTCTTTTCACGAATAATTGTCTTTCTTAAAATAAAGAAAAGAAGGATAATTATTGAATTTTAATTATTTCTTTTACATTAAATAAAGAAATAATTAAAGATAGATAAATATGAAAGAGGTAGAGATTGATCATGACTCTTCATCCTACATCTCTATAAATAAGAGGTGCTCTCCTCTCATAATTTCCATCTGCACATTGAAGCACACAAGCTCTAGAGCTCTGAAGATCAAAGCCCTCAAGCCCTTCAGAATTCTTCAAGTCTCCATCCAACAAGAAGTTCTTCGAATGGAAGCTTCAAAGCCTCGAAGAACATTCAACCCAAGTCATCAACTTCTCCACAAATCTCGGAGAAAATTCCGCCGTTCGATTCGAGATCAAGCATCAAGCCCTTGTTTCAACAACCGAAGAGAAGAATCAGAAGATTTTATTTTCTTTGATTAGAAAATACCTCAGAGATTGTAACCCTAATTCATACATCAATAAAATTGACTCTCGTTCAACATTTTTTCCGTCTTTTTCGCAGACTCGAAATTTGTGTTCAACAGATTTTGGCACGCCCGGTGGGACAATCTCTGCCTCTCATCTCTTCTCTTCAGCAAATCAACAAACTCTCAAATGGCTCCTAAGACTGCCCATTCAAAAGCTCCTCAAGCTCTGGTTGCACGCTCTAAGTCTTCAACAGCTGCAAAAACTGGCTCTGGATTTCACGCTAAAGGTGTTGGTGCAACACTTCGAAGCAAGGTGAAAGTTGCCGCTACCAAATCTGGCTCTGGATCTCACACTAAAAGTGCTGGTCCAACAACTCGAAGCAAGGTGAAGGTTGCTGCTATGGATACTGCCCAAGCCTCGCGTTTGTTTAAATCAAATCCTACGTTTGAGGCTGATCTACCGAAGGCACCGCCAAGCTCACCAAAATTGGTGTCTGAGGCTGATCTACCAAAAGCACCGCCAAGCTCACCAGAAGGAAGGGATGTCGTTTCTACCACAGAAGCAGTGAAGGATGTGGCAACAGACATTGAAATCCTTCTATGCCTCAGGAGTCCGGTTCAAAAATTCAGAGGAACCTAGAAGATGGCTATTTAAGCAGTTGGAGTTCTGACTCCGACTCTTTTAAAAGCATTCCTCAGTCAAAATTCAACGCTCCCGCCAAGACTACCAGTTCTTCAGTCATGCATGTTATGACAACAAATGCGGTCAGCCTAGAAGAACAAGTTGCTAACCTGGCCAAAATAGTTGAGGGAATATCACAAACCCTAGAAGAACGTGACGTTGAAATTGCCTACCTCAAAAGCAAAATCAAAAGTAAAGGGGATTCAAGTCAAGTTGAATCCTCAGGCAAACTAAAGGGAGTACCAAAAGAGTTCACGCTTTCTGGGGAGGGTTCGATTCCCATGGACCAACTGAAGGATTTCATTCTAGGCACCATCAAGCAGAAGTACGAAGAGGCGCCAAAATCTTCTTCTACTTATGCTAAGCCTTATACTAGAAGGATCGACCTTTTGAAGATGCCTACTGGTTATCAACCACCAAAGTTTCAGCAATTTGATGGCAAGGGCAATCCAAAACAGCATATTGCCCATTTCGTTGAAACGTGCAGCAATGCTAGAACTGATGGTGATCTTCTCGTCAAGCAGTTCATTCGAACGCTCAAAGGCAATGCTTTCGACTGGTATTGCGACCTTGAGCCTGGCACGATTGAAAGTTGGGAGCAATTGGAAAAAGAATTTCTTAACCGTTTTTACAGCACTTGCCGTGTTGTCAGTATGTTCGAGCTTACGAATGCTCGCCAATGGAAGGATGAACCTGTCATTGATTACATCAATAGATGGCGGCACGTGAGTTTAAACTGCAAGGATAGACTGTCTGAAACTTTTGGAATCGAGATGTGCATCAAAGGCATGCAATGGGATCTACAATACATTTTTCAAGGAATCTTGCCTAAAACCTTTGAAGAGTTGGCTTCTCGAGCTCATGACATGGAACTCACCATTGCAGCAAATGGAAGGCAAGGCCTACCAATACAAGACTCTCATAAAACGCAAGATTCTTGCACCATAGGGAATAAGCCAGACTTCCACAAAGGGGGCAAACCCATAGTCAAAGGAGAAAAAAAGGATTCCATGACAGTGAATATTGCACCTTTCAAAATCTCTACAAGACCCAAGACAAAGCAAGTAGAGAAGTTTACTCCTCCACAGGAGAGGAGAAAAAGAGGCTCACGTTGAAGGAGATGCAAGAAAAGGTGTATCCATTTCCAGATTCAGAGGTCCCTTCAATGTTTGATGAATTGCTGGATCTAAAACTCATTGAGCTTCCAGAGTTGAAACGACCCGAGGAGGCTAACAAGGTGAATGATCAGAACTACTGCAAGTACCACCGCTTGGTTAGCCATCCCATTCAACGGTGCTTCGTATTCAAAGAAAAGATAGTAGAACTCGCTAGCCAAGGGAAGATTGTCTTGGAGGAAGAAAACGAGACTGTAGCTGCAAATCAGACTGTAGTTACTCTACAAAATGACACTCTTCAACCTAAAGCGTCACCAAGGGTGAAGATTCAATTTAAGTCATTTGATCCAATTGAAGTAGTGCGATGCCCTTCTATTCAACAGTCTGGGGACAGCATCTCTACCAACACAAAAGTTGAGGATGCGGATGATGAAGGATGGACCCTTGTTACTCATAAAAAGAAGAAGCACGCATCAAGTGTGAAGCATCCCCAAGCTGCAATACTAAAGCCTAGCCCCAAAAGGATGCGTGCGAGAAGGCAACAAAGAAGGAAGAAGTTGAAGAGAATAACCTCAAATCTGCAAGAAGACACGCCCGTCCGAAAATTGCGTGCTCCTTTTACCCTATGGGATTTCCTTCCTGAGAAAATTCGCAACTCCGGTCTTTTTGAGGCTTCATGTAGCACTGTGAGTGTCGAAGAAATTGAGGATCCAGAGCTTGAGTCACCTAAAGATACTCCAATCAAGGCTGACTCTACAAGTTGTGTCAGTGATTGTCTTGCTTGCATTGGAAGCATTACACTCTCTGACGAGGATTTGCTGCTTGGTGACATAGCGCATAATCGCCCACTCTTTGTCACTGGATACATATGCGAAAAGAGGGTCAATAGGGTGCTCTTGGATGGTGGATCTGCAGTTAACATCTTGCCACTTCGTACCATGAAGGAACTTGGCATCCCTATAGACGAACTAGCACCTAGTCGTCTCATGATCCAAGGATTCAATCAAGGGGGGCAAAGAGCTATTGGCGTGATTCGTCTGGACTTGCTCATCGATGATATGACTTCAAGTGCATCACTTCATGTCATTGATGCAAAAACTTCTTACAACATGCTTTTAGGGCGGCCGTGGCTCCACGAGAATGGCGTTGTCCCATCAACCCTTCATCAATGCTTCAAATACTGCAAAGATGGCATGATAAAGAAGGTGGTAGCTGATGACAAACCCTTTAGTGAAGCCGAGTCCCATTTTGCTGATGCTAAATTCTACTCAGCAAATGTGGTGTTGACGGAGTTAGAGCCAACTGCCTCGTCATCAAGCTACAAGCAATCCAAAGCCAATAACCTGCAACTTAGTAAGACCAACATTCTAACTAAGGAGAAGGAGAAAATTGATCAAGGTGCCAGTCGTCATGTAGAGGAGGCATCAAAGAAGAAAGGGACACCCGTACTTCGTTTTGTGCCAAAAGTGAAGAAAGGTGAAGAGTCGGCCTTGGATGGATTGACACTTCCAGTCGCTAATCTCAACGAAGCAAAGGTCGCTCCACCCCTAAAAGGATGTGTTCGAGCCACGCATAGCCCCATAGTGGAAAATGACTACTTGCCTTCACAACGGACAAACGGCTTTGATCCAAATGCCTACAAGCTTCTCGCAAAGGCTGGACATAATCCTAAAGATTCAACTTCTCTAGGGAAACTCCTGCCTGAGGTGATTGGTGAAAAGATGCATGGCTTGAACTCGACTCAAAAGATGCTCAAGCAAAAGGGATATGCTGTCAAAGAGTCTCAAGCAGGCCTTGGATATACCGCACCTGCTCCTGCTCGTATCTTCATAAAGAAATCCACCAACAATTACATCACGACAGAAGAAGGAACCTCATCAGTTTTATCTAAGACATCTGTCTTTGACCGTTTAGGTGCTCCAAAATCTCAAGTGTCAATCTTTGACAGATTGGCGCCCCGAAGTGAAGTAGTCTCATCGTCTCGCACGAGAAAATCCATTCAAAGCCGGTTAGGGCCGCTAAGTGAAAGCCCTACGCCCTCTAGCTTGTGCGAGTCTGTCCATAGCAGATTGAGTCTACCGAAGGAGGCGTCCTCATCCAACACTTCTCGAAAGTCTGTGCATTGCCGATTGGGTGTCTCAAATACTACCATCGAGAAGGCTTCAAAACGGAGGATTGCTCTCTTGTCAGAAGACGATAAGAAGTTGAATAGCAAAATACCCTCTCGCATGGAGCGTCGTACTACTCTCATCGTGGCAGTTGATGATGAATTGCTAAAAGTAAAGCGACAAACTATGGTGTCAACCAATGTGCCCTCTAGGGGATTTAAAGATGGCTCCGATGAAGAATGCTTCACTTCATCATTCCATATCACAATCGTGTAGACACCCCAATCTGGGCTTCCAGATTAGTTTACTTACGGTTTTTGATTCCCCGATGATGAAACGGATCAAGAACACCCCGGGAATGTCGAGTGTTTGAGCTTTGAGTGTTTGCAAAACCCAATAACCTAATCTAGCCTAAGCCACTTCCAAAAGCCAAAAACCCTACTGATGCGCGCCAGGGCGCAATCATCGCGCGCCAGGACGCAACTATCGCGCGCCCGGGCGCATCGTCGCGCGCCAGGGCGCACCGTCGCGCGACAGACTAGAACCCTCGCGCGATGGTCAGTTCCCCACCTACTTTTTCAGAGGCAGAAATTTGGCCACCGATGCAACTTCAGCCAGGCCTCGTGGCTGGCTTTGTCCCTTTCCTGGCACCAGCCAGATCCACCCTCCATGCCTATAAATAGCCCCCTTTGTTCTCTTTCAAAGGGTTCCAAAAAATCAAGTACAAAAGGTTACACAAACCCAAATACACTTGATACTTCATCACTCTAGCCATCTACATACACTTATTTTGCAAGCTCTATCACCTTGTTCCACCTCAAGCATCAAAGCTCAAACACCGTTCAAACTCAAAAAAAAGCCAAAGGTATAACACCTTTGTTCTGCTCACTGTTCTGATCCCTGAGGGGGGCTGGCAGGGTCAAGGCTGGTAATCAATACCAGTCCTGGCCCAAAAGCTGGCAGAGGTTCAAAACCGTAGTGGCAAGGACCCGCGCGCGACTGTCTCACATACTCGCGCGACACTTTGTGTTTGCACGTACAGGACAGCGTGGGGATGGGTGCCTTGTTGTTTTATGCATTTCTTTGTATATAGATCACTGTAAAGCATGCTAACAACCAATTTACTGCTTTCCTTTGTTAGAAATGTTAGTCTTGCATTTCAATATTAAGTTCTGTTCTGTTGGAATACCCCTGGGATCATTTTGGACTTGTCTCAGAACCCAGGACGTGCAAAACCAGACACTGGAAGTTCGGCCCATACCCTCGCGCGCTGCTCCCAAACACTCGCGCGATGGTCAAAAGGAGAGTTGACCAGTGCGCCCAGGCGCAGCTATCGCGCGCCAGGGCGTAACCATCGCGCGCTAGGGCGCACCATCGCGCGACTGTTTGGAACCCTCGCGCGGCGGTTCCATTCTGTTCCCGATCAGTGGCTGGCCTTGCACGTTTAAACTTGGTTTTAGGCTATTATTTTGTCCCCACTGTTTATGGGGTGTTTTTATTTATTTATTAGGCTTTTCAGCCTTTAAACTGTGTATTATGACTGCATAAACTGTTTGGTTTGTCCTGGGTGTGCACTGGTCCTTCCAGAGCCCAGAGAGTTTAAACTGTTTGGTTTGTCCGGTGTGCACCGGTCCTTCCAGAGCCCGAAGGTTTGAGAATAAGAGCTGTGGGCTTAGGCTTATCGGCGCGCGCAGGTCTTGTAGTAGCGGGCGCAGGTTTGGTCGGCATGCATTGACTTGATCGGTGCATACTGGTTTTCTTCTGTGCACGACACTCCAAGACAGAAGCTTTCCAGTCTTTAAACTCCCACAAGAGTCTGTTCTCATCCTATACTAACTAACTCTGCTCATCCATGCGATTTTGATCACATCTTGCAAAACGTGTTACGATCTTAATCCCCATTAAACTGTTCCCCGCCCTAATTGGATAAAATTGATTAATAAAAGAAGAATCGCAATGTTTTCAAAATGCCTATGTATAGACCGATCTCCGGATTGGGCGAGAGGGGTGCCATAAAACCCTTCCCCTCTCGTAACCTGGCTCCCGAACCCAGATATGGTTATGACGGACTGGTTCCTTAACTTTTTCAAATCAAACAGCGCGGCAGGTGCTTCGAAATACGGTTCCTTGAGTGTCGGACCTTCAAAACTCAAGTGGCGACTCTGTATTTTCGAGCGCTTGCCACCTGCGCTCGCGCTCCCTCGATTATCAAAAAAGGGCCGCAATGGCGAAAAGGAACGAAATCCTTTCTCTCCAAAGGGCATGCTGCCCACAGTGGCGACTCTGCTGGGGATGATCGAACCGATATTAATTCAGACTTAGAGTTTAATACGCTTGGGAACAATCCCTTACAAGTCTGTCAAAACGGTTAGCTTCGCGCTGCCGAAGGTTGGAATGGTGATTTAACAGGACCTCGTGTCCGGCCATTCTAATCTGGGGCTTTTTCGATTGTTCGCTTGCGTAGTTTCCTCTAAAGATGGACTGAATAAAGTGAGCCAAATTTGAAAAAGGCATTTTACGACTTTGCGATTCTTCTTCTCTTAATCAAATTCTAGCATCTCATTTGCATCGATGTGGGATAAGCCTCGTTGGATCGTTTTGGCAATCCGGCACGGTTTACCGGAGCCCGGGGACCCCGAATGACCGACAACCTTCGACGATGATGGGTCATGCTACCGTTCGACTGTTACTCTGCGAAAAACGCGGGTAACGGGAGGTATATCTGTGGCCCTAGTCCGAGGAACCTGTTACAAGCCAAAACCAGCCTTTGCATATACGAAGCATTAGAACTCTCCAAACTAGGACAGGTACCCACAGGTTAAGATCTATTTGCATCTAACCCCATATACTGTCTATGTGTTACTGCTTTCCCTATCGCATGCACTGTACATACACTGTTTTACATAGGAGCATGCTTAAGACTGTTTTGTCTTTCGAGTTCGTCTTTTGCTGTCTAAGACGTTGTTGGACCCGATGAGGAGTCGTTCATTCTATTGAATGTTCGTTATCAATCGCGAAGTCCTTAGTTCAATGAGACTTTGAGAAATCAAAATTTACTAAGTCCTTGGCTCATGCCCGTTTAAGGATTCAACCGACAATAAGGAACAACAAGGTAGTGATGCCGTGTCACTGGCGCCACCCAGGTTGAAGTGCGTTGTCACTATACACCGCCGTGTTCAAGGTTAAGGTGCCATGACATCAAACACCGAGTTGTTCCAAATTCAAAGTTGAATCTTCAAAAGGGACTAGCCAAAAATTTAGTCTATTTTGACATCTTCTAGGATCTATCGATCTACTCAGGGACACATCGCCGAAAAGAATTCTGAGGATTCCGGCAACGTCTGAAACTTGTGAGGCAAACTCGTCTCTGGTTCTGTACATGCATGCATACATTCTGTTCTGCGTAGGAGCATGTTTAGGGCGGCTTCTAAGTTGTCTCTCGCTTTCGAGTCTGTCTTATGCTTATTAGGATGCTGCTATGACCCGATGAAGAGTCGTGCATCTCGATGGTGCATGTTGTTAATTTTTCAAAAGTCCTTAGATCAGCGAGACTTTGAGAAATCAAACCTTACTAAATCCTTGGCTCATGCCCGGTTGAGGATTCAACCGAACATAAGGAACCACAAAGTATTGATGTCGTGATATTGATGTCATTTTGGTTATCGTGCTTCGCACGTACACCGCCCCGGCTAAAGCGCATTGTCGCTCACGCCACCCCGGTAAAGGTGTCACGCCATCAATACCAAGTTGTTTCTAATTCAAAGTCGAATCTTCAAAAGGGACTAGCCAAAGTTTTAGTTTGTTTTGACATCTCTTAGGATCAGTTTGATCTTTTCAAAGGATAAACCCTCGAAAAAATATCCGAGGATTCTGGCAGCATCCGAGCATCATGAGACAGCCTTGTCTCTAGTTCTAGAGTCTAGGAGGACACTGACAACGATGATCTTTGCATCGACAACGATGTATGCATTGCATTTTGCTGTAGGAACGCCACTGAGCTTTCTCTTACTTTACTGTCTAGCTTCGGGCCATTGCATCCTCGGAAAGAGTACCGAAAAGAAGAGCCAAACCTACTTAGAAGAGTCTGCCAGGGCTATTACACCTTTGCTTCCAAGGTCATATCACCTACCTCGCTCATCAATTCGGAATGGCAGTACAAATGGAGCTGGCTGAGCTCAGGAAAGCTGTAGAAGAATTAGGTCACAAGATGGACAAACAGATGATTATGGTCCAGGGACTCGTTGGCCTTGTTTCCTCCACAGCCTCGCAACCAGATATGGGGCTAGTCAAAGAACCTTCTCAAGCCTACCGCCCTCCAACAGTTGGAATCAAGCTGTGCTCAGGAGACATGTTCAAAGACCTGGCTGAGTTTCATGAGGCCAGGACTCACTCGAAGGAGGATGCTGATTCCTTGTTCAAAGCCTTTGCCAAAGGGGAGGACATGCTTAGTGATGAATTCAGCCCTGAAGGCAAAAGAATGCATCCTGTTGGTGAGGCAAACTGCAAAGCAGACAAGGGTTCCGCTTCGGATTCTCAGTTCACTCGCCGGAACCCACCAAGGACTTTCTCATGCTTCTCTACGCCTTTAGCCTCAATTTATGAAAAGCTCCTCGATGCTGGTTCCATCAAGCCCCTCAATCCAACTCCTCTACCCAAAAATCCATCACCCAATTTCAAGCATAACCTCTATTGCACCTACCATCAAATGCCTGGCCATTCTACCAATGCCTGTTTTCGGCTTCGACATGCCGTTCAAGATCTTGTCGATTGTGGTGTCATCACAACTCCACCTCCATCAACAGCTGATATCAACCAAATTCGAAGCGCTCAAAGCCTCCGATCTCGAACCCAACCCCGGAGTTTCTCTGTCTTCGAGGTATCTCTATCTGCAGTAATGGAGAAACTCGTCAAGTCTGGGCACCTCAAACTTTTGACCCCAACTTCTCCACCCAAAGTCTTTCCAGCCAACTATAATGCCAACCATTTCTGTGCCTTCCACCAAATGCCTGGTCATCTCACTGATAACTGCTTGCGTCTCCGACACGAGATTCAAGATCTTATTGACGATGGCACGATTCAAGTTCCACCAAAACCCAATGTCATTTCCGACTCCTTGCCTCAACACGGGTCTGACCCTCTGGTTGGTCAGGTATCTATCACCTCCACTCAAATCAACCCGAGCTCCACCATATTCAACCCTAGCCTCTATATCGTCCCAGCAAATCAACCCAAACCCATCGTATACATCCAGTCCGAATCGGAGGTTAACATGATGGCTGTAGGTGGGGCAACCGAGATTTTCACTGCCAACGTCTGGTTTGACAGTGATGAGGGGCTTGCAAAGGAAAGGACCGTTTGGCTGAGGTCCATCATTCAAAGGAGCATCAAGTAGGTTTGGCTGAAGAAGCTGAGGAAGCCGAAGTGCTGTTGCTTGGGCCTAACACCTGCTGGATCCTACCTCTTTTTGTGGAAGCTATGGGTAGCTTTTTAACAATTGCATTTTCAAAACCACGTCTAGTTTGCATTGGCGTCTTGTCTGAGTCTGACACAGAGTCTTTTGCGTTCGTCTAAGTCTAGCTCTGAGTCGGAGGTTGTGCCTCTTGGCCCTCCACGTCGTAGCTTTTGTTTCAAGTTTCGAGTCTGCTGTACTTGGCAAACCCCGAGGGTTTTTATGATATGCATCGTCTTGCTTCTACATGCTTCGCTGGCTTTTATATAAACTGTGTCGACCTTAACGACGAAGGGATAGGTTTCGATGGGATCATTCCCAAGGAAATGTGTTCCCTCGCCGAAAGGGAAGACGAAAGGCATGCTCAGCCTATTAAAAGAAGAAGTAATTTCAAATAAACTTGAAAGACAAGTATAACCTCCCGAAAGGTTCAATTGGTTCAAAGCCGCCCCCAGAGGATCATTGTGCCCGGTCAGACAGGCTCGAAGAATTCATAGACGTCTTGGCATGGTCTTACCAAGTCACGCCTCACGTTTGATTTTGAGACAAAGAAGCATCAAATCCCCTGTTGTCGGGTGCCAATCCAGAAAGCAGAAGCACGGAAGGCTCCGGGCCTTGTACCATGTTCAAAGCAATGATAGTGGCGTTCTGCCAAGCACAAATGAGAAAGTGTGCACAACGGCCCGGAGCAAGGCATTTCCAACCGAAGCTTTCTTGACTCTTTGTCATCAAAGCCATCGTATCTGGGGCTACAGCCAAAGGCCTTCGACCTCGACAGCAACAAATTCAATACCCATGGTCAACCTGGATCAATTCAAATGTAACTTTTCCCTGTGAGAAGCTCGTTGGGCTGAAAACCCCAAGGGTGGGCAGTTCCAAGCAAAAGTTAGAGCAGCCTGCTAGACCAAAACCTATGAAGGTGGTTTAGGCAAAAATGAATAGGCAATATTCAAAAGCTCGCTAGACCGAAGACCCGCATGGGCGGTACTAGGCAAAAGTTAGAGCGCAAAAGGAGAGGTAAATACTCGAGAGTTAACCCTTGGCCTGAACTACGTTTTGACCTGATTCCCTAGCTTGGGATACGTAGGCAGTCTTTCTTTGTGACTCGGTCAAAATCTATCAAAAGGAGCCATGAACTACGTTTTGACCTGATTCCCTAGCTTGGGATACGTAGGCAGTCTCTCTTTGAGACTCGGTCACAATCTATCAATTGGATCCATGGTTGACATTTTGGTACACATCAAAGGTCGAAGAGGATCGAAGATCAGATCAAGCTGCATTGGAGGAACCAGAAGGGGGAAAACCTTCGTCTTTCAATTTTATTACCAAACTGCTTCTTCAATTTACAGGCTGAGCATAAGTCTTAAAAATAATTGAAGCATCAAAAACAGAACGAAATGCTAGAGGCCTTAACAGGCTCACAGTTTATTCTAAGTTCAGCGAAGTCTGGTGTAAGCAACCGCAGCGCATTTGTTCAAAGCGATACGCGTTGGTCTCAAACCTGCGCACTCTTCTTGCAGCAGACAGTAGCAGTTAGCTACTACCCTCGAATGTCGTTCCAGGGGCTTTTGCCAAGTCTTGTCATGCTGTGCAAGTCATATGGACTTAATGTGACTGCACGGGGGTATCGGTTTCAGTCCGGGCCTATACATGTCATAATCTGCGTCTTATGTCCATTTTTGCGACATTTTTCCAGTTTTTCAATCAATTGTCATATCGGGATGCTTTTCTCGATTTTGTTTGTACAGGTCTTTGTACCTTTTCCACTTTTCATAAGTGTCAGTTTCACCTGTTCAGGAATATTGTGAGTTTTGGCACATTAATGCCCAAAATTTCATTATATTCTATGTGTCTGAGGGTTCGCATTGTACCATGGGGCTCTGTCTCCCCTTTCGTTCGAGCTAGGCGAGTCTGTACATATGTGTGCATGTCTGTGTGTCGATTCAAAGCACTTGTCAATGCAAATTAGATATTAGTGGTTAGCTTTTGCATTCTCTTCAACACTTGCAAAAAGAGAGTCAATAAACTGGAAAACACAATTGTTGCATTGCTACCCTAGTATCCATAATCCGCAAGCAGCGGAATCTCTTGAAGCAGAAAAGGCACGTCAGCCCAAGGCCAAGCAAAGCATCTCTGGGGCACACCTGCCGAAGCATCAAAGAAAGGGCGCAGGCCCAATTCCATTGCTCAAACGTCAATTGGGGCACGCCAGCCCGTTCAGCGTCTTTCTATCTGGGTGCGCGTCTCAGAGGCCCAGACAGTACGGTAATGAGGCTCAGTGGTAGTCCTTAGGCGTCGTTGTCCTTCTAGGAGCCGCCCTAAGCTTGCATCTGCATTTTCAATATTTTATACATGTCATTGCATATTGTGTGTATATCAAATGTTGAACGCAGGAAAAATCCATCAAAACGACAAAGCAAGCCTGCCCGGTATCGAAGGCAGCAAGTAAACAGCCCAGCAGTTGTCACCAATTTCTCCCCAACTGCAGTCCGCCTTGCTTCTATCCATGTTATCCACTGTTTGTGCTACTTGGATCAACACAACGACAGCCGGTCCTGTCCAATCTTCAGTGGCCTGATCGTTCTGCACACTGATTTGCCCATTTCTAATCAACGACAGCCGGTCCTGTCCAACCTCAATGGCTCGGTCACTTTATATAGCGATCCGCCGTCTCCGTCAACGACAGCCGGTTCTGTCCAATTTTCAAAGGCTCGGTCACTTTTTATAGTGATCCGCCGTCTCTATCAACGACAGCCGGTCCTGTCCAACCTCAATGGCTTGATCACTTTTTATAGCGATCCGCCAGTTCAAATCAACGACAGCCGGTCCTGTCCAATCCGCAATGGCTCGGTCACTTTTTATAGTGATCCGCCGTCTCTATCAACGACAGCCGGTCCTGTCCAACCTCAACGGCTCGATCACTTTTTATAGTGATCCGCCGTCTCTATCAACGACAGCCGGTCCTGTCCAACCTCAACGGCTCGATCACTTTTTATAGCGATCTGCCAGTTCAAATCAACGACAGCCGGTCCTGTCCAACCTTCAACGGCTCGATCACTTTTTATAGCGATCTGCCAGTTCAAATCAACGATCCTCCCATCCATGCTTCAACGGTTTGATCATTTATACTGTTGATCCTCTCATCCAGGCTTCAACGGTTTGATCATTTATACTGCTGATCCTCCCATCCAGGCTTCAACGGTTTGATCATTTATACTGTTGATCCTCTCATCCAGGCTTCAACGGTTTGATCATTTATACTGCTGATCCTCCCATCCAGGCTTCAACGGTTTGATCATTTATACTGCTGATCCTCCCATCCAGGCTTCAACGGTTTGATCATTTATACTGTTGATCCTCCCATCCAGGCTTCAACGGTTTGATCATTTATACTGCTGATCCTCCCATCCAGGCTTCAACGGTTTGATCATTTATACTGATGATCCTCCCATCCAATTTCTCCAACGGCTTGATCACTCGGCACAATGATCTCCCCGTCCGCTTTCACCGACAGCTGATCCTGTCAATTCCCCCAACGGCTTGATCACTCAGCACAATGATCTCCCCGTCCGCTTTCAACGACAGCTGATCCTGTCAATTCCCCCAACGGCTTGATCACTCAGCACAATGATCTCCCCGTCCGCATTCACCGACAGCTGATCCTGTCAATTCCCCCCAACGGTTCGATCATTTATACTGATGATTTGTCCGTTCAAAAATCAAAGCGCGTCGAGGCGTTCAAACCGTCAGTGTTGAGGCATTGGCAAATCAAATCAGCGCGTCGAGGCGTTCTTCAATCAGTGTTGAGGCATTGGCAAATCAAATCAGCGCGTCGAGGCGTTCTTCAATCAGTGTTGAGGCATTGGCAAATCAAAGCGCGTTGAGGCATTCTTCAGTCGGTGTTGTGGCATTGACAAACTAATCAACGACAGCCGGTCCTGTCAAATCCACAAACAACGACCAGAACATCGTTCGATGGTCCGTTCATCCGCAACTGTTTGTTCCCCAGGAGAGTCCGCCTTGGCCTGTCCCGAACGACAATCACCCTCAGTCTAGCCGAAAGTGCATCTTCCAGCAGGCTTATTGCTCTGTCTCGGATGGTCTTTGATAAGGAGATTGGCTCTGATTCCCAACAGATGGAATTCAACCTGCCTGACACGACCTACCCGTGTTTGTTGGAATACTTTGTGCCGAGGATAGCTTGATCCCCAGCAACGACGGCCGGTCCCGTCAACATCTGCAGCGACAGCCTGTCCTGTCCAAATTCAATCAACAAGTGACGGTCTGTCCGTCCATTCAACCAATCAGGTTCTGTAAGTATGCTTGTCTACTTTGCTAATATGTTCTGCTCTGGATTGCCTTGAGGGGTGTCTAGAAACCTTTGACGTTACTTGTACCAATTCAATGGTGCTCCAAGTGCCATCAAAGGGGGGCTACTGTAGACACCCCAATCTGGGCTTCCAGATTAGTTTACTTACGGTTTTTGATTCCCCGATGATGAAACGGATCAAGAACACCCCGGGAATGTCGAGTGTTTGAGCTTTGAGTGTTTGCAAAACCCAATAACCTAATCTAGCCTAAGCCACTTCCAAAAGCCAAAAACCCTACTGATGCGCACCAGGGCGCAATCATCGCGCGCCAGGACGCAATCATCGCGCGCCCGGGCGCATCGTCGCGCGCCAGGGCGCACCGTCGCGCGACAGACTAGAACCCTCGCGCGATGGTCAGTTCCCCACCTACTTTTTCAGAGGCAGAAATTTGGCCACCGATGCAACTTCAGCCAGGCCTCGTGGCTGGCTTTGTCCCTTTCCTGGCACCAGCCAGATCCACCCTCCATGCCTATAAATAGCCCCCTTTGTTCTCTTTCAAAGGGTTCCAAAAAATCAAGTACAAAAGGTTACACAAACCCAAATACACTTGATACTTCATCACTCTAGCCATCTACATACACTTATTTTGCAAGCTCTATCACCTTGTTCCACCTCAAGCATCAAAGCTCAAACACCGTTCAAACTCAAAAAAAAGCCAAAGGTATAACACCTTTGTTCTGCTCACTGTTCTGATCCCTGAGGGGGGCTGGCAGGGTCAAGGCTGGTAATCAATACCAGTCCTAGCCCAAAAGCTGGCAGAGGTTCAAAACCGTAGTGGCAAGGACCCGCGCGCGACTGTCTCACATAATCGCGCGACACTTCGTGTTTGCACGTACAGGACAGCGTGGGGATGGGTGCCTTGTTGTTTTATGCATTTCTTTGTATATAGATCACTGTAAAGCATGCTAACAACCAATTTACTGCTTTCCTTTGTTAGAAATGTTAGTCTTGCATTTCAATATTAAGTTCTGTTCTGTTGGAATACCCCTGGGATCATTTTGGACTTGTCTCAGAACCCAGGACGTGCAAAACCAGACACTGGAAGTTCGGCCCATACCCTCGCGCGCTGCTCCCAAACACTCGCGCGATGGTCAAAAGGAGAGTTGACCAGTGCGCCCAGGCGCAGCTATCGCGCGCCAGGGCGTAACCATCGCGCGCTAGGGCGCACCATCGCGCGACTGTTTGGAACCCTCGCGCGGCGGTTCCATTCTGTTCCCGATCAGTGGCTGGCCTTGCACGTTTAAACTTGGTTTTAGGCTATTATTTTGTCCCCACTGTTTATGGGGTGTTTTTATTTATTTATTAGGCTTTTCAGCCTTTAAACTGTATATTATGACTGCATAAACTGTTTGGTTTGTCCTGGGTGTGCACTGGTCCTTCCAGAGCCCAGAGAGTTTAAACTGTTTGGTTTGTCCTGGGTGTGCACTGGTCCTTCCAGAGCCCAGAAGGTTTGAGAATAAGAGCTGTGGGCTTAGGCTTACTGGCGCGCGCAGGTCTTGTAGTAGCGGGCGCAGGTTTGGTCAGCATGCATTGACTTGATCAGTGCATACTGGTTTCTTCCTGTGCACGACACTCCAAGACAGGAGCTTTCCAGTCTGTTTAAACTCCCACAGGAGTCTGTTCTCATCCTATACTAACTGCTCATCCATGCCATCTATCACATCCTGCAAACGTGTTACAGTCTTAATCCCCGATTAACTGTTCCCCCGCCCTAATTGGCTAAAATTGATTAATAAAAGAAGAATCGCAATGTTTTCAAAATGCCTAAGTAGAGACCGATCTCCGGATTGGGCGAGAGGGGTGCCATAAAACCCTTCCCCTCTCGTAACCTGGCTCCCGAACCCAGATATGGTTATGACGGACTGGTTCCCTAACTTTTTCAAATCAAACAGCGCGGCAGGTGCTTCGAAATACGGTTCCTTGAGTGTCGGACCTTCAAAACTCAAGTGGCGACTCTGTATTTTCGAGCGCTTGCCACCTGCGCTCGCGCTCCCTCGATTATCAAAAAAGGGCCGCAATGGCGAAAAGGAACGAAATCCTTTCTCTCCAAAGGGCATGCTGCCCACAAATCGCTTGTAATGAAGTTCAAGTAGAAGAGGATGCTGAAGATGCTCCACCAGAGTTGGAAGAAGGCGTGAAGTCCACCGTTGACGATTTAAAAGAGATCAACCTAGGGACTGAAGATGACCCACGGCCAACCTACATAAGTGCCTCGCTCACGCCTGAAGAAGAAGTTGCTTACATTGAACTTCTTCGTGAGTACAAAGACGTCTTCGCTTGGAATTACATCGAAATGCCAGGGTTAGACCCAAGAGTTGCTGTTCACCATCTCGCAATGAAGCATGGCGTCCGACCTGTTAAGTAATCTCAAAGATGCTTTCGACCTGACTTGATTCCCAAAATTGAAGCGGAGGTCAATAAACTCATTGAAGCTGGTTTCATTCGAGAAGTCAAGTACCCCACCTGGATTTCGAGCATCGTCCCAGTAAAGAATAAAAATGGGCAAATCCGAGTTTGTGTTGACTTTCGTGATTTGAACAATGCTTGTCCGAAGGATGACTTTCCACTTCCTATACCTGAGCTCATGGTCGATGCTACTACTGGACATGAGGTTTTGTCATTCATGGATGGTTCGTCTGGTTACAATCAAATCCGCATGGCTCTGCGAGATGAAGAGTTCACAGCTTTTCGCACACCTAAAGGCATCTACTGTTACAAAGTCATGCCTTTCGGCTTGAAGAATGTGGGTGTCACGTACCAAAGAGCGATGCAAAAGATCTTCGACGATGTGCTTCACAAATATGTGGAGTGTTACGTCGATGACTTAGTCATGAAGACAAAGAGACGAGCCGACCATCTTCATGATCTAAGACAAGTATTTGAAAGGTTGATAAGGTACCAACTTAGGATGAATCCCTTAAAGTGCGCTTTTGGGGTTACGTCTGGAAAGTTTCTTGGGATCATTGTGCGCCACCACGGCATAGAAATTGAACAAGCCAAAATCGAAGCTATCCAGAAAATGCCTGAACCTCGGAATATTCATGAGCTGAAGAGTCTTCAAGGACGATTGGCTTACCTCCGCCGTTTCATATCAAATTTGGCTGGTCAATGTCAACCATTCAGCCGTCTCATGAAGAAAGGGACTCCGTTTGAATGGGATGCAGCATGCAACAATGCTTTCAAAAGTATCAAATCCTATCTAACGAGCCCTCCAGTTCTCACTGCCCCTATACCTGGACGACCACTAATCTTGTACATTGCTGCGCAAGAGCGTTCGGTTGGAGCACTTCTCGCTCAAGAGAATGATAAAGGGAAAGAAAGTGCCTTATATTACCTAAGCAGAATGATGCTGCCACATGAGTTGAACTATTCTGTGATTGAGAAGATGTGTCTCGCCCTCGTCTTCGCAATCCAAAAGATGCAGCACTACTTTCAAGCTCAAACAGTGCATCTCATCTCCAAGGCTAATCCAATCAAATACGTCATGTCAAAGCCAGTCCTCTCTGATTGATTGGCAAGGTGGTCACTCATTTTCCAACAATACGGGATCATCTACGTGCCGCAAAAAGCCGTTAAAGGGCAAGCTCTGGCTGATTTCTTGGCAGACCATCCTCTACCAGCCGAATGGGAATTGTCCAAAAAATTGCCAGATGAGGATGTTATGGTAGTAGAAGTTCGTCCCCCTTGGACAATGTACTTTGATGGCACGTCACATCGAAGTGGAGCAGGCGCAGGTGTGATATTTGTTTCCCCAGAAGGAGATGTCTTGCCATATGCTTTCACCCTCACACAAAATTGTTCAAATAACGAGGCTGAATACCAAGCTCTCATTCTTGGGCTGGAGATGGCCGTTGATGCAAAGCACTTGGAACTCAAGGTGTATGGAGATTCAATGTTGATCATAAACCAACTTCTTGACATCTATGAGGTGAGGAAGCCTGAACTTGTACCTTTCAATAACTACGCGTGTCGCTTGATCGCATGGCTTGGAGATGTTACTCTAGAGCACGTGCCGCGTGGTGAAAATAGGCAAGCAGATGCACTTGCAAAGCTTGCTTCTACACTTGCTCTTCCTGACCATGAAACGCACGTTCCGATATGCCGAAGTTGGGTTATACCGCCGATCTTTGAAAGTGAAGACAATGGTGAAAGGGAAGTGAACGTTGTCTCAGTTTTGGAAATTGAAACTGAGGATTGGCGCCAACCATTCATTGATTATCTGCAACATGGAAAATTGCCTGATGATCCACATAGAAGAATGGATGTGAAGCGTCGCGCCCCTCGATTCATTTACTACAAGGACACGCTTTACCGCCGATCTTTTGAAGGGTTATTCCTCCGTTGCCTTGGAGAAAATGAGGCAAAGCAAGCTCTGGAAGAAGCTCATTCTGGAATATGCGGCGCTCATCAATCTGGCCCCAAACTTCATTTTCGAATCAAAAGGATGGGCTACTACTGGCTGACCATGGTCAAAGATTGCATAGAGTACGCCAAAAGATGCCATGCTTGTCATATCCACGCCATCTTTATACATCAACCGCCAGAACTGCTCCATCCAACTGTCGCTTCGTGGCCTTTTGATGCATGGGGGCTGGATGTCGTGGGGCCTTTGCCAAAGTCTTCTGGTGGCCACTTATACATTTTGGCTGCGACTGACTACTTCTCCAAATGGGTGGAGGCCATTCCATTGAAGGAAGTAAAGAAGGAAAATGTCGTCAACTTCATCCGTACTCATCTCATTTTTAGATATGGTGTACCGCGCCACATCATCACAGACAATGGAAAGTCCTTCTGCAATAGTGCTGTAACTAGACTTTGTCAGAAGTTTGGCTTCAAACAACATGCTTCTACGATGTACAATCCACCTGTAAATGGTCTTGCGGAAGCATTCAACAAGACTCTTGGGAGCTTATTGAAGAAAGTGGTAGCCAAAGCAAAAAGAGATTGGCCTGAGAGAATGGAAGAAGCTCTTTGGGCATATCGAACACCTACACAAGCCACTCCATATTCACTAGTGTACGGCGTGGAAGCTGTTTTGCCGCTCGAACGTCAAATTCCATCTTTAAGGGTTGCCATTCAAGAAGACCTCACTCATGAAGACAATGCTCGCTTGCGCCTGGAAGAATTAGAAGCGCTCGACGAAAAGAGGCTTGAGGCGCAACAACGTCTTGAGTGTTATCAAGCCCGCATGTCGAAGTCATTCAACAAGAAGGTTTGTCTTCGTTCTTTTCAGAAAGGGGATTTAGTTCTTGCTGTAAGAAGGCCCATTAATACCACCCATAAAATCGGTGGCAAATTCATTTCCAAGTGGGATGGACCATATGTGGTGCAAGAAGTTTACTCAAGTGGCGCCTACAAATTGGTCGCTGAAGATGGCTTAAGAGTTGGCCCCATAAACGGCAAATTCTTGAAGCGCTACTACCCTTGAAGAGCAAGCAAACTCCATAACGCATGAGCCTAAACTGCATGTTGCTCCTGGCCCGCATGAGCTAAAACTGTGCACGGCCCCAAAAAAACAAAAAACAAAAAAACAAAAAATGAACTACGTTTGACTTGAACCCTTTCAAGGGTACGTAGGCAGCTTGAATTTTGAGCTCAGACATCCAAAAAAAAAAAAAAAAATCCTTTTGAACTACGTTTGGGTTGGTCCCATTTTGAGTACGTAGGCAGCTTAGAATTTCAATTCAAAGCACAGTCATTACAAAAAAAATTGTGTTTACTTTATCCTTCAAGGGATAAGTAGACTAAGTGTTGAATTTTATTTCTCAAACCAAATCAAAGAAAGCAACATGTGGTGGATCGTGTGGGCGGATTGTTCATTTGACTTCTCAAAAGAACTGGCATATCCTTAGTCTCAAAGTTCAAATCACGACCCCGTGCTCCCCAACACATCTTCTATGCAAACATAGACCTAAGGCGCTCCAAGCATTGCCACATTAGAGTGCCCCCTCAAGCTTCATGGAGGATGGCAGGAGGAAGAGATGTTCTTTGCCTCAGTTTACTTTGGCATGAACTCTCCAGCTTCGTTGGTGATGGCACAAGGTCGCTCTCTTGCCTTCGTTTGCTTCTGCTAAATCCCTTTGACTCCATGGATGATGACAAAAGGTAGAGTCGCTCCATTGCCTTGGTGTGCTCCTTTTGTGGTCCCTTCGACTCACAAAACATGCAGAAGGTAGAATCGCTCCATGGGTCTAGCTGGCTTTTGCACTAGGCTCTCCAACTTCACGGATGACTGCAGAAGGAAGGGTAGGTGGCTTGATTTGGCCTGCTTTTGGCATGAATCCATCAAACTCCAAGAACGATGGTAGAAAGTAGAGCCGCTCCCTCTCTCTTGTTCGCTTTTGCCGTGGTCACTTCAACTTCATGGTAAAACCTTCCTAGTAAGATTGGCTTCAACATGCCGATCAAAAGAAAAGATTGGCTTCAACATCATGGCAGGCTTCAAGAACCTCCTAGCATGGCATCGATTGGCTTCAACATCATGGAAAGCTTCAAAAACCATCCTATCATGGCAGCATCTTTCGAGCAAAGCATTGGCTTCGACGTCGTGGCAGGCTTCAATGACCTTCTTAGCATGGTATAGGCTAGCTTCAATACGGGCGAACTTTGATGAGCTCTTCCTTGGCAGAGTCACAAGGAATTCTCAAAGTAGCAAAAGCCACAGAGCTTTAAGCTCGAAGAAGCAGTAGCACGGAGCCTAAAAGTTTGAAGAAGCTGCGACACCTTAAAGCTCAAAGAAGCAGTAGCACGGAGCCTAAAAGCTCGAAGAAGCCGTGGAGCCTTAAGCTCGAAGAAACAGCGGTGGCAGAGCAGAGCTCGAAGATACTGCGGAGGCTTAAAACTCGAAGAAGCTGCGGAGCATAGCTCGAAGAAGCTGCGGAGCAGAGCTCGAAGATGCTGCGGAGCCTTAAAACTCGAAGAAGCTGCGGAGCAGAGCTCGAAGAAACGGCGGAGCAGAGCTCGAAGTAACGGCGGAGCAGAGCTCGAAGAAATAACAGCAACGGAGCCTTAATGCTCGAAGAAACGGCGGAGCAGAGCTCGAAGATGCTGCGGAGCCTTAAAACTCGAAGAAGCTGCGGAGCAAAGCTCGAAGATGCTGTGGAGCCTTAAAACTCGAAGAAGCTGCGGAGCAGAGCTCGAAGAAGCGGCGGAGCCTTAAAGCTCGAAGATAAGGCGGAACAGAGCTCGAAGATGCTGCAGAGCCTTAAAACTCGAAGAAGCTGCGGAGCATAGCTCGAAGAAGCTGCAGTGCCTTAAAGCTCGAAGAAGCTGCGGAGCAGAGCTCGAAGAAATTGCAGAGTAGAACTCAAAGAAATAACAGCAGCAAAGCCTTAAAGCTCGAAGAGGTAATAGCTACGGAGCTTAAAACTCGAAGAAGCAATTGGGAAGCGTCCGCTGTCAAGTCTACAAAAGAAAAATAGTGACGCGTCATCAGTAGCAAATTCGGAGCATTGATATGAAAAGAAAGGTCAAGGAGCTGTGAAAATAAAAACCCAAACTCGCTGGTTGTACCTGTAGAAACAGAGGGAGGAAAACAAGAAAATGTCGTTACTGAATGGTGCCAACTGAAAAAGAATGGTATTATTCGGGTTAAGTGTTGCTTTTCCAGACGCATTATTATCATCGCCCACTGTCTAAGCAATTGGTGACAGCATTATGCATATGAGTGTTGGGGAACAGACTTAGGAAGCTGTAGCAGTACAAGTGGAACCATGCAAAGCCAAAAGCTATAAGACAAAATGGTTGTAAACTATTCTGTTGTTCCAAATTTATAGACTACATGAGTACACGCCTAGAACTTCTAATTGGTCATGATCAGAAGATCAGGAAGAAAAACGTGTTGCTTTTGCATGGCTAAAAGCACATGGAAGGGAAAAAACGATGGCGGTGCTGAATGAGGATTTGAAATATCAAAAGTTCTGGTTTGCATGCTGAATGAGGACGCGTGAGAAAATCAAAGGCGTTCGAAAAATCGATAAGGCATTTGCAGGTCCAAACCCCGAGTCCAGATCGTCCCTTTAAAAAGGAAAAGTTTGCTTTGCGCGGTCGAAGTTCACCGAAACAGAAATATTGTTAGTAATTTATTTTAATCAACGCGTATCTGTAATCTTAACGTGGGGAGATTAATAAGTATTTAATATCATGGAGCTCGTAATATAATTGAGATAAGGACGGGAGTGCAATTATAATTCTGTAGTGGGATGAATTATAATTAGTGAAATAAGAAATAGAATCCTGGTGGGATTAGGTTTTCTTATTTACACTGGGAGCCCAGACTTATTACTCCTTAGGTCCCTATCGTAGCTCTATATATACACGTTATGCTCTCTAGGTCAGTTTGACGTTTTTTAGACGTTTCTATTATTCACAAAATATAGGCAGATCTAGAGATGGCAAACAGACCATGAAAGAGTCCACACTCGGTTCGTGTTCTAGGCGTGCAGGGAATACGATAGAAGATCGTAAGGTGCAGTCGAGTAGTATACGTGACTTATAGCAAGACGTGCTATAACAAATTCAACCAGCGTTCGTGTTCGCAGGGAGTTGAGGTAAAACCCTAATTCCGCCTTGTAGGGTTTTGCGGTTTTCTTATTGTCTAATCTGTACGCGTCATTACTGGTTTCTGAGAATCATTTCCCAACAGTGGTATCAGAGCAGGCTGTAATCACGCGTATGGATTAAACAGACCATGTTGTCCGTAGGTTATAGAGGGTAGAACGTAGAACTGTGCTAACCCTTATTTTGCAGCGTTCTTATCCAGCTATTATGGTCACATGATTTTTTGTTGATTTTGTGTGATTGGATCCCACATAATTTTTGTGTGGTTATTGTTATTTATTGGGTACTACGATTATTTTTCGTGGTTGTAATGATTAACGTAGCATGTGTTATTTATTGGGTGCCATGATTATTTTTCGTGTTTGTAATAATTAACGTTGCATGTGAACTCCAATGGAGGCATAAGATCGATGTATGTATGTTTCTTCGATTGTAATAGCATTCGATGGTTATTCGGAGATCGAAGAAGGGAGATACAGAAGATACAAGTTGTTTGGCTCGCAACAGTTTTTTTCCAGATTCGTAGGGTCTGATTGCAGGGCTATTTCGACCCAGTAAACGTTGGAATTAGAAAATCTGTTCTTCACGGAAGTTGTAGAAAATTGAATTTCAAATCCAACCCAATTTTAATCACTTCAATTGGAGGTCGGATGAGGAAGATATGGCCAAAATACTTAAGGCTGTGCAGTTTACGCGGGAATTTATCAAATTCGAATTTTCTTGCTTAAGCACGGTTGGATTTTGGTCTCCTTGATTGATTCAAAGTATCTAAGTCTTCCACACAAGTATAGCTGAAGGATTGCTTAAGGATTTCAAGTTTGGAAGGACTCTTTATTGCTTAAGGATTTCAAGTTTGGAAGGATTTCTTGTTGCTCAAGGATTGCATCTTTGACCATAATAGCTGGATTCTTTATCTTGTGTTTCCTTATTATTTGTGTTTCCATATTGTTTGCATATGTGATAGTTTACCATATTGGGACAACATGGTAATATTTGGCCTTTGACCTAGATCACGATTTTTTGCAAACTCGAAAATTTGATAACCCTCACAAATTTTTTAAATAACTAAGTGGGAGAGGAAGTTTATTTTATAAATCCCACGGTCTCCATTGCTAGTTCGTAGGTGATATAATTAATTTTGTGTGTTGGTTTCAGAACCTTCCTCCCTATCGGACAAAATTAATTGTGGCATCATCGATACAAACTTCCTAAAGGAATAGTTCTAAGATAATTGTTGTGTGGGTCACTTCTCCATCTGAGGTGGTTCATAACGGAATAATGGGTCATGGGGCTAGGTAATGGTATACACTTAGCTGTAAATAATAGTATTCTCACCATCTGAGTCACTATTATTATTTATAGGACCGAAGCTATATTGGCTATTTAATTTTGCTTGACATGGTATAGTGTCTAGATAGTAAAATTAAAAGGTTGTGCCTATCTACACGAATGATGAAGAGTAGACGACCTTCCCATCGAGGCATGCTCTTCACGGTGTGTAGGGTTGCCAATATTTTTCTTTTAACACGTGGTTGAGGGAACCAATATTAAAATGTAATTCAAGGTTTTATTGCCCTTCATAATTGTTGTTATGTGATTCTCATATTCAAAAATGGGTTTTTTCAATCCACTTGCAATTATTCTCAAAGGAAATAAACTTACTGGATCGAATTATATTGACTGGAAAAGGAATTTGGATATTGTGTTAACTGCTGAGGGGCACAAATTTGTGTTGTATGAGATGTGCCCTCCTAGACCTGATGAGAATGCCACATAACATGAAGCAAAATTTTATAAAAATTGGTGAATATCACCCATGTTAAAGGGACCCTGATTAGGGATAATGTTCTGAAGATGATAGCTCTTCTGAATGAACTAGAGATCCTTGGAGCTGAAATTGATGGGGAAACCCAGATCGATTTCGTTCTTAACTCACTGCAGGCTGAGAATTTTAAGTAATTTCGCCTGAACTATTATATGAACAAAATGCATTTATTTTTGGCGAAACTTCTTAAGGAACTCCAAGCAGCTGAGGGTCTTTTGGTTGTAAAGAAATCACCATCAGTGTTAGTGGCAAAGAAGGCTTCTACTTCTAAGCTGAAAGGCAAGAAGAAGCAGAACTAGTCTCAGAAAAAGGTTGTGGAGGCATTTCATGCGCCTCAAGGTGGAGTGAAAAAGCCTGCGGGCAAGTGTTTTCACTGCAAGCAGAAAGAACACTGGAAGAAGGAATGTCCATTCTATCTCAATAAAGTGAACAATGTAGATAAATCTTTTTCACTAGTTGTTGAAAGACATTTAGTGGTGTTATCTACCAGTACCTGGTGTGTAGATACGGGAGCCACTAATCATGTTTGCAATTTGTTGCATGGGTTTCAGGAAACCAGAAGACTCAGTGATGGAGAGATTTATCTATACATGTGGAAAATGCTACGAGAGTGGCAGCAGTTGTAGTAGGAAATGTCTTTTCAAATTTTAGTAGTAATAGGAGTTTAATTTTGAGAGATTGTCTTTATGTTCCTACTATTAAAAGAAACTTGGTTTCAGTTTCTAAGTTAATCAAGAATGGATATTTGGTGGATAATCTCTACATTATTAATCCTATATTTTCTACAGTGCAACTGTATGAATTGAATAACACTAATAATTTGTCGTGTAAGAGAAAGTAGTCTTCTAAATTGAACTAAACGTATCTTTGGCACTTACGTCTTGGTCATATTAATCTGAATAGGATTTCTAGACTGGTTAGGGATGAACCTTTAGGTTCATTGGAAGTTGAGGAACTTCTAGACTGTGAATCCTGTTTAGAAGGTAAGATGACCAAGAGACCTTTTTCTAGCTAAAGGATATAGGGCCAAAGAGCCGTTGGAATTGGTTCATTCTGATTTGTGTGGGCCTATAAATGTCCGAGTTAGAGGTGATTTTGAGTACTTTGTCACTTTTATTGATGATTACTCAAGATATGGATACATTTATTTGATGCGCCGTAAGTCCAAATACTTTGAGAAATTCAGGGAGTATATGGCGAAAACGGAAAAGCGTCTGGGTGAATGTCTCAAGACACTGCGATCTGATTGTGGTGGCAAATACCTCTTGTGAGAGTTTAGGAACTACTTGTCAGCTGAAGGGATTACATCCCAGCTATCAGCTCCAGGTATGCCACAACAAAATGGTGTAGTATAGAGAAGGAATAAGACTCTTATGGATATGGTCAGATCAATGATGAGTTATTCAGATTTATCAATTTCATTTTGGGGATATGCACTAGAAACAGCAGCGTATATTCTTAACTTGGTACCATCTAAGTCAGTACCATCTACACCCACAGAACTATGGACTAGGCGCAAACCTAGTCTGCAGCATGTTCGGGTTTGGGGTAGTCCAGCACATGTGCTGAATGGGAACACAGATAAATTGGAATCAAGGATAGAAGTTTGCCTATTTGTGGGATACCCTAGAGGAACGAAAGGAGGTCTATTTTATAGTCCTACAGATAAGAAGGTATTTGTTAGCACTAATGCCTGGTTCTTAGAAGAGGACTATGTGATAGACTACATGCCCAGAAGTAAAATTGTTCTAGAGGGATTGAGAGGAGAGAGATCAGCACAAACTTCGTTACTACCAGTAGTAGGAAACACCACAAGAGACATCTGTAGAGCCATATATTGACACACCGGTACCTCATCGTAGTGGGAGAGTTATTATTCCACCCAGTCGGTATACGTTGTTGAGAGAGTCTTTTGAAATATTCCCTGATGATCAATATGCCGAACCCTGTAACTACGATGAGGCACTTCAAGATAAAGATGTAAACCTTTGGCAAAAGGCTATGAAATCAGAGATGGAGTCTATGTACTCTAATCAGGTCTGGGATCTTGTAGAACCATCTGAAGGGATTAATCCCATTGAATGCAAGTGGATCTACAAGAAGAAGAGAGGGGTGGACGGGAAGGTGCATACCTTCAAAGCTAGGCTTGTTGCGAAAGGGTATACTCAGAAAGAAGGGATCGATTATGAGGAAACTTTTTCGCCAGTAGCCATGCTTAAATCCATCTGGAATCTCTTATCCATTGCGGCTCATCTCGATTATGAGATTTGGCAAATGGATGTCAAGACTGCATTCCTTAATGGAAATCTGGATGAATGTATCTATATGGTGCAACCAGATTGATTCATAGCAAAAGGTCAAGAGCACATGTTGTGCAAGCTTAAGAAGTCTATTTATGGGCTTAAGCAGACATCTAGATCGTGGAACATCCGTTTTGATCAAGCAATCAAGTCTTATGATTTTGATCAATGTCCGAATGATTCATGTGTGTATAAGAAGCACAACAGAAAAGTGGTGGTGTTTTTAGTACTATATGTCGATGATATCCTGCTCATCGGAAATGATGTGGGAGTGTTGTCTTCAGTGAAAGTGTGGTTATCCGGCCAATTCGAAATGAAGGACTTGGGAGAAGCTGGTCACATCCTAGGGATTAAACTTATGCGAGATCGCAAGAACAAGATGTTGGGCTTATCACAAGTTACTTATATCGATGAGATTCTTGCCCGTTTTAGCATACAGGATTCCAAGAAAGGGTTCCTCCCCTTTAGACATGGAATCAACCTATCCAAGGATCAGTGTCCTAAGACACCTGAGGAGATGAAGGCAGTTCCTCATGCCTCGGCAGTAGAAAGCCTTATGTATGCTATGTTGTGTACTAGACCTGATATTTGCTTTGCCATTGGCATGGTTAGCAGATTTCAGTCTAATCCAGGACAAGAACATTGGACTGCAGTGAAACATATACTCAAGTATCTGAAAAGAACTAGAGATTATATGTTGGTGTTCCAGTCAGATAGTCTGGTACCTTATGGGTACACAGACTCAGACTTTATATCAAATAGGAATTCCAGAAAGTCTACCTCCGGATATGTGTTTACCTTAGGAGGTGGAGCCATAAGTTGGAGGAGTATCAAGCAATCGTGGATTGATTGATTCCACCATGGAGGCCGGGTATGTAGTAGCTTCTTAAGCAACCAAAGAGGCCGTTTTGGCTTAGAGACTTCTTGATGGATCTAGAAGTGATTCCTCTAGTGCAATTAGCTATTACATTTATTATGACAATAGTGGTGGAATTGCTAACTCTAAGGAGCCATTGACTCATAAGAAGGAAAACACATCGAGCGTAAGTATCACCTGATTCGAGAGATCGTTCAGAGAGGTGATGTAGCTGTGGCCAAGATCGCATCGGTAAACAACCTAGCAGATTCTTTTACGTACAGCTTACAGGCTAATACTTTTGATAGTCACGTAGAAGGAATGGGAGTGAGATGCATGGCAGTATGACTTTGAGTCTTAGTGGGAGTTTGTTAGGAGGTTATGTAAAAGCTATGTTTTTATATGATGGATTAATATTGTTATATATTAATCAGTTTTATCCCTTTTTTGATGAGAATCTTTTATAGGTAATATTTGCATAATATTATTGTATGTTGTGCATATGTGTCTTTTATTTTACAAAGTAGATGATCCGGTGTGTAGAGTTCGACTTACACACAAAAGATCGGATCATCGGTTCTTGTAAAATATAAGATATGGTTCACAGTCTTAGATGAAACTGGACACACCATCAGTAGGACTGTAGTACAATGTTTAGTAGGTCTGTCTTGACTATAGGGAACGGTTTAATTCTAACTCATTGTGCTAGTACACTTTGTGTGTATTGAACGGGACCGCATTGAGGTAATTGTCTTTGTACTAACTTTATAAAACAATTGGAACCTCATGGTTATTATGAATGCTTATGCTCTTAATCCAAAGATAATTATTAGAGGTATATATTTAATGTTGTTGATTTTGATTCATTAAAGGGTGAGATCTTTTATACGGTCAATAGTCTCGGTGAGTTGGGTCGCAACATTATGTATATGACAACTATTAATTATTAATGGAATGCACGTCCCAATAGGGATTGATGATACCCCTTGAGTAAGCTTATAAGTTTCGATTATGTCAAACCCTGCAGGTGGATATTTGTATCCGACATATCGAATAAGTTAAGCGGGTAGTCTCAAGTTAAGATGTTGATTAAGTGGGAGATTGTTAGTAATTTATTTTAATCAACGGGTATCTGTAATCTTAACGTTGAGAGATTAATAAGTATTTAATATCATGGAGCTCGTAATATAATTGAGATAAGGACGGGAGTGCAATTATAATTCTGTAGTGGGGTGAATTATAATTAGTGAAATAAGAAATAGAATCCTGGTGGGATTAGGTTTTCTTATTTACACTGTGAGCCCAGACTTATTACTCCTTAGGTCCCTATCATAACTCTATATATACACGTTATGCTCTCTAGGTCAGTTTGACGTTTTTTAGACGTTTCTATTATTCACAAAATAGAGGCAGATCTAGAGAGGGCAAACAGACCACGAAAGAGTCCACACTCGGTTTGTGTTCTAGGCGTGCAAGGAATACGATAGAAGATCGTAAGGTGCAGTCGAGCAGTATACGTGGCTTATAGCAAGACGTGCTATAACAAGTTCAACCAGCGTTCGTGTTCGCAGGGAGTTGAGGTAAAACCCTAATTCCGTCTTGTAAGGTTTTGCGATTTTCTTATTGTCTAATCTGTACGCGTCATTACTGGTTTCTGGAAATCGTTTCCCAACAAACATGACAGCCAAAAAAAATCACAGTTCCAAATAAGTTAGATAACCAGCAAAGTCTCTGATCGTGCCGTAGAAGGGAACAGAATATTTTAATGGGTTAAATTCCTTGGCGGATGTACAAGGGAACAAGTCTCGGATCTGCCCTAAATTATGTGCGGACAAAATTTGTGCAAACAAGGTCATGAAAGAGAAAAAGGATTCACAGGTCCTAATATTTTTTTATCAACAAATTAAGCCTCCAAAATCAGAGAAAGGAAATTGGTTCTGGTGATCATAAGCTACGAGTTCGGAGGAAAGCGAAATTATTTTTTTCGTGAAGACTGAGTTGTGTGCTATGGGAAGATAATGTGTACTCCATGGATTTTGCACTGGTGTTTAGGAAGCCAATAAAGAGAAAGTTAAAAAAAAAAAGTGTTGTGCCGAACACGAAATTGAGAATATAACAAATCAACAAGCGATAAACAAGAACACAAGGATATACGTGGTTCCGCTCAAGCACAAAGCAAGAACGTACTCCACGGGGAAAAGAGCAAGAGGATTCACTATAAACGGGGAGAGAAACAAAGAGCCAGCTATACCCGTAACTCTATTTTAAGCACCAAACAGATATCTAGGGACAAATCTCTGGTGGAACCCAAAAGGGAGACACAAACCCTTGGTGGAACCCTAAGAGATGAACAAAACCCTAATATCTAAGCCCTTGAACAAAAGACCATAACCCTAGCAACCCCCAAGGTCCCTATTTATAGGAAAACACTAAATAAACCTAAACCGAATAGGAAAAGGAATCCTAGTCAATTTAGGAATTCTAGTCAATTTCCAACAAATCTCCACCTTGACTTGAATTCCATCGAACTCAACACTATAGGCAATCCTCTCCTTCAATCGCTCATCTCCCCCAAAAGCCCCCCACGGGGCAATCACCAACGGCACAAACGAACAAGGCTCAAGCACACCTGCTTGACCTTGTAAACGCGACTTAGGAAACCCAGCCGCACATGCCTCCAAATTGAGCCTCTATCTTCCAACGGGCATCTCCCACCCAACGCATCCCTCTCGGATACACACGAAGATCTGCTCAAACTCCCCACAGAGTTAATTACCGACTCCACCACGGAGTTAAAAACCCAAAACTGAGTCAACCTCGAATTCACCGATGAAGAACCCAAAGATGTAGCACCCACAATCGTACCACCATCAAGCACATAGAGGTTATTTGATTTCCGACCCTTCATCAAAACACGAGCACCCTTCAAAACCCTCAAGACTCCACCTTCAGCGGTATGCTTCCAACCCAAAGAGTCAAGAGTGCCTAAAGAGATAAGGTTCCTTTTCAAATCTGGTACATGTCGAACACCAAACAACGTCCTCACAAAACCATCATGCATTCTGACTTTAACTGTTCCAATCCCAACAATTCTACAGGGCATATTATTCCCCATAAGAACTGTACCACAACTGACCGATTCATAAGTATTGAACCAATCTTTAATCGGACACATGTGGTAAGAACATCCGGAGTCCAGAATCCATTCGGCATTCGAACAGACATCACCGACACTCACAGAAAGAACCATAAGTGAATCGTCGGAATCCTCTTCAATAATACCAGCAACAACCTTCTCTTCAAAATTGTCCTTATTTTTCAACCTAGGACAATTTCTCACCATATGCCCGTATTTCCTACAGTAAAAACACTTTACTTCCTGATTTGTGGAACGAGAGCCAGAAACCCCTCTACTGCTATTATCCCTCTCAGAAGTTCTTCCTTGCACCACCAAACCATCAGCATAAACCTCACTTTCACCAGATACCTTTTTCCTTAATTCTTTTGAATATAAACTAGATTTAACATCCTCCATGGAAATCGTATCTCTCCCGTAAAGTAGGGTAGTAACAAAATGCTCATAAGACGCAGGCAAAGAACATAACACAATAAGGGCTTGATCTTCATCATTAATCACAACATCAATATTTTTAAATCCATAATAATTCGATTTAACTCATCTAGATGGTCTTTTACGGGCGTACCTTCCCTCATACGAAACGTATAAAGGCGCTGCTTCAAATACAACCGGTTGGTAAGAGACTTCGTCATATAGATACTTTCTAACTTCAACCAAATACCGGCAGTAGTATCCTCCTCCCCGACCTCGCGAAGCACATCATCGGCTAAACACAACTGAATCGAACTGAGCGCCTTCGCATCGAGATCCTTGAACACACTATCCTGCATATCAGCAGGTTTCTTCGATTTCCCCAACAAAGTCTTGTGTAATCCTTGTTGAACAAGCAAAGCCTTCATCTTAATACGCCATAAACTGAAGCTAGTGCTCTGCCCATCGAACTTCGCAATTTCGAAACGAGTCGCCATTGAAACGATCACCAATTGCACAATACGCAGCAGAAAACAAAAGCCTCGGATTGAAACCCAAAGCTTTGATACCAATTTGTTGTGCCGAACACGAAATTGAGAATATAACAAATCAACAAGCGATAAACAAGAACACAAGGATATACGTGGTTCCGCTCAAGCACAAAGCAAGAACGTACTCCACGGGGAAAAGAGCAAGAGGATTCACTATAAACGGGGAGAGAAACAAAGAGCCAGCTATACCCGTAACTCTATTTTAAGCACCAAACAGATGAACAAAACCCTAATATCTAAGCCCTTGAACAAAAGACCATAACCCTAGCAACCCCCAAGGTCCCTATTTATAGGAAAACACTAAATAAACCTAAACCGAATAGGAAAAGGAATCCTAGTCAATTTAGGAATTCTAGTCAATTTCCAACAAAAAGGAGAGCCCCGTTGCTTTGATATATGGCTATACTTGGGAGTACATTGCATGTGTGTATGGTAAAGAAAGCTCCAACAAATATAAAAGACAAGAAGCCAACGGAAAGAAAGCGACTTACAGTAGCATTTAGAATTGCTTTTCGGGATTCAATAATGGGGTTCGGTGGTGCTTCCACTCAATATATATATAGAACAAGACAAGACTGACTCCTAATTGGAAAGAAGTTAGGAATCCTAATCCCATGCAAATACAATTGTGTTTAAGCGGTGGCTTCTCGTCAAAAGAACAAGCAGTGCGAAAGGAAACACAAGCCGAGTGGGCCCATTAATTCTGGTGTGTTAAAAAATCAACCCTCAATAATTGCCCAAATTTTCTATGGTATTAGGCGTTGGTGTAATTCCTATTTGTATTAATTCGACCGGAATTTTTCGAGTGGACTCATTATTCCATGAGTTATGTTATTGGGCTATCAAATTTTAGTCCGCAAATAAATTGGGCTCTCACATGTTGCCTCGGAAGAAAAATTCAACTCATACAAGACTATGGACTTTTAGCTCCATTCGTGAGTTGGAAAATTGGAGAATCAAATTCACTCCAATCTTCAAGCAAAAGAAGTTATTGCCGAATACACAAATTTTTGGCATCAAATCAAATCAAGTCAACATTTTCGAGACCTACTCACTTTCGTGCATGAGCAAGTCTCGAGGGGGCATCTGTAGGCATGTAAAATTTCCAGCCAATTACAAGTTGCCACGTGTTGCGGGGCCTAATAAATAGGGCACGATAAATGGCCAATCAAATGCTGCCATGTGTCTTTAGGTCAAAAGTCAAGATGATGCGTATAAGCCAATCAAATGGTGCCACGCGTCAAAGTGACGCAGTTACTATTTTTATTAAGCTCGGCCAATCAAATTAAGCCACTTGGTAAAATAATAATTGTGTTTCTTTTCACGAATAATTGTCTTTCTTAAAATAAAGAAAAGAAGGATAATTATTGAATTTTAATTATTTCTTTTACATTAAATAAAGAAATAATTAAAGATAGATAAATATGAAAGAGATAGAGATTGATCATGACTCTTCATTCTACATCTCTATAAATAAGAGGTGCTCTCCTCTCATAATTTCCATCTACACATTGAAGCACACAAAAGCTCCAGAGCTCTGAAGATCAAAACCCTCAAGCCCTTCAGAATTCTTCAAGTCTCCATCCAACAAGAAGTTCTTCGAATCGAAGCTTCAAAGCCTCGAAGAACATTCAACCCAAGTCATCAACTTCTCCACAAATCTCGGAGAAGATTCCGCCGTTCGATTCGAGATCAAGCATCAAGCCCTCGTTTCAACAACCGAAGAGAAGAATCAGAAGATTTTATTTTCTTTGATTAGAAAATACCTCAGAGATTGTAACCCTAATTCATACATCAATAAAATTGACTCTCGTTCAACATTTTTTCCGTCTTTTTCGCAGACTCAAAATTTGTGTTCAACACCCCTGTCGCTCAAATCTATGCTAAGAAAGTTCATAGCATTTTGTTAAAAATCATAAGTTCATTCCCACATGTCACTTCTGTAATGTTAAAGGTCACATTAGACCCATTTACTTTAGATTGCATGGTTATCCTTCTATTTCTAATAACAAGGTTAAGTATAACAATATTGTATACAATAAAAGGATAAACAAACAAGGGGATATTCAGAGACCATGGGCTAGATACACTAACTGTGATGACTATAGGTGCATAACTACAAAACCTATGTCTAACAAAGTAAGTAAAGTTGATGGAGTCAAAACAAGACGTATTTGGGTTAGTCATGATCTGCATTGTATGGTAGTGCATACAGCTCTTAAAGTCCGTGACTCTCACATGTGGTATCTTGACAGAGGTTGTTCGCGTCATATGTCTGGAGATAAATCAATTTTTGTCAATCTTGAAAAATATAACGGTGGCATAGTAACTTTTGGTGATGGTAGCACTTCAAAGGTTGTGGGTAGAGGAACCATACAAGTTCTGGGTCTAACTCGTCTTGAAAATGTTTTATATGTAGACGGATTAAAAGCGAACTTGATTAGTATAAGCCAGATGTGTGATTCTCATCATGAAGTTCATTTTTCCAAAAATGATTGTTATATTGTAGATGAGCACGGAAATAGTGTCATGCATGGTACTCGTACTCCTGATAATTGTTATGGCATATTACCTGATAATGAGATAACCTGTCATTCTACTCAAGTAAGTGACACTAAACTCTGGCACCAACATCTTGGACATATTAATTATAAAGACTTATCTATATTGATTAAACGTGAATTGATTAGAGGTGTGCCAAAGCTCAGCAAGCCAAAAAATCATATTTGTGGTCCTTGTCAACTCGGTAAGCAAATCAAGGCCGCTCACAAAAAGACCACTGGGATAGCTACTAAGAGACCTCTCGAGCTTCTTCACATGGATTTGATGGGTCCTTCCATAGTGGAGAGCATTGCAGGTAAAAGGTATATTTTTGTTATTGTAGATGATTTTTCTCGCTTTACTTGGGTAAGGTTTCTTCGTGAAAAATCTGAAACTTTCTCTATTTTTAAAGTTCTAGTCAAACATGTACAAAATGAGAAGGAAATGAAAATTGGCTGTATTACTCATATTCGTTCAGATCATGAAAAAGAATTCAAAAATTCTAAATATGCAAATTTTTGTGACGAACTTGGTATTAGACATGAATTTTCAGCTCCTAAAACTCCGCAGCAAAACGGTGTCGTTGAGAGGAAAAATTGTGTTATTCAAGAAATGGCGCGGGTTATGCTTCATGCAAAAAAAATTGCTCGCAGATTTTGGGCCGAAGCAGTTCATAGTGCTTGCTACGTTATTAACCGTGTTTACCTTCGTCCAGGTACTTCAAACACTCCTTATGAGCTTTGGAAAGGTAAGAGGCCTAATGTTAAATATTTTAGAACCTTTGGGAGTAAGTGTTATTGTAACGCCCCAAAAATTCAACCTTAACACGTGTCATAAAGGCATAAATATCGCATTGAAAAGTCAAGTCTTCGTCAAACATTGAGCACATTGACCCAAAAAAAAAAAAAGGAACTTTCCTTTCTTTTTAAACCCTGATACAACTTATCAAAAAAATTAAAAATTAACACAACGAAGCTATTTTTCACAATACCTAACAAGTTCCTATGCCTGGAATAAATTTCACCAATTATAATTCCATACAGTCAAACAAGATAGCTACGTTTCCATAAGTCTCAAAACAACATTTTTAATACATAATCTTCAGTGCTAACATAAGTTCTGCAAGCCATGAGACAAAATACCCAAAAGATAATTACACAACTCCTAGTTTTGCAGTTCCAAAATAATAACACAACTTTTCAGTTCTATGATCATGCTACGAAAGACATCGAACCCAAGACGGCCTTATGGCCTTACAAGATTCAAGACATAGGCTAAACAAGATGATATCACATAAAGGAACTCCATGTGTCCACAACTTCACTAAGTTCACGGCGCCTCATTGCCACCTGAAATGGTTTAAACAACATGAAACAGAGCCCGTAGGAAACAAGACTAAACCAAATAATATGTTCAAGTTTAACAGAAATATTGTGAAACACGCACAAGTTGAAAGCCCACACATAATTATCAAGTGTCGATAAGTATCCCTTAATAATAACCTCATATGGTTCTCTGCCTAATCACCATTGCCCAACATTCCTAGATTTAACCCGAAGTCATAAACCATACGCCAACTTTAATATTTAACCGAGGGTAACCGGGTACAAGTACCACCCCATGAACCAGGATAATCGGGTACAAGCACCACCCTCACAAACCAAGGGTAGTCGGGTACAAGTACCACCCCATGAATTGGGGTAACCGGGTACAAGCACCACCCTTGCACCGGGGTAATCGGGTACGGTGTACCACCCCAACAATTTCCGGTCTTTCACCGAGGAGCTCGCCAAGCCCAGCTTATTTTTCCTGGGTGCACCAATTAAATCTAGACCAACATAATCCGAGCACAATCATCTTAACCTATCTCACCGAACGGGATAATTCATACCCAAATATCATTCGCATATCTCCCATCAAGTATCCAAGCTCCAAGTATTCACTAAACTTCAAATACGCATAAACTATTTCACTAACACATGTAACTTTTAAACATTTAGTATCTCTACATCTCAATAACACATAAATCTCAAGAATTTAACAAGTATCAACAAAAACCCATATTTTCCATGTGAGATCTTAAAACCCTAACACAAATTTCCACATAATCTAAAATAAATACTCATGCTCTACACAAATTCACAATATTTACACTAAAATAAACATATCAAGAGGATTAGCCATGTATCCTACCTCAAAGATGCAATTACCAAACCCTAGCTTTGACTCTTCTCCAAACCCACTTCTAGCTCCAAAATCTTTAAGTTCTATGTATGAAATTAAGCTTTCCTTTCCTTAGATTCTCCAAAATTTAGAAGATTTGAGAGGTTGATTGTGTGTGTAGTGAGGGAGAATGAGGAGTCAAGAGATGAAGAAGAAGTAAAAAAAAGAACCCAGAAATGGGAAAAAAAGTGGGGAGCCGATCTTCCCCTCTGGACTAAAAGTCTGATTTTTGGTAAGAAAATCACACCATAGGTCCCTCTAGATCTATGGTAACACTAATCAACTCCCCAAGGTTCAAGAATTTTTTTAGTTCGGTCACCAAAATTCAAATTTTGCATCAAATGTATATCTAATCATATTAAAAGTCTCGGGATACGCACATGGGTCCCATGTCACTCAGACAACGTGCCCACACAACAACCTACAATCAATTAAAATAAGAATAATAAAATCAGGTTCTTACAGTTATATTATGAGAAACAGAGAGAAACTTGGAAAATTTGATTCTCGTAGCGATGAAGGTATCTTCTTGGGATGTGTATAATAAGCGTACTCAAAGCGTCATGGAATCTATAAATGTCGTGGTGGATGAAAACCCGCTTATTGAAACTGATAATGGTGTTAATGACTTGAATGAGCCTCTATTTGAATAGGCAATGGATGATGTGCCAGACTCTAGTTCTAATGACAATGAACAGGATAATGAAGAGCCAAAAGATGAGGGACAAGAAGGTGATGGGGATGATAGTGAACAACCTGACGAGGAGCAGAACTTGGAACCCTCAGCTCGAGTAAAACTTAATCACCCAACAAGTCAAGTCATTGGAAAAGTCTTAGACCCAATGAAAACTCGGAGGCAAACTCGCGATGAGGTATCATATACTTCCTATCTCTCATTAGTTGAACCTAAAAATGTGAAAGAAGCCTTAATGGATGAATGTTGGATTAATGCAATGCATAAGGAGTTGCACCAGTTTGAGCGAAACAATGTGTGGGAATTAGTCCCTCGACCATCACACATGAACGTTATTGGCACGAAATGGATTTTTAAGAATAAGTCTAATGAACAAGGTGTAGTTGTCCGTAACAAGGCCCGCCTAGTTGCACAGGGTTACATTCAAATTGAGGGTATTGACTTTGACGAGACGTTTGCACCTGTAGCTAGGTTAAAATCCATTCGTATTATGCTTGTTGTTGCATGTTGTCTAGATTTTAAATTATTCCAAATGGATGTAAAGAGTGCTTTTTTGAATGGTGTGATCAAAGAAGAAGTGTATGTGGCTCAACCTAGAGGGTTTGAAGACCCTCATAAGCCTGAACATGTGTATCGTTTAAATAAAGCATTATGGGCTAAAACAAGCTCCATGTGCTTGGTATGATAGATTAACTACATTTCTCTTAGGTAATGATTTCATTAGGGGGAGTGTGATAAAACTCTGTTTGTTCAGCGTAAAGGTAAACATATGTTAGTGGTTCAAATCTATGTGGATGACATTATTTTTGGTTCTACATCTCATTCCCTTGTGAACGAATTTTCAGATTCCATGCCAAAGGAATTTGAAATGAGTATGATGGGTGAACTTACTTATTTTCTTGGGCTACAAGTTTGACAACTTGATAATGGAATTTTTGTCTCCCAAACAAAATATGCTCTTGGTCTTGTTAAGAAATTTGGATTAGAGCTTGCTAAACACTCTCGCACACCCATGAGCACTGCCACGAAACTTTCTAAAGATACTGATGGTGTCTCGATTGATCAAACTCTTTACCGTAGTATGATAGGCAGCCTTTTGTACTTAACTGCTAGCCGCCCTGATATAGCCTTTAGTGTAGGAGTGTGTGCACGTTATCAAGCTAATCCTAAAGAGCTATCAAACATGTCATTAAGTATGTGAGCAGTACTGTAGGGTATGGTATTTGGCTGACTAGAGATACTAATGCCAACCTAGCGGGTTACTCCGATGCCGACTGGGCTGGTTGCGCAGACGATCATAAGAGTACTTTTGAGGGGTGTTTCTATATTAGGAACAATCTTGTAGCTTGGCTAAGCAAAAAATAGAACTCTATATCCTTATCTACAGCTAAAGCCGAGTATATCGCAGCAGGGAGTGCATGTACTCAATTACTCTGGATGAAACAAATGCTATAAGATTACGGTCTACCTCAAGGTATCCTCACCCTTTATTGTGACAATACGAGTGCCATAAATATTTCTAAGAATCCAGTTCAACATTCGCGAACAAAACACATTGATATCTGACACCACTTTATTCATGATCTTGTTGATGAGGGGCATTGTCTCTCTAGAGTACCTAGACACTACTAATCAAAAGGTTGACCTTTTCACCAAAACCCTTGATTATCTCCGCTTCGACTATCTTCGCAAGTCAGTTGGGGTCTATTGCATTGATTGAATTCCTTCTGTCAGTTTTAATTTTCTTTGGCATATTTTTTGTTTATCTAGAGTCAGTTTTTTCTTTTATCATTTTAAATAAATAAATTTTTTTTTGTTTGTGTTTTGGGCTGCATTATCTATCAAATTGCTTTCATTAATTTTTCATGAGCATAGACATTCAGGATAAGGCATGACCATCCGATGTGTTTTCTCTATCTTAGATACATTTAGATGGTGAGTGTTGCATACTACATGGACATGTGTTTTCCACCATCTCATGGAAATACTGGATTGCCCCTTTTTCACATGCGGTTAGTCTCATGTACGTGGCTATGTTCTCGTGTTCATCCCTCTTTGAGATTGACCTATGGCTATCATTCCCTCTGTGCTATCATCGTTGTGTTTGCTCTTCTCTCCTAAAAACCTCCTTTCGGGTATTAGTTTATTTTCTACCTATCCGGGCGTTCATTAAGTAACCGGGCAATTGGGGTAAGGTATTCTCCCTCTAAGCGTTCACGTAATGTAGACACCTCCCAAACGGGGCATCGCCATACAGATTGATCACGCTTGTTTGGTTCCACTTCATAAACCAAGATCATGACATTCCCATGGCTAGGAACATCGCCACATGATAACGGTTATCATCAAAATAGAGTCGCCGCCTAGTTTATTAAAACTAGGAAAACAGATAGAGATTCTGGATACGGGAGCCAAAAGTACAATAAGGGGAAGGTATTAGGCACCCCTCTTTGCCCAGTCATGAGACTGGCCCATAATCATTCAACATAAGACGTATAGATGCTTTGTTTAATTCCAACACATAATCTGTTTATTTATTCCTTTAAACAGTAAGTAAAGTGAGCCAGTGCGATAAATGAGCATGTATCAGAAAGCAGATAAAGCAAACAAAATGTCCCAGGGAGATAGATCTCACGGTCGGTGAATGGATGTCACGGCCGAGGGATCTTCCTGGTTTGATGTAATGGCCGAGGGATCGAAGCCCCGGTCGGTGTTCTTCCTCACACCAGACGAAAAGATTAACGGATAATCAAAACACTACGGTTAGTCAAAAATGCAGTAAATTAAGACAAACCAGAGGCCGTTGGGCCTCACCACCTTGATCCCTCAGTTGCTTGATTGCTTTGGATTGGGCGTGATTGATTGATTGCTTGATCGAGAACCCTAGGGTTAGGGTTTGAACTTCGGGATTTGATCGCCGGATTGACGGCTACCTTCAGAAGGTTAGGGCTTTTGAAGTATGGGATTGAGAGAGTATTTTGACAGAGTTTCGTGGCTTGATTGAGTGTGAAGGTATATCAATTTCGTGTGTCTATTTCGGAGCCCAAAGGCTCCTTTATATAGGCATAGGGGTGACTCACTCCGGCCAATCAAATCATGAGATGGCAATTGCAATTGCAATGCATCTCTAACTCTACGTCGTGATCTCTGAGCGTAGCCCGAACGCATCGGGAAGGTAGTGTAGTTGGATCAAACCAAACGTCTGACAGAACGTTCCAGAGTCTGGAAAAAGGTCGATCTGGCGGCCGAGTAAAGGATGTCGCGGCCGCGGAATTGATGTCTCGGCCGAAGGATAGATCTTGCGGCCGAGGAATTGATCTCTCAAGGAGATTTTGCTGGCAACAGGTTGCTCGGGTGAGGGATTGATGTTGTGGCCGTTAGATCGATGTTACGGCCGTCAGATGGATTCTCCTAGGCTTCTGTATTTCTGTCTCAAAAGTTGTATGGCTTTGAATTGGGTCCTCTAAGTGGTTCAAAGTTCTCACCGAAAGTCCTAAGGTCCTCAAGGAAGCAATCAGCAATCAATGTATCCTTTTCATCATCGGGATTGTCCCAAGGTGGGACTTGAAATAATTGTTAGGCCAAATTGGGGTGTCTACAGATGCCCCTCTTTGACTGAACTCAGACGGATCGCGAGACATGTTTGAGTAAGAGTCAAAGCTGTAAAAAGCAACTCAATTTGGTCCAACCACTATTCCAAGGGGTTTTTGAAAAAGGTTTTGTTTTGGTCGGGCCGGGAGGCTGCCTACGTATTCCACAAGGGAAATTCAGACCAATCGTAGTTCGGGCAAAAGAAAAGCAAAAAGTTTGGAGGGTTAGAGACAGAAGACGTACCTTTGGGCTTAAAAAGCCGTAGTGACGTACCTAGACTGAGCCAGGGTTTTGGCGGGAGATAGTTGAAGGAGCGCAGGGCTGCCTGGGGAGTTTTTGCGGAGAGCTTCCTTAGTATTTTGGGGTAGACCAGTACACTGCAGATGCGTTTGCTTTTCTTGATCATCCTTACTTTTTGCTGAAAGGAGCTCGGTAGAGTAGCCTATCCTTGTGAATGAGCTGGAAGGAATTGATGTAGTGGGGTGGAATCCAAACCATCTGCTGGAGATGAGTTGGATGCCGGTTTGCTTTTGAGATGTGAGGGGCACAGGGCCAGTAACTGGAGCACGGAGCTTTGGTGATAAGGAAACCGAGACACGGAGCCGGTCGTAGTCATGAGGCGAGAGCCTGGAGAGTGATGGAATCGAGGCGTGGAACTTGTTGCAATCTTGAGGCGAAGGCCTGAGGGGATTGGTTTGATAAGACCGAAGCGCGGAGCTGGTGTTGATCATAGGGCGAGAGCCTGAGGTGATTGATAGGACCGAAGTGCGGAGCTGGTGTTTGATCATAAGGCGAGAGCCTGAGGTGACTAGATTGAGGCGTGGAGCCTGCTGCGGTTATGAGGCGAAGGCCTGAGGTGAGCTTAGAGTTTGATGGGACCGAAACGCGGAGCTGGCATAAGGCAAGGGCCTGTGGTGTCAGAGCTTTGAGCTTGATGTGGTGAACCGAAGCGCGGAGCTGGTATGAGGCAAGGGCCTGAGGTGAAGGAACTGAGGCATGGAGCCTGAAGTGATTGAGGCGTGGAGCCTGCATGCAGTCTTGAGGCGAGGGCCTGAGTTGTCGGAGTTTAGAGCTTGACGTGATATGAACCGAAGCATAGAACTGGTTGTATTCTGATGGTCTGTGCACGGAGCTTTCCCATCATAAGTGTTGGCGTGGAGCCAAATGATCGAGGCGCTGCACCGATCAATAAAACCGAGGCATAGAGCCGGTTGATTGCAGGGTTGACCTGTTTCATGACAGATATGCAGAGTGTATATGTGCGATGATGGTTGTTTAGATGTGAACAGATATGATGATGCAGACTCGATGTGAAAATGTTGATGCAAATGTGCACGGGCCCGTGCGTGTGTGTTTGTTTTAAGCTTAGAGCTTCTATCAAGTTCCGGACTTGAGCATTCAGAGCGTAGAGCTCGAGCATTCGGACGGCAGAATCCGAGCATTCAAAGTACAGGCTTTGAGCGTCCAGTACTCAGTGGTTAGGCATCCAAGCGTAGAGCTTGAGCATTCAAGTGTATGACTTGAGCATCCAGTACACAGTGGTTGGGCATCCAAGCGTAGAGCTTGAGCATTCAAAAAATGTTAGATTTTTGAGCATTCAGGCGTAGAGCCTGAGAATAAACGTCTTGATTGTTGGGCGGCTTAGAGCCTGTTGCTTGTTTACGGCTTCGAGCCAGTTGAGATGTTGGGCTTTGAGCCGCTGAGTTGTTTGTTATGGCTTCGAGCCATTTTAGATGGCAGATATAGGCTTCGAGCCTGTTGAGGTAGTGGGCTTCGAGCCACTGAGGTGGTAGATATAGGCTTTGAGCCTGTTGAGATAATGGGCTTCGAGCCGCTGAGGTGATAGATATAGGCTTCGAGCCTGTTGAGATAATGGGCTTCGAGCCGCTGAGGTGATAGACATAGGCTTCGAGCCTATTAAGAGCTTGATGGTGTACGGCTTCGAGCCAGTTGAAACAATGGGCTTAGAGCCGTCGGGATTGGTTGTTACGGCTTCGAGCCAGTTGAGATAGCGGATACAGGCTTCGAGCCTGTTAGAGTAATGGGCTTCGAGCCGCTGAGATTGTGATAACAGGCGTAGAGTCTGTTGCTGTGATGGCGAGCATAGAGCTGCTGAGATAAAGGGCTTCGAGCCGCTGGGTGATAGTAGACATAGGCTTCGAGCCCTGTTGAGGTAAATGGGCTTCGAGTCGCTGAGTTGATTGTTATGGCTTCGAGCCAATTCAGATGGTAGATACAGGCTTCGAGCCTGTTGAAGTGATGGGCATAGAACTGCTGGGTTGAGGGCTTCGAGCCTGTTGAAATGGTGGGCTGGGAGCTGCTGATGTTTTGAGCTCAAGTTTGCTGAATGTCTAGTTTTGCCAGCCAACAGTTTGTGGAGAGAGATTTTCCTTATGCTTGGGTATACCCCCAAGGCTGGTTTTGATCATGTTGCATTGACTTGGGGATGCCCCCAAGACTACTTGGTTGGTTGAGGACTTAGAAGTCTGTAATGGCTCGAATTAGTGCACTGAGCCAAAATCTGCTTCTCGTTGAAGGAAATTGATTGGAGGGCTAGGAGATCGATCTCCCGGCCGAGGGATTGATGTATCGGCCGAGGAACCGATGTCTCGGCCGTTTAATCGATTCATTTCCAGGGGCCTATAAAAGGCCACGGCCTCAGCCGTTTGTTTCACTTTCCTTTCTTCCCTCTCCGTTCCTTCCGTCCGAGGCTTCCACCGAAGACCCCCCCTCCACTTCTCCTTGTTTTCGACAGCTCCGGGCCGTGGGTGATATGCTGATGTGGCTAGCGTGCGCGGAGGGAGGCCGCGTTTGCTTTTGGTCCTGTCTTGACGCTTGATCATGGATCCTCGCATGGATATGCTTGATTAGGGGCCCTCGCATGGGTGACTTGTTTCCGTGACATGGAGCTCCTGGCGTGGCGGTGGTACGCAGTGTGGTGATTTTTCTGGGCCATGTGTTGTCTCTTTTGCACCATAGTACTCCTCTGGTATACACCGTCCCAGGGGTGTCCTCTTCTTAGTTTCTTTGCAGCAGGCCTCTGGTGTTTAGAGCACCAGAGGGTCCGGCATCCTCTCCTACTTCCTCTTTCTGTTTCTTTTCCTGCATAGGTTAGTTCGACAGGAAATCGATGTATAGTTTGTTTAGGAAATGTGGGATGATCCACCTTGTGATGTAAAAAGCTTTCGATATATGAAACAAAAACCTTTTGCTCTGCTTGTGATTGTAAATGCTGTTCTTACATTGTTTGCGTGTGATATTCTCGTTAATCCAACGAAACGAACTGAACCGCAGGAACAGTCTATAAAAATAGCCGTTCTAGCGGCTGATCTAATGATTACATGGCCGAATCTTCGATCTGGCGGCCGAGGGATCGTTTGGTTTGCCTGGGTTTGACTTGCAGGTCAACCCTATTATCTACGGGCCGATGGATTGATCCCACGGCCGTCTTATCGAAGTGCCGGCCGAGAGACCGACTAAATTTTCGAGGATTAAGAATCCGATTCCGATTCGAACTAAGACTCGACCTAGTCCTATAAGTACGCGTTCTACGAACCCGATAGCATTGTCAGCAGCAATTCTTTGCATATGGCACAACCAGTCCTTGATCAGTGGTTGGATTCCTTTAATGGCCTTGACCGTCTGCACTTTAAGTCCTTTGGCATGGACTTCCTCTTTTCCCTTCGTTACATTCCCGTGAATTTTGCCTTCCTTAGGGCAGCCGCTAGTTTGTGGGACCCTGATTTTCACGTCTTTCGCTTTAAGAGAGAGGAGTTGTGTCCTACTATCGAGGAATTTGCGGCTATTATGGGCCATTCAGACAGGGAAGGCTTTGTTGCCCCTAATCCTTTGTTCAACCAGGGTGATCTCCTGAAGGATTTACTCCAAGTTCAGAAACATGAAGTTAAATTCTTCCTAGTGAAAGGAAGGCTAGAGATTCTGCAACTTATTCAGCATTTTGGTACAGCCGAGGCTCATCGCCAAGTTTCCCTACATAAGTCATGCTTTCATGCATTGTGCATTTGTCTCCTTCATTACTACTTGCTTGGCCCTTCCTCTGGTCATGCTGATCCTATATTGCTTAACTTTGCTCAGCAAATTGGAAACCGTGTGGGTTTCGCCGGCTTAGTGTTGGCAGAGACCTTGATGGGTCTAGATGTGATGAAGGGTAGTCCTACAGCTCAGTTCTCAGGCAGTCCTTTGCTATTGCAGGTTCGTTTTTTTATTTGTTTCATTTGTCAAGTTTATCTTTTCACTCATCACTCTTTTGTTTTGACTCACGTGTTCTCTCAACTCACAATTTTCCCTTTTTTTTCTAGGTGTGGCTGTTTGAGAAGCTAAAAGTGTGGGATGCGCCGGAGCGACTTCCTTATAATCCAGACCAGTGTACGGAGCGTCACACGGCTAAACAGTTCCCAACTGAGGCTGCTTGGGAAGCGTGGATGAAGACTTGCAGGGGTGATTGGATTCAATGGGTTTGCCCCAGGTATGGTATCGAGAGCATGACCGCGAGTACCATGAACCACTTTGGTGTAGCAGTGATTGGCATTACTCGAGCTGTTTTCTACTTCCCTGCTCGCTTTCAAAGGCAGTTTGGGGCTGAACAAGCCGTAATCTTGGGTGACCCTGAGTACACCGTCTCTAAGATCCATGATGCCAACTTCCGTCGCAATATGCTGCGTCTTTGGCCAAATAGAGTGATGCAGGAGATTGCTGAGAACTTCGTTGCCAAGCTATCGGGTTCTTACAAACGCTGGTTGAAGAAAAACCTTTTGGAGGATAGTAGTGCAAAGAGAAGGAAGACCTAGAGATCGACGCTTTGCTTATGTTTTTCAAAAGATGTTTGTTTGATTCTAGCTTTCATGGATTAAGAACTGTTTAGGTTTGCTTTGTCCTTTCTCTTTGGAAATAATAAAACATTTGGTCGTTTTATTTGAAGATGTTATTGCCGTGATTTGATAGCGAACATGCTTTAGGATAGACCTAGCAATTTCGGAAGTGATGATGATAGCAGTGGCCGAATCTCAAACTTAGAGATTGCCTACGTATCCCATGGAGGGAATCAGGCCATAAACGTAGTTCCAATAAAGGGGATTTGTTTTGTTTTTAGTTAGGGTCCACTCGGGTATTTTCCTCTCCTTTTGTGCTCTAAATTTTGCCTAAAAACCGCCCTGCGGGTTTTCGGTCTAGCGAACGTTTTATTTATGCCTTAGTTTTTGCCTAAGCCGCCCTTGCGGGTTTTCGACCTAGCAGGCTGCTCTAATTTTTGCTTGGATCCGCCCACCCTTGTGGTTTTCGGTCCAACGAGCATCTCTCATGGGTAATACTTCCTCAACTTGTCGATGTTGACTGGTGTTGCGAATTCCATTCCGTCCAAGTCTGCAATGTATGCCGCTCCTCCGGAAAGTATGCATTTGATAAGGTAGGGGCCTCCCCAGTTTGGTCTAAACTTGCCCCTTGGGTCTGAGACGTGGCGACGAATTGCTTTGAGCACCATGTCTCCTACCTTGATGTCCCTAGGTTTCACCTTCTTGTTGTATGCCCGTGCAATGCGGCGTTGATACCCTTGTACATGGTATAAGGCTCTCAGTCTCCTTTCGTCTAGTAGTGCCAACTCGTCGTAGCGGTTTTGAATCCAGTCTTCTTCGATCATCCCAGTCTCAGCTAGAACCCTTAACGAAGGTAATTCTAATTCGATAGGCAAGACAGCTTCCATTCCATAGACCAGAGAGTAGGGAGTGGCCCCAGTTGAAGTCCTTTCAGTTGTTCGATATCCCCATAGTGCTAGAGGCAGCATTTCCGGCCAGTCGGTGTAGGTGTCGGTAGTCTTCCGCAGAATCCTCTTGACATTCTTGTTTGCAGCCTCAACTGCTCCATTAGTTTGAGGTCGGTAAGTAGATGACCGATGATTTTGTATCCCAAATTCAGCGAAAAGCTTCTTTGTCGCCCCCTTGAAGTGCGACCCATTGTCACAGACGAATTCGTGAGGTACACCATATCGATAGATGATATTAGTGCGAATAAATTTGGCCACATGAGTGGCTTTGAGAGTAGCATAAGAGGCTGCTTCTACCCACTTGGTGAAATAGTCGATAGCCACCAGGATGAACTGATGTTTGTATTTCCCCTTTGGATTTATGCTTCCAATGACGTCTATCCCCCAAGTGGAGAATGGCCAAGGGGACGTCATGCTATACAATTCTGTAGGGGGAATACGCATACGATCAGCGTGAGTTTGGCATTTGTAACATCGGCGGACATAATCAGCGCAGTCGGCTTCCATTGTAGTCCAGTAATATCCCTGACGCAGGATCTTCTTTGCCATCGTTGCCCCATTCATGTGTGGCCCACAAATTCCTTCGTGTATTTCCTCCATTACCTTGCGGCTGTCCTCCGTTGTGACGCAAAGTTGACTTGGACCCAAGTGTGCCCTTCGGTACAATGCTCCTCCACAGATTATAAATCGGGCAGCAAACTTCCGCAGAGCCGTTTTGTCCTTCGAGGTGGCCTCGGATGGGTATTCTCCTTTTTCCAGGAATTCCTTCACGTCTTCGTACCATGGCTTGCCATCGTCTTCACCTTCCTCGGTAAAGGTACACTCACATGCTGGTTTAACCTTTTGTTCGATCATGAGAGGCCGCATTGTGAATCCCAGGGGTATTTCGACAATAGACGCCAACGTCGCCAGTGCATCTGCAAATCTATTGCTCACTCGAGGAGTGTGTGTGAAGATAACAGAATCGAATTGTGGAATTAGATCTTCCAGCACAGAGTGATATAGCTTCAGTGTATCTTCCTTGACCTTCCAGTCTCCTCTGGCTTGAGATACCACCAGATTTGAATCCCCAGTGACTTCTACCCTTTTTGCCCCTAGCTCCAGGGCTGCCTCCATTCCGGCAATACAAGCCTCGTACTCAGCTTGATTGTTAGTGACCTCAAACCTTAGTTTATATGACAAAGGGATGTGGGAGTCGTTTGGGGAAACTAGCAATACTCCTATGCCATATCCACATCGGTTTGATGCTCCATCAAAGTAAAGTTGCCAGGTGTCATCTAAGAGACATAAGATGTCCTCGTCGGGGAACATGAAGTCCTCTGCCTCTGCCTCTATCACAGGGTGATCTGCCAAGAATTCTGCCACAGCTCTTCCTTTTACTGATTTCCTTGTCATGTATTTGAGGTCGAACTCTGCTAGCAGCAATAACCACCTAGCTAGCTTTCCGATAAGTGCTGGCTTTTCGAAAAGATACTTGATTGGGTCTAAACGAGAGACCAGCACCACCGGATGTGCTAACAGGTAGTGCCTCAGTTTTTTTGTGGCCCACACTAGCCCCCAACAGGTTTTCTCGAGGGGAGTGTACCTTGTCTCATAATCCATCATTTTCTTGCTGAGGTAGTATATGGCGCACTCTACTTTGGCGTCGTTTTCTTGGGCTAGCATACATCCCATGGACGTGTCTGTTACTGAGAGATACAGAATCAATGGCTTCCCAGGGATGGGTGGCGATAGTACAGGTGGATTCTGAAGGTATTCTTTGATTGCCTCGAACGCTAGCTGACAGTCTTGGCTCCATTCAAAATCCGTACCTTTCTTCAGTAGCTTGAAAAGAGCTTCACAGGTGGTTGTGAGCTTGGAAATGAACCTGCTGATGAACTGTACCTTCCCTAAGAAGCTCCTTACTTCCTTCTCTGTCCTAGGCGGTGATATCTCCATGATAGCCTGTATCTTGGAAGGATCTACCTCGATTCCTCTTTGAGTGATGAGGAAACCCAACATCTTCCCAGCTGTTGCCCCAAAAGTGCATTTTTGAGGGTTAAGACGTAGCTTATAATTCCTAATCCTCTCAAAGAACTTTTGGAGTGCTCCATAGTGTCCTTCCCTTTCCTTTGATTTGACTATCATAACGTCGACATACACCTCGACATCTTTGTGCATCATGTCGTGCAGCAGTGTTGTGGCCATCCTCTGGTAAGTGGCTCCAGCATTCTTCAACCCAAACGGCATTACTCGGTAGCAGTAAGTTCCCCAAGGCATAGTGAAGGTGGGTTTCTCTCTATCCTCAGGAGACATAAGGATTTGGTTATACCCAGAAAATCCGTCCATGAAAGATAGCAATGCATGGCCTGCGGTGTTATCCACTAGCTCGTCTATGTGAGGTAATGGGAAGTCATCTTTCGGACTGGCTTTGTTGAGATCTCGGAAATCTATGCAGACCCTGATTCCTCTAGTTTTCTTTGGTACGGGAACGATGTTTGCTACCCATTGTGGATATTCGGTGACTATGAGAAAACCGGCGTTGATTTGTTTAGTGACTTCTTCTTTTATCTTTAGGACCCAATCAGAGCGCATACGTCTCAGTTTTTGCTTAACTGGTTTTGCATCAGGATGAAGAGGAATTTTATGTTGAACAATTTCAGGGTCTATTCCAGGCATGTCCTCGTAAGACCAGGCAAAAACATCTTTGTATTTTTTTAGCAAAAGGATTAGTTTTTCACTTTCTTGAGGGGATAGTGCGGCACCAATTTTAACCATTTTGGGCTCGTTTGCGGAGCCTATGTTTGCTGTGATTATTTCCTCAGAAAAAGGTTTAGCGTGCCTTTCCTCTTCTCTCTCGATGAATTCTAGAATTTCTTTTGGAATCTCTTCCTCAAAATTTGGTTTGTCGGAATCCATACAATTAATCATAGGCAAAGTGAAATACTCTAAATCTTCCTTCTCATTGCTAAGTTTATCAAAAGACATTTCGGAGTCAAATTCAAAGTAAATGCTATGCCTTGGTACTTTGACCAGGCTTTCCTCACTAGACTTAGTAGTTTCAAAGGATGAAAAGCTTGACTCGGACTGAGTCGACTCGGAGTCGGAATCGGAATCAGAACTAAGATCAGAATTAGCGCTTTTCATTTTGTGTTTTAGAGTATGTTCCACGGTCCAGTTAGGGTAAGCCCCTTTTTCAGCATCCACAATCAGCTCAGAGCAGTTTTTTTCATCACCAAGGTCGATCACCAGTACTTCACTGTCACCTTGATTCGCACTTTCATCATTGTCACCCTGCAAGTCTTGGATGGCCATTTGATTTGCTATTGCTGTTATCTCCTCCAATTGTGCTTCAACCTCAGCTTCGTCGCTGTTGTCAACCCGTCGTGTGCCAACAAAGCCCCACCAATTACCAAAACTATCTATGATGGGGTGGATCACCCTTATTTCATTGTTGGTGACCCCCTCATCAAAGAGTAGGTTTAGTGATATTTCGTCTAGTGGGTCATTGTCGACAGCCTCTTCTTCCTTTGCCTCTTCAGTCTCGAGGTTGTTGACCTCGTCTATTGGCCAATAATCATCGGTAGGTGCATAAGGGTCATAAAAGTAGATTGGAACCCTGCGAAGCCCTTCTTCTTCAATCAGGTCTTCTACCTCTTCCTCATAAACCGTTCCAGCGAACATGACATGGTTGTCTTCAATGATAGCCACCATAGGCTTTGGTTGATTTACTGGAGTGATGTATTCAGAGGGGTTGAAATCTTCAACAGCAAAGTGGAGCGGGCCAGACAGCTTGGTGACAACTTGAAAGTGCGAATCAGACATGAACAGTGATGCAGTCATTTTTCCTGAAAAAGGTTTTTGCTTTAGTTAGATTGATTAATCTTACCTACTGTTTATTTGACTTAGAGAGATTCCTAAGGTTTAACCTGCAAAAGAGAAATTTTACAACATACATATACAATGGGTGTGAGGAAGAACTTTGGAAGCAAAATGCAAGTAGGTTCCTAGCCTGTAGGTTCCTGTCTTGGTTTGATAAGTTCTATGGCTTTCTAAAACATGCAAAGTTTTGGTAGTCTCAGGGTGCTCCGTCGTCAAAGGGCACCAATCCCCTCACCAGCCCATCATAGGCGGTGATTGGGTGATTTCCTTTTTGATATACCACTAGGTACGAGTGACTGTGGAGTTTGCTGGAACCCCCAACATAGCCCGTGTCATGCCGGGATATCAGGTGAACTCAACGGGTTGTCCGCTCGATGCATATGATAAATGAATTAGACAAGGCATGTATTAGTCTTATGTTGAACTTTTTGGTTATGGCTCTCATATCCCCAGCAGAGTCGCCAAAAACTGTAGACACCTCCCAAACGGGGCATCGCTATACAGATTGATCACGCTTGTTTGGTTCCACTTCATAAACCAAGATCATGGACATTCCCATGGCTAGGAACATCGCCACATGATAACGGTTATCATCAAAATAGAGTCGCCACCTAGTTTATTAAAACTAGGAAAACAGATAGAGATTCTGGATACGGGAGCCAAAAGTACAATAAGGGGAAGGTATTAGGCACCCCTCTTTGCCCAGTCGTGAGACTGGCTCATAATCATTCAACATAAGACGTATAGATGCTTTGTTTAATTCCAACACATAATCTGTTTATTTATTCCTTTAAACAGTAAGTAAAGTGAGCCAGTGCGATAAATGAGCATGTATCAGAAAGCAGATAAAGCAAACAAAATGTCCCAGGGAGATAGATCTCGCGGCCGGTGAATGGATGTCACGGCCGAGGGATCTTCCTGGTTTGATATACCGGCCGAGGGATCGAAGTCCCGGTCGGTGTTCTTCCTCACACCAGACGAAAAGATTAACGGATAATCAAAACACTACGGTTAGTCAAAAATGCAGTAAATTAAGACAAACCAGAGGCCGTTGGGCCTCACCACCTTGATCCCTCAGTTACTTGATTGCTTTGGATTGGGCGTGATTGATTGATTGCTTGATCGAGAACCCTAGGGTTAGGGTTTGAACTTCGGGGTTTGATCGCCGGATTGACGGCTACCTTCGGAAGGTTAGGGCTTTTGAAGTATGGGATTGAGAGAGTATTTTGACAGAGTTTCGTGGCTTGATTGAGTGTGAAGGTATATCAATTTCGTGTGTCTATTTCGGAGCCCAAAGGCCCCTTTATATAGGCATAGGGGTGACTCACTCCGGCCAATCAAATCATGAGATGGCAATTGCAATTGCAATGCATCTCTAACTCTACGTCGTGATCTCTGAGCGTAGCCCGAACGCATCGGGAAGGTAGTGTAGTTGGATCAAACCAAACGTCTAACAGAACGTTCCAGAGTCTGGAAAAAGGTCGATCTGGCGGCCGAGTAAAGGATGTCGCGGCCGTGGAATTGATGTCTCGGCCGAAGGATAGATCTTGCGGCCGAGGAATTGATCTCTCAGGGAGATTTTGCTGGCAACAGGTTGCTCGGGTGAGGGATTGATGTTGTGGCCGTTAGATCGATGTTACGGCCGTCAGATGGATTCTCCTAGGCTTCTGTATTTCTGTCTGAAAGGCTGTATGGCTTTGATATGGGTTCTCTAAGTGGTTCAAAGTTCTCACCGAAAGTCCTAAGGTCCTCAAGGAAGCAATCAGCAATCAATGTATCCTTTTCATCATCGGGATTGTCCCAAGGTGGGACTTGAAATAATCGTTAGGCCAAATTGGGGTGTCTACACGTAAAAAGATGGATAGACCTTGTGAAGATATGCTTGTTGGACCACTTGCTTAGTAACCAGGCAATTAGGGTGAGGTACTCTCTCTCTGAATATTCGCGTCAAACAGCGGTGGGGTAAGAAAGAATTCATTTGTTTGATTTTTTATTTTTTATTTTTAAAGGGAAAAAGAAAAAGCAAAAGAAACATTAAGAGGGGGAGTCTGTTCTTGAGGGGGAGCATTGCCTTCTAGTCTAGCTGAACCACATTACGGACCTAGCTCGGTTTGACTTCTTAAGGGGGAGTCATCTTGAAACTCCACGTGTACATGAGAACCGACCCCTATGTTTAATTGAGCTTGATATGATTTCCGTGATACACACACACACTTTGACATTCGGCCATGTTTTGTGTTACACTCGTCCTCTCGATATCTCTATGATTGTAGACACCCCAATTTGGCCTAACGATTATTTCAAGTCCCACCTTGGGGACCATCCCGATGATGAAATGGATACAGTGATTGCTGATTGACTTCCTGTGAACCTTAGGACTTTCGGTAAGAACTTTTAGCCACTTAGAGAACCTAATCCAGAGCCAAATAGCCTTTCAGACAGAAGTACAGTATCCCAGGAGAATCCATCTGTCGGCCGTGACATTGATCACACGGCCCCAACTTCAATTCTTCACCCGTGAAACCTATTGCTTGAAAATCTCCCTGAGAGATGGATTAGCCGGCCGCCAGATCTATCCTTCGGCCGCAATATCATTCCTTTAGCCGCCAAATCCTTTGCTCGGCCGCCAGATCGTCTGTTTTCCAGATTCTAGAACGTTCTGTCAATCGTTTGATCTGTTCACAAAACCCTAGCAGCCTTTTTCCGATGCGTTCGAGCCACATTCAGGGATCACCATGAAGAGTTTGTATCACTCCCCAACTCCAATTCCCACCGTGCGTTTTGATTGGTTGAGTTGTGTGATCCCTAGTGCCTATATAAAGAGGGCTTCGGCTCCGAAATTGAGAGATCAACACCTCCCCATCCACCACAAAATTCTACAGAGATACACTCTCACATCCCCTCTACAAAAGCCCCAACCTTCTGAAGGCAGCCATAATCTGATGATCCAAACCTCGAAGTTCAAACCCTAACCCTAGGGTTTCAAGAAGCAATCAGTCAATCACCCTCAATCCGAAGCAATCAAGCTACTGAGGGATCAAGGTGGTGAGGCCCAGGGGCCTCTGGTTCAATTTATTTTCCATTCTTACGCTTAATCGTACTTGTTTGATTATCTGCTAATCATCTGGTCTGGTGTGAGGAAGAACATCGAACCAGGAGGATCCCTCAGTCGTGACATCTATTCACCGGCCGCGGGATCCATCTCCCTGGGACAGTTTGTTTTATTTCAGTTTTCTAATGCATGATTTACTTATCGTCTCGGCTCACCTTATTCACTGCTAAAGGCTAATAAACAGACTATGTGTTAGAATTGAATAAAGCATGTTTTAATCATATGTCGAACAACTATGGGCCAGTCTCACGACTGGGCAGAGAGGGGTGCCTAATACCTTCCCCTCATTGTACCTTTGGCTCCCGTGCCCAGAATCTCTATCTGTTTTTCCTAGTTTTCTTAAACTAGGTGGCGACTCTGTTTCGATGATAACCACTATCGTGTGGCGATGTTCCTAGCCATGGGAATATCCACGATCTTAGTTTATGTAGCAAACGACCAAACAAACAGCAACGATCAATCTGTATTGCGATGCCCCGCTCCAGGAAGGTGTCTATAGTTTTTGGCGACTCTGCTGGGGAACTTGAGAGCCATAACCAGAAAGTTCGGCATATGACTAATTCATGCTTTATTTGATTCATTTATCATATGCATTGAGTAGGCAACCTCGTTGAGTTCACCTAATACCCCAGCATGTCACGGGCTATGTTAGGGGTTCTAGCAAACTCCACGATCACTTGTACCTAATGGTATATCAAAAAGGAAACCGTCCGATCGCCGCCTATGATGGGCCGACGAAAGGACTGGTGCCCTTTGACAATGGAGCACCCTGAGACTACCCAAGCCTTTCATGTGTTACAAGCCTTAGAACTTATCAAACTAAGATAGGAGCCCGCAGGTTAAGGAATTTTCCTGCATTTCGTCTTCAAGTTCTTCCTCACACCCTGTAAACATTTCTTGTTGTAATATTTCTTTCTGTGTAGAAGGGTTGGGATTTTCAGCCCAAATCCTAACCCTATATAGCCAAGTACTGACTTGCAGGTATTTTACTTTTCAAGCAGGCACAATAGGTAAGCCAAGGAAGCAACCACAGCCAATTTTATACTCTTACAACACCCGAAGTCACGCCAAACAGAGGTCTTTGCAGCCATCTCGCCTGTCACCTTCGCCTGCCGAAACACCTTCACCGCAACGGTCCCGATCACTTCCAGGGACTTCGCGGTCATCTTCTCAGCAAACCCGGTCATCCACCAAATTCCAAGTTTCACCAAGCAATCCTCCCACTTCCATCCCAAAAATGGCAGACAACGACGCCACTATTGCCGATCTCCAAGCTCAAATCACTATTTTGCTAGTAGAGAAAGCAGCAAGAGATGCTGAGGATGAAGAAAAATCAGTAGAAGATGAGAATGCACTTAAAGCAATAATAGTGGAGAGTCCAAAATTGGCCAAGCAAGTCAAAGAAATCAAACATGCTCTGGCTCGTTCACAAGGGGACCAAATTCTAGACTTTGAAGGACTGTGCCTCTTTCCGAATTCCCAATTGCCCGAAAGATTCAAAATGCCAAATATCGAGAAGTTCAATGGAACCGGTAACCCTACCAGCCATGTCCGTCATGTCATCAACACCCTGAAGCCGATGGGCTTAAATGATGAGCTCATTGCTCAGTTGTTTCAAAGAACCCTCACTGGAAGTGCCCTCGATTGGTTCCTCACTCTGGAATTTGTGCATTACCACACCTGGCCAAAAATCGCCAATGCTTTTGTCAAGCAATATGCATACAATGTCCAAATTGAGTTAACCACTCGAGATTTGGAAATGACCAAGCAAGAGTCAAATGAAGATTTCGTTACCTTTGTGGCTAGATAGAGAGAAAAGGCTGCCAAGATGAAAAATCGTCCTTCCGAAGAAGATCAAGTCAGGATAGTTGTCAAGAATTTGCAATACAAGTATCTTAAGCATATTTACACACAGGCCATCACAGATTTCAAGCGCCTGCATGCCACTGGGTTGCAGATTGAAGAAGGGATCAAACTAGGACTCATTGGAAAAGAAGAAGCTCCTCCACCTAAGAAAGCCTTCCAAAGCCGTACACCTCATGCATTCGTAAACACTCTTAACTCAACTTCACCACAAGACCCTTTCCAAGCCAGCCCTTTCTGAAGTTCAAACCGGCCTCGCCGCAACTTTAATCCTCTCTACATGACTCTCTCCCAAGCCTTAACTATTCTGAGCCGTCAAGGGCATCTTAAACCCTTAAACAAACCACCTCCTCAGCCACCCTATGGCCCAAACCATGACCCCAACAAGCAGTGTACCTACCATCAACACTCTGGGCATGAGACAAACAACTGCATGCGTCTACGCCATGACATTCAAGATCTCATTGATAGTCGAACCATAAAACCGCCACAACCTGATGCACAAACCAAACTACCCCACAATATTGAACCACCCCGAAATGTCAATCTCATAAACCTATCTCACAATCACATTTATAACCCTAGCCAATACATCGTCCAAAGCACCCAAGCCAAGCCAACCTTGACCTTCCCAGAGGAGGATGAATGTCTCATGATGGAGGAAGAAGAAAACAATGAGTCCGATCAGTCAGAAGTGATTGATCCCGACATGTCTGACGTGAGTGATGAAGAAAAACAAGTAAAGGAGGAAAAGCTAAAGAAATGGAAAAAACATTCTTGGGCAAGACACAATTTGGAGGATCCCGACATTCCATTTCTTGAGGATGACGAATGGCTACGCGTCTGGTTTGAGAAAAGGAAGAAAGAAAAGGAAAGGGTCATTATGATGAGGAGGCATGCCCGCTTCGAGCCTACCCAAATAGTGGTGCCCATTAATCGCCCAAGAATCCCAATGCCTCCGATTGTCTGGGAAACAATCAACCTTATAGAAGAAGTTAAGGAATTTCAGATGCAGCCGTGGGTCAATCCTACGAAGAATGTGACTATAGTCAGTGGATAGAAAAAGAAGAAGGTCAAGACTTCATATGCACTGATCCATACCAAACAAGGGAAAGTGACTTTGACGAAATGGAAGGAGAATACGACGATCCGCTCGACGAGATCTCTTTGGCATCACTATTCAATCAAGTGGAAGTATCTGATGACTGCTCACTTAACGAAAAGGAAGAGGTGGTAAAAGCCCGGCCAGGCTGACATTTCTATTTGGGGACTGCTCATGTCTCAAAGAGGTAGCCACCGTACAAGCTTCAAAGATGGACCCAGTTCGAAGGCTCTGTTTGGCAAAGAAGAGGGTGGAAAAGAGTATAAAGTTGCGAAAGGCAAAGAAAATGACCCTGACATGCTGCAGTAGCTGAGAAGTCATGACATGGCAAAACATTGAGCATTGCTTTCATTTTCTAAATCAAGCTAGAATATGTTTTGGGCCCCTGTTTGGGCATTCCATTTCTGCTAAGTGAATTCCTATTTCATTTTCTAGATTATGCTTGTTCAAATTACAATTGCCATATGCTATCGTCTCTTTGCCAAATAAGGGAAACTCTAAGGGATTGAGTCCTTTGTGTCAATGACAAAAGGGAAAGAAAGGATGAATTTTAGTCGCTTGAACTAGGTTTTTGTCAAAACTTTAGAAAGAAGACGCTATCTCCGTGAGAACACTTAGAGTTAGCTGGCCTATTACGAAGGTACAAATACAAAGGAGATTCATAGAAAAATCTCCAACCAAATTCCTCTTCAAAATACAAAAAGTCTCTTGAGAGAAACGCTCGTTGGGTAACCCAAGCAAAAGTAAGAGCAAAGCCTGCTAGGACAAGAAAATGCAAAAATACAGCCTAGGCAAAAGTTAAGGCATTCAAAGAAAAACTCGCTAGGGACTCAACCTCCGTTAGGTAACCTAAGCAAAATCAAGAGTACGCAAAAAGAAAAACCAAGAGTGAAAACCCAACCCCAAAGGTGGTAATTTGGAACTATGTAAAAGGCCTGATTCCCTGATTGGGATACGTAGGCAATCTCACTTCGAGATGCGGTCTGAACAGTTGAAGAGAAGGGAAAAAAAAGCATCAAGAGATTTGCATTCAATGATAGGTATAGCTAACCCTGTGTATTGGCATCACAAAAGATAAGTATGCCTCTCTCGAAGGATTGACAATAGCAAAAGACACAAGAACTATCATTCATCCCTTCTGACTCAAGAATCATTGACACAACAAACAAGATATCTCAAAGACTCCCGAAATTGGCAAAATGGCCATAGGATATGGCAAAATCAAAACCAAGCGTGAGAAGGAAAAGAAAGGAGGAAGCCACTTGGCTTAAACGAAATCTAGATCCCTATGGAAAACAGAAATAATGGCCGAATGATAGATTAATCGGCCGCAACATCAATTCCTCAGCCGCGTGATCAATTCCTCGGCCGATATTTCATTTCACAAAAACTTCTGCATATTTTCAAACATCGGGTAAAAACAACAATTACTTGTTCAAGAAGCCATGTTCCGACTATCGCATGCATACCTAAGGCATTCAAGGGGCATGAAAAGCTTTTCTCATTTCATAAATAAAAGCATAATTACAAAATTTTCACTGTGGTTGCTTTCACTATACAGAATACAGTTTATGCTTGTCCCTTTACTAACTATGAACAGGAAAAGAGAAAATCCTAAAGCTAATCATGACGACGTCTCTGAGGCGACCTCTGAGATAAAGATGGGGATCACTCACTAGCTCCCCTACCCTCCACACCAGCAGTCGATACTCACTCAGCCTCAAGCTGCAAGAAAGAAAATACGAACACTCAGATTCAGGAAAGGGTACAAAACAAAGGGACATATGGGAGAACCATACCTCAAGAATCCGACGACGCTGCCTCCGAACCAAGGCTTCAGCACTTTGATAGGCACCTAGCCATCCCTGTACAATCTCAACGGGCACCTATGCAAGTGACCAAGCATTACAAACATGGGGATGCAAGATATAGCCTAGAAACGAAATCAGAGATAAAATGGCACCTGTGAAATCCCAGCTGGCAATGTGTAAAGCTGGGTCAAATAAGGGGTAAGCACCAAACGCTCCTCCTCTCCGTCATCAGAATGGAAAGAAATGAAGGAAGGGCCCGTGGCCAAACAGCAGCAATGGGAGGAGCTGCAGCAGCTGAGGCCAAGTAAAGACGGCAATACTCCGAGTAGTCTCCCGCCTGAAAAAGCAAACCTGCCCAGTCTCTAATCCGAGCATTCCTCAAATCTTCCTTAGACATTGGGGAAGTGGATCTCATCGACGTCAGAGGCGGAGGAGGGACAATTGAAGAGCCTCAACACGCGGGCGCCACTGGCTGGCCACCCGATCACCTAAGTAACAGGCTCGGCAAAAAGGACCCTCAAGCAAGCTACGAGTACGGTCTAAAATTCTGGAGCGTGCAAGAAGGGCATCCTCAGGGACACCACCCCAAATGTCAAACCGTACCTGGAAAACAAAAGTAAATCAGCCATAGCACAAAGTAATGGAAGTCTAAGGACAAGAAATACAAAGGGAAGGAAAAGGGCACCTGATCGACCGTCAATCGGTCCAAGACTTGTCGCCACTCGGGAAGGCTCAAAACTGGCGACCGTGAGTTCCATTGGCCCGCCAACCACCTCTCGTAACGAGGAACACAGTGCGAATCCTCATGCTTGGTGTCGGGGGAAAACTGGAGAAGATGCTCGAAAGCCCAGAGCTGAGAAATGGATTAGCAAAACAAGTTCAAAACTAGGAAAAGCCAAAACAGGAAAGGAAGTAAAAGGGAAGGATATGTACCTCAAGCACCCGGTAGTGATCGCCAAGGATGGGACTCTTGTCCTGCGAAGAGGCTCCGAGATTGCCATACAAGGTAGCCAAATCAGACGCTCCCCAGTCAAACTCCCGAATAGCCTCCAAGTGCTGCAGAGGAGCCAGAAACTGCGTATGCACCGAACCATCCTTGTTGGCAAACAGCGTTTGCCCAAGGAGATAGAGAAGGAAGGCTCGTGTCAGCTGTTCGACGCTCACTTGAGTAAGGATGTCAGCCTTCATGAAAGTTTTGCTCAACCAAGCAACGTCAACATGGCCTCGAGAACGAAGAGGGGGTACCTTGCCCAAAAACCACTCCAAAGCCCCTAATCGCTCCCAAAGCTTGGGATTAACCCGAAGAGGAGCTCCGCCTACTCGCAAGCTAGTCAGAAGAGAAAAGTCACCTGGCGTAATCGTCATCTCACCAGCAGATGGGAAGTGGAATGTGTTGGTGGTATCCCACCATCTCTCTACCAACGAGGTCATCAATGACCAGTCAACCTTCGGAAGGTTGAGACCCAGGATGAATGCCTCGAAACCCGCAGCTCGCACTAACTCTCGGGCTGGCTCCGGCAATGCTAGAAACCATTTGTGCACCTCCTTACCTCCTCCACGAGCCTCCAATCTCCTATTTCTCTGCAAAAATCCATCACGACAAAAGGGAGTTAATCTCATGATTACATAAGAAAATAAAAAGCTAGGGGCATCGAATTAACATTTAAAAAGCGTGCATGGCCTAAACAAGAGGCACAGTTATTTTAAACAAAACAATTCCGACCCAACCACGGGTCCTTCTCACTCACGCCCCTGGCTAAAAGAGATTTCATCTCGAGAATAAAATTCATGTTTGATCATACGAAATTAAACTCCAAACTAAAGTAAACCTTTTTACTTTTTAGGAAAACTTACCGGAACATTGAGGACACTCAAGTGCTGCTCAGGTTCCCTACGAACTATCTCAGCCTCTGGGCCACCAACAGGAGGACGGTACTACAAGAAACCGCCATAACCTAACCTACGCGAAGGAAGAACGTAGGTAGCAGTATCAAACAAACCTGGCTCCTCAATCGCTTCCTCGTCAGAAGAAGGGTACTCACATCTACACGGAGGATGCGAAGAAGAACCCGCAATGTCCGTAGAGGAGGATGGCGGCAAATCAACGGAGGGTGGCGTGGCCATCACATTCAAAGCAAGAGAAAGAGGCAACAACGACGGCAGCCAACAGCCAAGAATGCGACGGTGGTCGAGGCCTGTGGTGATCAAAACCGGCGGTGGTGGCAGTTGGGAACGACGGCGAATGGTGGTCGGAGAGAACGGGGACAGAGGAGTCTCGGACGAGAGAGAAAAGAGAATGAAGGGAAAAGAAAAAATAAGTCGTGAAATCGATTAAGCCAAACTTAAATTGATTTTCCAACTTTTGGATTTCCCACAGCCGAGACATCGATTCCTCGGCCGAGACATCAATTAATCGGCCGAGAAATCAATCTCCTGGCCCCCTTATCAATCTCCCACAGCAGTATCAAATTTTGCTTAACACACCAATTCAAGCAATGATGAAACTCTGGGTCCATGACCAGTAAAGCAATGATTGAATCAGCCTTGAGGGCATTCCCGAGCAAATACAATACGATCAGAACTAGCCTTGGGGGCATATCCAAGCATGAGGAAACTCACTCTCCGTAACAGCAAGCTCACAACAACTGGTCGCCTGGCCACTGAGGATTATCAAACTCGAGCTCTCGCTCACAAGATCAAAGGACCCTTGATACGTCCAACTCAGGCCCTATGCCCGAATAACTGTGCTCCGGAAATACGTCAGCTACTCAACAGCTCCATGCCCACTATCTCACTCACTCAGGGGCTCCACGCCTATAAACCACCTCACACGCCCTTATTCACCATTCCAGCAGCTTTATGCCCGAACTCACTATCACCCAACAACTCTAAGCCCATTCAGTAGCTCTATGCTCAACAAGCTCAAATAGCACCACGTGCTCACCATCTCAGCGGCTCTATGCCTGTATTCAACCTCAGCAGCTCTACGCTCGCTACTTCAGCGGCTCCACGCCCGTGCTCACCATCTCAGCGGCTCTATGCCTGTATTCAACCTCAGCAGCTCTACGCTCGCTACTTCAGCGGCTTTACACCCGTGCTCACCATCTCAGCGGCTCTATGCCTGTATTCAACCTCAGCAGCTCTACGCTTGCTACCTCAGCGGCTCAAAGCCCATCTCTACCATTTTAGCGGCTCTACGCCCACAAACTCGGCGGCTCTACACCCATTATCTCAAATGGCTCTACGCCGTAAACAATCCTCAACTGGCTCCACGCCACAATCATCAAGATATCATCTATTCTCAAGCTCTACGCTTGAATGCTCAAAATCTAACATTTTGAATACTCAAAGCTCTTCAAATGCCCAACCACTGTGTACTGGATGCTCAAGTTCTACACTTGAATGCTCAAGCTCTACGCTTGAATGCCCAACCCCTGCGTACTGAATGCTCAAACCCTGTACTTTGAATGCCCAGATTCTGCCCTCCGAATGCTCGAGCTCTACGCTCTGAATGCTCAAGTCCAGAACTTGAAAGAAGCTCTACGCTTAAATCAAACACACACGCACGAGCCCATGCACATTGCATCATAACTACCACATCCAGTCTGCACCACCATTATCATATCTAACAACCAACATCATCACATACACATACTTTGCATATCTATCTCTCATGAAACAGGTCAATCCTGCAATCAATCGGCTCTTTGCCTCAATTTTATTGATCGGTCCAGCGCCTCGATCCTTTGGCTCTACGCCAAAACTTATGATGAGAAAGCTCTATGCACAGACCATCAGAATGTAATCGGCTCTACGCCTCGGTTCAAATCACATCAAGCTCTAAGCTCTGACACCTCAGGCTCACGCCTTGTGAATACAACTGGCTCTACGCCTCAAATCTGTCAAACTCCTCAGGCTCTCGCCTTGTGACCACAAATGGCTCTATGCCTTGATTCCATCATGTCAGAACTCTAAACTCTCCAGGCTCTCGCCTCATGACTACAACCGGCTCCACGCCTTGGTTCCCTCATCTCAACGCTTCGTGCTCTAGTTACTGGCCTTGCGCCTCCCATATCTCAAAAACGGCATCCAATTCGTCTCCAGAAGATGGTTTGGGTTCCACCCCATATCTCAAAAATGGCATCCGACTCATCCTCAGCAGATGGCTTGGATTCCACCCCATTACATCAATTCCTTTCAACTCATTCGCAAGGATAGGCTACTCTACCGAGCTCCCCTCAGTCAAAGTAAGGATGATCAAGAAAACCAAACGACTCACCCGCCGTGTATTGATCTACCCCAAAATTCTGAAGAAGCTCTCCACAAATATTTCCCCGGCAGCCCCACTCTCCTTCAACTACCTTTCACCAAAATCCTGGCTCAGCCTAGGTACGTTGCACTACGGCTTCTAAAGCCTGAAGGTACGTCTTCTGTTTCTAACCCTCCAAAACTTTTATTTTTCTTTATTGCCCTTCCGAACTACGGTTGGTCTGAATTTCCCCTGTGAAATACGTAGGCAGCCTCCCGGCCCGACCATAACAAAAACCTTTTTCAAAAACCCCTTGGAATAGTGGTTGGACCAAATTGAGTTGCTTTTACAGCTTTGACTCTTACTTAAACATGTCTTGCGATCCGTCTAAGTTCAGTCAAAGAGTGGGCATCTGTAGACACCCCAATTTGGCCTAACGATTATTTCAAGTCCCACCTTGGGGACCATCCCGATGATGAAATGGATACAGTGATTGCTGATTGACTTCCTGTGAACTTTAGGACTTTCAGTAAGAACTTTTAGCCACTTAGAGGACCCAATCCAGAGCCAAATAGCCTTTCAGACAGAAGTACAGTATCCCAGGAGAATCCATCTGTCGGCCGTGATATTGATCACATGGCCCCAACTTCAATTCTTCACCCGTGAAGCCTATTGCTTGAAAATCTCCCTGAGAGATGGATTAGCCGGCCGCCAGATCTATCTTTCGGCCGCAATATCATTCCTTCGACTGCCAGATCCTTTGCTCGGCCGCCAGATCGTCTGTTTTCCAGATTCTGGAACATTCTTTCAATCGTTTGATCCGTTCACAAAATCCTAGCAGCCTTTTTCCGATGCGTTCGGGCCACGTTCAGGGATCACCATGAAGAGTTTTGATTGGTTGAGTTGTGTCATTCCTAGTGCCTATATAAAGAGGGCTTCGGCTCCGAAATTGAGAGACCGACACCTCCCCATCCACCACAAAATTCTGCAGAAATACACTCTCACATCCCCTCTACAAAAGCCCCAACCTTCTGAAGGCAGCCATAATCCGACGATCCAAACCCCGAAGTTCAAACCCTAACCCTAGGGTTTCAAGAAGCAATCAGTCAATCACCCTCAATCCGAAGCAATCAAGCTACAGAGGGATCAAGGTAGTGAGGCCCAAGGGCCTCTGGTTCAATTTATTTTCCATTCTTACGCTTAATCGTACTTGTTTGATTATCTGCTAATTGTCTGGTCTGGTGTGAGGAAGAACATCAGCTGGGGAATCAATCCCTCGGCCGATACATAGAACTAGGAGGATCCCTCGGCCGTGACATCTATTCACCGGCCGTGGGATCCATCTCCCTGGGACAGTTTGTTTTATTCTATTTTCTAATGCATGATTTACTTATCGTCTCGGCTCACCTTATTCGCTGCTAAAGGCTAATAAACAGACTATGTCTTAGAATTGAATAAAGCATGTTTTAATCATAGGTCAAACAACTATGGGCCAGTCTCATGACTGAGCAGAGAGGGATGCCTAATACCTTCCCCTCATTGTACCTTTGGCTCTTGTGCCCAGAATCTCTATCTGTTTTTCCTAGTTTTCTTAAACTAGGTGGTGACTCTATTTCGATGATAACCACTATCGTGTGGCGATGTTCCTTGCCATAGGAATATCCACAATCTTGGTTTATGTAGCAAACAATCAAACAAACAACAACGATCAATCTGTATGGCGATGCCCCGCTCCAGGGATGTGTCTACAATGATGAGGCATTTCATCGGTTGTTCATGTTTTGCTTTTGATATGTGTGTTGATGGGTGTTAATGATCGTGATAAGAGCAGGTGTGTTGCTCAAAATTTACGGACGTTCATATTGGTAGTCTTTTTCACTCATACATTTCATAATGGAAGGTTTTAATTAACTGCTCTTAAAAATAATACTAATAATCAAAATCAGAATACACTAAAAAAAAAAAAAATTTTGTGATTCTCCTTTCCTTTTGTATTTTTCTCACTTTCCTTTCTCTCTTCTCTTGCTGACTAAGTCTTATCCCTAGTATGGAAATCCCAATCCTCAATTATCAGCACCTCTCCAAAGAAAAAATCCTTCCATATTTTTTTTTCTAAATCGGAACCCAAGCCTCCTTTTTAAATCCATCCTTCCAGTCATTTTCCCACACTCCTCGGGTTTTCTTTTTGCTGTTTGGCTCTCCTCTCTGCATTTCGTAACAGTCTATCAACATGTTGACGAGTCGTGCAGCACAAAACACAGGCGTAAAGTCATCGGGATCACAAACCTCCCTCATGCGTCACCGTTTTCAGAATATGGAATGCCAACTAAGGTTTAATTCAGGATTCATTCGCGAACCGCACTGTTCATCTTGAGAGGCCTGTTGATTTCTCTTCTTTGCCGAGCTCTTCATTTCCTCTCTGGCTACAAAATCAGCGTTGGGAACCTCTTACTACTCTACAGGGTATGGTACATTAATCGTTCTTTGGTTCGGGAATTTTTCAATAACATTTATTCTTATGATGAAAACTCTGAGTGTCTGTTCTCTTGGGTCCGTGGTTTTGATATTGAGGTCAGCCCGTCTATTTTAGGCTCTCTTGTTGGTCTTACCCCGTTAGATGAGTATGTTTATCCTTTTAAAACTGTCCGTCGGCGTTTTAATTTGAAAACCAAACAAGACACCAAACAAGACATTACTGTTGATCTTACAGGACGTTCACTAAATTGGGAAAATGGTGTAGTGCGTCAAGGTCAACTTACTCGTGATTTCCGCCTTCTTAACTTATTTTTCTGTCATAATGTTGACCCAAATTCTCACTCTTCTGAAATCTCACCTTCACGCGGCTTCGCACTTCAAGCTGTTTCGAAAAATCAAAAGGTTGACTAGTGTCGTGTAGCTTTTATGTCTATCGCTAAGTTTGGTTATCGTAACACGAATATCACTAGCGTGCTTCCTTTTGGGATTCTTATCTCACATCTCTTGTTGAATAATCATGTCCCCGAATATATTGGTGATGATGACCATGTCCCTTCCTTGTCCGTTTCTCCTTTCGTTGATTCTCACATTGTTGCCTTAAGTTCTGCTCATGCATCCGCCAACGGTGATGGGGTTGCTGAGGTTACAGATGATGAGCCGCATCGTGGTCGCACCTGTTGGAAATTTACGGAATTTCAGATGAATGAAATCGGGCTACCGGAGGGTCTCTCGAGGCAACCGTGCTCGTTTCGGGTTCGTCGAATCTGGACGCACCACAATCAATAGACGTATTGAATTGTGGGATTCTGTAACTCCCGTAACCCTCCTCATGATGGTGTATTACTCCCGTAACCTCCTTCTTCAATGGCAGAATTCATTGGCAGAATTGAATGGCCTGTTAATGGCAGCATTACACCTCTCCTGCCTCCTTCACCCTATAAAAGGAGGCTCACATTCTTGGAGAAATCACAAGCAAACTCACAACTTTCTAGCATACCCTGAAATTCGTTCTTGAGAGAGAGAGGCAGGCGGTAGTCAGTTCGCCAAGGCAGTCAACGGTGGTGTTCCGACGGCTTGCGATTTAGCCGAGCCAACCCTGGGAAAAAGTCGCCGACGCAACCTAAAACACCCACGGTAGGCGGCGAATATTTTTTAAGGAGACTGTGGTATTACACAGGCCTCGGTTCGATATTCTGGAATTCAGTTTGTATCTCTATTGTTTCAATCTGTTATTTATCTGTATTTTGTTTCGATTATGTAATTGTTATATTATCAATGAAATTGTTCTCTGAATTTTCTGTATATGCCGGAATTTTTCCCAACAGCACCCTTGATCCAAATTTTGTTAACCTTCGGGGTCAGTTGGCTGCAATTGTGGCTACTGGTCGCCGCCTTGAGGAGATTGTGACCCACATGGAAACTCGTCAAATTGCCATGCAAGATGAACAACATGTTTTTTATCATGCTACTAATCTTCGCCACACCGCTGCTCAATTGCACGAAGGAGAGGTCGGAGAGTTCATCCGGTACACCCGTCTATTCTTCAACAAGCACCCAGATTTCCACCCTCCACCACCGCGTTAATTGCAATATTGTTCGCCCTGGTTCTCTGCTACTAGTTGCTTTGTCTTCAGTCGATGCTACCTTAGTTTCTTCTTTTGTTTAATCGTTGGTTAGCCCTGCGTGGCTGTTTTGTTTTGGAGACTTACCTATCTTTAGGATGGCTTACTGGCCACATATTTTATTTTTGTCGTGTTGGATCTTTTTATGGGTTTTGGATATGAATTTATGGTTTTTTGGTTTATGCATCTTGGTTGTGTTCTCATTTCTGCTATTATTATTGCTCCCTTTACCGTACTTTTCTTGTTATTGGGCACAACTTGTCCCACTGGTCTTCACTAATTATGTGCAGGTTTTTATCCTTTGTCCTTCCAAGACAAAAAGGGGGAGTAGAAGCGTACGTATTTCTCTAATCCTTGAACTTGTTTGAGTTGTGTTTGCAGAGGATTAACGACTCAGAGATACAATATTATTTCTTGTGGTTTTGTCATGAAAGTGCCGAAGGGGGAGATTGTTAGCTCCCACAAGCGATGCTATTTTTTGGTTGGCAATTCCATTGACAAAACGAAAAAACGGATTTTCAATTGTATTCCTTTCTTTATCGAGTTGTAGCTTTTTTAATATTTTCTAAGCGTAGTGAGTCTATATAGGATTAGAGTGGAAGGAATCATAATTTGTAATTGAGAGTGAGTGTGAGTGTTCTTTTTAGGCGGATTGATCGGCCTATCAAACTCGCATCCATCAAGACCAACTAATCAAGTGTGGCAGCCAAATGAAATAAAAGCAAATGGAGTGACGGATTGATTCCCCGATCGATCGGAAGGCTATTATTATAAAAGGGGCGTTTTCTTTCAACTAGGGCACCGAGCATATACACGCAGCAGCAGAAGATAAAAAGGGAACGAGGGTTTTTTGGTTCAGTAGGATGAGATGAGATTCTTCCTTTTGAGATTGGAGTGCTCACGCAAATTCCAACGGTACAATCAACCTCCAATTGTTCTCGACTTTCTTTCAACAAACACAGAGTTGTTTCTTCGGTGGATTTCCGAAGTATTGTGGAAGGCTTGAGGAGTCAAGGCAGCAGCAATCAAATACGGGGTGTGGTGAACGAGGAGTCGGCAATCATCTTAGGTCAATTGTGAGGAGTCTCAATTGTGAAGTAAGGTCGATTGTAACCACACAAGTTAAATATAGTATTTGATTCATTCCCGTGGTTTTTACCCATTTTTGGGGTTTTTCACGTATTTCTGTGTGTTGCTCATATTGTGTTCTTTTCATATTTGTGGTTATTTTCGGATTGGAGTATCTTGTGGGAATTTCATATAGATATGGAAGAAAAATTCAAAAAATATTATGAGGAAATGCCACCAATATTTATGTTAGCTGTAGTAATGGACCCTTGGATGAAGTTAGCAGGTGTTGACTTGCTCTTAAGAGAGATTGGTACGAATTTAGGGATTACTACTTTACCTTCTTCTGCTTTTGTGAGTGATTTATTGACTACCATGTATGCTAAATATGACTCTAAGTTTGGTTCCAATGCTACCCGTACTGCTGCTCCTTTAACATCTTGTACAAGTAGCAATGATGCATCTTGATTTCTGGTTAGTTCAAGTTTAGGAATAGGAAATAGCACTGTAACTTCACACTCTGAACTTTTGAAATATTTGAACCTAGAATCTGTTAACGTGAATGACTTGCTTAATTTTGATATCTTAGCTAAATATGAATTTAGGGATTACTACTTTACCTTCTTCTGCTTTTGGTGATTTATTGACTACCATGTATGCTAAATATGACTCTAAGTTTGGTTCCAATGCTACCCGTACTGCTGCTCCTTTAACATCTTGTACAAGTAGCAATGATGCGTCTTGATTTCTGGTTAGTTCAAGTTTAGGAATAGGAAATAGCACTGTAACTTCACGCTCTGAACTTTTGAAATATTTGAACCAAGAATCTGTTAACGTGAATGACTTGCTTAATTTTGATATCTTAGCCTGGTGGGAAAAAAATGAACATAAATATCCCATTCTTACAATCATGGCACGTGATCTATTAACACCTCATGTGTCTTCAGTGGCATCCGAATATGCTTTTAGTGCAGGTAAAAGAGTGTTGGATGAGAGGAGAAACAGACTAGCTCCAGACATTTTGGATTGTCTCATATGCTTAAAAGATTGGGAGGATACACGCCTTGGAATTGAAAAACGCTCAGCTAAAGATGAATTCAGAGGCTATTTTGTAGACTCTGATATAGATAGTGATTAGGGGGACCTGTTGGCATTTGGTTTGTACCTATTATTCTGCTGGGGTTGTGTCTATGGCTTATTCATTTCAGTGTTGTGTATTTGTGTTTGTGACTTATTCGTTTCAGTAAGTGGGCTGAAGTAGATGTTGTGGCAACTTATGAAGGCCTTAAATGGCAACATGATGTTGCCCCCACTTCAGTTTTTGGCTATGATGTATTTTCTTAACTAATATCTGATCCTAAGTTTTGCATGCCTTGTGGTCTATTTAGCTTCACTTAACTGAAGTGGATGTTGCCTGCATGCGTTGTGGTGTGTGTGTGTGTGTGGCAGTGTGGTGTGTGTGTGTGTGTGTGTCTCCTTTTAGTCTGAAATGAATAACCCATAGACACAACCCCAGTTTTTGGCTATGATGATAAATAAAACTAATATCTAAGCAAAGTGTGATTGTGTTGCAACCTATGAAGGCCTTAATGGCAACTTAACGTTGCCGCATCCATTTCAGTTTTCGGCTATGATGATAAAAAAAAAACTAATGTCTAAGCCGTAGTGGTGTTGTTATGAAGTGGTGTTGCAACTTATGAAGGCCTTAATGGCAACTTAACGTTGCATCCATTTCAATTTTCTGCTATGATGATAAAAGGAACAAATATCCGAGCAAAATTCAGCACTAAAATGTACCCATATCTGGAAAAAAAAAATGTACTTAGTAATAGTTCCTAGTTCATTTCTAGTGATGTTACGAAGTACTGTTGCAACTTATGAAGGCCTTAATGGCAACTTAACGTTGCATCCATTTCAATTTTATGCTATGATGATAAAAGGAACTAATATCTGAGCAGAATTCAATTTTCTTATTCATTTGGCTTTCATATACCTGTTTTCTGCTGCGGTTGGTGCATGCTTGGCATGCTGGTTCTTGTTTTGTAGGACATTGTAGAGGCCAAGGACCAGACCACGTGAAGGCTGAAGCAATTAGTATTTGTGAAATTCGAAGTTCTAGCATCTACTATGATGGTAATCCACTGCTTGCTTGTAGTTATAGCATCTCTTCTCCAAGCTCCTCCCCCCTTGCATTTTCTCTGAGCAATTGGTTTAGCATTATCGCGTCGTTGGTTTGTTTTGAGGTTTATGTATTCATTTTTTTAGTGAAAGTTGTGTATATGGGAAATTTGGAATTTTTATTTTTATTTTGTCCTTTAATTCTTTATTTCTGTTTGTTGTGTTCTAATTTCAGTAGTTTTAAGGTTGTAATCATGTGTTTTTTATTCCCAAGTCTCTGAGCCAGTGTAAGTCTGTCCAAATATATGAGAAGCTATGCTATGGACTTGAATTCTTGGGGGTGGGAGGTTGTCTAGAGGGGGGAATTATACTAGAGGGTCTAGCTACTGCTCCTGTGGCTGTTGTAGTCCTGAAGGTTGCAGCTAAGGAGTTCAGATGGTGTATGAGCTTGTGTTGCTGTTTTTTCGATTGCGAAGAGATGGTTTTGGGGTGATGTTGATGTTTTTACTGCTGATGTTGTTGCTAAAGTTGTTGTTTTTTCTCTGCCGTGAGTCTGTTGGTGTTGATTCTGCGTGCTGCTTTGTTTCCCCTTGGTTTTTTTGGCGCAGTTGCTACTGCTGGTTTTTCTTGTTTTCTCTTGCTGCTGGTGTTTTCTGGTTTCTGCAAATGATACGTAGCTGGTCTGGTCTATTTTGGTTCCCAAAAAAAGGATTGTAAAGGTTTCAAGACTTGAGGTTAATTTCAGTGTTGGAGGGATTGTGTCTTGTGGATTTGATGAAGATATGTATAAAACATGTCAGATATGTGTATGTTAGACCATATCTGATATTCTTTTAAATTGAAATTCTTTTGAATTGGAATTTACAAGTCCGAAAGAACATTAGAGCATCTCCAAGAATCAAACTTAAGAAGGTTTAAGCAAAAAATAACATTAGAGCATCTCCAAGTCTCAAGTTTACAAGTCGCAAATAACTTAAGAACATTAGAGCATCTCCAAATCTCCAATTCTTTTTTTTCCCATTTGAATTGAAATTTACAAGTCTCAATAAAGTTTTAAGCAAAAAAGATAGTTCTTTTTGCTAGCATGCCTCAAATTAGGATTGAATACTACAAACTTAAGAACATTAGAGGCACGGGAATGTGTGCTTTTTGGGAAGATTTTTTTCAGACGAAAATCGGTTGGTGATGTGTATACGAAAATCGATGGCACAACACGGCATGACACGATTTAAAAAGGCACGGCACAGCATGACACATGATTAAGTAAACGGGCCGGCACGGCACGACATGACACAATAAAAAAAGGCACGGCATGACACAACACGACAAAAAAAGGCACAGCACGACGCATCACAATTATTTAATTGGGCATGACACGACATGATTTTGAAAAGGCACGGCCTGACACGGTATAATAAAGTAAAATGGCCCAGCACGGAACGCTTAAAGCATGACACGGCACGATATGCCATGGCACGATGAAGTAAACAAGCACGGTTGGCACGGAAGTTGAACGGCACGACACGCACGTTTGACACCTCTAAATATACTTAGAGAAGGTTGGATATGATTATAATACATTGGATTGGTCGAATTGAATCAAAAACCATAACTTTGAATTTGGAGAAGATGACTTCGGTTTTGACTATGGGGGAACCTTGGGATTGAATTGAGGCTTGTTTGGTGATGCTCTAGCTTGTAGAAAGTGATTGGGATGGTTGAATTGGACCTCGGTTGGGTCTAGGTACAAAATCTACTTTTCTCTCTCTCACTTTCTCTTTCTAGAACTCCATTGATTGGAGCTCAAATTGCCCATGGTTTTCTCTCGTCTCTGACTCGGTGGAGTGTGGAAATATTATGTGTGTGCCCATAGGTCTGTGGGTAGGGGTTTATGTAGGTGAATTTTTGGTTTGGGGATAAGATTGAATTTAATGTGGGCTGTGTTTGGGGGGATATACAAGGCTCTTGGGAGGGGATAGGGCTAGCGAGGAGGGATGGCTGGCTTGGTGTGGAGAACAAGTAATGAGAGAGAGAGAGAGAGAAATGCATGCATACATGTATATTAATGTGTAAATGTGTGTGTGTATATATATTAAAATGAATTATTGATTTTGAATTTTAATACTAATATTATTGTTATTATTATTTAAAAAAAAGGTGTTAGATATTTTGGCACTTTCCGGGGTTGTTCAAAACCTTCTTTGGTGTCTTTGTTATATCGACTCCATTTAATTATAATGGGTAGGTTCTTAGGGGGTAGTTTTTCGCACGATGCTCCTCCCATTTTCTGCGCCAAGTTGACCGCTGCGAAATTGATCCAATTGCGTGAGAGGTAAAAGTATTGCACGGCATCTCATGCATAGCATTATTGAGTTCAAAAATATTTTAGTCTCCGTTACTGATTAGGGGACTTTCCTTACTCATATTCTTATATACATAATATACTTTACCTTAATCTTAATCGTTTAAGTTGAGTAGGTGATTTACTTTCCCCGGAAAAATAGAACACGTTTTCCCCCAAATCAAAAGATTGTCTATTTTTCCTTTTTATATAAAAGGGGTGGACGACCACTCTGTTTTTCATGCGTGAGAGTTCTTTTCTTATAAAAACAAGGAGTGCACCACTAGTTTGTTTTCTCTCGGCAGAGGCGAGAGTTTTTAGTTACAAAAAGAAAAAGAAGGGTTGCACGGTTTTTGTTTTTGTTATAGGCGAGTGGATAGTTTTTCTGGCAGCCCACTTTTCTTTTCTTCGCTCTTCTTCTTCAAACGTTTGGTTTGATTTTCGGGTCACGTTCACATCATATCATTCATTCATTTATTGTTCGTGATTCTTTGTGTCGTTTGCTGCTGTGGTCGAATCTTTTGGAGATTGATTCGAAGCTGGTTAAATCGAAGATCGGGCGTGAAATCCGTGGTGCATCTATTGGATATTGAAGAAGCTCGGGAGCATCGGAGATTGGCGAGAATAGGTAAAGGCTTGGGTAAGGTTTTTACTATTTTGCAATCTGTACTTCTTTTTTATTAATAGAATATATCAGTAGTGTTAGGCCGTGGTTTTGGCTTTGGGTTATTTAGGACCCTAAGTTTTTCCACGTAAATCGTACGTATCCTGTCTCAATTTTTATTCTACTGCACTACTTGATTTTTGGTTTGGATTAATCGAGATAATCAACCTGTTCATCTTATTAATTTTTAAATCAGAAAATTGGTGATTTTTTTTTATCAAAACTCCTATTCACCCCCCCTCTAGGAGTAGATTGAACGCTTCCGCATAATTTCAATTGGTATTAGAGTGGGTTGCTCTATTTAGGTTTAATTACCTGAGTTTCATTCTGGATAAAATGGACATGAACACACTACGAGAGGGAGCCTCACACTCGAGGCCACCATTTTTTTATGGTAATGATTATCCGTACTGGAAAGCCCGTATGACCACGCATTTGAGTTCCTTAGGAGTTAGGGTTTGGAGATCTGTTTGGTACGGCTATGAGACCCCTACCATAGAAGACGCTACGACTAAACAAATGAGGGCTGAGGAGGACACTGAGTGGAATTCTACTGACAATGATAGTTTTGAGGCAAACTCTAAAGCTTTAGGAGCTATCTATGGAGCATTGAGTAAAACTGAATTTAGTCGTATTTCCGCGTGCACTACTGCAAAAGAGGCTTGGGATATTCTCCAAGTCACCCACGAGGGTACTAAGACCGTCAAAACTTTGAAACTCCAAATGCTTACGACACATTTTGAAGAATTGAGAATGCAGGAAGACGAGACTTTTGATAGTTTTATCACTACGTTGAGTGAAATAGTTAATTCCTTCCATGCACTAGGAGAACCTATCCCAAATCTTAAAATTTGTCGAAAAGTGCTTAGGTCTCTTCCTGAGAGGTTTAGGGCTAAGGTAGTTGCGATAGAAGAAAGCGATAAAGTTGATGATATTCTTTTTGAGGAACTTGTAGGAAAACTTCAAACGTTTGAATTGAATCATCTTTCGAAGAAACCTATATTAAAGCCTAATAAAAGTATTGCTTTTAAATCATCTAGAGAAGAATCCTCTGTGACACAAGAGATTGATGATGACCTTGACGAAGAAGAACTTTCTTTCTTTGCTAAAAAATTCAGCAAATTTGTTAAATTCTGTAAGAATAATAATTCTGGAAATTTTTCTTCTTTGACTAGTGGGGTAAGAATTTTAATTATGGGGATGATGAAAAGAAATCTTTGTAGACACCCTAATCTGGGTCTCTGAATAATCTTTAAATATTCCCGATGATGAAATAAGGAAAAATATACCTTCAAGGCTTGGATTGTCGCTCCTTTACTACTCCTTCTCTAAACCTCAAGAAAATCCCATTTCAAACATATAGGGTGGCCCTCGGTTCAATTGCAAAAGAGAAAGATGCGTTTGCTTTGTCAAAAATAACTTTTTCCATGACACACTGAGGGTAAAATGGGCACACATTTCAATGTATGAAATACCTTGAGTGAAACCAATTGGGTTAGAAAGAGGACTCGACAAGCTTTCCAACGCTTCGAACCGTGCCTAAATCCGAGTTCGGGAGTGTCCGGGGCACCCCTGCGAAGTTTAGTGTGCTGAGCTGTCTCGAAAAACCACGCGGCATTTCAAAACGCAGCGCGGCATTTCCAAAACGCTGCACGGCATTTCAGAAAAATTCAAGAAAATCACTCCGCCGCGCGGTATTTCAATATGCAGCACGGCATTTCGGGAAAAGTTCTGACAGGTGCAAAAAGTTGTCGGCCACACCTGCAGGAGGAGCGTCTTGGCAATAAAATAAGTTTTATTCGGCCCAGAAGCCACCTCCCCTCTTTGGGTGCTCTCCAAGTATCTTTTTGCCTATAAATACACCCCCTCTAGTTGAGAAGTACCCCTTCAACTCCATAGAAAGTTACTCTGCCATTTTCTAGACTCTCCCCCTCTCTCTCTAAAAATACCCAATTCTTCTTCTCCTCTTAAGTTCAATAAACTATTGACTTAGGAGGACCTCCACCTCAAAGCATCCAAACAACCTCACATCCTTCAATCCTCATTCAAGCTCCGAAGGGATTTTCAATCCAAATCAACCGCTCCATTCCTCCATCTTCAAGCACATCCAAGCCTCGATCAAAAGGTATAAATCGATTTCCTTGAGCTAAATCACATTTAGCTTTGAGGGGAGCCGGTCGAGGCCCTTCTCGGTCTTTCTATACTGAGTTTGGGTCTCAAACGAGCTTCAAAGCAGAAAATAGTCAAAAACCAGAAACTGCACTGGACTCGGTAAGCCGCGTGGTATTTTATTGTAGAGCTTTCATATGTCGCACGGCACTGCGTGTTCACCGCACGCCCTTTTAGTCTCTGACTTCCAGGATCATCATTGCTTGTGAGGTGAGGGGCATTTTTGTGCATATTTCAGAATACTTTCAAATGCTAAAAACCATGTTTTTGTACTGTGAGATCTCTTTAAACATTTTAGATCTATTTTTTTAGTTTTAACATCATTTTGAGTGACAAAATGAACCGAAGGAAGCCACTTAAACTATTTTCGGTCAGAAACACAAATCATTTTCCAAGCCTTTGGTTCATCTTGAAACTTAAAAGTGAAAGTGTTCTGGAGTATGTAGAAATATGCCGCACGACACAATGGATGTGCCGCAAGGTATATTAACCCGCCGCGCGGCCGTGTGTTTCATTATGCAGTGACCTCTTTTTATTTTTTTTGTTGTTTTACAGTCTATCTTACTCACGTCCATCAATTTTCATACTGTACAGTGTGCACACCGAGCACTTTTACGTGTTATGTTAAATCCCATGTCCCTTTCCCGTACATGTTTTGATCAAAGTTAAGTTTTCGAATGATATTAAATCCCCCATTAAAAATGTTTAGTAGAGACCGGTTTTTACTGGGCGAGCGGGGTGCTTTTTCAACAAAACCTTTCCCGCTCGTAACGTGGCTCCCGGATCCAAAATCTCAACGTTTTCACTAGATCGAAAGCCTTTTCCTTTTCCAAACAAACTCTCGGTTCCTCGGATCATCCATCTTAAAAATCCGGGTGGCGACTCTTCGAGCGCGCTTCGGGCTCGGGAGCCCACAATCTTCTATTGATAAATCCAAGAAACCCCAAGGTGTACAATGTCACGAGTGCCACGGTTTCGGGCATGTTCAGGCAAAGTGTGCAAACACTCTTACAAAGAAAGTGGCCAAGGGGTATGTCACGCCCCGCCCTGCAAACGGCACCCAAAGTGGGCCCGAGTCGGCACGACCACGTGGCATTCCACACAGAAAACCAAACCACACCTCACAACCTGTCAGAAATAAACACCCCAGCGGAAGACTTATCACCTCAAAATAAAAAATGAGTCAACGTATTGACCAACCAACTACAACCTCGAATACAATACTCTACAAAATTTCATACTTCAACATGTTCACCGACAATTTAACTACAACTCAAATAAATCAACTTCTTCATCAACCACCTACAACAGCTCGCTCATCTACATCATCCAACGCTAGCCCAAAACACTCCTCAACATGATGACCGGTAATTGACCCACTCTAAGCAACCTGCTGCTACCTGGCAGACCAAAAAAGAAAGCCAGAGTGTGTGAGATATAGAAGTGCTTGATAAGATATCACAATACCCGAAGAAATATCAACATGAAAATGAATCCACCAATATAATTGAAATACTCAAATGCACATAATAGTTATAACCACCACATCCTCCAAACACAGCAACAATAATCAACAAGCATCCATATGTAAACAATGCAAGGAGTACAAGCGTGAAAGTAAATCACACAACATGCAGTGGCACGTCTGCCACATTCCCATGTATCCAAGGTATTGTGTCCCGCACACCATATTCTCATTCACCGTTAATTAGACGGCGTGGCCCACGATATGATGTGCCTCACTCCACAATCCTTTAGCGGGTACAATCAATACACAATATGCATATTCATCTATTATGCATATTAACAGCTAAACCTCGGTTAGCATGATATACCATCACCACCACCACATTATCTTTTTTTAAGATAATCATATCGAAAGCTAAACCACAATTAGCAAGATATACACTTACCACCACAACAGTATCTTATTGAGAAGAACCATATCAGACACACTCACCTTTGCATCGACCGAGATACGCCAAACTTACGGTTTCGGCACCTCCTATCTGACCAGCTCATTACCTAGTCACAGGCTAACTCCTATTAGCATACAAATCCCTTTGAATGTTTAAGTAAATATATGATACACCCTATAATATATTTACCATGCTAACAAGTATCAAAAATGTTAACAAGGCCACCAACATCTCCTAAACCATTTAACAATCATTTGATACCAAATTATAAAACTAATAAGGTATTAGACGATACCCAACGAATACAAATATGTCCATCTTAAACCTTAGAAGTGCCCCCAATCAAACGTAAGAGTATAAATATGACATAACTCTTAAAATCGGTTTGAAAACCATGACCATCCTGTCGTATTCTTCCTATAACTTCTTATAGGGTTGAAACCAGATCATGAAACCACCACCATTAGAAAGTACACCTCTGGTACATGAATTTTGATATAAAATTTGTTAAAAACGGAGTCCGAACGACAAAGTTATGCTCGTCCGAAATTGCATAATAACCTGTCCAAAATCACAGATTCTGCACGTCTATCAACTTCAAATCAAAAACTGATTTACCCTAGTAAAAACCAAGCCACAACCCCCACATATTCCGAAAGGTATACAAGTCTAGTTTCAGAATCAATAACCCGTGCGCAAACTCGATACCCGAGCTAAGAGATATGACCATTTTCCCAAAACGTGTCAATGCAGCAAATACAAAACTCAGCAGGGACATACAAAGTTGTAAAATCCGCCAACACTAGACCATACAACAAAATGACCTGAAACTTGGTAAATCATAACAACATATCAAAGTTTATCCCTGATTTTTCCCAGATTTTTCACAATAAAGGAACCTAGTCAAATTCACCTCCAAACTCAGAAATTCTGTGCAGCGAAGCACAATTTCCAGCAAAACAGTTTGTGTTCGAAAATTCATTAAAAATCCAATACTCAATACTTTTTAGTGATTCCAACGCCAAAACATCATCAACTTATCAATCTTTCATACTCATAAGGACCCATAACCAGGAGGGTCGTTTAACTATAAAAAAAACTTGATGCATAACACAGATCTGTAAGCTGTTTGCTCAAAAACAGGAATCCGACCACAGCTAGGTTTATGATTTTTATCTTTTTCCACACTTCTCAGAAAATTCTGAAAATTTAACACGATACAATAGACACACTAATGAACCTTCAGTAAAAAATACCAGAAATTTAAAAGCTTTCTAGGTACCTCGAATAATTTCGTGAAGAACAGACCTTCCTCCTCCTCCTCCTCCTCCTCTCTCTCTCTCTCTCTCTCTCTCTCTCTCTCTAGTGTCGGCAGAAATGAAGGGAAAGAGAAAAATATCTGTACAAATCCCTTCTAGAGAAATTATAACACTACAAGAAAATGTGGCATTAACGGCATTTTTCTTACCGGCATGTGTTAAAATGCCCTTAATACTAGTTATTCCCGGCATTATTATTAATGCCAGAAAAAATTATCTTTAAACGGCATTAGTTATAAAATGCAGGTTAAAACTACTCAAAAACGGCATTATTGTAGAAAATGCCGTTTTTAGTTTCGTTATGGGCGCCAATATTACCACGACCGCGCGCAATTTATCCTCCCCTCCTAAAACGACGTCGTCTAGTAGTGTACTGGGAAGTACTTTTCCCTCTTATTTTTTCCTTCCATTTCTTGTGTCTCGTCCCATCCTCGATCACTTTCACTCCCCAGTCCCCAGCGTACCATTGCAAACGAAAATCCCCAAAAACGGAAGCCCCCGAAAATCCCCAAATTGAAACCCCAAAAACCTGGTGATCGTCGTTCCATTCCCGTGGGCCTCGTTGAGAGTGCTTCTAACCGTCTTGTCGAATTACAAGAGCAGCGTCGGCCGTTGCTTCCTTCTGTGCGATAGCCATTTGACGGTGGTTGTACGAGATAGCTCAGAGTTCAATAACGAAATCTGTAGTTGTAGATCTCTCTGCAAACAAAAATCCCCATCTTCACTGGTCTTTGCATCATATCTCACCATCACAGGTACAGTACTTCATCTTGATCGAACATATCTGCGTTCAGGGTTTGATCTGTTTTCTGGGTTTGAACTTCGCATCCCCTCTCTCTATTTAGAGTTTTGAGATTACAAAATTTGTTCATTTGTTCACCTTTGAACCTTGAATCCCGTCTCTCTGTTTAGGGTTTCAGAATTGCATGCTCATAGTTCCAAAATTGATGTACTGCTTGTGTTGTATTACTGCCATTAATTAGACTGCGGGATTTGCTAAACTGTTGGTTTTGATTTTGTGTATAGATGTTGTAGTTGATGGTACAAAAAACTTTATTTATTTAATTTTTTGGCTGAAATTGGTGGAGACCATCTCGATTTTGTGTATAGATAGATTTGGGTCTTTCAAAGACGCATATAAACTGTTTGTTGAAATGCATGTTAAGAGAGTGAACACAGTAGTGGCCATATGGTTGAACACAGTGGCCATAAGCTTGAGCCACTGTACAAATGTACCTTGCATGTAAGGGATGGATAAAAAAAAAAGGTCTTACTGACCTTCGCCTTATGGGTAGTGGTTAAGTTGGAGATAAAGCCAAAATATTTAACATACTTCTTGACACTTGCCATTATTTTCCACTAAATCTGCCCCTAACATGTTATCCACTAGAACATTGGCACTTCCAGGGATCACTTCATCCCAAAGTCTGACATGAAGAAGTTCAAATGATTTTAGTCTCCTTATTTAACTGTGCCCTACGAAGACAAACTCCTAGTTCACTTTCATTCTTCATTATGTTTCTCTTTGTTTATATTCAATGTACAGCTAAATATAGTAGCTGTACTAAGACACACAGATTTTCAAGGTTGCTTATGTGTACTTTTATGTCCCTTGTGTGCTGCAGAATGGAAAGTTGTTGAGAAGCATAAAGTCCCATACTGTTGCTGTTGTTTGTCTTAACTGGGAGGAAGATGGAACAAAGAATGTGAGTATGCATTTGCAACACAAGTTTTAGCTGATTCATACTGCAATGCCAGAATTAGATACCCAATTTCCTTGCAAATGAGTTTTGAATTGTGATTTAGTTAGATTAAAATTGGTTGATTGATGGAATGGGCCTTGTCATTGTTTGTTATAACTTAAGATTGTTTATGTGCTTGTTGTTGTAATGAGTTACCAACCATGCAAGGTAGCTTGGCCTCCTGGAAAAAATATGCAGTTGCATTTGATACCCTTTTGTCTTCAGATATTTGGTGCTAAATGCATAGGTTGCCTTCTATTTATGAGTAATTAGCAACTACAATTTTTAACAAAGATAACCTATTAAGAACTATACTCCAGCTGGGCTATACAAGGTTCAATTTTCTCGTATTATTCACTTTTCATTTTGTGCCTTTCTATTGCTAAACATTCTCTTTTTTTTTCCTGTTCTCCTCTTTCTTAATAGCACAATTGAGTCAGTTAGGTGAGGCATTATGTAAGTCACGAGAGTGGCATTAAGGACTACTCACATCTTATGGCCTAAATAAAGCTGAACGTGGGTTCTAAACAGGCGCTAAATAAAAGATTATGCTAAGAAACTTAGGTTAGGCATTTTTGAGGGGACTTGAATAAGATTCCTACGACATCATTGGGTGACATGCCCAATCTCGTGGGAGCTCTGTCCTGTCATACCGTATGCACTATTGTCGACCATTTGAAGGAGTGTTCTAGTATTGTGTGGCCCTTATAGGCAACAATATGATCTATCCTATGCCATTGAACCTAACACTATGTCATAAAGTAAGGTCTTGGTGTCGCTAATGTTTTCAAAAGATAATGGTTGATGCACTGGAGATGTGCAGGAAAGCGGTCTAGTCTAGGTGGATTGACTAGGACAGATTTTGCGATGAATCGCTAAAACAAGCCTGGACATATCTGAACCAGTCTAGCCCCCAACAGTGAGCGGAATTGGCTCATCCTTCTCATGACTAGGATCAGGAATTGCCTTGTTTTTTCCTTTTCCAACCTACTGCCATGTTTCTGTAACCAAATGTGTTGCAGACTTAGCCACTAGAGACTTGGAGTACTGGTGGGAAGTATGACCAAATACCTTACAAAACTTACAAATTGGAGATAGCACTTGGTATTCAACACTAACCACAACAGATTCCCCAGCAACTGTGATTGAGCTTTCGATGAATGGGTTCCTAAATTAGAAGATTTAGGACTGATTTGGTGGGTAGAAGCAGTGACTATCCTTTGCTTCCTACGAAAAGTGTTGGAATCAATAGCTTTTAAACCCAGCCCATCAGCCATGTGAATGGAACCGTCGGTGGTGTCACTTGGAGTTGATTCCTTGGTTGATTTTCCAGCATCGCTATGACGCTTGAATATTGCCTTGCAACCTTCCGCGCACATATCTGCACATTGCATTTCCACTGCTAGGTCATTGAAGAGACTGAGAATATGTGCCTTTCGATCCCCAAATAATCCATCCGCGAAGGATATAGCTCCATCTGCCATGGAACCAGATTAGGGAAATCCTAGAGAGAAGGAGGACCATCTCTCTCAAGAACCCCATTCCTACTTTTTTTTCTTTTTCGTTTTTTTAATTCTGTGCATTTTTCCAGTTTATGGATCTTGAATTCACATGCCTTCTGGCCATAATATGTACATCGTCCTTTCGTCTTTCAGAGATGTAGGAAACTAGGGAAGTGGGAAGCCTAGTGGAAAAAATGACAAGAAAATAATAATAATGATAATAGCATGTCGCATTTCTAGCAATTGTGCATTGTCGATACTTAAAAGGAATTGGTGTTAGTAACATTTTCTTCTAACTAAGGTTCTCTCTAATTCTCTCACTTTTGTTTGCTGGCCTTTTTCGATCATCTAATTTTTTCTTGTCTTGTGTAGGATCTTCATTCTCAGCTGAAGGAACTAATTCCCGAACAGCTGGTACATTCAACTAAGTTTGGTATATGTATTGACAATAAAGGAATTGTGTAATTAATTTGTGTCCTGATCTCAATCAGACTTCTTTTTCACGTTCCCTCGAATTATGGAAGTTTTCCAGTTTGGTTGGTTACAAGAATTCAGGTCATTGTTATCCAAAAAAGAATTTGGGTCATTTTTGCGGTCATTGATCACTTGACCTTGTCTTAATATAATTTTGCAACTGGAACATTTTTCTCTGTGAAGAACTGCCTAAGTGCCTGCCCACTTTTGTTGGTTTCGTGAATGTGTAAGTTGCTGGATTTCAACAGTGGAAATTGCATTCTTTTTCTGGTTAATCTCAATTTGACTTTGGAGTCTTTATCTTATTTTATCTGACTGTAAGCACACTAGCAAAAAAGAAAACCATGAATTCCAAGTCAACCAAACTGGCATATAAAATCTGTGAATATCTTTGATCATTGATATGGCTTCTTTGCATTTTATGGTCTAGGCATTTGATTGATGAATTTCATATTGTTTTCTTCATTATCGATCTTAAGTAGATTATTAGCCTAAGAATTTCAAAGCCAGTGAATTATATCTTCTGAGTTCTTCCCTTCAAGAAACAGAATTTTGTGAATTGGAATAGTTAGATAAGTAGGAACAACACAGAGCAAACTTAATAAAGCACGCCAATGTTTGATATACTACAGGAAAGTTTACACTATGCATGACACTATAGGAAAGGTGACACTATACTGTTCAACTAACTACTGTTATTATTCTGCCAACACATGTATTCTTTTTAGGTTTTGAAGTGTCGTATTCTTTTTAGGTATTCTTCTCATATGTTCCTCCTTGGAAACGGCGGCGCCCATATAGCTAGGGATAAGGGGTTAGATGTGAGATTACTATGTAATTTTTATAAGACTAGTATGTTTTCTGTGCAGCAACAAAATGTATTCTTATCTCTCTCATCCATGTTTCATTCTTATTGTGATTTATAACCAATACTATGACACGATATTAATTTCAGGTTTTTTTACGTTAACTCCTATGGATAAGAGCTGGATTGAGATCAGGAATAGGCTAGACCCTACCTATATACAAGGGGTAGAAAAGTTTATAGAATTTGCTTATGATAAAAAGCATCCAGATTCAAAGATATATTGTCCTTGCAAGAAATGTGTGAACCTTATATTTGGGACAAGAAGTGGCGTGAAAGAACATTTAATTATAAATGGATTCAATACTAAGTATACAAGATGGACAATTCACGGAGAGTCTTTAGCTTCATCTAGTAGAAATGAATCGGATGCAAATCAAAGCTCTTATTTTCAAGATGATATGATTGGTATGGTGCATGATGCATTTGGAGTTCCAAGGCAAGATGGTGGGATTAGAGACAATGAAGAACTTGAAAGTATGGGGTTAGGTCCCGATAAGGAGACTAAGAATTTTTTTAAGCTGCTTGAAGATGCACAACGTGAGTTGTACCCCAATTGTAAGACATTCACAGCTCTCTCTTTTACAACTCATTTGTTGCATATAAAAGTGCTTGGTGGTTGGACTGATACCTCATATGATATGCTAGTTGAGCTATTGAGAAAAGCGTTTCCAGTTCGTGAAACCTTGCCCAAGTCGTTTGCTGAAGCAAAGAAGTTTAATGAGGCCTTAGGCTTTAGTTACGAAAAAATTGATGCGTGTCCCAAGGATTGTATGTTGTTTTGGAAAGATAAAAAGGGGCTGCGCAATTGCAAAAAATGTGGAACATCACGATATAAAGAATCTACTGTCTTTTTAGATGATGGAACTGCCAAACTAACACAAATTCCTGCGAAACAAGTAAGGCATTTTCCTTTAAAGCCAGCACTTCAAAAGCTTTTCATGTCAGAGGAAACATCAAAACATATGAGATGGCATGCAGAGGGACGGACCAATGATGGTAAATGGAGGCACCCTGCTGATACACCTGCTTGGAAAGCTTCAAAAGCTTTTCATGTCAGAGGAAACATCAAAACATATGAGATGGCATGCAGAGGGACGGACCAATGATGGTAAATGGAGGCACCCTGCTGATACACCTGCTTGGAAAACATTCGACGAAAAACACCCTGAATTTGCGAAAGACATTAGAAATGTGAGATTGGGATTAGCAGCTGATGGTTTTAACCCGTTCAGAACAATGAGCATTGCTCATAGCACGTGGCCAGTCGTGTTGATGCCGTATAACTTGCCTCCATGGTTGTGCATGAAACAACCGTTTTCCATTCTGGCTTTGCTCATTGATGGTCCTCATAGTCCTGGAAATGATATTGATGTCTACTTGCAGCCTTTGATTGAGGAGTTGAAAGAGTTGTGGACTGAAGGTGAGCTTACTTTTGATGCGTCAACCCAACAAATGTTTCGTATGCGAGCGACAATATTGATGGGAACTATAAATGATTTTCCAGCGTTAGCGATGCTGTCTGGTTGGAGCACAAAAGGAGCACTAGCTTGTCCTTCTTGCAATGTGGAAACCCAATATCTATGGTTGAAGAATTTTAGGAAGTATTGCTATATGGGCCATAGACGCTTCTTGGATCAAGGACATAACTTTAGGAAAGATGCCATATCTTTTGATGGAACTATTGAAACTAGACTAAGGCCACTTCATTTATCAGGTGCTGATATTTTTAAACAAGTTCAATTCATTCAGAATAATTTTGGGAAGGGTGAAGAAAGGGGGAGAACTGCACCTAAAAAGAGACGAGTACATGCTAATGATGGAATAAGTGCCAACACTATGGGGCAAGGAGAACATAATTGGAAAAAGAGAAGTATATTTTTTGACTTAGAGTATTGGGTGGATATTTTGATTCACCACAATATTGACCTGATGCATACCGAGAAGAATTTCTTGGAAAATATACTTGGGACACTACTCAATATTTTGGGGAAAACAAAGGACAATCTAAAGGCTCGACAAGACCTAAAGGTCATGCATATACGCATGGCACTCCATCCTCAACAACGGCCTGGTGGGAAAGTCTTTTTACCTCCTGCTTCTTTCACAATGAGTAAAGAACAGAAACATATATTTTGCAAAGTGTTGAAAAATGTTAAAGTCCCTGACGGCTACTCCTCCAATATTTCACGCCGTGTAAACCTCAAAGACACAACTATTTCAGGGTAGAAGAGCCATGATTGTCATATTCTTATGCAACAACTATTGCCATTGGCTGCGAGGAGGGCATTGCCTAGACATGTTTGTGAAGCCATAATTGAGTTGAGCACTTTTTATAGACGGTTATGCTCCAAAGTAATGGATCCAAATGACTTTGAGGATCTTAAAAAGCAAATTGCATTGACTCTTTGCCGTCTCGAAAAGATTTTTCCACCTTCATTTTTTGATATAATGGAACATTTACCCATTCATTTAGCGGAACAAGCAAGTGTCGCTGGACCAGTATATTATCGATGGATGTACCCTGTTGAGAGGTATGTATATACTACTAGACTACTAGTTGACATATTATGAACAAAATATAGCTATAAACTTCCAACACTAATTAAAAATTTATGTTAATCGTAGGTATTTGCTTACACTCAAGAAGTACGTGCGTAATATGAGCCATCCAGAGGGATCCATTGCAGAAGGTTATTTGACAGAACAATGCTTGACATTTTGCGCACGGTACTTGCATGATGTTGAGACAAAGTTAAGTCGACCAATACGAAACTATGATGGTGAGCATGGAGGTCGTGGTTTAGGGAAAGGAAAATTGTTTGAGCTTGATAACATTGCTTGGGTGCAGGCACATAGATATGTCCTAGCCAATTCTGATGTCGTAGCCCCATTCCGGGAGTAAGAAATCGATTATACTTGTTACTACATTTCATCAATAGTACCGTAGTGCATATGTAATGACTAGTTGTTTTAATTGCAGGAAACACATTCAAGTTCTTAGAAATGATAGTCGCCGGTTAAGTGAGCGTGATCTTATGAGGAAGCACAATGAACAATTTCCTAATTGGTTTAGAGATCACGTAAGTCTTGTCAACATTTGTAGTACTATTTCCGAATATCTCTAATCGCCATATTAGTAACTAAGTTTCTCTAACCATATATGCTGGGAAAATGTAGGTTCAAGACTTGCTGCGAACAAAAAATGTGAACATATCCAACGAACTGAGTGTGTTAGCTTTAGCACCAGACAAATGGGCTAGAAGGTATACTGGGTACATAATAAACGGGTTTCGATTTCACACCAAGGAGCGTGAGGAGAGGAGGAAAACTCAAAACAGTGGAGTATCATTAACTGCATACACACAAAGTTATGCAAGCTCAAGAGATAAACGCCCAGTTACAGGAGAGGTCATTTTCTATGGAGTTTTAAGGGATATCATTGAATTGAGATATTCTAATGACTTTAAGTTTGTGCTATTCAAATGCGATTGGGTGGATAACAACGTAGGAATGAGGCAAGATGAGTTCAAGTTCACACTCGTAAATTTTAGGCACCTTTTGTATAGACACAATCGCACATCAGATGAACCATTCATCCTTGCATCTCAGGCCCAGCAGGTTTGGTATGTTCAAGACCCCATTGATGAAGATTGGCATGTCGTCGTTAAGATGACTCCTAGAGACTCATACGACATGAATGGAAAACAATCTACAGAAGATGAAATAACTTGTCCCCAAGCTGAGCCTTATAGTGGTCAACAGTTAGATGATGCTACATATACTCTTGATAATGATGTTAACTGGGTTAGAACAGATGTGGAAGGAGTAACAGTTGATGACGATATAGATGGTGACGATTATGATAATGTTGGTGCAGAAGATAGTGATGAGGAGGAGGTTGATTATAGTGATGAGGAGGAGGATTGTACTGATGATGATGATGATTTTGAGGAAAATGCTGAAGATGGAGATCATGACAAGGATGATTAGTTTTTTTTTTTTGTATGATGCCATGTTTTCCTTGTTTTTTCGCACTTAGAAAGTGGGACCGTATGTTATGTATTTTTTTTGTATCAAGTACTTGTTTTTGCTTCTACCTTTTTATTCTTTAGTTTTTACGCTACTGAGTTATTTAATTTTTGATTATGTTGTGTTGTGCTCCTAATGTCATGCATATCTATATTTCTTTCTGAATTGCTGATAGTGTCTTGATATATTGTAATAATTGTTGCAAAAGATGGCTAAGGACGGGAAAATAGTTTTCAAGCCTGGGGAATTGGCCCAAGAGACGAGAAACTACTTGGAAAAAAGAAATAAGTTAATTAAAGAGAACTATGCAAAGATTGAAGCTTTGGGGTGTAAGCAATTGGCAAATCCGTTTTTAAAGAAAAGTACAACTGCTGGAAAGAGAAGAAACAAGATGGATTGTGCTGTTAATGATGACGTGGATTGGCAACCGGGAGACGGTGAGGATGGGAGTAGTTCTTGCTTCGAAGATGATGAATATTCCTTGGAAGATGAAGAATGTTCTGGGGCTCGGTTGAGTAAGGTGATGCATGTCTGTGTGGAATATTAAATAAGAGTTTTTTTTTTGTTAATGTTTATTCTTGTTACACTATGTCCAATTAAGCAAGTTTCACTTTGTTGCATTCATCATATTGTTCTAATTTTAATGTAGGTGGCTACTACAAGAAAGCGTGTACAATTGCCAGCTGGACCAATGAGTGATATATTGCAGCCTTTGCCTACCATTAATCAAGACCAACAAGAAAATCAGCAAGTACAGTTGCAGGAGCAACCGCAACCACAAGTGCAAGCAAAGCGAGTGCGATATCAGGCTGCACCCATGAGTGCTATATTGCAGCCTTTGCCTACCATTAGTCAAGACCAACATGAAAATCAGCCGGTACAATTGCAGGCGCAGCCGCAAGTGCAAGCAAAGCGAGTGCGATGTCGGGCTGCACCTATGAGTACTATATTGCAACCTTTGCCTACCATTAGTCAAGACCAACATGGAAATCAACCACCACCAAACTATCATGAGTTCCAATCTCCATCTGATGAAGGTATGTAATTATTTTATTAGCTTATTTCAATTTCTAATAAACTTACTAATTGTCCTATTACTTTGATAGTAGTTTTATTATTGCTGAATTTTGTGTCCTTACAACCACCTAAATTAACTCCTTAATGATCTAATGGAAGTGCCATATAGTTTCTCTTGATTTTAATGCATGCTAGTAGAAGTCTTGCACTAGATCATTTTGTCCTTGTACTTGATTTCTGCAACTTTTCAATCTGCCAGTCAATCCAACTTCTTACTCCTAGAGTTTTAGATGGAGAGTTGCACGAACCATAGAGAAACGCAGTAGAATTATTGCTCAAAAACAGCATCAAAATGCACTATAAACAACCACAACACATATAACACATGGTGCCATGGTGCATGGGCATTTCCAATACCAGCAGGCACATACATACATACATTCATAGAATTCCTTCTATTAGTAAATCATTGAAGTGGCAGGTCACATAAATGAGAGAGCCGTGGAGCTAGAATCACATCAACATTCTATGAGCAGTCACACTACTCCAAACTTGCACTCGCTGGAACAAAGCAATGAAGGGTCAAGAACTTCAGTTGGAGCAAGTACATTCAATTTAATGTACAAAAGAAAAATATATATGGTTGTTCAACCTTTTATTTGCCAAGGAAATTAATTTATGCTGTTACTTGCATTTACTTGTTTATGTTCATTATTCCATATTATTCTTGCCTAGATCCCAACTCGCAACAACAGAGACCCAAGGGGAGAGGCTATGCTCGTCCGTATGTTGGGTGGGGTACAGGAGGGAAGTTAGAAGTTAAATTGAATAAAGACAATCAACCAATAGGTAACACGGCAGGTCCCTTACAAAGTCAACTTGACATCTCAGCAAGAAACGCAACTTTGGCACCCTTAACTTTTACTGATTGGAGGGCTCCGGAGCTATATCCATACAAGGAGCGCATATGGGCAGAGGTTAAGGTATTTATTATAGGGAAATATTTAGATTATGGGCTAATATTGCTGCTACTATTTTTTTTAATCTATCTTCTTAGACTGAATCAGTTGAGCTAATGTTGTTGCTGCCATATTGTCGGTGTTTAGTTGTTGATATACTTATATGCAGGAAAATACAACCGCACCAGATGCTTATAAGCATAATTGTTTGATGTCCGTTGGAAAGAAATGGAAGGATTGGAAAGATGAGCTTAAAAGAACTACTTATAACTTATATGATAATGATGAAGACCGTTTGGCGAATTGTCCGAATAGGGTCAATCCTGATCAATGGAGAGTTCTTGTGCAATTTTGGGGTACTAAAATAGCCAAGGTGATGCATGTCGGTTCTTCTTCTCCTTTCTAATGAATATGAACACATATACATGGATAAGTAATATTGGATTTTATTTGTTATAGAGACGTAGTAAAACCAACCATAAAAGTAGACACAAACAGAAAATGGGACACACAAGTGGGAGGAAAGGCCATTGTCGTGTAAGGGATGAGGTAATTAACTAACTAATGTGCAAAACTAAATTTAATTCAATGCATTTATATATCAAATGTGTTACTAAACACTTAGTTTTTTGTATGCTAATAAAGTTGACACAGATTAAGGATGGAGTAGTAGTAGAGCCCGATCGTATACAGGTATTCATTAAGACTCATACGAAGAAAGATGGACAACCAGTTGATGAAGCATCAGCTTTGGCCATAGTATGTATATTTACTTCATTCATTTTTGTATTTATTTAGATTCATTTTAATGGTATGCTTCTTCTATGTCTATTTACATAATAAAATCTTTGCTTTTGTTCTTTTACTTACTATAGATAGGTTTCATTTATTTCAGCGTCGTCTTAATGAGGGAGCCTCTCAGATTCCTGAGTCTTCAGAGTCACCTGATTTACGGGAGGAGTTATTCACTAACGTACTAAAACCAGATAGGAATGGACGTGTGCGTACCTATGGCCTGGGTCCTTGTCCGAGTCAAGTGTTTGGGACCAGATTTTCCCAATCTCAGGAGCAGCGTGTCAAGGATCAGTTGCATGCGGAGTTGCGTGCTGAGTTGGGTGCTGAGTTGCGTGCAGAGTTGCGACAAGAGGTGCTAAGAGACGTAAATGAAGAAATCACTCAATTGAAGAACCAATATGCAACCGTGGCAGCTTATATGAAAAGTGCAGGACATCCTTTGCCTCCATCACCAAATGGAGCTAGAAATGGAGATGGAGATCACACACCGTCACTAATGGAGCACAACGGACAGGTAAATTGTGGTTTCATGGTACTTTTTGAGGCAATGAGAATAGAGTTGGCCATTTTATTGATTGAAAATACACTTGCCTCTCATATTGATTGATTTGTGTTGTTGCCAAAATATATAGCTTGAGCCCAAATAAGTATGCCTTGTGGTCTCTGAAAGAAGCCTATAAATTGGTTGCTCAAATACATGTTTAAGTAGGTATGCATTAGACATAACAAGAACTGAATAGCAAGAATACCAAAGAAACTTGCTAACTGAACCTGCTAGCGACACAACCTGCACACACAATCACATCTACACTATCACAACTTCACCCGATATTGAAGTCACCAAAGAGAAACCAAGGTTTATTATCAGCAGTGGAGGAAGAAATAGAGTTCAGTCCAGACCAGAGCTGCCCTCTCTGATCTCTTGCATTAGAACAATAGACAACCGTATCAGTAAAGTTAATTCTGAGCTGCTTGTGGGACACTTTTGCAGACTTGCAGTACAACTTGAACATCCGAAACATCTGTCATTCCAAAGCAGAATGATTCTAGCTATTCCATCAGCAAGAAATAGATACTTGTCAAAAGCATTTTTCAATTTGTAAACAAATGAACATAGCATTAGCTCAACAGAAATACTTGCTTCATCTTATTGATGCAAATGCTTTTGCAAATGACTGATTAGCAAAATACAAATTGGTCGCTGCAGTAAAAGATTTAAATCGTTGTAAAGCCAGAAGTATTACTTCGAAATCATACCCTATCATTCTCCACCCATGGTAGTGCTCTATATAGTGACTTGGGCATGGAATGATGCCCTTAGGGCCAGTTTGTTCAAAGGGACTAGTAGTGAATGGATATCCCATTAGATATGTTATCTCAACTGACAAATGTGATCGGATTAATAATACCACACCCTGCATGGTCTTTGTATCCCACACTTTGGGAGTTTGTATATCCAATGGATGTTTAGTTCAGGGCAAAATCTTTTGAGGAACCCTGAATGCGTAGTTGCTTTGGATATGTAGTTCAATCCGATGCCCATATCCGGTCAAACAAACAGCCCTTTATTCTACTCTTGAAGAGTCGTGTCGAAGTGTCATACATGCTTCCTGCGCTCTGCTTTCTTAATCAATGTGCTTAACGAAATTTTTTTATTGTTTGCTATGAATTGAACCTTGAACGACAATCTATCTTGATTCATTAGGTTGTGAACAACTAATTGAGTATCTCGTGATTAAGGACAGGTAGGCATGATTAAGCAAGTGTCATAAACTATCCCCAGTTGTGGTTGATTAATCTTAACCACAGGCTAACTATTGTTAATCAAGGTAATCAGAGTAAATTGGTGAAGCTCCTCCGTGCCTCGTGACACCACCTAAATGGCTAACATGTTTAGATGGCCATTAGCTATGGGTGTCTATGAGTTAGGTTAGATAGAGATTTATGTAGATGCCCATTAGCTATGGTTTGTCTTTAGAAGAGATTTTCTTTGTAAGAAAGAAAAAGAAGAAAACGTGGACAGAGAGACAGAGAAAAGAGAAGAGAAAAAGAGAGAAAAGAAAAGGGGTTTGGTGTGGTCGTGTGTGCTGTGTTTGAAGGTGAAGGAAAAAGCTTTGTAAAGATTGAATCAAGTGAAGGAAAATCAGAATTTTTGGTGCCCAGATAAGTTTATTCACTGCTGTATTTTCTGCTCTGTTTTGTGCCGAAAAAACTGCATGTTTGTAGCTTGATAGTGTGCTGAAAATTGATCTGTTACTGCTGCGTTTCTGCAGCGTTTTAGCTCAGTTAGTGACTATTTTTTGGTGATATTTGTGTGTGCATTTGGGCCCTTATTTCCCCCAACAAGTTGGTGGGTTGGCTGTAGGTTAAAAATTTGCGAACCTTCCAAAGATGTGTTGGTTGGAAAATGCACATTAAACCCACCCAACCCGACCCATGGATATGCTTGTACTGTTATATCGACCTAGGTTCTAATCCAATAATCGGTGCATCGTTTCGAGTTTCCAAATGTGAGTTACACCTAAAACACTACAGGGTGCCGGAGCTGTCTGCCACCACCAAAAAGGCCATTTTTGAAATCCCCCGTGACTGTTTTCTGAACCTCCACCATTTCGTAAACTCTACGTACTATTTTTCACGTAATTCTAGTTTGCTCAGCTCCCAAACTGCAGAGAGACTTGCAAGGGCTTCCATTACCAAGAACTTTTTTTTTATAAGTAATCCATTACCAAAAACTGGATCATCATTTTGAACTTTCTACAGTTTTCTATGATGAAAAGATCAGAAGGTAGTTAACTTGTCCATGCAGATAATCACATATGCTATGTTCAGTTTTTGGGCAGTTTTTTTTAGCAGTTTCTTGAAGTGCATGGTATTGAACTGAGTAGTATTTGACCACTTTTATACCATTTGAAGTGCTGACTTTTTTTTTCCAGTTGTTGCATGTTCAATCTTAGTGGAAGTGCTGTCTTTTTCTTCTCCAGTTCTTGCAGTTTGAATCTCAATCATTGTTAGGCTTGGTTTTGTGGATTTAGTGCTGTTTTAATGCTGTTTTTAGTCCAGATTTAAAGTCCAGTTGTAGTGCAATAGGTAGTTGGAGTTGCATTCCTTTGTTTTTGGTTTATAAGATTACTGGGTTGTGAATTGATATGTGCTTAGTTGTTTTTGTTTTCAATCAAACTTGTATCGATTGTTAAGTGCAAAGAAACAGTAGGTTTAGAAATTTATTGAGGAAAGATTTGTGGAGGACATAAAATGTGTTGGCTGATCGGAAGGCATGGCCTTTATTGAGGAAAGATTTGTGGAGGAGCTACTTCGGCCATTAGGTGCGGCTATGAAATAGGATACGGTGTGCGTCCTCTTGGGGGATGTGTGTAGCATTTCTGAGGTTTGAAAGTGTATTCTTGATGTTCTGTCTTGCAAACTAGGATATGTTTGATGCCCTATGCGCTTTATCTTTAAACTAGGATATTTTTTATGCTTGTGTCCTTTATCTTGCATTTAGTTTCTTGCACTTACTAATTGTATAGATACCCACATACCTCTGTATAAACGCGTAATTGTTTCTTGTATTTGCAGGTTGATAGGACATAGACGGACATGGAAGACATGCAATAGGAATGACAGGAAATCTTCTTGATAATGGAAATTGTTTTTGTTTTGAAGTAGTTCGCAACCAAAAGCATATTTTGGGTTTTTGTGTTGCTTTGGTTAGTATGATCTTTTGTTTTTGGAGATACACATGCAATTGAAACTTATATTTTGACGCTTTGGGTTTGATTTTCACATTGGCATTCTATGCTTAGCATTGTTATTTTTTGTTGCTTTGTGAATTGTCTTTACGATGTCCAATTTGCTTATGTATGGAACTTGCATTTTGGTTTTGGTAGTGGAACTACTTCAAATTATTTTGAACAGTTACAATTTTGTATGCAGGAAATATGTTAATGAAAAAATTATGTATTAAAAATGAAAATTGGCCCAAAAAAGAAAAAGAGAGGAACTTTTAGCGTCATTTTACAAATGCCAGTAAAAGTAATAAAAAAAATACCAAGATATAAAAATGGCATTTTGAAAATGCCGGTAAAAGTTATAAAAAAATACGGCACTTATAAAATGCCGGTAATATTACCTTTTCCGGCATTTGCCTCAAATGCCGTTAATAGATGTATATTCGGCAATTTTTTTCCCGGCACTTTACAAATGCCGGAAAAAGTAGTAACAAATGCCGGTTTTATTTCCGGCATTTGTACAAATGCCGTTTATGTATTACCGACACTTACTTGGACGGCATTTTTTATTTTCGTCGACAAATGCCGGGAATACTATTACCGGCATTAATTTGATCTTTACCGGCATTTATAAAATGCCGCAAAAAGCTTAATTTGGCGTAGTGCCACACCACCCCTCCACTTATGCAACCACCCAAAACACACACAAGGCCCTCAACCTTCTAATGCATACAATCTAACCCCGAATCATATAATTCAAATAAAAAGTGAATTAAATATTCTAAATATCCAGAACGGGTATTACAGGGTACAAGGCTACATGGGATAACGATAGTGATGAGGGTAGTGATGGGGTTATGAAGCTTTTAGATATTCTGTGCTTGTTGCCAATATTAAGTCCCCCACATCCCCCAAATCGATTGAACTTTCTACAACTCTTAGCGATGATAGTAAGTATGTCTCGACTGACGAAGACTGTGAAAATAGTGATGATGATATAGATTCTATTCATGAGGCCTATAATCAATTGTTTAAAGAGGGTGTCAAACTGAAAAAGAAAAAGAAGGAACTCATGAGTGTCATCGAGAGAATTAGTGGTGAGAGGAACAAATTTAGTGATGACATTGAATTTAAGAACATCGAGCTTGAAGTTTTAAAAACCTATAATGCTAATTTGGAAGACAAGTTTGTCAAAATTGAGAGAGAGCGTGTGGATGCCTTGAAAGCTCTCGAAGGGTTTAAGGATAGGATTTTTGAATTGGAGCGTGACCTTAGGGAGGCCACTGAGGCCATAAAGCGTAATGAGTGTGGCGCAACTCGTATTGCCGAAATGACACATACGTTTAGAAATAGAAGCGGCTTAGAGTTTGTCGATCCACCTTCATTGACATCTAAGGCTAACGAGGTCACAAAGAAGGAAATCAAGTTTGTGAAATCTGAAATTGCAAAGAATGAGGTAGTGAGTGATAAACCCGAATCTTCTTTTAAATCTCCCACCATCATTAAGAATGCTTACAATAGTAATCATGCTCCTGAAAAGAAAAATCCTTTTATTTGTCACTACTGTGGTGGTCAAGGTCACATTCGACCTTTTTGTTATACACTTAGAAGGGACAATCATAGAACAAAGGGGAAATTGTTTGTAGCCCTAGTTAATAAAAGTGTTCGGTATGGTCAACCCAATGTGGAAAGACCTCAAGTTGTGCGTTAGTCTCCCACAAACACTAAGAATGTGAATTTTCAAAAGACATTGAGTCAGTTGGCAAACCAAACTTCTCACCTCGTCGAGGAAATCAAAATGTTGTCAAATTTGGCTAATAATAATGGAGAGACTGATAGGATTATTGAAAGACGTATTACAAACAGTCAAACCTCACATGTGAACACCAAACCGAAGCAAACATAGAAGAGAGTCGATGTCGTTTGTCATGTGGCACACACTGCTTTTCGGGCACATGATGCTTGCGCCTGGTACTTAGACAGTGGATGTTCAAGGCACATGACTGGAAATAAGTCTTTCTTTGCTAAGCTAGAGAAGTATAATGATGGTTTTGTCACTTTTGGCGATGGTAATACGGGTAAAATCGTAGGACAAGGCACCATAAATGCACCCGGAATCCCTTCGATAGATAATGTGTTATATGTTGAGGGTTTAAAAGCTAACCTGTTAAGCATAGGGCAATTCTGTGATAATATGCATGACATCAATTTCTCAAAAAATAATTGCTCTATTATTGATGCTTCGGGTGTGTGTGTGGTTAAAGGTATTCGATCTTCGAATAATTGTTATTGTGTTGAAACTGCAAGTTCTAATGTGTGTCATCGAATCTTGCTTGATGATGTAGAAATTTGGCACCAACGTTTAGGACACGTAAATTTTTCGGAATTGCATCAAATAACCAAGAACAAGATTGTGAGGGGAGTGCCCAAACTTGCCAATGGGCAAGGGCTTGTGTGTGGTGGCTGCATGAAGGGAAAACAAATAAAAAGCCCTTATAAAAAGACAAATTTAGTTGCAACCACAAAATGTTTAGAGTTACTTCACATGGACTTGATAGGACCCTCACGTACTGAAAGTTTAGGGGCCAAGCGATATATTTTGGTTATATAGTTGACGATTTTTCTCGCTTCTCATGGATTGGTTTTCTTAGAGAAAAATCTGATGCTTATGCTTGTTTCAAAACTATTTGTCAACGTATTCAAAATGAGAAAGGGTACCCTATCACACAAGTCCACAGTGATCGTGATCATGAGTTTGAGAACTACAACATTGAAAGATATTTTGATAAGAGAGGCATTGCATCCCATTTTAATTTTAAAGTATTTCAAATGGATGTTAAAAGTGCTTTTTTGAATGGTGACCTTAAGGAGAAGGTGTATGTGGTACAACCCAAAAGATTTATTGATCCTTCCTTTCCTGATCATGTGTACCGCCTTCGTAAAGCCCTTTATGGCCTTAAACAAGCCCCTTAGCTTGGTATGAACGTTTAACCGACCATCTTTTAAATACCGGCTTTGTGAAAGGGGGAGTAGACCGAACTTTATTTCTGAAGAAAATTGAGAGCGACCTTTTGATTGCTCAAATATATGTTGATAATATTGTATTCGGATCCACCGTAGAGGCAGAATATATTGCCGCTGGGAGTTGTTGCACCCAACTTTTATGGATGAAGCAAATGCTTCAAGACTATAGTCTATCTCAAGGTGTAATGACTGTTTTTTGCGATAACACAAGTGCCATTAATATTTCTAAAAATCCAGTCCAACATTCTAGGACTAAACATATCGACATCCATCATCATTTTATTCGTGATTTAGTTGAAGATGGTGTCGTGACACTTGAGTTTATACCCAAACAAGATCAAAAAGCGGATATTTTCACTAAGCCTTTAGATTCTCTTAGGTTTGAGTACCTTAGGAAATCTTTTGGTTTAATTTCTCTAGATTAGGTTGTGTGTGGGATCACACGTCATCTCATATGCTTGCTTTGAATGTTTTTAATTTTGAGTTGTCATGTGTTGTTATGTACTTAGTAGTATTTTTTTTGTGTATTGTTTTGAGTCAAAGATTTTTTTTTAATTTTTAATCGTGTGTGTGCTTGCAATGTTTTTGTGTGTTCGGGAATCATGTGCTATCTTGATATCAGTTTCACATATGCTTATGCCTTTGAGAGTAATGTATCGAATCAATTTTTTTTTGATCATATCAATCTGTTACATAGTGATGTTGTTCTTTGTTTTGGTATTAGAATCCCATGCTCACGTTTCTACGCACACAATCTCACTTGGAGCTAGTAAACTTATATTGTTTAAGTGGTCTCTACTGAGTCTCAGTTGGGTTTATCTTGACTGTTCACTTTGATTGACCACATGTTCGTTGTTTACCTAGGGATGCTTTCCCTCATTCGACTCCTTATGAGATAGGCCGCCTATGGACTGGTGTGCAAAGCACCTCTAGGGTTTGGAAAAATCAATTTGAGACTTTCTTTTATTTCTTGTCTATTGTTTGGAAAAGAAAAAAAAAAGATGAACAATACCCCTATAAAAAAAAGAAAATCGAAAAAAAAAAAGATTTATTTACATTTGTCTCTTCGCCTTAGGGGATATAGCTGCCTGATCCTTTGCCCCACAAGGCTAGGTGTAAGTCGCTAATCTCAAGTCTAAAACAACCGATGAGGTTTGTGCTTAAGTTCCTAGGTCCGAGCGTTTCTGGTTTGACTTCCTCGTGACAGTCTTGTTTAAACCTTTCTTAAGATAAGATTATAGCATCCACTTAGTCCTTGATAAGTTTTCTTGCTCCTCATGCACGGCGTTTACGCTTCACATTCATAGGCTTGAGTATGGCATTCTGTCCATTCTTTGATCTGCATCATTCTGCTTCCACGAGTTGATATGGTCTTAAATTTTCATACGATGCATTTCTCTTATAGCCATCTTGCCTATGTGATTCTTGTTATTGCATATCATATGATTCTCTCGTATGCTTTCAAGTTGCATGTGTCTCACTCGGATATATACTTTTTTGCTTTGTTTTTCCGTGACAAAAAGGAGGAGAGTTTTTATGGTCATTTGTTTGGGAGTAATTGAGTAATGGAGAGTGATATATGTCGTTGAGTCTTGCATAAAGATAGGGAATTTTTTAGTGTTGTCGTTCATTTGGGGAGTATATAAGGGGAGATTTATTTTATTGATGAATCGCTGGTTGAGTTTTCATGCTTTTGGATATAATGCTGCATTGTCGTTCATTATTAAATTATGCTGATCCATTCTATTTTTCGTAACATATATTTTGGAGTGTAGTTTTTGTTGAGCTATCTTTGCAGGTATTGGAAGTGCAACTCAAGCTTCATTGGATAGACCTAGTTTAGGCTAGTGTTTATTTCTTTCAGTTGTATTTTTCTGTTATGGTTTAGTGCAGTTGGTTTTGTCCCGGAAATGCCAAAGGGGGAGATTGTTAGATATTTTGGCACTTTCCGGGGTTGTTCAAAACCTTCATTGGTGTCTTTGTTATATCGACTCCATTTAATTATAATGGGTAGGTTCTTAGAGGGTAGTTTTTCACACGATGCTCCTCCCATTTTCTGCGCCAAGTTGACCGCTGCGAAATTGATCCAATTGCGTGAGAGGTAAAAGTATTGCACGACATCTCATGCATAGCATTATTGAGTTCAAAAATATTTTAGTCTCCGTTACTGATTAGGGGACTTTCATTACTCATATTCTTATATACATAATATACATTACCTTAATCTTAACTAGCGTTGAACCCGTTCTATGCACGGGCAAAACTAACCCATTCTAGCGTTGTGCCCGTTCGATGCACAGAACAATTAATAAAAATAGGTTCGAACGGACACAACACTAGAACGGGTTAGTTTTGCCCGTGCATAGAAAGGGTTGAACGCTAGTTTATTAAAAAAAACATAATGGTAGCATGTGAATATTAAACACAATTACTGGTAATCAAACTATACGGTGACAATTAAAGAAACAACTCTTGAATTTAACCAAGTAAGTTGATTTCCTCTTTGTTGAGTTCGATGGGACCCCAACTCCATTTTCCGCCATTCTGTTAAAAAAAAAAAAATAAACCAATGTCATTTTTTTTTTACCCCATATACAAATGTAGTGTTGTTTGAGAAGTCTCCAAATGACTATTTTTAATTTTCCAGAATTGTGGAATTTTCTTAATTGAACGAACATGTTGAAAACCAACTGCAAAACACGTGCTTTAATTTCCACCCCCACCCCGACGGCCTGCACCCTCTCCCCCGAGTCCCCATACCATAACTGAACACTTGAATACGTCGACTCATTTAAAGTTGTTTGTCTTTGTTTGTAATTTATGCTTTCCGTGTTTAGTTTATGTTTTAATCTCCTCTCAATATTTATGTTCTCATTTGTTTTCTTAATTAATTTGATGCACACAGGGATATAAAAAGCTTCAAGCTCTTTCCTGCCTCAATAACCCTAGGTTGCCACAACGTAGCTAGCTTACAACATTTTCCTTGGGTACTTGGTACATTTACAGATTGAGAAATCCGTGATTTAGCTTTCAACTTTTTTTTTCTTTCCTTTTTTATAGTGAACAGACTTGGGGTAAATATAGCAATGTTCAGTCAGCCAAATACTTGGGCAAACCTACCTTAATTTTTTCAAGGAAAATTTGTGTGCTTTGCAATTTTGTTGTTGTTGTGATGTTACTTTTTTTTTTTTTCATCCCATCAAGCCTAGAGGTATCATATATCAGTAATTGGTTTTGGCAGGTTTAAGGTTTTGACCGAGTTCGGAGGCGAGAGGTCAATTTTACGCAGGAGTGACCGACTGAAATGCAGAACGTGGGCTAATTCTCTCTCCTCCCGTTCCATGCACATCGACCCTGTGGTAAAGACCATGTATATAAATTGACCTTAAGGTTTTAGTACATAAAATTTATTTGAAAGCCAATCGAACACCCAATAAGCCTATTAAGATAAACTGACCCAGGTCAAAATGAGCCAAGCTAACATGCAAGGTTAGTAAAGTCATGAGAATCAATATCTTACAAAAACTGACCCAATATCGTACATGTAACATGTTAGTTTAAGTTTATCGCTGTCAATTTTTTCAGTTTGTCTTTTTTACTGGCCCAATAAACCTATCAAAATTTCAATAATTAACCTTACTAAATTAGATTCTAAATTGAAAAAAAAAAACAAAAACCCAGTAAAATATTTTTGGGTTCAATCTATCAATTCTCTTGGATCAACTTACTTGGTTGAATTCAAGAAATCCCTGAAGGCTCGTGATCAGCAATTAACTTCATGCGATAGCTATGGTCAATTTATTAAAGTTGTACAATTATGGGCGGTAACGGATCATTTATGGCTTACCCAGCAAAAAATTCAAAACTAAACCATGAAATTGAAAAAGGGAAATTGTCATGTTAAGTACACGAATCCAATTACCAATTGAAATTGGGATGTGAGCATTCTGTTATACATGAAAAAATTACGCCATTCAAACATCAATAAGAGTTAAACGAACGAAATTACAACCAAATTTTGAAAGAAGGATCCATGACCCAGTTCTACATTTTTTTATGCACGGGACAAAACAGAATGGCGGAAAATGGAGTTGGGGTCCAATCTATCAATTCTGTCGAACTTAGCGAAGAGGAAATCAACTAATTGGTTTTATAAACCAAATGCCAAACCCATGCCCAGAATCAAATCAAACGCAAAAAAAAAAAAAAAAAAATACACACACACATTAATTTAACTCAAACAACCATCATATCCACCCAATTCTTGATTCTGACACTAACCCATTTTCTATTTTACAAAACTAAGCAAACCCATTTCTTTTTTTTCGTTTCAAACAAAGCTAAATGAACAAAGAAACATGCAATAGAGACCCACTGACTTCAATATTTTGTTGTGAAGATACTCGGATACCTCGTACACCGAAGCACGAAATTAGCATCACCCACAGTCCTCTTGATCTGCCGTTGCTTGAGAGAGTAAATGAGTGAAGGAGGAGTAGTCCTACTTTTCTGTCAAGGGCGGGGTGGTACGGTTCTGTCAAGAGCGGGGGGTGGGACGGTGGTTGACGGCGAAGTCAATCTGTGAAAGTTTGAAGGAGGAGTGAGGCGGGGGTTCATAGGCCATGAGAGAGTGAGAGGTAGGGGTGTGGGAGAGAGGCGTGGGGTGGTGGCGGTTGAGGAATGGAGAGAGGGAAAGAGAGAGAGAGATGGATGCCGGAGCCGAATTGGAGGAGCAGCTGTGCAAAACGTGGGTGGGTTTTTTTGAAATAGAAAATATAGGAAGTCGTGGGCTAGGGCTGTGCAAAACGTGGGTTTTTCTTTTTTCTGTTTTAAATAGAAAATATAGGAAGTGTGAGAGGGATGTGAACGTGTGTATTTTTTTTTTGTTTTTAAACAAAATAGAAAATCTAGAAAATAAGGATTGAGAGTTTGGAGGCTTTTTGAGAGTCCAACTACATTCCCTTAGGATATTAGATAGATAGATCGTTTAAGTTGAGTAGGTGATTTACTTTCCCCGGAAAAATAGAACACGTTTTCCCCCAAATCAAAAGATCGTTCTATTATTCCTTTTTATTTAAAAAGGGGTGGACGACCACTCTGTTTTTCATGCGTGAGAGTTCTTTTCTTATAAAAACAAGGAGTGCACCACTGGTTTGTCTTCTCTCGGCAGAGGCGAGAGTTTTTAGTTACAAAAAGAAAAAGAAGGGTTGCACGGTTTTTGTTTTTGTTATAGGCGAGTGGATATTTTTTCTGGCAGCCCACTTTCTTTTTCTTCGTTCTTCTTCTTCGAACGTTTGGTTTGATTTTTGGGTCACGTTCACATCATATCATTCATCCATTTATTGTTCATGATTTTTTGTGCCGTTTGCTGTTGTGGTCGAATCTTTTGGAGATTGATTCGGAGCCGGTTAAATCCGGAGATCGGGCGTGAAGTTTGTGGTGCATCTATTGGATCTTGAAGAAGCTCAGGGAGCATCGGAGATTGGCGAGAATAGGTAAAGGCTTGGGTAAGGTTTTTACTATTTTGCAATCTGTACTTCTTTTTTATTAATAGAATATATCAGTATTGTTAGGCTGTGGTTTTGGCTTAGGGTTATTTAGGACCCTAAGTTTTTCCACGTAAATCGTGCGTATCCTGTCTCAATTTTTATTCTACTGCACTACTTGATTTTTGGTTTGGATTAATCGAGATAATCAACCCGTTTATCTATATTAATTTTTAAATCAAAAAATTGGTGATTTTTTTTTTATAAAAACTCCAATTTACCCCCCCTCTAGGAGTAGATTGAACGCTTCCGCATAATTTCAAAAGGGTCGAAATCCGGGTCATTACAATGTATGAATTTTTTTTGCTAAAAGAAAAAAAGTGAGTGTGGTTATCTAAAAGGGGAGTGTGAAAACTAAGGGTGAGCAAATAATCCGTTAAACAGTGAATCCAATCCAAACCGAATTATTTTGTTTGGTTTTTAAGTAGTGTGGTTTGGTCTTGGTTTTAAAAAATTCAAATCCGAGTTATATGGTTTGGTTTGTGGATATATATTAATGGCTGCGGTTCCAAACCGATCCGGACCATATATATACATTTAATATAGATACACTAATAAACATAGGCTATGCCGTAGTGAATGAACTTCCTAATTTAGTACTTCACTTCACCGCTACATTCCTTTAATGCGAATAGTAATTGTCCTAAATTTCTATTAATTCACGAGTTTTGGTGCTGGTTGATTTTGATGAGTTTTGGTTAGGGGTGAGCATGGTTTGGATTGGTTCGGTTTTGTAGTAAACCAAGAACCAAACCAATACTTACGGATTATGAATTTGGAGAACCAAACCAACCCACAAAAGGCATAGAACCAAATTAACCAATCCAAACCATATAAATACGGTTCGGTTTCGGTTTAAACCACGGTTTGCTTTGAACTAAACTATTATCTTCATAAAATATTTAAAGTACTTAAAATTACAAAGATAAATTAAAAGAAAACTTATATTAAAACCAATTCCATTCAAATTATCAAAACACACTAATTTCAACCAACTAATTAAGAGTAGAATACCAATAATTGCCTCAAGTCTTAAATTAAGAAAATGAAATACTGGTAAGTCTTTAAATGAACAAACTAAGAATACCAACTATTAAACATCTTAAGATAATTTAACCAAACAAAATGCCAAAGATAATTCCTAAAAACTATTGAATTGAAATAAGACAGCAAAAGGGCAGTAGTAATAATTAAATTATATATAATTGTATTATACGGTTCGGATCGGTTTGGAACCATGACCGCGAATGTGAATCCACATACCAAACCATATAAAGCGGTTTCTAATTTTTTTAAACCATGATCAAACCATATTACTAAAAAACCGAACCTGGACTGGGTTCGCGGTTTGACGGATTTTTTGCTCACCCCTAATTTTGGTGATTTCAATAGAATTTTAAGTTTGAATATAAGTTTTGGTTTTATTTATCAATGCCATTTTGAGTACTTTAAATCATGTATAAAATTGATATTTGAACTTCAAGTAAATCGTGGTTCAAAACTGAAACCGATCCGTATCTTAAAGGTCTGGATTGGTTGGATTTTATGAATTTTATTGATTGGTTTGGTTCTCAAAATTCATAATCCGTAGGTATTAGTTTGATTATTGGTTTACTACAAAACCGAACCAATCCAGACCATGCTCACCCATAATTAAAACAAAATTACTTTTTTCTGAAATGGGAGGTGCATGTCACGTGTTGGAACATCCTAACAAAAATAAAATATAGTATCTTTTCGTAATGTTACGGTTACAAAACTGGTACATTCTACAAATGAAAGAAATTGACCATTATCACCATCTTTAAGACTTTAACTTTAGGGAAAATTTCAAAAAAACCCCTAAACTTTTAAGAACTTTATAAAAAAATACTTGAACTTTAAGTAATGACAAAAAGACACCTGAACTTACCATTCCATTAACAAAATAGTCCCCGCCGTCCAATTCCATCAATTTGTAACGGATGGAGCTAACCTTCCTTTTTTTTTTTCCTTACTTTTTACTTCAAAAAATTACTTTTGACTTTTTTTAAGTAATAAATAAATATACAATAAAATTGTTTTTTCTTAGCTGCCAAAGCCCCCAATTTAAGAATTTTGAATTTTTTTTTGGAGATGGTTTTCACTAGAGTGAGCATGGTCCGGATTGGTTCGGTTTCGTAATAAACCAAGAACCAAACTAATACCTACGGATTATGAATTTTGAGAATCAAACCAATCAATAAAATTCATAAAACCCAACCAATCCAGACCTTTAAGATACGGATCGGTTTCAGTTTTAAACCACGGTTTACTTGAAGTTAAAATATCAATTTTATACATGATTTAAAGTACTCAAAATGGCATAGATAAATAGAACCAAAACTTATATTCAAACTTAAAATTCTATTGAAATCACCAAAACTCATCAAAATCAACCATCACCAAAACTTGTGAATTAATAGAAATTTAGGGCAATTACTATTCGCATTAAAGGAATGTAGCGGTGAAGTGAAGTACTAAATTAGGAAGTTCATTCACTATGGCATAGCCTATGTTTATTAGTGTATCTATATTAAATTAATATATATATATATATATAAATGTATATATACGCACTACAACAAATTGTGTTCTTTGCGACCAACTTTTTGTGACTAACAAAATCTGGGTCTCTTTTGTTATGGTACTTGCGACCAAGAGCTTCCTTGGTCGCAAAAAGAAGAAAATTGTTCTCATGAGCGATCCAATGTGTTGGTCGCTAAATACGAGTCACCTATTCCTTGGCACCAAACTTTACCGCTGGCGGGAAAACTTTTACCAACCAAACTCAAACTCATTTAACGACCAAAATGTATTTTGTCACGTAAAAGAGTTGAATGAATAAGTATTGCGACCAGCATATGACTTGATGAGCGTAAAATGTAGTACTTAAAGACGCCCATACTTGCATTGTTAGTCTTGACTTTATAATTATTTATGTCGTATTATCATCTATTTATGTTTTGTAGGTATTTTGGGCTTTATCACACAAAAATGTTTCTTCCGAGACTTATGAGATGGAGTCTGATTCAAATGGGCTCAACCCAATCCAAATTAGAAGATCCAAAAGAGCAAAAACCAAAGTCGAGCTCACAGAATTTTCCTACGATGGAATTGAAATAAGAAGATTGGATTGCAAGGATTTTGTTCTCTGCACGTGGCTTGCACGCGCGTCTAATACTAGAACTCTTAAAGGCAAGTATTGTTTAAGGAAAAGAAATATTACACAATCGGTGATTACCGAATTGACGATAAGTTGACGGAAAAAGGAATTACATTCCAAAAGGATTTGGGACCTGTTTGTCTATTTTTTCTCTTAGTCGACGAATCGACTGGGATTGATGTAAGTGTTGGAATGTGGATGTTTGTGGTGGTGGAGTTTGGTTCCCTGCCGTATTTCAGGACTTCTCTGGAAGCAAACTTAATGCAGTGAATGGAAATGGAAGAAGAATAACAAAATGGACTTTATTATTCCTCAAAGTAGAAGTCAGTCGACTATGGATACACAATCGAGAAGACGGTTTAAGATAACAAGCTACTCCTAGTGCGGGAAATGTAAAGTACAGATAAAAAGTAGAAGCCTTTGGGCGATTGAGTAGGGGTTGAATTTGTCTTCTCTTCTTGTATTTATAGGCCTCACTTCGACTTGAAATTCAAATCTGGCAGATTTCCCTCCAACGATTTGAATCAAGCGGTTATCTCCTATTTCTTCTCCACGTTCTTGACCGAGCGGTTTCTTCATAGTCTGGACACACGATCCATTGTGATCATTTTCTTTAACTGCCTTTGTCAAATGCTCCTATCCACGATCTGCTTGTAACTTGTCATCAAACACGTGATTCTTATTATTTCTGTAACCGTCGACTAGTCCATTTGAACCCCTGGTTGTACGCCTTTTGTCTCCCTTTATTGCAGACAACACGTGTCAGCAATTAAGCCAGTCGATCAACATGGGTCTAAAATATGGTGTAAACAATGCCCCCCTATTTACCTTAGTTAAAAGCTAACTTTGGTAAATAATCCCTTAGTATTCCCCGCCTATATAAAGCAGAGTACTTTGAATTTCTAGGGCACGAGTGCACGACATTTTATTACTTTGAATCTCCGAAATCACAGAACCCCTCATGGCTCCAAAGATGAAATCGAAGATTCCTGACGTTCCTGCTGAAAGCCCATCCAACGAGCCGACGATGATGGACGTTCCTCGCTTCCCAGACTCTTTTCGCGGTGAGGCCACCCAGCACGCCCAAGTTTTGATTCCTGACGAGAGCGTTAGCTCTCGCTGCACCTTGGGTCCGATTTTTCCATCAATCGTTCCAGATGGTATTCCAGAAGTCTACCCCGTAGTGGAACGTGACCCACTTCTTCTTCAACATTCTTCGCTTGCATGGTCTGGTTGGGGTAAAAGCACTTGCCTTCGTTCTTGGCCCTATACCGTTGAACTAGGATGGGCCGATTGGGTCAAGCGTATGACGAAATTTGTTTTCCACGATTGGAAAACAATGGGAATTAGCGAGACAATCGAGCTATCGCAATTTCCCTTAGAAATGAATTCTGAACTCCTAGCTGCTGCGGCTTGTTTCTGGTCTAAATCGTCCAATGCCTTGATTCTTCATTGTGGTATGTTAGCTCCCACGATTCTAGACATCTCTCACCTTACTGGCCTCTCCTCTTTAGGCCGCGAGGTAAATGCTTTACTAACTCCTGATCCATATGAACCCCCATTTATTGTTCCGACGTCTGGGGAAAGTTACTCAAAATGGTTGAAGACATATTTTAAGCCGAAATCATCTGCCCCTAGCTTTCATGAGAAGGTGGCATTCTATCTTTTTTGGATTTGTAGATTTCTTTTGGCAGTCCCAGGACTTAGGGTTACCAAAGAATATCTCAATTTGGCCATTTGTTTGGCCCAAGTGAAAAGGTTGGCCCTAGCCCCATTTGTCCTAGGTTCCCTATACAGAGGGATGTTCACCTTTGTTGACAAGAAAATTGCAGACTCCTGTGGTGGTCCCTTTTGGATACTCCAGGCTTGGTTGCATGCCTACTTCCCTCAGCTTGTACCCAAACTGAAGAATCCTCTTAGGGAAGATGAAACTATTGTTCAATGTCGTAGTTATGCTGAATACCTTCTAGGTTTCCTTACTTGTACGGAGGAATCCTCTTTCCAAAGGTATTTCACTTTCTTTTATGAAGACAAGAAGGAGAACTGGCCTATATTCTTTCCATTCGATAAGTTTGAGTATGCTTCTGAAAGAATAAAGCTATGCTTTGAGGACCTTCCAGTTGCCTCCCCTTAGGTTTTAGAAAAAATGGCAGCCTCTAGACGTTTGTTTTGGGCCAGTATTCTTCTCCCACGACTCATTCCAGTCGGCTTTGCTTTAAACAATACTCCTTTTGGGAATTGTAGTTTCGAGAACTACTCCCCTTGTCAGTTTGCCAGACAATTTGGTCTAGTACAAGGCATTCCTATGCCTTTTGTTCATCCAGAGATTACTGAGTTGGCCTCTAGCAGGCTAGCTATTAAGATGAAAGACTCCAAATTGATCTCCTTGATGGTTGACAATTTTCACCATCGAGTGAAGGCTTTCCAGCTTTTTGACTTCAAGATCAATATTGGGACTTCTACTGCTTTTGAAGAATGGTGGTCGACTATGAAAGTCGTATACCTGAATGCCCCACTTCCTGACTGTCTCTACAGACTTGATCCGGAATATAAATTTATTCAAGACAAAGCTGGTAAGCCAAGACAATACATTATGTACTTATTTTGCTATCTTTTTCCTTTATCTGACGTCACTTTCTTGTCAGAGGAATCAGCTCGACTGCCTGATGAGGTAGAAGCTTCCAAAGCTATTGTATCTCATGCAAGAGATGTTCTTCCTATATCAACAGTACCAAGTAGCAACACCAGGAAGAGGAAATCAAGGACTACTGAGGATAAGCAGTCAGAACCAATCAGAAAAACTCCCAGGATCAAAAAGAGTGGTTTGACGCAGAAGACTTCAAGCCTTTCAATTTCAGAAAGACCTACAAGACAGGTCGCAATCGATGCACCTCCCAACCCAAAGAAGCCATCAAAGAAAGGGCAGACTAAGAAGGTACATTGCCTCAATAATGTTGCAACTTCCTACATAATATTGATTTGTAATTTTTCTTTTCATGAGCACCTATATCCTCAAAACCTCCTTTCACTTACAGAAAAACAAAGGTACCAAGATTGTGGATGCCTTTGAGGAAACAGAAGAGGAAGAAAACTCTTCCAAATCATCACAGATTCAGAAACTTCCCCTTTCCCCAGGGGAGACAGTTGATACTGAATTGGCAATTGACCAATTCGAGTATGATGAAACGGCTATTTCAGGCTCCATAGATCAAGCTCAAGAAATGCCAGAATTGCAAGAGAATCCTTTATTTCAGGAGAGCCCTTTGCTGCAAGATGACTTATTTTTGCAGGTGACTGAAGGTTTTATTTCAATCCCTATTGGTTCTGACTTTGACAAGAGTAATGTCCAGCCAGGCATTGACTTTGCAGTCCACCATGGACCAGTTCTTCAAGCTGTTGAACCAGAGCTCTCAAACGTAGAGAAAACTCCATCTGATGTTGATCCCTTAATTCCCTCCCAAACTCAGGACATTGATCTAAATCGACAAGAGGAGCATGGGGGAGATGTTGGGAAGACTCCAGCAATGGACTTGCCTATCCTAGAAGGCCAGCATGAAATTCTTCCAGTACAAACCATCGAGAGAAATTTGGAAGAGCCACCCATAGAAAATCCTGTGCATATAGGACAAAATCAGACTGCTCCTCCTTCGATGGGTGATCAAGATTTAGAGGGTATAGCTTCCAGCCCTACTGGCATTAGAACCATTCCCCTTGACATTCAGACTGTTCCAAAACCTGCCAATATTCCAGCTCTGGTGACTGTTCCAACCAATGCTGCTGTTAATGCATCTCCTCGTTCAGTGAACAAGGTTGGGGTCCAACTCATAGGAACAGAAGGTTCAGTCCAAGCTACTTCTTCAAGCAACTCTCTAGACCATCTGATGGAAAAGATCAGGTCGACCTCCCAAACCTTTCGATCTTTAACCGAGGTATCTGAATCTAGCTCGTTTACTTTTCTCCAATACGGTGAGGAGATTCAGAAAGAAATCCATGGGTTCTTTGATCTCTTGAAATTTCCTTTTGAGGAATTGGTGACAACCAAGTCTGTTGAGTTCATGTCCTGTGTTGAGTCCCTTGCTCAAAGGCATGTGTTTCCTCTTAAGGAACAAATTGCATTGGATAATTTTGTATCTTCCCTGAGTGATAACGTTAGTCTCTTTCACTATTATCAAGGAGAGATCAAGCAGAAGCAAGCGTTAATTGGCAATTTGTCCAATGTCACGGCTACGTTATCGTCAATGCACAATGAGGCCTCGTCTTTAAAGTCGAAACTTTTGACAATCGATCAGGAAGAGCAACATTTGTTGTATCGACTGGGCCAGCTTCAGACTGATAAGGAACGCCTTCTTGGGATGGTTAGCCAGCTTGACAAGGATTTCAAGCGTACAGCTGAAGAAGGGAAGGGTGCCTCAGTACATGTTTCTGCTGCAAGAGAGGACTTGCAGAGGAACTACTTCAAACGAGACGAGATACTAGCAAAATGGGAAACTTTCAAGTCTTTTTTCCCAAACAACTGACTTTGTAACAGTTGATTAATTTCTTAGTATAAACTTGTTAGTTTTGATGATGAAAATTTTGATGCCTTTGTTAGTAGGCATAACTTTCATGACTTCACGTTGTATTGCCTTTCCAACCTGGCGAAATATGAAACAACTGTTGGTCAGCACTTGATAATTGTAAGCAACGAATGTGCCACGTGATATCAAAATCTTGTCCTTAATATCTTTTAAAATATAGATGGGCCAAAATAATGACTTTATGACATAAGCCATGATGACGTTTCCACTACTTTTAGGGGACAAGCACAGTAATCACTGACGGTTGGGTTTAATGGCCATCGTTAATCTGAGTTCAAGTCATAATGACTGTGGCCGCCAAATCTTCATTATTTTAATCAAAACGAGGGCGCTTATTACTCCCTTAACTGCCACGTCTCTTGGGCTTCCCTCGGGAAAACTGCCCACTACTTCACGTCTGCAGATCTTCTTGGGTCTATAAAAGCTAACCTTTGGTCTTCAGGCTTACTTACCAAAATATCTCTTCCATCTCTTGCAATGGCGTCTAAACCAGAGTCCCATCTTCCTTCTCCTCTCTTTACTCAGATAACTCCAGCCCACATAAAACAATTGGCTGGTGAGCTCAAGTGGGTCCTAATGGAGGATCACAACGAGTGTAAGAGGAAGATCCAGGCCATCCACGATCGGGTGGAAGGCATGGCCCTGCGCGTGGAGAAAATGGAGGCTGCCCTCACAGTTTTAGTGGGCACCTGGGACTCCTTTGATGGTCCTACTCATCCAATCGATCCTGCTGACATCCGGTCCTCCGCTGCTGGCACCTCTGGCCTGTGGAGGGAATGGCCTAAAAAATAGGCCTTCTTTCTGTGGGGTTTCTTTGATGTCAGTAGATTTCTAGCATTTTCTTTTTAGATCTCACTTGAGATCTTTTCTTTTGATAGATTCCCCTTGGAATCTTTTTGTTAGATCCTTCTTGGAATCTTTTGTTTTATTCTGGGCCAACTTTGGCTTCGTACTATGTTATGTCGTCCTTCTTTAGACATTTCAATATAAGAATATTTTATCTTAGATCATGTTCTCCCAAACAGAAGGAAAATATTGCTTTAGGTATTTACCATTTATAGATCTCTCATGCATAACTCCTTCGATTGACTCTAAATGATAAGCACCTGCTCGTAATATCTTAACAACACGGAAAGGACCTTCCCAATTTGGTGACCATTTTCCATATTTTCCTTTCTTTTTCTTCGAATCGATTGGAAGAATCGTTTTCCAAACTAGATCTCCAACTGCAAAAGATTTTTCTTTAACCTTTTTATTGTAGGATCTTTCCACCCTTTTCTTTTGAGCTTGCATTTGATTCAGGGCATCCATTCTTTTCTCTTCTAACCCATCGATATCCAAATACATTGCTTCATCATACTGTAAACTTGGATCGTAGTGTTGTGCCACTCTCATCGATTGTACATTTATCTCGACTGGCAGAACCGCTGCATGCCCATAAACTAACTCGAAAGGAGTCACTTTGGTACTGTTTCTTTGTGATGTTCTGTATGCCCATAATACCCTGGGCAAGAGATCATGCCATTCTCTTGGATTATCATCGACCATTTTTGACAGAGTATTTTTAATGATTTTATTAGTCGACTCGACTTGCCCATTTGCTTGGGCATAATAAGGGGTCGAGTTCAAAATATGTATCCCATACTTTTGTGCATACTGAACGACCTCTCTGCTATTGAATATAGAAGCCTGATCAACAGTAATAGTTTCAGGAATTCCAAATCTACACAGGATATATTCCTCAATGAAATCAATAACTTGCTTTTGTGAAACGCCTTTTTAAAGGTATTGCTTCTGTCCACTTAGTAAAGTAATCAGTTGCCACAATAACAAATTGATGTTGTAATGAAGAAGCTGGGTGAATTTCACCTATCATATCAATAGCCCAACCTCTAAATGGCCAAGGCTTTATAATCGATTGCAATTGGTGAGCAGGCACCCTTTGAATTGGTCCATGCTTTTGGCATTGCTGACACCCTTTGGCATATCGGATGCAATCGACCTTAATGGTTGGCCAATAATATTCGTGCCGTTTAATCAGCCATCTAATTTTATCTCCAGCCTGATGAGCGCCACAGGTCCCTTCATGGATTTCTCCCATTATTTTCATCGACTGGGCCTTACTAACACATAACAATAGTAGACCATCAGATGTTTTCCTGTATAAATCACCTCCTAAAAGGACGTAATTTACTGATCTACACCTAATCGTTCTATCTGTCTTCACGTTAGGATTTGTCAAATAGTTCATTATTGGCACCATCCAGTCTTCAGAGATATCAATAATCAACACATCCCTCTGAATTTCTTCCCTTTCTATGGAAAAAGGTAGAAATCTCTTCTGAACTCTGATTACTTTCTCATTAACACCTTCAGGAATTTGTACTCCTGAAGCTGTTTGGGCCATTTGGTTGGCTTCACTATTTTGCAGTCTCATTATATGATGAAAATGGATCTCGTCGAACTCCTGAGCAAGGTGTTTGACTTTTCCCAATTGTAAATTCAACAAGGGATGATAACATTTGTATTGTCCCGTGATTTGTCGAATGATCAACTGCGAGTCTCCAGAGACTTTCAAATGTCGTATATTTAACTCCTTTGCTATTTCCAAACCTATAATTAAGGCTTCGTATTCCGCTTGGTTATTCGTTAACACTCTATTTTCATCTAGTTGGAAAGAAAACTAAAACATTTCCCCTTTCGGTGACGTTAGAATTATGCCAGCTCCAATTCCATTGTCTGTTTTTGATCCATCAAAGGATAGATCCCATGGTTTCACCTCAACTAAATGTATTTCAAAAGTATCCTCCTCTAAAGGCAGATTTGGATGCTCGGCTAGAAAATCAGCCAACGCCTGCCCTTTAACTGCCTTCTGAGGCACGTATTCAAAATCATACTCGACTAGGGCCAAAATCCATTTCCCTTGCCTACCCCTTAAAATGGGTCTAGACAAGATATATTTTACTATATCTGTTTGGGAAATAATCTGTATTTTTGCTGGCAATAAATAGTGTCTTAACTTAATCGCCGAAAAGTATAAAGCCAAACAAATCTTTTCAACGGAAGAATATTTTGTCTCACAGTCATTCAACCTTCTACTCAGGTAATATATCGACTGTTCTCGGCCCTGTTCGTTATCTTGAGCCAACAAACTTGCAATCGATTGGTGAGTTGTCGAAATGTACAACTTCAATGGCTTTCCATTTACTGGAGGCATTAACACCGGAGGTGTTACCAATGATTGCTTCAATACTTCAAACGCTTTTTGATGTTCTATACCCCATTTGAAATCTTTTTCTGACTTCAGTTTTAACAATGGGGAAAAAGCCGTTGTTTTCCCAGATAGATTGGCAATAAACCTACGTAGGAAATTAATTTTTCCCAAGAACTGTTGGAGTTCTTCTTTGTTGGTTGGAGGTTGAGCTTCCATAATAGCATCAGCCTTGGTTTTATCAATTTCAATTCCTTTCTGATGAATTAGGAATCCCAAAAAGTTTCCTGCTGTAACTCCAAATGCACATTTCAATGGATTCATTTTCAAATTATAGTGCCTCATCCTTTCCAAAGTTTGTCTAAGATGATGCAAATGCTCTTCGACTGAATTTGATTTTACTACAACATCATCGATATAAACTTCCAGGAATTTATGGAGGAAATCATGAAAAATCAAGTCCATGACTCTTTGGAAAGTTGCACCTGCATTCTTTAAACCAAAAGCCATGACTACCCATTCGAATGTTCCTATATATCCAGGACATCTGAATGCTATTTTGTGGGTATCTTCCTCTGCTATGTAAACTTGATTATAACCAGCGTTACCGTCCATAAGGACAGCATTTGATAACCAACTGTTGCATCGACTAGTAAGTCAGCTACAGGCATTGGATACTCATCCTTAGGTGATGCCGTGTTAACATCTCTAAAGTCGACACAAACTCTAACCTTCCCATTCTTTTTCAAGACTGGGACCACATTTGATACCCATTCAACATACTTAACTGGTCGAATGAATTTTGCTTCAAATAATCGTTCCATTTCCTTTTTTACTTGAGGAAGAACATCATCTTTCATTCTTCTCGATGCCTGTTTGAAAGGTACATAATTTTCTTTTATGGGTATTTTATGTTCAACTAGTGTCCTGTCCAAACCTGGCATTTCATCATAATTCCAAGCAAAACAATCTTTAAACTCGAGCAACAAACACTTAAACCTTTCCTTTATTTCGTTAGGTAAAGTAGCGTTAACATACGTGATCCTAGGATCTTCCACAGTTCCTAGATTTACTTCCTCCGTAGGGTCTTTAACCTGAGCCCTATCATCATCTAACTTAGCTGGTGCAGGCTTCAAGTCTGCCAAACCTAACTCCTTCATCGTTAGTGGACTGTCGTCAAAGACACACTCAGCCCAATTACAAGAAATAGGCTCATTCGCCTGTAATTTCCTATCGACTAGAAAAGAAAACAGTCTTTTGAAAGTGGCTTTGACATAAGCCAACTCTTCCATTCCTACATTAGATAGGTTTCTAAACATTAAAAACCTGGGGTTTTTCCTCAGTAGGCCTTGAAATAAGGTTAGGCCTAACAAACTCCTTACTTAACTCCTGGAGTCCTTCCTTAACATAAGTAAGGAACTGACTTTCGGTTACATCGACTCCAGTGGACTTTACTTCAGAGTCTTCTATCTTCACCGGCCAAAGATATTCCTTATAAAGGTCTGCTTCGAAGTTATTAGTTTCAGCTTGAAAGGGATGCTGGTCTGCCCAAAAGACCTCCATTCCTGCTACTTCTCCATGCTTCAGAAAGATCAAAGCCTGGTGCAAAGAAGACGGTACACAACCATTTATAGGAATCCAATCTCTGCCTAATAAGGCGTTATAGTTGGATGACGAATCGACTACAAAAAATGTTGTATTCATTTTTCTTGTCCCAAGTTGTAGTTGTAAAGATATAACTCCTTTAGCAGGAGAACAACCTCCGGCAAAATTACCAACGGTAACTTCTGTTGGGATTAAGTCGTTGCTAGTTTTGTTTAACAACTTCATCATTCGGGAAGGCAGAATATTCACTACTGCCCCATTATCGACTAGCACTTTTGAGATAGGCTGGCCATTCATGTGGACCTTGACGTACAATGGCTTCAAATGCCTTGTTGAGGCATCATCAGGAGATCTAAGAACCACAACTTTGTCTCCCCTTTTGTCTGTTTCAATTTTAATTAACTGTGAATGAGAGTGCTCTTCTTCATCTGCTATTTTCACAGTCGATTGGGTGGTATCTTCTACATCACCTGCCAATTCCATAGGCTGGTCTGGCTTTGCCCTAAAATGTTTGGGCAAGACTAAAATCATGTTGCATTGGAAATTAATAGGTACTGACCCGAATTGTATTGCGGCCAGGCTTTCTCCAAATGTTGCAGATTGTTGTGGAGATGGAGTGGTATCTTTGATAAGGTCTTCTTGTTCTGACCCTTCACCAAGGAGATCATCATCATCAGCTTCTATCAGCTTCTGGAATTCCTCCATCTTTTTCTTCAAACTCTGCTTCAATTCTTTCTTCCCTTTTGGTTGGGAGTTTGACTTAGATGAAGCCTCGTGGTTGCTGTCTTGCCCCCCAAGACCGGGAACTGCTTGCTTTGGTACACTGGACTCCCTTTGCTCTCGAGTCCACACCATGTTCGGAACTTTGGCAGGTTCCATTCTTCCCCTGGGTTCAAAGACATGATCCCAAGGATCACCATATGCTCGAGCTGCAAACTTCCTCTGAAGTCTTCTCTTCTGTGAAGTAGACACCTTAGTGTACAAGCCTTCTGCAGGGAACTTGGGATGGCTAAGTGTACTCCACTCTTCATGACCTTGGTTTGGTGGCATCACCATTCTAGGCTGATGACCCCCATATCCATAGGGACCTCTACCTCTGGGTCCCATTCCTCTTCTAGGACCGACTCCTCTGTGGTTGGGGTATCTCCCTCGACTGGGAAATTGATATCCCACTGCTTCCAAATCTTGGTGAGAAGGCACCCCGGGCCTTGCAGGCACCACTGGATTCCCTCTGAACAAGAATGGCCCATCACCCGGTCCATAACAATGCTCTGACTCTATCCTGTTGAAGAGCCTTGGATCTATTCCCTCGTAAATTAGCTTTGCCCCAACATATATCTGGAGGTCATTTCCACCCATGGTGTTAAACCTTATCCCAGATTTGGAGAATGCATTCTTCTGCTCCTTTTCCATCATGATTGCTTCCCCATACTCGACTTCATGTCCACATCGAATACAGAGGTAATCATTCGGGAATCTCGAGAAATGGGACTTTGCTAATTCATCATCAGTCTCCATTTGGTTTTCATCTTCTCATTTTTTCTTCTCGACTGTAGACCCTAACCTTTTAGACAGGCTGGCAGTCACCATGTTCACTTTAACCTTTGGAAAAGGGTTGGCATCTATACCCATTGGTTCTTTGTCACCTTTGGCGTACTGCAGCAGCCCCTTTTGAATCAAATCCTGCACACAATTCCGAAATGTAACACAATTGTTAGTATTATGCCGAAATGAATTATGCCATTTACAATATTCCTTCCCTTTCCTTTCTTTATCAGAAGGGAAAATATGTCCAGGACTTAAAGTGATAAACTTTTGTTTCAGTAGTTCATCAAAAATCGGATCTGCTTGTGCCAAATCAAAAGAGTACTGTCTATAGTTTGCTTGCCCCCCACGCCTATTGGGTTGAGATGAGGGCATGTTCATTGGTTTCTCAGTCTTAATCAATGTGTCACAAACTATAGGATTCTTGCCAATAACTTGTGCTACATCAATCTCAATATCTCCTTCTACATCTTGGTAATACGTTCCCAGAGATGTGTTTTTCAACTGTTCTTCTTCTTGGAGGATTGCCTCAAACTGAGAAGCTCTCATAGAAAGTTCAAACAGATCTTTGAAATTAGATCCATTAAACTGCTTCTTAAAATTAAACTCAAGCCCATCTTGGGCTATGCGAACTATTTCAGTTTCTGGTACATTACAGTGGCATTGATTTCTCAACCTTTTAAATCTGGTCAAGAACTGCTCTGCTGTTTCAGTTGGCTTTTGTTTCAATTTAGCCAAGTCAGCAATTGAGACCTCTGGTTCGTGCCTAAAATATTGTGCATGAAATTGCTCTTCCATATCTTGCCAGGTATGGATAGAGTTAGCAGGCAAACTTATAAACCATGTGAAAGCTGTTTTTGTTAAGGAATGAGGAAACAACTTCAATTTTAAAACATCATCTGAACCAAGTTCCCCTAATTGAAGACAAAATCTACCCACGTGTTCTATTGTCGACTGGTTTTCTGTGCCACTAAAAAGCGACAACTCAGGGATTTTGTAATTTCGTGGCAAAGGAACACCATCAACCCATCGTGGGTATGGCTTTCTAAACATTGGTTTCTCCACTCTACGTAGCCCTGGACCATACATATCTTGAATAACTTCCATTATTTGGGCTCTATTAACGTTCATGGGCTCTTGTGCTCTATTAAGATTCACGGGATCCTGTACCCTATGAACATTCACGAAATCTGGGCCCCTAAGAGCATTTGGAACATTCTGTGTTACATATGGTTGTGTAAAAGGTATATTTTGCCCATTTCCATTGCCAATATTTGGCATAGCTTGCACATATGATCCATTGTTGTTGCCATTATTTGGCAAAGTTTGTGCAGTTTGATTCGCATAATTGCCATTACTTGGCACATTAGGCGCCATACCATAGGCGTATGAGCCGTTGTTCATAGTATGATTCCCTGTGAGACCATTTTGGAAACTCTGACCATGACTAAAATTAACATTTTGGCCATAACCGCTGACATTCCCAGTTTCATATACAGATGGGATATTTTGATAAAAACTGGTCGGTCTCACTGTAGACCTTAAAGCAGTTGGTCCCAGGAATGGTTGATTGTGCATATTCAAATTTGTTTCAAACGTGGGATTCGAATATACCTGTTGAGGAATTTGTCTAGGCATATCGTCGGGATTCACTTGCTCATGAACCACTCCGTTGGCATCGACACCTATGACAGATGGAGGCGCGACTACCCTTCGCAACAGAGTAATCAACTCCTGCGCTGCTTCGTCTTCCGGATTAGACAAAACTTGTGCCAACTGCTTAGAAAGGCTCTGCACATTAACCTGTAGGTTTGAGCCATTTCCTTGGCTATTCTCTGGCATCCTTTGTTCAGGATGCACCGAATCATTCGGGACTTCGAAGCCCTCGTTCTGAGACTCTGTCGGTCGGTCTCCTTGCTTTCTTGTGGTTGGAGCCATTACTTCCAAATTAGTAAGTAGCCATCCTTCTAGCGCCAAAACTTGTTTGTCTATTTTTTCTCTTAGTCGACGAATCGACTGGGATTGATGTAAGTGCTGGAATGTGGATGTTTGTGGTGGTGGAGTTTGGTTCCCTGCCGTATTTCAGGACTTCTCTGGAAGCAAACTTAATGCAGTGAATGGAAATGGAAGAAGAATAACAAAATGGACTTTATTATTCCTCAAAGTAGAAGTCAGTCGACTATGGATACACAATCGAGAAGACGGTTTAAGATAACAAGCTACTTCTAGTGCGGAAAATGTAAAGTACAGATAAAAAGTAGAAGCCTTTGGGCGATTGAGTGGGGGTTGAATTTGTCTTCTCTTCTTGTATTTATAGGCCTCACTTCGACTTGAAATTCAAATCTGGCAGATTTCCCTCCAACGATTTGAATCAAGCAGTTATCTCCTCTTTCTTCTCCACGTTCTTGACCGAGCGGTTTCTTCATAGTCTGGACACACGATCCATTGTGATCATTTTCTTTAACTGCCCTTGTCAAATGCTCCTATCCACGATCTGCTTGTAACTTGTCATCAAACACGTGATTCTTATTATTTCTGTAACCGTCGACTAGTCCATTTGAACCCCTGGTTGTACGCCTTTTGTCTCCCTTTATTGCAGACAACACGTGTCAGCAATTAAGCCAGTCGATCAACATGGGTCTAAAATATAGTGTAAACAGGACCTTATAAATTGGAAGCATCAAAGGGTTTTAAAGAGAGGAGATTTCGACGCGCAGCACGACCTCGGCATTCAAAGCCACGGCTGGAGAAAGAATAGAGAGCAGAAGAAAAATATTTGTAAGATTATTATTATGAATTCTAGTCGAATGATTCATTTGTTTTTATCTATGAGCGGCTAAACTCTTAAACTAGGGTTGAGGATGAAACCTCGTGAATATTATTGATTGGTTTTAAGCAGTTGATTTTTCCTACGTGCGTTCATAGTTTATTGTTCTGATCTCATTAATTAATTTGGTTGAAACTTGGATATGGATTCAATCGGAATGGGTTTTTTCCATGATTTGATATCACCTTATTAATCGAATTGCTTGGTTTGTCATATTTAATATTTAATTACGGGATATCTACTGTGATTTGTTTTATGCGGATACAGTTGATGATTCTGGCTTAAACTTTGAAGCAGAGGAGGAACATACTTTTGATACAAATAAAAAAAGGGCTTAACGATATATTATCCGCGGTGATTAAGATTAGCTTCTAAATCATTGTGTAGAAATAAAAGGAAAAATCATTGTGTAGAATTGATTGATAAATATTTGAGGGTGTGGATTCCGATACCTTAGTTACTTTTCTCAACTGTTAATCTCCACTACTTTTCTGTGCCAGTTTCATTGTTTATTTTGTCGTAGTTTTATTCAATTTTTAGTTTAAAAACCAATCACAACTTTTGTCAACTAGGTTAGGGTTCAATCAGTTTGAGTTTATTTAGTTTTTCTATTAAAAAAATTATAAGTCCCTGTGGGTTCGACCTTGCTCTTGCATTACTATACTTCGGTACGATTCGTGCGCTTGCGAGTACATTAAAATTTCACATCAAGTTTTTGGCGCCGTTGCCGGGGACTTATTATTTTTGTAGGAAATCTTAAGATTAATTTGAATTGATTTTTCCCTTCTACTGGTTTAGTTAGGATTTTACTGTAGTTAAAAATAAAAATAAAAACTATTCTCTTCATTACGTGCATGTGATTAGTTAGTAGTAGTTGCTTTTATTACTAATTGTTTAAGTGTTTTCTGTATTGTTAGTCACAGCTGCCTTCCATCCGCTTTTCCGAACGGTCGAACTTCCTTCAAGTTAGTAACTCACTTACTGCATTATAGTTAATTCATTTTAAGCTTAACTTAGTTTTTTTTGTTTAAAAAAAAAAGAGAGAGTAAGCATTCAGTCATTAAAGCCGTGAGCTACTGTACCCAGAAAAAAACAAAAGAAGAAGATTATCATTTTAGTCACTGTTAGCATCAGACACTTCTGTTGCAATTTTTTTTTCGTTCCCGTATTTTTTTTTTTTGGTAAGTAATTTCATTTCACCAAAAACACGGCAACTACAAAAACAACGGGGCATCCCCCTGAACAACAATACAATGAACAACAAGGCTAAATAAGTCAGCCATTATTTATCCTAAAAACTCTAGAACTAAGTAACCAATCATCACAAATTTGTCTATTAAGGCAAGAAAACTTTACAAAATTGAAAGAACAAAGCTTGGCTCTAATCGCATCAAGAATCGCTGCAGCTAGGCCATCTACATCCTTGCTCTTGTTCTGAAATATCCGCATGTTACGCTCCCCCCACAAGAAGTAAGAAGTTGCTGCCAAAGATAACTTGTATACAATGCTACAAAAACTTTTACCTTTCCTTTGAGCACATAAGTTTATGTTTGGTTGCCGTTCGAAAAACTTAGAATTAATACCTCTCGATCCGGAAATTGAGAGAGCCTTTAGACGCAGCTTAAAAATTCAAAGAGTAGAACATAGTCAATTAAAAATGACGGACCTTGCAGAAGATACAAAACCTTTAAGAGAATTGTTCTCACCCGTAACCATAAATCCTCCTTCTTGTATTGTGTTACCCACGACAAATGCAACACATTTTGAGCTGAAACATCACATAATACAACTTCTTCCTCAATTTCGTGGGGTTGAACGAGAGGATCCTTACATGCATGTTAAAGACTTTCTTGAAATTTGTGCTACCTTTAGGTATCAAAATTTTTCTGAGGAGTCTGTTAAATTGCGCCTTTTTCCCTTCTCACTGAAAGATAAAGCAAAGGCATTCTCTACCCTCTGGCTCAATCACTTCATGGGAAACCCTCGTTAAAAAGTTTCTTTCAAAATTCTTTTCAATGTCTAGAATAACTATTCTAAGGAGGGAGATTACTGATTTTTGTCAAGAAGAACATGAAAAATTTTATGAGAGTTGGGAGAGATTTAAAGATCTTATTTTAAAGTGCCCCCCTCATGGTTTTGAAACATGGAGACTCATTCAATTTTTCTATAACGGTTTAACTCAGTCTAACCGCAATATGCTTGAGTCGATGAACGGGGGTGATTTTCTAAATCTTAGGGGTGATGCAGCTTATGAGTTTCTTGAAAATTTGTCTGAGAGATCTCAACAGTGGGATTTTACTTCTCATCGAGACAAACCAACTTCCACACCTAAGAGAGGGGGATTATATGAGGTTAAAGAAGATTCAGATATGAGAATAAAGTTAGATAATCTTACTCGAAAGGTTGAGGCGTTAGTTTTAAGTAGAACTTTGGAGTCAGCCAATCAAGTTCAAAGTGAGGTGTGTTCTCTTTGCAGTAGTCACATGCACACAACACAAACATGTCCTTCCATGATTGGATATTCTGAAAGCTATATTGAACATGCAAACGCACTTAATAATTTTGGAAAATCATTTACTAGTCCTTCTTCGGAAACATACAACCAAAATTGGTCAAAACATCCGAACTTTTCATGGCGTCAGAACCAACCTTCTACTAATATAGGTGGGCAACCATTCCATTCACAAAATCAATCTCCCCCATGTTTTCATCCTCCTACACAATCGTATCCAACTCAATCTCAACCTTTTTATGCTCCAACTCCTGTGTCCCAACCGAATTTCAAATCTGTTGCACCACAGCAACAGTCATCCTTAGAGGACACCCTTAAAGCAATCATGGCTAAAATTGAAAAAAATGATGCTAAAATTGAAAATTCAACTCACTTGCATGCACAAGCCATCGCTAAACTAGAAAATCAAATGGGTCAATTGGCTAGTCAAATGGCAGAGAGAGAGAATGGAAAGTTTCCTAGTCAACCGATACCTAACCCAAAAGGACAATTTGCTCTTAGCAACACATCTAACTCTACCTATAAGCATGAGCAGGTTCAATCCATTGTAACCCTCAGGTCAAGAAAACAGGTTGACAACCAAGTACGTATGCCAATAGAGAAGAGTTTAGAGGAGTTTGAGACAGAAGAAAGTCAGAGTAATCCCATCAAAGATCAGGAATCTAGTTCTCCTCGACCTCCAAAAGAACCTGAACATAGGAGTTTCATTCCTAAAGCTCCATATCCTGAACGACTAGTAGCCCCTAAGAAAGGTGTAGACCATGGAGATATTCTAGAGGTATTTAAACAAGTGACGATCAATGTTCCATTCCTAGATGCTATTCGACAGGTGCCTTCGTATGCCAAATTTTTAAAAGACTTGGTTTCCATAAAGAGAAAGACAAGCGTCCCTAAGGAAGTTTTGTTGACTGAACATGTTAGCTCTATAATTCAGCACAAAATCCCTGTCAAGTATAAGGACCCTGGGTGTCCTACAATTTCGTGCACGATAGGTAATCATCACATTGAGCGAGCTTTGTTAGATTTGGGAGCGAGTGTCAACTTACTACCATATTCAGTTTACTTGCAACTAGGTTTGGGGGAGTTAAGACCCACTTCCGTAAGAATTCAATTGGCTGATGGATCCATTAAAATTCCAAAAGGTGTTATTGAGGATATTCTAGTAAAAGTTGACAAATTTTATTTTCCAGCAAACTTAATAGTCTTAGACACTCAACCTGTTCAAAACTCAAAGGGGCACATTCCTGTCATATTAGGCTGTCCTTTCTTGGCCACATCGAATGCTCAAATTAACTGTAGGAATGGTGTGATGAAGATGTCATTTGGTAACATGACTGTCGACCTTAATATTTTTGACATTGACAAACAGTCACCATGTGAGGATGAGGTGAGCGCGGTTTACATGTTAGATAGTCATTTTAAAGAACACCTTACTCAATCAAGCTATGAGGATCCTTTTGAAGCTTGTCTATCTCATTTTAATAACATTGATGAGACTCTACGATTGAATCTGTCAACATGTTTTTAGAGTCTTTCATAGATATTAGTAGGCGGAACTCGTGCTTTGTAGAGCCACAATCTAACGAGATTATCCCAAGTTTGTGGGATGAACAAGAGTCCAATTTTGAGTTAAAACCTTTGCCACCCGATCTTAATGTTGAAAATGTGGGACCAACAGAATTTATGTCAGCCGTTGTTATCCCAAATAATGGTCAAATTGAAGAGGAAAAGATATCAGATGAGAATGACCATTGCAATAAAGAATTAGAGTGCGATTTTGTCATTGTTAAAGAGACCTTACGTCCTACTGGTAGGACTTTACTAGCCATATTGTTATTTAAAAATTCATTTCCCTGGTATGCTGACTATGTGTTTCATCTGTATAAGGTTGATACTGTGGCTGATTTTGTTGAACAATCTAGTATACAATTGTTAATCAAGTCACAATATAATTCTCATTGGGCAAATTCATGTACTGTTAATTATAAAAAGCGAATAAGAGAAAGTGACTTGGTGGTGATATTTCACTTGGCGTATATTTTTCATTGGAGTAGTCCACAACTATTTCGTCTCATGCTCTATGACAATGGTGGGCAACTCTTTGGTCTACTTAGATTCCCGCACAAATTAGATTTGGGGAATGCGGGTAAAAAAAAAAAAAGAAAGAGAGAGTTTTCGTTCTTTTAACTTACTTTCGTTTAGTGCATTTTTTTTTCTCTTGTGTTTCCAAAATTTATTTTGCAGGTGTCACACGGTTCAGCCATATTACGCTTACGAGGTGTATCTTACCCTTTATTACTTTTATATCCTAATATATCTCTTTTCAAGCTTTTGCATTCATGACATTGAGGACACTGTCATATTTAGGTTTGGGGGAGGGTTCACCTATTATTTGTGTCTGTTCTGTGTATAGACTCCATAGTTTTATCATAATTCAACACAAAAAAAAAAAAAAGAAAAAATTTTTGGATACTTGATTTTGACTTTTGACGTGGTTATTGATTTTCAATTAGTGCTAGTTTGATTGTTGCCCAAGTTGGAGTCTTGATATTATTTCATTGATAGAGTTAAGCTTGTAAACATATGCATTAATGAAAGGCACTTAGTTGGTTCAAATCACCTATGTTTGGATAGCGATTAATCACTTGTATACATGCCTTTGCACGAGCACTGTCACACTTAGAGTTGGATTTGATCTCGAGTACCGTACATATATTTTTGATGCCTCAGTATGATTCGAATGTCTTAGTAGAATGTTTAATGCCCTTTTCCCACCAAAAAAAAGAAAAAAGAAAAAAAAAGAAAAAAATAAAAGTGCATGCTTTTTCGGGCTTTTCACTTAGTAACCGGGCCTCTTGCCTCAGTAAGCAGTGAGTATTCGCGTCAAACGGTGGAGAGTTCCGCGATTGTCATGTGTGGTTAGCTTGGGTTCGTAGCCTTCTTGACTCGAGTGATTAAGTCCGTTGGGGTGTTCTCTACATCTAGCACCCTAAAGCCGTCTGGTTTGGGTGTCACTGGCCTAAAACTCGCTACAAGGGTCAATTAGAAAGCTTAAGGGACCAAGGCATTGCACGACCACAAGAAAAAATAAAAAGGGAAAAAAGTGAATTGGAATAAGGGGATGGGCTATAATTTGATTTGAGCATTTTGATGAGTATTGAGACATTGAAAGTGCGTGTATTGTTTTCCGAGGTTAATGAAGATCTTTGTGTGATTTTCACTTACACACATGCCTAGTGATTTTTCCCTATCCAGATATATGTGAGAGGAACAGTTTTGTGCTAATTCGGATTAGAATGTTCACTTGTTTAGTTTTATTAATGAATGAAGCATCTTGCCTCTAATTTGCCTTTTACTCACACTAGTTACTTTGAGAAGCCATAGACTTTGTTTTGGAATTCTAATCGAGTGTCATCTTCTTAAGAATTTTGTGGGTATATTCACGGCAAACCCTCACGAGACTATAACTCGTCCACTAGGGCAACCTAGGGGTTTAAAGGCTTGTTGCATATGCTAAATGCAATCGGACTCCTCCGAAAAAGGATTAGTTAGTAATTTTTGTTTCTTTTGTTTACCTTATTTCTTTTGCTCGAGGACTAGCAAAATGTAGGTTTGGGGGTATTTGATGAGCGTAAAATGTAGTACTTAAAGACGCCCATACTTGCATTGTTAGTCTTGACTTTATAATTATTTATGTCGTATTATCATCTATTTATGTTTTGTAGGTATTTTGGGCTTTATCACACAAAAATGTTTCTTCCGAGACTTATGAGATGGAGTCTAATTCAAATGGGCTCAACCCAATCCAAATTAGAAGATCCAAAAGAGCAAAAGCCAAAGTCGAGCTCACAGAATTTTCCTACGATGGAATTGAAATAAGAAGATTGGATTGCAAGGATTTTGTTCTCTGCACGTGGCTTGCACGCGCGTCTAATACTAGAACTCTTAAAGGCAAGTATTGTTTAAGGAAAAGAAATATTACACAATCGGTGATTACCGAATTGACGAGAAGTTGACGGAAAAAGGAATTACATTCCAAAAGGATTGGAATACCATCTGGAATAGCCTTGGCCCGGCCTGGCTCACTGCTTACAACAATCTGTGCCGTGTCCCATGTCTACCTATTATGAGTGTTCAAGAAAATCGTCCGAACCGTAAAATCGATCCGATTTGAGCCGGACTGTCCTTTTTGGTCCGGTTTTGCGGTTCTATGGTCAGGTTATATATGGTTCCAAAAAAATAAGAACCGTTAATTTTGGTTCGGTTACTGGTTCTCAATTAAAGAACCGTGGTTAGAACCGGACCGAACCGTTTAGAACTAATATATAGAATTATATAAAAATAAATATATGTGTAGAGATTGGTCTACTTTTTGAACATGAAAGAAGTTAGTACTACTGATTTAAGTGATGTTTTGGGCATTGGAGTTGTTGTTCTTTACTTTAAGATGTGCTGCTATATTTTATAGTTTATGATATAGGTTTAATTTTAGTCCTAAATATAATGGGTCAATAATATTTTTCTGTCGCTGAATTTAATTATTCCATAAGTGATTTTGGCTACTTTATTGATGGTTTTTGTCAATGTTTTTCGATCGAGTGTCAAGTATTTCGTGAACCATATTGGGTTTTGATTCTTAATAAAATGTCTATTATTATTTTATGAGTTCTTTGATGCGTTAAATTTTTAATTTTATGAGTTTATATTTTGTGAATAAGTGTTTGGATGCTAATTGGATAGAATCGGAACCGAACAAAAATCGGACCGGTTTTGCAGTTTGGTTCTGGTTAGGTTCCACGCATATATTGGTTAAGTTCTGGTTCCCAATTTCCTAAAACCGTTGTAAATGATCCGATTACTAATTTTCTAGAGAATCGGACCAATCCGAACTGTGTACACCCCTACTACCTATGTCCATGTCGTGCCATGGGCTCCAAAATGATGACCCAGCTCCACCCACCTTAGTGTTTGTGCCTTTTCTGCTGGTCCATACCCGACTGTGTTATGCCGTATTTGTGCCGGCCCGGCCCATTGTCACGTCCTCCCAATGTGATGATCCTCAGAGCATCTCCAATGCACCCTCAATTCCTCTATTTCTCCATTTGAGAGGATCATTTTTGGAGGAAATACCATTCCAACCCATCCTCTATTTTCTCCTCCATTTGAGAGGATCAAGTTTGGTACTCTAAATATGGAGGATGGAGAAAAAAATGGAGGATCTCCTCCATTTCACTATTCACCCTCACCAAATCCCATTTTGTTCATCAAATTAGTTTTGATACACTAATCCTTTATAAAATTGGTACCTATCAAAAGATATGTACAATATCTTCAAAATAAGACCCATATTGAGTATTTTTTTAATGAAGTTAGAAAAATAAAAATCTGAGTTTTGGAGGAAAAGTGGGGAAGTTTGAGATTTTGGATGAGTTTTTAAAGAAATAGATGTAGAAATAGAGTATTGGGTTGGAGTTAGATTTCCTCCAAAATCACTTTTGCAATAAAATATATTATTTTGATACTCTCAAATGAAGAAATGAAGACAAAAATGGAGTATTGGATTGGAGATGCTCTCACGGAATATGGACTGTACTTGCCTACTTGGACAAAGAGAGCACAAAAATCGATTCCTACTCCCTCTAGGATTTTTTCTTCCTTTTTGCTTCGTAGTTCATACGCCCCAAGTGAATTTTCTGTAACAGATCTCTCTCTCTCTCTCTCTCTCTCTCTCTCTCTCTCTCTCTCCATGGCTTCTTCCCCTTCCGTAAAAGACGCTCTGGGTGATCTCAACAAAGACTCCTTCGTCTCCCTCCTTTCAAAACTGATCGGAGAGTCCAAGCACGTCCAGAACAACCCACCAGAGCTAATCCCAGAGGAGGACAGGATCGTGAGGCACGTGCTCGACGTCCTCCTTCCCCACAGCACCACCACCGGCGGCGGCCCACTCATCATCAACCACGTCGCTTACCATCCCAACAGAGGCAACCTCATAGTCGAGTACCCTGGAACTGAACCACACAAGATCTTGTCCTTCGTTGGAATGCACATGGATGTTGTCACTGCTAACCCTAGTGATTGGGTCTGATTCTCTCTCTACTCTTCGTTTTGGATACTACTTTTTGTGGGTTTTTCCTAGTTTAGTCTAATGGGTTGATTTCTTGTTCTAGTTTTGAAGGTTTTATCTGAATTGACTTTGGAGCTTGAATGTTTCTTGTTTCTTTTCTTTTTTTCTTTGTTTTAATTTTTGTGGGTTATCTACTTATGTTGAACGGATCAATCTGCCTCTTCAAACTTTAACTATTAGTAGGAACTCGTATACATCTGTTGGAACATTAGATGTGGTGGAATTGCTAAATATCTTGTGGGGTTGATTATTGTCGTTTTCAAGATACTTTCAATTCGAATCTGCTCTCTTTACATATGTTTTCTCCATTTGCATTGCTTTTTTAATGAGTTTGATCTGGATTTACGTAATCAAAACTTTACTATGGATAGCTACCTTCTTTGTGTTCTTTTCTTTATTGATAGACTTGGGTTTCTTTTGATAATTGTGCATTTTTATCAGTTGCTTATGTTTGAGATTCTGATAACTGAAATGTGAATTCTGTTGATATTTGTGTCTATAATTTGTTTCATTTGGATATATGATCGATAATTCCTTTTTGAATGACCAAGTGAGGATTTTTTGGTTGAGATATTGGATTGATATGTGGATAACATTGTTGTGCTTAATGCTGTACTTTTTGCGAGTTTAAGCCACATCCACATCAAGGTTTTCATAAATACAATTTGGATTCTGCTGATTTCAATCTTTGTCGGCATTGATATTTAGGTTGAGCAAATGGAATGTCATCCATGCAATAATCGTACGCCATTTATTACTATATCGGTCTTAACAAGAACTTGTTAATCCACTAGAATTATTATAGATCCTTCTTGGTTGACTAACAATCATGACTGTTATGCTTCTGATGATGATCTTATGTGCAGGATTTTGATCCTTTCTCTTTGGGTATTGATGGGGATAAACTTTCTGGCCGTGGAACGACCGATTGTTTAGGGCATGTTGCTCTTGTAACTGAACTTATGAAGAGGTTGGGTGAGACAAAGCCAAAGTTGAAGTCGACTGTAGTTGCAGTATTCATAGCTAGTGAAGAGAACTCATCCATCACAGGAGTTGGTGTGGATGCATTAGTGAAAGATGGCTTGCTTAATAAGTTAAAGAATGGTCCTCTGTAAGTGGTTAAAATCTCCTGTACATGAAAGGAAACTTTTAGTTGGAGCATTTTGAGTTGATTGCAGGGAACTAAGAAGTTTTCAGTACTTATGTAATTGTGGTCTCCATCTCTGCACAGGTTTTGGATTGACACAGCAGATAAACAACCTTGCATTGGTACTGGTGGTATGCTACCATGGAAACTTCATGTCACAGGAAAGCTTTTTCACAGTGGTCTTGCACACAAGGTAATTTTTTATGCATTAGATGCCTAGAATCAGAAGCGAAAATCATGCTCTAATCTGCTTTGACATTTTCTGTTTTGTATCTACCTAATAAAACATAAGGGTGTGGGGACCACACAAATACAAGTTGAAAGAAGGACTGAGATTCATTTGATCCAAGGGCTGATGTGTGCTCTCCAACTCTCTTAAGAAAATACCCACACTCTTACAAATATATCATAAAAATGCCATACTTGGCTTATGGCGTTGACATAAAAAAATAAAAATATATTACAAAAATGCCCGGGCCTACGGCACTACCGGGGTGCGTAGTGCCGTAGACACGGGCAATCACTAGTAATCCGATATTACTTATTTGTATTCAGTTTCGACATTTGCTAGCTGTCTAATATTGTAAGCTTACATTTTGCGCAACTCTTTGTATTAGATTTGGGTGCCCATCCAAAATCTCACTTGTTGCGATTGCTAAGGTTGAAAAGGGCTTTATGCCTTGTTCACTTCACTACTACAACAACACCAACAAAACCCATGTAGTCCCCAATCATTGGGGGTATGGGCAGGAGAGGATTGGATACAGACCTAACCTTTGGCAATATGCACAAAGTGGCTACTCTCAAAATACCACTGAAACAGTGGCCCCCCTGTGTGTATATGATATATCCCGCAACCGGATGCTCCTTCTCCAAAAACCCCACCGGTGACCATCTCCGGGAGGAGCAAGGCCTCCTCTACAATAGTCACCTCCAGGAGGAGCAAGGCCACCTCCACAATATCCACCTCCAGGAGGAGCAAGGCCTCCTCTGCAATATCCACCTCCACAATATCCACCTCCAGGAGGAGCAGGCCTCCTCCACAAGATCCACCTCCAGGAGGAACAAGGCCTCCTCCACAAAGTTCACCTCCAGGAGGGGCTTGGTGTCTTCCACAACGTTCACCTCCTGGAGGATCGAGGCCTCCTCCACAATGCTCACCTCCATGAGAAGCGAGGCCTCCTCCACAATGCTCACCTCTAGGAGGAGCAAGGCTTCCTCCACAATACTAACTCCCAGGAGGAGCAAGCCTTCCTCCAGGATCCTCACCTCCGGGAGGAACAAGGCTTCCTCCATGATACTCACCTCCGGCGGAGCAAGGCTTCCTCCCCGAACCTTGCCTCCGTCAAAGTGAAGCTTCCTCCACAAATTATACATTCCGCCCAGGAGGAGACCTCCTCCACAAACCTTGCCTCCACCGAAGCAAGCTTCCTCCACAAACTCCGCCGCCGGAGGAGCAAGACCTCCTCCAGGAACTCTCCACCTATGGAGGAGGGAGGTCACCTCTGGGCACCTCAAGACTCCACGAATACTTAAAGGCGACTCTATACACCATCCTAGGCCGGGAGTAGGGCCTAGGTACCTCGCTCGGGACCTAAGGAAGAATGTGATTTGGAGGCTAGAGCAAGGGGTTTGTCAAGGAGGACGAGCTTGCCTCCGACGAGCTCTAACTTGACCGGTCCTAGAGAGAGAAGGGGCATTGACCGCCATCTGATATCTCGGAAGAAGTATCATACCTACCGCCTGGCACCTCGGAGCCCGTATCATGCCTACCGCCTGACTTGGCAGATGATACGGGTCTCCATGTATCACCGAAATAGCCTCTGTTGGTTCCTTGATTACGGGCTCCAAGGCCTGACTTGGGACTAAAAGAAGAAAGCATGTCAACCTCTACTCTGCCCACCAATGGGGAGGAGCCTCACACCTGGCTCTCTCTCATCTCCGAGGCTCATATATAAGGAGAATTGACACTATAGTGAAGACAAGCATTCAATACACACCTACTCTTCACTGCCATTCGTCTCCCTCTCTAAGTCTGCCCCGAGCTCTCTCCTCCTCCACCTTCGGTGATCTTGAGCACCATTGTAGCAACCACCATATACCCGGAGGGCGACCTTAGGTACTCTTCCCACTCCTACATCCCACATTATACTCTGCTGGGGCAGAGTGGTGCTTGCTACAATGCCTCCAAAGAAAACAACAGGAGCTCCCGGACTGAGCGGTAGTGAGGGCTTGGAGGTTTCCTCCGACCCCGTCTTGGAGGAAATACAACCCATCACACAAACCGCTATCATTGAACAGTTACGTTCGGTGACCGAAACCCTCACCACGATGCAATAAAACCAGAGTCTCTCGATAGAGACCGTACTCGCCTTGCAAAAGCACCACCCCTCCTACGCCTCAGACGGAGACGGAGAGAACTCATCCTACTGGCTCTCAAATTGAAACTCGTGAAAACCAAATCGGTGAGGGAGCACAAAACCTCCAATCCAAAGAGACGCCTACTCCTCCACTAGAGATTAGCTCCCAGAAGACCCCCTCCATGGGAGTGGGTTCAGCCGCCGTAGTCCAGAACACGGCAAACACAACCCCCCTCACGCTCGAACAAGTGCGAGTACTCATTCAATCCGAAAAGAAACCCCTTGCCTTTGCTCCTGATGCGGACCTCTGCCCTCCGTATCCCATAGCGGTCGTAAGCATGCCATATCTGGAGGGATACACGGTCCCTAAGTTCATCCGTTTTGACGGAAGGAAGGGAAACGCCAAAGAACACGTCATTCGTTTTGTGGACAGCCTCGGCGTCCACAGCAGTGATCGTAACTTGAGGCTACGATAGTTCTCCAAATCCTTGACGGACAAGGCATACTCATGGTATGCCAATCTCGCTCCTAACTCGGTCCTCTCTTGGGAGGACATGGTTAAAATATTCTACTCCAAGTTCTTTTACGTGGAGGATCGCCTCACAACCCTCCAACTGATGAAGGTGACTCAAAGGCCCTCCGAGGACTTGAATGCTTATGTCCACCGCTTCCGCGAACTATCGGTGGATGTTCAAGAACCGATATTGGAAGATCGCCTGGCCAAGATTTGTGTGGACGGAATGCAGCCAGCCTTCAAGCCCCATTTGGTCACTCACCAGTTCCCGGATTTCTTCGCATTGTATGAGGCCGCCCGGAACTTGAATGAAACAGTGGAACCCCCACTTCGTCCACCTCGCTACCAACATTCCTCTCGCGGAAGGCACTTGGGTTCTAGACAAACGGCTTACGCGGCCTTGGGCCCACCACCCAATCAAGGCCGGGGGTGTTGAGATGTGAAAACAATTTTGGAGCCGCAGTAAAAATGGCCCGGATGGTTTTGGGTCCCGCCTGGGCGGTCGGGCACGGAAAAAAAAGACGCGGGTTTTTTTTGGGCATTTTTAGGGTTTTCTAAGTATTAGCTTGCTTGCACATATAAAAGCAAAGCTAGGGCTGCCTCCTTTTGTAACTCTGACATATTTTCATCATAGTGAAACACCCCAGCACCCCGTGGACATACGATTAAGCAATCAGCTTAAGTCGGAACCACGTAATCTCTGTGTCTTATTCTTTTCTTGCTTTAGATTGTTTTCTGTTCTTGGTTTATTCTTCGATTGTGTGCGTTTGCTTGTGGGTTTGGACGTTCGAATCCCCAACAGGGGGTACCCAGCAAAGCGCCCGAAGTACAATGAGCCTCTACCTCTGCGGGTAACAGCGGCGGAGGCCCAAGCATTCCTGGATGCTTGGGTACAAGACGGGAAGGTAGCACTTTCAGAAGCCAAGAAGGAGCCTACCCGGAGAGATATGGAACATCCGGACTATTGCATTTACCATAGGATGGTCCGCCACCCTACCAAAGACTGTTGGGGCCTTTGAACTTTGTTTGAAAAATTCATGGTCGAAGAGGCCGTGGAGCTCACTGCAACCAAAGATGTCCTCCGGAACCCCCTCCCAAATCACAACGATAATGGGAAAGTTGTCATGATGGTGACTATCTCCCACCATGAAGAGAATGAAGAACCATCCGCGTGTGAAATAGCTAACACAGAAGGGCTGGAGTGCCCGAATTTCGAGGAAAGGCGGGCCTCCTCCCTCCAAAACTCTACTAAGTTCAAATGGTTATTTGATCAGTTTGGCTTCTCCCAAGCAACAAGATTCGAGGCAACCAAAGCCATAACTCCGCGTGGCAGAAGAACACGGAGAGCAATGCATGGGCCAATCCGGCTCCGTCAGAAAGATTCTCCGCGACAATCATCTTTCCATCACATTCACGGAGGCTGACCGACAACTCCCTTTCCCCCACAACAGACCATTGTACGTCCCAGTCATCATAAATGGGATGGAATTTCAAATAGGTTTTCTAGATGGTGGAGCTTCGCTCAACATCCTACCTTACTCCGTTTTTAAGGCGGCAGGTATCCCATCCAGCCATCTAGTCAACCAACCCATCTAGTCAACCAACCCATCACAATCTCCGGATTTGGAAACCATAGCCAACAATCCATGGGATTTGTCCAAGTGGACCTAATCATGGGGCCGATACGATCTGCCACTAAGTTCCATGTGATCGACTCCAAGACAACTTACCAAGCCCTCCTCGGCAGGACGTGGATGCACCGATATGCCGCGGTCTCCTCCACATACCACCAATGCATGAAGGGAATATACAAGAATGGTCTGGTCACCATTGTCGGCTCTCAAAAGCCTTTCAAACCTGAAGAGTCTCACATGGCAGATGCCATATTCTACAACGACGCAAATGAGGAAGAGCCCCCGGCTCCTCCTAGAGGCATCCCAATCCCCAAATGGGATGAGATCTCGAAGGAAGGCTCTCCATCCACAAGTAACCCCAACGAGAAAAAGCGGGCTAGAGATGCTATCTTGGCCAAGGCCCGAGCACCCGCAGAGGACAACGTCGGCCCCAAAGTGGTGAAATACACGAGGCCAGACGGTAAAGAAGTCTACCGCTTTTGAAGGCGCGGGGAGCTAGCTTCCTCGCCAAAGGAAGCCGGCTCCCTAGCGGAATGTCACGAAGCCCATGAGGATGGAGGGGACCTCGTGGAACACCTCACTCAATGCTGCTCCTTGTCTAGTCTCACACAAAAACAACTGAACAAGCCGAGGAAGAAGAACAAGAGAGAACTTCCCACAATCCAAAAGTTGACAATACCAGACGAAGGCCAGAAAGAGCAACCCTCAGCCCTCCAAGAAGTCAAGGTGGCTCCAGAGTGCTTACAAGATGGGCCCCGGCCTCAAAAGCAAGAATTAGAGGAAGTGAACTTGGCTCCAATGGGCATGCCTCCAAAACCAATTTTCTAGCCAAAGATCTTCCTGAAGAGAAAAAGAAGGCTTTCATTGCACTCATCCGTGAGTACATTGACGTTTTTGCATGGAACTATGATGAAATGCCAGGATTGGACCCCGGAGTCACCACGCATAAGCTCAATGTGGTGCCTTCGGCTCGTCCGGTGAAGCAAGACGTTAGGTTTTACAAGCCTGACGTGGAGTTAAAGATCAAGGATGAAGTGGTCAAACTCCTCAAAGCCGGATTCATCAGCCCATCCAACACCCCTCTTGGCTTTCCAGCAATTGTCCCAGTGCTAAAGAAGAATGGGCAAATCTGCGTTTGTGTGGATTTTAGAGACTTGAACAAGTCTTGCCCGAAAGATGAATTCCCTCTTCCTAGCATTGATACACTTGTGGACTCGGCCTTCGGGCACCACATGTTCTCATTCATCGACGGATTCAGTGGATACAACCAAATCAAGATGGCCCTCGACGATGCGCCTAAGACCTCCTTCCGGACTTCCAATGGCAACTTTTTCTACACCATTATTCCATTTGGTTTGAAGAATGCAGGAGCCATATACCAGCGGGCGATGACCGCCATCTTCCACGATATGTTCCATGACATACTCGAGTTCTATATAGATGATCTGGTGGTCAAATCCAAAGAACAGGGGACCCATTTGGAGGACCTCCAAAGAGAATTTGAGAGATGCAAAAGGTATCGGCTACGGATGAACCCGCTGAAATGCGCATTCGGAGTCACAGCCGGCAAGTTCCTTGGCTGTATTGTCCCCCGCCACGGGTTTGATCTTGACCCTGCCAAAGTCATTGCAATCCGGGAAATGCCCCGGCCTACCAATGTGGATGAACTCCGACATTCTTGGGGCGCAAATCTTATCTACGGAGGTTCATCCCTGCTATGGCCGAAATCACCCAACCGTTCAGCAATTTGATTAAGAAGGATGCCAAATTTGTCTGGACAGAGGAACACGACAAGGCATTTGAGACTATCAAAGCGGCGTTAGTCTCCCCACTAACAATGACTCCTCCACGACAAGGAAAATGATGCAAACCAAATCAAGAGATAGATTCATAAAAGAGATAAATCCCAAAATGGGATACAAGGAGCAAAAGCTCTCTATATTCTATTATCAATACATCAAAAACTACCTAATGAGCACTCTAGACTCCTATTTATAGACCATCTACTACAAAGGACTCAAAAGACATACATACCCTTAAACCTACTGCATTAGACTCACCCTCTTAAAAAAAAACTTGTCCTCAAGTTGGACACAAGACTCAAGACAACTAAATAAAGAAAATACAGAACTATAGAACTATTTATTATGCAGCTTCGAAGTAGGCATGTGACTGCATTTCCTTAATTCATGTCACCCTCATGCAATAACCCATCTTCAATACGAGCTTTCGTTTGTGTACATCCACCGCGTCCTTGCTTATGTGCCAAGAAATCACCCATTTACCATACCTCTTAAGGCTCAACACTTCCTCAACATAAGTGACTACACTTGGTTCCAAAACGTCACAAGAATTATCAATCTTCGCATAGAGAAGCTTCAACTTCACCACATGCCCAAGACTTTCTCGAGTGAACACCATTCCCAAAGGATCTTCAAGGTGTTCTAAATAGTCTCTACCCTCTTTTGGTAACTTTGTAGCTAGATGAGGTACCAACGCAACACACACTTGAACATCTTGAGCCATAGACAATTCAAGAGGCATCTCATAGAAGCAACTATCAAGCTTTGGCTCAATGAAATCTTCTAAAACGAGCGGGACATCAAAAGCAACCTCTTCTGGCTTTGGTAACATACCAACTCCATTCTCTTCTTGTGCTTGTTTGCTATCATCCCATTGCAAGAAGCGAGGTTCATTGCTAATAAGAAGGGGCATTTCTTGTTCTTCATTGGAGCTTCCAACGTTCTCAAGTCCATCTTCATCACCATCAATAACCTCACTTGGATACTCATCATAGATGGGAACGTCTTCCACGTCAATATCCCCCTTTGAAGACTCGTCAAACATGAGAACTCTGCCAAATTCACCTCCAACATCTTCATTTGGAGACTCATCAAAGATGGAGAAATCTCCAAACTCATCTTCAATCTCAAAGGCGCAATCATCTTGAAGAACACCTTCAAGGTCTTCACTAGGATATTGATCAAAGATAGGAAAATCATTGAAATAACCGAGTTCCATCCCCCCTTCAAACTCATCCGAATTGAGGCTCACATCCTCCTCAATCTCGTTTGGATTAAACTTTCTATAAGATTCAACAAGGCCAACATCAATGTTGCTCTCCTCTTTGTAGTTAAAACTAGACTTAAATTGACTATAAGAATTATCAATACCTCCACGAGGTAGTAAACGATGCACCTTCGTAATCAAGGTAGCAACTTGTCTTTTCAACATCAACAATTGCACCTTATCGTTTAAGGTAGCAATTTGTGTACTCAACTCTTCAATCTCATTCCTATAACGATTTTGGTTGCCAAAGTTATCAATTCCATCACCATTATTCACCACCAAGCCTCTACCTCTTCTACCTCTAGCCCGGTAAGCCATTACAACACCAACAACCAACTCCAAACAAGCAAATCAACCCCAAATAATGAAAACCCAGTCAACTCAGCCACCAATTTCAACAAGAACAACCCAAAAACACTTAATCACCAGTAATTATACTCGAATCAACAACTACGGAGCAATCTAGTAACAACCCAGCAAAGAAAATAAGGATTCGACACTTACCCACCTTAGATCTTGTCCGAAATCAGCAAAAATGGGTTGGAATCAGTTCGAAAACCCTCAAAACCCACGGATCTGACTTGAAATCACTGTAGCAGGAGGCTCCAAAATCACTGTAGCAGTTCTGAAATCACTGTAGCTGGCTCGAAATCACTGTAGCAGTCTCCGAAATCACTGGCAGCTCCAAAATGGTCCGAAACAGGCAGATCTGGGTTTGAAACTTTGATTTTAGTTCCGAAATGACAGATTTAAGCCCGAACAAGGCTGGGTGTTGTCGAAATCAGCTGTTTGAGGTCCGAAACAGGTCAGATCTGAAGGTTTTTGGTTCGATTCAGGGTTGAATAGGGTCGAAATCAAAGTATAAGGTGTTGGGTTGGATAGATCCGAGGATTTGGAGTGATTTGGGGGCTCCGGCGAGATTTTCCGGCGAGGTTTAGGTTTCCGATGAAGTCTCCGGCGAGATGAACGGTAGGGATCGAGTCTAGAAGCTCTGATACCAAATGATGCAAACCAAATCAAGGGATAGATTCATAAAAGAGATAAATCCCAAAATGGGATACAAGGAGCAAAAGCTCTCCATATTCTTTTATCAATACATCAAAAACTACCTAATGAGCACTCTAGACTTCTATTTATAGACCATCTACTACAAAGGACTCAAAAGACATACATACCCTTAAACCTACTGCATCAGAAAACCCCTCCTCCTATACCTCACCTCCACTCCCCGCTCCATTGGGGCCCTCCTGGCTCAAGAGGTAGAGGGAACCGAAAGGCCAATTTACTACATAAGTAGGGTTATACAAGGGGCGGAATCGCTATACTCACCGATAGAGCGCCATTGCCTTGCCCTTGTGTTCTCTGCACAGAAGTTCCGCCACTATCTCCTTTCATACACTCTCCACCTCATCACGAAATGTGATCCAATCCGGTACCTCCTCAGTCGCCCAACTCTGGCTGGTAGACCGGCCCAATGGTTGCTTTCTTTGGCGGAGTATGAGATCATTTGTAAAGCCCATCGGGCGGTAAAAAGCCAAGCTCTGGCTGACCTCTTGGCTCATTTTCCAAGTTGCCAATACGAACCCCCATCTGAAGATTTGCCGGGAGATGAGTTTCAGGCAGCACAAGCGGAGGTTGGAGAGTGGAGCCTAAGTTTTGATGGATCATCCACGGCTAAAGGTGGAGGAACTGGAATAGTTCTAAAGGCCCCCAGTGGAGGAAAGATCAACCTCTCCTACAAACTCGATTTTCATTGCTCCAACAATGATGCCGAGTATGAAGCGCTCATCCTCGGCCTCATGGCTACCTTGAATTGCGGCATAACCCTCCTATGCATTAAAGGGGACTCCAAACTAGTCGTCCGGCAAACGAACGATGAGTATGCAATTAGAGAACCTCCACTTGCTTCCTACAGGACCATTGTGCAAAGATTAACAAGCAAATTCGACGCCCTCCGCTTGGAACATGCCCCGCTCAGAGAATCGTCATCCCGACGCTCTCGCGACCCTCACCTCCAAGGTGGAAGTCTCAGGGGTGCCAACCAAAATCGAAATTCTCAAGAGAAGCGTGCCTTGCTCCGTTGCCGAGATCTTCCCTGAAGAAGAAATTGAAGATTGGAGAACCCCCATCTCCAACGAACTAAAGAGTGCCTCCGCTGCCATAACTCTCAGCAATTTGAATCATTTCACCATTTATCAAGGAGTCCTATACTATAGGGGCTCCGGAGGGTTGCTAGCGCGTTGCATTGGGGAGGAAAAAGCCAAGGTCAAAATCTAGAAAGTTCATGAGCGATTATGTGGAACCGGAGACGTAACAATTCTATGGTGGAATTGCAAGGGGACCACCTGTATGAGCTTTTACAAGTACTTTCTCGACATTGTTACACTGCACCAACCAGATTTGGTGGTGGTTTCCAGCACATGGATTGGCGGGGCTCTCGCCAAGGAAATGAGCCTAACTATTGGATTTGCCAATTCCGTCGTCGTGGATCCCCTTATCCCCTACTCGTTGGGAGGGACATGGATACTATGGAATAATGAACTTCCCTGCACTATCTTGGACACCTACCGCAACGAGATTACCACGCTGATAGACGTGCCATCTATGTAATAGCATCGCCGGATGTTTGAGTCCTTCCAACAACTCACCGGCGAATTACCCTCTTCCCACATAAAAAGGTTGGGGACTTGGCCTTTCTGTTTAGGCTCCCTCCACTGTAACAGCCGCCGAGCATAATTTCATTCCATGTTTGATTATTGTACTAAAAAAAAAAACAAAAAAACAAAAAACTTTTTTTCCCTATCATATTGCAATAACACCAAGTATTGCCTCCCTCTTGATTGCCCATTGAGATATTGTCTACCAATATTCTCAGCCACCGTGCTGTGGGAATCGCAAGCCTAGCCTAATCGGGGGCTCGTTGATCATCCCTTCTGGCGCTTGGCCAACCTGCCTAGCATGGTTTGCCTGCCAAAAGCACCGTCGGACTCCATACATGAATCACCATTGAAAATGTAACAACGCCAAGTATCCCCTCACTCGATCGCCCATTGAGATATTGTCTACCAATATTCTCAGCCCCTGCGCCGTGGGAGTCACAAGCCTAGCCTCATCAGGGGTTTGTTGACCATCCCATCCACCATCTTGGGCTTGGCCAACCTGCGTGCCTAGCACTGGTTGATAGCCGAAGCACCACAGGATCATCTCCATCATCGCCATTGAAATCATAATGATATCGAGCGTCGCTTTATTTTTTAATCGCCAATAGAGATATTGCACGTGATCATACAATCTTCCCCCTCCCACACGCCTCGATGCTCTCATTCCGTCAAATAAAAAAGAAGGGGCAAAAATGGGGAAGGCACACCTTCTTCCTAGAGAAATTTGGAAGAGACACCCCCCGCCTAAGAGCAATGCCCTCTTACATGCTCAAAAAGTCACGTAATTCCGCCGAAAGAAACGAAAAAGATCTTTTAAGTAGTTTGGCGAAACGACAACCAAAGGCAAAACGGTAAATACAAACAAGAGATTGCAAGACAAGGATACTCCATGCATTCATTACCAAAAGTCTATTACAAAATAGGAAGTGGAAGCACAAAAAGAAAGAAACTACCAAAGGATTCTTCCTCCAAATTGTTCTTTTGCCACCAAAAGCTCACTACATATGAAGATCATTACTACCATTGCTAATGCTCATAAAACATGACAGTTCAAGGCATCATAAAGGAAAAGAGCATAAACAAAACAAAAGTGAACCACTTGGCACCCAATCTTTCTTCACCGTCGCAGCCCTTGACCGGCGTGACTAGACATATCAAAGTCTCCCAAGCTGGCACTCTCGCGCTCGGCTACTTCACCCTCAAGCTTTTTCTTCCTTTTCCTCAACCGCGCCGCCGTCGCTTCAACCTCCTACAATTCTTTACTTACCTTCTCCAACCGATCCCGCCAAGCCGGGAGCTCAAGAAAGAAAGCCATCTGATCTATCCTCTTACAGAGCCAGTCAACCTCTAATTGATAACTTCCCAATGCAGCCAGACCACCATACACGAATGCAAACTCCTCAAGAGTAGCTTCGGGCAAACTGACATCCTTCAGTAATTCCACAAATGACACCAAGGAAATTAGTGCTGACCTCCTAGAAAAGGTACTCATGTTGCCAAGTGGAACAAAGGTATTGGGCCACTGAAAGAAGATGTCGGACAATAAAGGTCGATGCTCCTCTCGAGCCTCGGCAAACAACACACTAGGCTGTAGCGTCACCTTCTCCTTCGTCTCCAAAGTCACGATGACACTCCCATCGGGATAGTGCGCTATCATAAAGTTACCCTCTTTCCACCAACGACGACTACCGCGCATTCCTCTCTCATTCGCCTCCTCTTGCAAGCTTAATGGCGCTAAGTTTTGCACAAGTGACTTGCCACCACCGCCTTCCTCAACATTGTTGAATCCCACCTGGTCCTCCACTAAACTGGCCTCTTCCTCACCCTCCTCCTCATCCCTTCGGTCGTCATCACAATCATTCTCCTCACCTTCCTCTTCATCCCTTTGTTCATCACCCCGGTCATTATCCTCACTCCCTTCTTCCTCTTCTTCCCCTTCCATTTCTTCCTCTCCTCCTCCTCACTCTGCACCACATCTGATGAACGCATGTGGCGGAGTGATTTACCCTTCCACGGATGAGACACTCCCCTAGAAGACACCCCCTCATCCCCCCAGATATCGTTCATAACTACGTGCACCCCCGCATTTTGATCGAAAGTACCTATTGCCTCTAAAGAATCCAATGGCACCTCCAAACCTCCTCTAGCCGCCGTTTCCAAGACCTTCACTCGTGGTGTTTTTATCACCTCTTCCACAACATCGGGTTGAATCACTTTCGAGCTCTCCTCACTACCCTTCCACGGATGAGGCACTCTCCCGGAAGACACCCCCTCGTCCCCCCAGATATCGTCCATACCTCCGTGCGCCGCCGCATGTTGATCTAAAGTACCTATCGCCTCTTAAGAATTGGAAGGCACCTCCGAACCTCCTCCAGTCTCCGTCTCCGGGACCTCCACTCGTGGTGTTCTTACCATCCCCTCCACAACACCGGGTTGAACCGCTTTAGAGCTCTCCTCATTTCCCTTTGAAGTCTAAAAAAGAGAGAGCAACAAAAGCATTTTTCCCTCCATGGTCTGATTATGCCCGCACACACTCGCCTCGTGACATGAGTATATGCGCGCAAGGGGACATTAATGTGGGTATACGATATATCCCGCAACCGGATGCACCTTCTCCAAGAACCCCGTCGGTGACCATCTCCGGGAGAAGTAAGGCCTCCACAATAGTCACCTCCAGGAGGAGCAGGCCTCCTCCACAATATCCACTTCCAGGAGGAGCAAGGCCTCCTCCACAAAGTTCACCTCCAGGAGGAGTGAGGCCTCTTCCACAATGCTCACCTCCAGGAGGAGCAAGGCCTCCTCCACAATACTAACTCCCAGGAGGAGCAAGCCTTCCTCCACGATCCTCACCTCCGGGAGGAGCAAGGCTTCCTCCATGATACTCACCTCCGGCGGAGCAAGGCTTCCTCCATGAACCTTGCCTCCGCCAAAGTGAAGCTTCCTCCACAAATTATACATTCCGCCCAGGAGGAGACCTCCTCTACAAACCTTGCCTCCACCGAAGCAAGCTTCCTCCACAAACTCCACCACCGGAGGAGCAAGACCTCCTCCAGGAACTCTTCACCCACGGAGGAGGGAGGTCACCTCCGGGCACCTCAAGACTCCACGAATACTTAAAGGCGACTCTATACACCATACTAGGCCGGGAGCAGGGCTTAGGTACCTCGCTCGGGACATAAGGAGGAATGTGGTTTGGAGGCTAGAGCAAGGGGTTTGTCAAGGAGGACGAGCTTGCCTCCGGCGAGCTCTAACTTGACCGGTCCTAGAGAGGGGGCATTGACCACCATCTGACATCTCGGAAGAAGTTTCATACCTACCGCCTGGCACCTCGGAGCCCATATCATGCCTACCGCCTGACTTGGCAGATGATATGGGTCTCCATGTATCACTGAAATAGCCTTTGTTGGTTCCTTGATTACGGGCTCCAAGGCCTGACTTGGGACTAAAAGAGGAAAGCATGTCAACCTCCACTCTGCCCACCAATGGGGAGGAGCCTCTCACCTGGCTCTCTCTCATCTTCGAGGCTCATATATAAGGAGAATTGACACTATAGTAAAGACAAGCATTCAATACACACCTACTCTCCACTGCCATCCCTCTCTCTCTCCAAGTCCGCCCCGAGCTCTCTCCTCCTCCACCTCCGGTGGTCTCGAGCACCATTGTAGCAACTGCCATGTACCTGGAGGGCGACCTTAGGTACTCTTCCCACTCATACATCCCACACCCCCTATACTTGTTTTGCTGCGGAACCATACCCCCAAATCAAAGCCGAATGGCATCAGAGAGGGCAGGCCTAGAGACCCAATTCAATTTATGTGCATATTAGCATGCTTCCTTCATTGATAGTCTAGAGCATCCATATGCACAATTGTTCACTTAACTACTATACTCCAAAAATATTTCTCAACTCAATTATTACTCTCATTTCTCTCTCTAACTTTTCAATCATTACTCTCATTTCTCACTCTATCTCTCTCCACTTTTTACCTCCTTAGGTACTCTTCCCACTCATACATCCCACACCCCCTATACCTGTTTTGCTGCGTAACCATGCCCCCAAATCAAAGCCGAATGGCATCAGAGAGGGCAGGCCTAAAGACCCAATTCAATTTATGTGCACATTAGTATGTTTCCTTCATTGATAGTCCAGAGCATCTATATGCACAATTGTTCACTTCACTACTATACTCCAAAGATATTTCTCAACTCAATTATTACTCTCATTTCTCTCTCTAACTTTTCAATCATTACTCTCATTTCTCACTCTATCTCTCTCCACTTTTTACCTCTCTCCAATCATTACCTCTCTCCAATCATTACTCTCATTTCTCTCTCGACTCATTATCCAAAAACACTACTCAAATCACAAACCAAACAAAGCATTAATGTATAGGATATGGCAACTTTATCCAAGTGTCTAATTTGATTAAGGCATTACCAATGCTTTGCTAAAACATCCTTTGTTCTCTCAAGTCTCAAGTGGGACTCTAAAGAAAAGGTTAATATCTGCCCTTTTCTAGGTTGGAGCTATGAAGCTTACCTTATTCGTTATTAGAGAAATAGGAAAGGACTTTTTCAGTCAGCTTGCTTTCTCACTGGGTCTTAAGCGAGCGATAGCTTAAGAGAGGAGCGAAAGAAGCCCACGGAGCGGTGATATTTCCTGACTAGCAAGTGGAGGATCATTCCAGTCTTTGATGGCGTAGCCGATGTGTCATGCTAGGAAGCTGAGCTAGGGCATTTCTTCTTTCTCAATGGGAGTGAAAACCTTCCTCTATGCTGACAGAAGCGGAGAGGCAGGCAAGAAAGAAAAGGGGCGCCTCACTTTTACTCCGCCCAAGCTTCCCCTGTTTCCCTTACTAGCATCCAACACAGTCGAATCACTCTATCTTCGGTCGCACCAAGTCTTACCAGAATTTGATTGGCCGAATACAGATGTTACGCTTACAGCCAAAAATATTCCCCTAGAACTGAATCAGGCTTCCTTGAATATGAACCTGATGCAACCAAAATATGAAAGGAATCCAAGATTCAAAGAAATGAGCAAAATCCCATTCAAGGGGATAAACCCCAAAGGGTAGAGAGAGAAACTATGTCTCAACAATATATTCAATATTCTTAATAATCAAAAAGCTACCTGATGAGGGCACAAGACACCTATTTATAGACTCAAAACCCTACACACACTAAAGACAATAAAATGACAACAATACCCCTAAATCCTATTGCATCATACAGCCCCTCTAAAGAAAACAACTTGTCCTCAAGTTGGACAACAAGACTCAAGACTACTACTTAAGTAAGAACAAAACAAAGTCTTTATTAAACAGCTTCGGATTCGGCATGTGGCTGCACTTCCTCGATCACATCTCCCTCATCACAACCAATCTTCAATATGAGCTTCTTCTCGTATACATCCACCGCAGTCATACTTAGGTGTGAATAAGCAATCCATTTGGCATGTCTTCGGTACAACAAAACACCATCAAAAGATCTTCGAACACATACTCCCAACATATACTTAGGCCAATCATCATTCGAAGATTTAAGAGCGTGCACCACCTCATACCCAAGACTCGCTCGAGTGAACACAATACCCAAGGGGTCTTCAAATTGTCCCATGAGTGCTTCCACTTCCTTTGGTGAAGCCCAAGGGATGGGTGTGGGGAGAAGTGTTGACTTGGGGACCAATGTACCACAAACTTGAACATCTTGCAATTGGGCCACCCCATGAGGCAACACTTGGAAGCAATCCTCGACCTTTGGTTCAACCAACTCTTCATCAAATAGTAGAGCTTCCAAATCATTCCCATACTCTTCAATTCGAGTGTCTTGTACCAAAGGCAACTTGAAACTCAATTCTTGAGAGCAATCTTCAATCTCAAGGTCACAACTTCTTTCTTCTCCATAACCTTCCGCCAAAAGTTCATCAATTAGCATTCCCTCTTCATTATCAACACCAAACTCCTCATTCGAAAACTCATCAAAGACGGGCACATCTTCAATCTCAAAGACACAATCATCTTCAAGAACACCCTCAAGTTCTTCATTAGGATATTCATCAAAGATGGGAGCGTTGTCGAAATAACCATGTTTCATCTCATCATCAAACACATCCGGGTTGAAGTTCATCTTCTCCTCAACAAAAATGGCATTACTTTGATTCTCATAAGCATTTTCACCAACCTCTAACTTGAAACTAGATTTTCCTTGCTTGAAGCCTTCAAGTTTCTCATTTGTAGAAGAATTTCTAGCCTTCAAAGTGTCAAATAAAGGTTGATTTTGTATTGGGACAGCACCTATATCCACTGTGCTTCGTACTCCAACTCCAAAAGACTTCCCACAAGTCCTATACTTAGCAACATTAGTCAAAGAACCAACATTGGCAAAGTGAGAGAAAGGTAAGAATCGTTCCTCGAACATTTTCTTCATCTTCTTCCACTCTCTAATCTTTCCCTTACCTCTCTTTTTCCTACTATCTTGTAATTGTTCCCACCAATCAAAGGCTCTTCCTCGAAGATGTTTAGAAACTAACTTCACTTTCATTTCATCCGAGATAACATGGCATTCAAATACTCTCTCAAGAGTATTCAACCAATCTACAAACTCCTTAGGAGTGAGGCTTCCATCAAACATGGGAAGTTTAACCACAATGTTGTTTGAACATGCTCTGATACCAAATGATGCAACCAAAATATGAAAGGAATCCAAGATTCAAAGAAAGGAGCAAAATCCCATTCAAGGGGTTTAGGGGATAAACCCCAAAGGGTAGAGAGAGAAACTATGTCTGAACAATATATTCAATATCCTTAATAATCAAAAAGCTACCTGATGAGGGCACAAGACACCTATTTATAGACTCAAAACCCTACACACACTAAAGACAATAAAATGACAACAATACCCCTAAATACTACTACATCAGAACCATGCTGCCAGGGGGCATCAGAATGGCTTCTTAGGTTAAGCATTACATGGATATAATGTTGGATGGGTCACTACTTATCGGCTTAAGCTTTTAAGTGGGTCTGAGTTCATTCAAGCTATATTGGGCCGAAGTGGCTCACATTCGTGGGGACTCTCCTTTGAGGCTGGCTAACATTTTGTTCTTCATAAATTGCCCCACATTGAAACAAGATTTTACATTTTAGACATATCACCAAAATGACAGAAAAATTTAGTATAACAGACGACACTTAGCAATGGCGTAGTCAAGTGATAACAATGGATCATCTTTTTTTTCCCTATTTTGATTGATTGCATCTATTATATACATTGAGACGATAATATACTTCCAAAAGAAGAATATGCAAGAACTTACATGAACGATATCTTTGTTCGCTAGTTCTTCGTAATGATCCCTAGATTGACACTAGTAGTAATTCGGTTTTATTGAAATAGGAACTAATTGGTATTTCTAGTTCTGCTCTAAGTTGATGGAGCTTCTCACTCAAGTCAGATAATGTATATGTATATATTCATATGTGTGTGTGTGTGTATATATATAGTGACACTTCTTTATGAATGTTGCAGGCTATAAATCCTTTGGAACTAGCTATGGAAGCACTCAAAGAGATCCAGTTGCAGTTTTACCGAGATTTCCCTCCTCATCCTAAAGAAGAAGTTTATGGTTTTGCAACACCATCAACTATGAAACCAACTCAATGGAGCTGTATGTTTTAAGAACCATGTTGTTGGACATTTCAGTTAAAAATTCAATCATGCTTCTTTTTTTAAATCAAACACATAGGCGTATCCAATAGTAGTTGTTTCCTCTTTGCAATATTTTTGACAACATAATGTACTTTTTATGGTTTCTTGCAATTATTTTATGTTAATTAGTTGCAAAAAATGGTTAATTTGGGACCATGTCTTTGTAATTTTGGGCTATTGATTTTTTATTTCTATTTTGCAAATTGCCATGTCCTCGTGGCTTTATCAATTGCATCTATAACTAATGTATGTATCAATGATTCTTAGGTGATAACTAGTGGAGAAGAAATATGTTTCATGGCTTGATATTATAGCAACATCTTTCATTTTTCAAATTCATTGTCTTTATTGCAGATCCAGGAGGTGGTATCAATCAAATCCCAAAAGAGTGTACAATTTCAGGAGATGTCAGGTTCATTATCTTTCGAGCAATTAAGTTTGTAGTCTGTGGATGTGTTATGATGTCTAAGCATGTCCCCACATTTTTGCAGGTTGACTCCATTTTACAAGTAAGCAACTTTTTGTCACCCCAAATTTGGTAGCTTATGCGCTCAAGAAGCTGACGATGATCTCGTTTACTTTGTGATTATTTATTGCCTGTATTTCAAGAATCATAATACTAAGTGAGGGAATGTAGATTTGATGTTCTAATTCTGTACTCTGATAACCACTTTAGCATAACAGATGTTATGAAGAAGCTACAAGAGTATGTAGAAGATTTGAATGCCAACATAGAGAAGCTAGATGTGCGGGGACCAGTTTCAAAATATGTCCTACCAGATGAACACCTTAGGGGGAGGTTAGCCAAGATTCTTATCTTTGTTCTTCAGGCCTATGAAGAGGCATTCTTGTTTTGGTATCCATGTTTACAGTTTACACTTTCTTATTTCTCCGCCTTCCAGTCCAAGTGTGTTATGAAATCTTGAAAGTAAAAGAGGTGGTGGAATTAATGTCCCAGCCTGAACGTACTATAGGAAGGTTGTGCTAATTAAGTTATTATACATGCCATAAATCGGTTCATGCTTTTCCTCAGAATTACAATCAGTTACGATGAGGCAATGAATGGAGTTGCTTGCAATCTTGATTCGCGTGGCTTCCACGTATTGTGCAAAGCCACGGAAGAAGCTGTTGGCCATGTAAAACCCTACTCTATCACTGGGAGTTTGCCACTCATTCGAGAACTGCAGGTGAGATTTGGGTTTCCCTTTTTACTTCTTCCTCGTACATTTTTTTAACATCTTTTTTAGTGTTTATTCTTATTTCTCACCCACCACATTATTTTGTGGTAGGATGAAGGCTTCGATGTTCAAACTGCAGGCTATGGTATGCTTCCTATTGTTAATGTTTTGAATTGGTTAGAGCATCTCCAATAGACTCAAACTCATTCTAGGCAAAATGCTTAGCAAAAAGTGCAAATTTCTACTTTGTCTAGCCACAAAATAAGTCCACCAGCCAACAGCCTAGGCAAATCTCTATTCAAAATCCAAAACTCTGTTTTTAAAAAAAATAAAATATCACAAACCCACCTTCGGGGCGGTCGGCCGGTTAACCAACCAGAAAACCCATCCATTCAGGCCATGGATTCAGGCCATCACAAATCGGAAAATCCATCCACAAAGTCGGCAAACCCAGAAACTATAACTCTCTCTCTCTCTATATATGAAATCGCAAAACCCAGATGGAACACAACGATGTTGCACCGCCGTCGTGGAGTTGTTTGTTTCCACCGCCGTCGAGTTCGATTTTGCAGCTGCTGGAGTTCGATTTTTCCATCGTCCGGCTCTGAAGTTGCAGAAACAAAGGGGAAAAGAGTAAAATAATCCTTGGCTAGTGAACCATACCTCGCTCGAAGGAGCGAGGTACTGTAGCTTCCGATCAAAACGACGAGGGTGGAGCAAGTCTGCTGGTTGAGGGTCTTTGTTGGTTTACCTCGCCTCTCAGGCGAAAATGACTAGGCGAGGAGGAGGAGAGGAGGCTATTGGAGATGCTCTTTACATTAGGATAGCTATTGGGAACACACCTGAACTGTGCTGCTTGTGTCTTTACGCATTCATGTATGAGAAGAAAATTAGCACAGAGATATCATGGTCCAGATCAAGCTAACACCTTTTAATGCTGGGATCCAATAGTTTTGGGGATATGTAACCTTACGCTAAACAGGGTCAAGTTTAAACTTCTAATTATTGGGATGCAATGGTTTTTGATGATATTGTAACCGTAGGCCAAGAAGGGGGATCATATGACCTTTTGAAATTGACAAATACTGTGGACCCCTCCTTGGCCTAAGGACAATAACTGTCATTATCGACTAGGGCACAGGTGTCAGTGTTGGATTTACCTAATTTATATTCCAAGGACTCGGGGTCAAGTCGAAATACTCATATTCCTTGGTATATTGATTTACTTTAAGGCAACATGTTGGTTAGAAGATACTTGAGAAGAATATTTCATTCTTAATCTGCGAGTTATTTGTATAACAACAAGAAGAAAAATTCTAATTATAAAATACGCTTGCCAGGTGAGTGTCTAACAAGATCTGTCCGACACTAATCTCATACCCTTGTGCGCGTGTCGAGTGCCTGACAAGGGTACTTCATACATTTAGAGGAGTCCATAATACACAGCCCAATATGTTGATTTACATGCTGAGTTGTTCTTAATAGTCGGCCTCAACTTCTCTAAACCTGGCTTAGGTCAGAGGGAGAAGCTGGTTTTAAATTTCTATTTAAAGGAAAACAAAAATTGCTTTTGCTTTATTGTTACCATTGTGATTATTCAGGTTTGATTGCATGGTTTCTCAACTCACGAGTTTGATTAGTGCTTTAGATCTTTCGGCATATTTCACATCCACGCACAATCAGACCTGTGTGAAAGAAGTAAAAAAATATATCGCCTACCTTCTCCAAAAGGTGTGATTAATCAAATCCACGACACCAGGATAGGATCATAACAACTTTTGTTTTTTTTTTTTGCTTATTTTTGGTAATAGAAACCCCTCATATTGCAACATGACATTATAAAATGTAATACATGGGTACTTGTAGGTTGCATTTTCGTTGCTCCAGGAAGGAGCCAGTTTGTTGCTATTGTTATCGTAATGATTTAAAGAATGAAATGCTTTCAGCAAAGTTTTGATGTAGGTGTGTTACATTAGTGGATAGGTGATGATGTGGTCGCTACAATGCGGTGTTAATCAACAGTCTTAGAATTTATCGAGCACGCGTCTTGTTACTCGTGGAGTATTTACTACTTTTTAGCATTTTGCCAAAGTTCCATGTATTATCATTCCTTGTTAATTTTGCCTCATTTTTTAATTCGTCTGTACTCCGGGTACTTGGGATTGTTTTTAGGAAATTAACTACCCCCGTTTAGTTGAAATAATTTTCCATTGAGGTTCAGCATTCACTCCTGAACCTCAATGGAATATCCAAATAGGATCGGCAGTTTAAACGAAACTGATCCTCACACAACTGCATTTGCTGCAAAACAACTCATGTAACATAAGGATTTACTACTTTTTAGCATTTTGCCAAAGTTCCATGTATTATCATTCCTTGTTAATTTTGCCTCATTTTTTAATTCGTCTGTACTCCGGGTACTTGGGATTGTTTTTAGGAAATTAACTACCCCCGTTTAGTTGAAATAATTTTCCATTGAGGTTCAGCATTCACTCCTGAACGTCAATGGAATATCCAAATAGGATCGGCAGTTTAAACGAAACTGATCCTCACACAACTGCATTTGCTGCAAAACAACTCATGTAACATAAGAATCCTTTTCCTGTTGATGCTACGAATAATTATTTCGGTGGATCCTATTCTATTAGATTTGACTGAGTAATTTTGTTTTGGATTCGTACCTTTCAATCCCTAGATCCAAAAAGAAACATAATTCTGATGATCCAACTAATTGTATTTCAAACATGCAGGTTTAATGGCCACATACCATGCGAAGAATGAATATTGCCTTCTTTCCGATATGGGCCAAGGTTACCAGGTGTTTGCAAGCATCATTTGCCAATTAGAAGATTGATGTTCAACAAGCGAAGAAGGAAGTGCAAGGCAATTATGACCCAGCAAAATGCATAACAAGCGAAGAAGGAAGTGCAAGGCAATTATCACCCAGCAAAATGCATAAAAATTGGCTAACCTCAAGAAACTTGCAAAATTGTTACAGTGACGACAGTGGAAAATTTCCTCTACACATTGATACTATTCAACTGTTATATTATTGGTATACAGTATAATTCTGTTATACATTATTGGTATACTAATCGAGCTCTGCTACAATTTCTATACAAATTTCCCCGTATCCAACTACAAACTCATTACTATGCGACTCTAAAATTTACCAGAGTTCCCTTCTTGTCTGAGTTGCTGGATCCGTTGGCGTAGTCTTCGTCTGTGGTCGTGAATCTTCCAAAGACCGTGTCCCAGTATAGTAGCAGAGTATATGCCATGCGTTATCATGGGCGCAAGAATATTATTTGTCTGTCACATTTAAAATTACCGTTAGTAGATACAGGAAAATAACTGATCATTTCTTGTCCTTGGGATATTTAACATGGCGAAAAGCAAAGCTTTTATCAAAAATATTTACCTGGATCCATTCAAATCCAAGGTAAAGCGCTAGAATTCCTTCCAAGAGGGGAGAGTAGATCTTTTTCATTTGTCTCCTTTCATACCAGGCTGCACAATATCCACCATAAACCCAGTGAGAAGGATGTTAACCAAACAATTCAAATACAATCTGAATTCAGGTTACGGTAATGTGGTTTTAACGGTTACCCGCAAAGAGCTTTTTCAGATCTTGACGACCAGAGTGTGATTGTAAAACGGGTGCAACAACGTAAGTAGGATCTGCAGCAAAAAAATAGTAAGAACTTGGCTTGTACATAAATGTATTGCTGAGAAAATTACTGAAATGCTACCCACAATAGAACCGATGGAATACCAACCTTTGGGAGATGCGGCCACATAATAGAGTGAACCAGTAAGAGCAGCAGTGATCACAGCTGCAAATGCCTGGGCAAATGGTACAAATGGAGGCAGCACCCCGGTCTGTGTTTTGAAAAACAAATCAGTATTAGTAACCGGTTATAACTCGAGTTACTGACCCGAAAGAAGTGATTGATAAGGGTGGTCATACCAGAGATGCCATTCCACGAGCATCCGCAACCAAATCACTGTTACTCAGAAATATATTAGCCAATGCCCCCTAACAAAGAATAAGAGAGAAAAGTCATATTTATGGAATGGGAATCGATTTTTAAACAGCCTGTTATGTGCTTGGAAGATACTCCCTCCGTCCCATAAAGTTTGGCACTTTCACTATTTCAGCCCTATGAAAAAATTAACTATATCTTTTAATCCGTAATGTTTTTTATAAGCAATATGGATCTTGTTTGATAGATTTTAATTTGTTCTATTAAACAAAGTTAAAAAAATCGCCTAAAACATTACAGATTGAAAGATATAAGCAATTTAAAAATGGCACGCATTCCTGAAAATGCCAAACTTTATGGGACGGAGGGAGTATTAGAAAGATGTACACACCTGCAAGTTTAAATAATTTCAACACAAGGGAAAAAAGTGAAAAGATTAATTTTTGAACTTCTAATTGAGCAGCGTTTAAGGATCAGTCAATGGTAGAAAACCAAGAAGGCTAATGTCGATCAAAAAACTCAAGCCGAATCAAGTTAAAATATCACCATAGACATGCAAATGGATTATGTTCGGTCGGAACTAATGAACATGAATTCTTATCCAAGCTGGATCTAAAAGGGAGATCAAGAAAAGGGCCTAATTAACTATCAAACAAATCCAAACAAAATTATATAACTTTTCACTTTTCATTCATGACTTCTATGTAGATACGCACGTAACCAGCCAAACGACATATAGAAGCTGACCTGAACAGCAGCCCGGTAGAAAAGCTCCTCGCCAACAGAGCTTGCAGCGACAATGAGTATAAACTGCAACATGTTAAGTTCAAATGAATAAATGTTTTCCTTTGCATTGTTCCAATGGTGCGGAAGTAAAAAATCAACCATCAATTTCTGGCTGGTCTTTACCTGCCAAGGCGCCATACCGGAAAAAAAGCTCCTTAGCTCCTCATCTTCTACATCTCTAATAGCACGAGCAGGAGGCGATACCTTCACAACTTCATCCTGCAGCAGTTTGTCATCGAACAAGAAAATAAGCAGAGACACAGAAGCAAATTGGAAAAGTTCTACTCTAGTCCTTGACATCAATCCAGTTCAGAATTTAAAAGTAATATCAACATACATCGAGTATAAACAGCAGAGCCATAATTGGAGGAGCAGCATATCCCAGTCCTTCTACAATACTATCTAATGACGGATCAAAACCTCCCATGGAATCGGTTCCTGTCATCGAACATATGAATCTTCCCGCTAATCCCATTGCAACATATACACCTGAAAATGAGAAAAGCACTCAAGTTATTTGTACCCAAAGCATGTACTTAGTTAGAACTGAAATAGAAAAGAAACAATTATCACATCATGCTAATAAGATGTTTGCTCTCAAAATCACATCAGAAAGTCCTATATTAAGCAGTTGAGGAGTTAATAACAGGCACGTGGGGTCACATGTACCCGCTCGAAATCAAGAAATTCTACATCTTTGCAGCAACTGTGCAAGTCGCCACTAAATTCCAGCATCCTACTCCTGTGTGTAACTAGAATATCTATAAATAATTGCATTTCACGCCCCAACTTTCTCTTTGTAATGTGTCAATAATTTGCCAATAATTTCTGTCTAAACTACTTTTCTGTCGATTTTTTGTAGATGTCGTATGACTTGTTCGAATGAATTGAATAAGTATGTCTTTTCCGTCGAGGAAAAAAAAACACTACTTATCTGTCTCACATAAGGCAATAATTTCGTGAAACTAAAAATAATATATACAAAACGAAATAAACGCAACTAGTACTACTAGGCAGGGTAGGTTGTCTTGCATGTTCTCAGCTAAAAACAAATTTTACTCGAATCACTCGCCAAATTACCCTAACCAAGAAGGCTCACCGATTCCATAGCTGAGTCGCACAACAGCTCCGATTTGCTCCCAAAGAGCCAACTCGGCTTCTTCGAAGCCGCGATTAAATGTGGTCACCTCCATGGCAGAGCTCGTGTACCCCACCCCACGACCCTCTCCCTCTCCTCTTCCATCAACCCCTTCACCTCTCCTCTCCGCCGAAGCCCTCACTCTCAACACCGACTCGCCCACGCGCCGCTTCTTCTTCACCGCCGCAGCCGTCTTCAAGCCGGCCGGCAATAAGTCAAACACGCCGACTCTGGAGGAAGAACAAAACGACGTCGAAGGAGCGGTCGGAGACCGAGAAATCAACGGGAAACCCATGGCTATTGTGTAAACGGTCTAATCCACCACCGGTTCAGACCCAAGTCGTTATTACTCCGCTAAACCATTCAAATTGGGCTTCGCTTTCTTTGAGTAGCATTTGGTTTGATGATGGAATATATTTTGATGTGCTCTGTTCTTGTTTTGTGGGACACTGTGGAGTTGGATAATGGTCAACGATGGAGAGAGAGAGAGATATCCGACGGTGGAGATTTGGTTTAGGAGGAGATATGTGGGGCCTAGAAATATACATTTGATCTAGGTGTTTGGATGTTTTCCATCCTTGGGTAGTGAAGGGTGAGGGATATCCGCTGAGCGAATTGGGTTGTGCCACGCGGAGATAGTGGTGGGCAAAAGGTTTGTTTGCGTAGATTGCGTTTATCATTGCATAAATTGGTTCTTTGTAGTGAGAATTTTCTTTCCAAAATATAATTATTGGAAATGTTTTACCTATGTTTTCCTCAATAAGATTTTTACCAGTTTTGGAACATGTCTCTTCCGACCACTTTCTCATCTTGGAAAATGAGGCTCAATAATCAGGGACCACGGTAAACCAAAACTGCAGTAAAAGACATGGGGAAATTGGTGTTCAGTGGCCCTTTGGGCAAATTATTCTCAAATCATGGACTACTTTTCATATAATTCATCTAAATATGAAAAGAATGAAAATAATTCTTGATAGATGGAATGGGCCACGTAAAAAGACTAATATACCCACACATTTAAAACCCTAAAAATCAATTCTTATCTTTTTCTCCTTTCCCATTCTACAGCCAACGCTACTTCTCTCTCTCTCTCTCCTGTAGTGCTGTTGCCTCCTCTCTCTGCTGCCTTCCGCTGGCGGCTGAGACCCCTAGATTTTCTTGAGGCCCGCCATCGGAATCAATATGTTTATCAAAGGGTGGCATTCGCTTAGTTTAGACGGCTTTGAGCTTGTGAGTTGAGGCTTTGTTTCGAATTCGAAGTGATCAATTCCATTTTTGGAATCAAAAGAGAAGTCTTCTTTGAAATCTTATTCAGCAAGCGTAGGATTCAGTTCGAAAGGAGGGGATTGGAAATTCGGAGTTTGTGGGAAGTACTGGGGTGAATTGAGGTATTGGAGAGATCAAAGTAAGTAGTAATGAAGGTTTTTGCAAATGAAGAATCTTCTATAAGGTGTTGGTGGATGAGATCTAGAGCAGAGGATTCATCAGTTGAATGAAGGGCATTGGGGGATCTTGATGAAAAGGATAAATTTGCCCCAAGGGTCGTGAGGAATTCTTTTTTTTTTTTTTTAAAGATGCCGTGAGGAATTCATTCATTGACAAGTTGCCCCTAAATTGCTCCGTGTATGAACCTAAGTTATCTCGTATATAAACTTAAGTTGCCTCGTATATGAACGTGTATGAACCTAAATTGCCCCGTATACGCCCCTGAGTTGCCCCGTGTATGAACTTGAGTTGCCCCGTGTATGAACGTGTATGAACCTTAAGTTGCCCCGTATATGAACGTGTATGAACCTAAGTTGTCCCGTATATGAACCTAAGTTGCCCCGTGTATGAACCTTAAGTTGCCCCGTATATGAACGAGTATGAACATAAGTTGCCCTATATATGAACCTAAGTCTCCCCACTCGAAGATCTGGTATATTCACTCGAAGATCTGGTGATGTTTATGATGCTTATGAACCGAAGTTGTCCCCTGTATGAACCTAAGTTGTACCGTGTATGAATATAAGTTACCCCCTAAGTTGCTCGTTGTATGAAAATAAGTTGCTTGTAAATAAGTTGCTTGTTGTATGAAAATAAGTTGCTCCTTCAATCCAAATAAATTGGTACACGGGGGCTCTGCTGCCTCAATGTTACAGTAAAACGGCAACGTTTTGGTTAAAAAAAAAAAATCCTTATCATCTATTTGCAATCTTATGGAGCTAAAACGTGATTATGAGAGCTCTAGAGACAAAATTTGATTATGTCTCGTTAGAATAATATAATCAGAATAATAAGATCTTATACCCGTTCAAATGGATTAAAAATTGGAGCACTTAATTTTTTAACCATATTTTAAAATATATAAATGGTCTGAAAAAATTAAATACTCAAATTTTCACTCCGTTTGAATCAGTGCAAAGATCTTGTTATTCTGATCATATTATTCTGAAGGATCGTAATTCATTTTTATCTCTAGGGCTCTCATATTAAGTATATGTTCTTTATTTAGGACCCTGTGGAGTAGAAATATAATTATGAGAGCCGTATAAACAAAAATTAATTATGACCCTTTAGAATAATATGATAAGAATAATAAAATCTTTGCACTGATTCAAACGGAATGAAAATTTGAGCACTTAATTTTTTTTGAGTCCATTTATATATTAAAATATATGGTTAAAAAATTAAGTGCTTCAATTTTTAATCCATTTGAACGGGTGTGGAGATCTTATTATTCTGATCATATTATTCTAAAGAGACATAATCAAAATTTGTCTCTAGAGCTCTCATAATCACGTTTCTGCTCCATAAGATTGCAAATTGATGGTTAGGAATTTTTTTTAAAACCAAAACGTTGCCGTTTCAAGAGCCCCAGGTGCCAGTCAGATAGGGAAGGGGTATTTTTGTCCTTGTATGTTAGAAAGGCCATGTATTGGCAATTAATTGTCTCCTTTCCATAACTTAAGAATTTTGAAAAAGTACACCATGGGTTGCGAAATAATTGCCCCTCCGGCCACTGAAACCGAATTCCCCCTAAAGACATTCAACTTTAGATTAAGGTCAGCTTGATTGTTTAAGATTTAGGACTTATAAAGTTTTCTTTTTTATGAAGTTTTTATGTTTGAAACCTCTCGGCTGCTTAGCTATTTTCTTGGCAGTTTCTAGGGCTTCAATCGAGAGATTTTGGTGCGAATGTTTCGACGTTTGCTGTCTCAGGCCAGTCGTGTGGGTTCTGACCTCTGGTGGTCATCATTGTGATCTTGGGGGTTGTGGCGTCGGCTTTTGTACAGAGTCTGGTGGATCTTGTTTCTCTACCAGTTTTGGGTTTTCGAATGGGTTGTGTTTCTTCTGCATGGTGGTGGCCGGAGGAGGGACAGTGGCGGTAAGATTTGGGTTTTAGGTTTAGCGGGAAATTTTTGGCCGATCCTACTTGTTTTGTTTGGGTTCCATGCGGACTCCTTTTTGTAAGTATTATCCCATCCAAGCCCTTTTTAAAGGTTTTTTACAATTTTGCCCTTATACAAAATTTTTATTTTGCTTTTTTACAGAATTTTTGGAGGTGTGAATTCACACCACCTTGAATTCACACCCCAAAATAGCCCGTTCTACAAATTTGCACCTTCGCGGAATTCACGCACCCAAAATTCATATCCCTTTGCAGAATTCACACCCTCAAAATTTACACCCCCTGCAGAATTCACACCCCTCTGCGAAATTCACACTCCCAAAAATTCACATTCCTTTGCATAATTCACACCCTCATAATTCACACCTCTTTGCTGAATTTATACCACATCTACACACTTCACACCCAAAAAAGTACAAAACCTGCACACATGCACCAACCTACAGCACAAATCCCTTTATTTAACAAAACAAGAACTAAAGGGTACCTTTCTAGGGAAGAGAGGTTTGAGGCAAGGGGATCCTATCTCCCCTTACCATTTTTTTGCTTATCATGGAGGTTTTTTCAGCTATTCTGCAGTCTAGAATTAGCCAGGGTGGTTTCTCCTATCACCCTAAGTGTAGTGCTATTAATCTCTCCCACCTAGCTTTTGCAAATGATATGTTCATTGTTTGTGGGGCCAATCCCCAATCTTTTGAAACAATTAATTGTGTTTTGAAGGACTTTTATTTGTTATCTGGTTTACAACCTAACCTTGATAAGAGTGCTTGTTTTCTGTCTGGCGTGGGGGATGATCTGAAGCCTGAGATCTATTTTGGATATTTCAGAGGCCTCCTTGCCTATTAAATACCTAGGTGTTCCCCTGATCACTACTAAGTTGAGATATTCTGATTATTTGGTGCTTAAAGCTAGGATGCTGGATAGAATCCAGTCTTGGTCTAATAAATCTCTCTCTTTGGGTGGAAGGGCTCAACTAATTAGTTCAGTTCTTTTCAGCATTCAAGTTTAATGGTCATCTATTTTCATCCAGCCTAGTAAGATTATTAAAGAGATTGAGAGCTTACTCACTGCTTTCCTTTGGAAAGGGGTGGATCTTATTTCCTTTGGAGCTAAAGTTGCTTGGTCTTCTGTGTGTACCCTTAAGAAAGAAGGTGGTTTGGGTTTCAAAAGGTTAAAAGATTGGAATAGAGCTTCCATGCTGAGGCACTTATGGGCCCTTTGCAAGAAGGAAGATATCCTTTAGGTCAAATGGATACATTCTTACATTATTAAACATAATTGCATTTGGTCTATGAAGCTTCCTGGGGATTCATCCTAGACTATGAGGAAGATTTTTGGCCTTAGAGGTATAGGTAATCAGTTTATTCTATCCCAGATTGGAAATGGTGAGGATACGTTTTTGTGGCAAGATAATTGGCACAATTTTGACCCCTTGTTGCAGAGATTTGGTGAGGGGTTGGTCTCTAACCTTGGAAGGTCCATCCTGGCTAAGGTAAGCTCTATTATTCATGATGGGGGATGGAGATGGCCCAAAAATAGATCTCCCAGAGTTAAAGAGATTATTGCTAATACTTCCTCTACCCTCTTGCCTCATCGTGAGAGAGAGGATTTTGTTCTTTGGACTTTAAGTCCACTAGTTCTTTCTCTGCCAAGTCTGCTTGGGAGGCGCTTAGATCTAAAGCTCTGGAGGTTGGTTGGCATAAGATGGTCTGGCACAACCACAATCGACATGTTCCTAGATGGTCTTTCATTCAATGGGTGATTATCCTAGGTCGGTTGAACACTAGAAACAAATTACTTAATTGGGGAATTGTTCAAGATAGTAGTTGCGTTCTATGTATGAGAGAGGTTGAATCCCATTCCCACGTGTTCTTCTTATGTCCATTCTTTTCATTAGTTTGGTTAGGAGTGACAGAAAAGCTGGGGCTCTCTCCTCATGACTGGACTTTAGCCTTTGAGCTTCATTAGGGCTTTATTTTCTGCTTAAAAAAGTCTGTCAGGACTGTGTTGTTCAAGCTTTGCTTGACTGCTTCTATCTATTTCATCTGGAAGGAGAGAAATGAGCGTATTGTGGGCTACCCGCCCGAAAAATATGTTTTGATTTGAAAGATTGAAGAGTCGCCACCCGAATTTGAGGTTTGCCATCCGAGAAACCGTTTTATTCAAAAATTGATAGATTGAAATTGAAAACCAGAGATCTGTTAAAGGATTCGGAAGCCACGTTACGAGAGGGGAAGGGTTTTACGGCACCCCTCTCAGCCAACGCGATGTCGGTCTCTACTCAATGCTTGTGGGATTTTACCAAAAATATTTTGTTTCATTAAACAGCTAGCACGTATGTACAAATACCAAAAGGTGACAGTGCATGCATGTGCAAAGTGTACAAGTTGCAATAGAATGATGAAGCAAGTAAACAGAATGTACTGTCACTGAAATCACTCCTGAGCGCTTGGGAGTGGTCCTGAGCGCTCAGGAGTGCTGTCAACCCATCCTGCAAATTTTTGGTTAGACATATTCACATGCTAGTGCTGCCAGCAAAAACACAGAGGAATCAAAGTACAAAAGTGCTCAGTTAGAGGCTTAAACAGCTAAGAACTGGTCTCAACCATTCAAACCTTGCTTCCTTGCAACTAAAAATAAAACTGATTGGGCTCCGGAAAGAGCAGTGCACATCTAGCATTTACTGAAATGTAGGAAATACGACACCTGATGACAAAACAAGATTTTGGTGGCAGTAGCACTCCCGAGCGCTTGGGAGTGGTCCCGAGCACTCGGGACTGAATGCAGTGCCCAGAAAATGGTTTTGTTTCTTTATGTTGCTCTCGCACTTGTGGTTAAACCAAAATCAAATGGGCTCACAACCAGTATGAGGAACTGGTATGGGCCCTTCGATTCCCCTCAGAAGTAGAAAAAATAGTAGATTTGAAGGTGTTTATACCTTTGCTTGACTTGAACTTGGCTTCTTGGACTGATTTGTTTGCTTGAAAATAGTAGGAAAATGGAGTTCTAGATGGACTAGAGGTTTGAGTTTTGAAGAACTTGAAGATTGTTTGAAATTTTCCTTAGAAAACACAAATTTTGGAAGATGTTTGAAGGAGATTTTGAGACTGAAAATTTTAGAGAATAGCAAAGGGAGGGAGTGATATTTCGTGCCCCCTTGCAAGGTAGAAGATGAGAGTATTTATAGGCAAGCCAAAATTAGGATTTTAACTTGAAAATCAAATCAAAAATGAAAAGAAAATGCTTTGGGGGGAACAAAAGGACTGAACAGATTCCTGCTGGCTCAAGCAGGCCTCTGGCACATGCAGGGTTGAATGGAGGTTTGAAAAACGTGGTCAAAGATCATGCTCAACATGCATTGGCTGTGACAGCACTCCTGAGCGCTTTAGAGTGTCACTCCCGAGCGCTCTAGAGTGGTCCCGAGCGCTTGGGAGTGGCTGTCCAACTTCAGAAGGGCGCCACGGACACTCCCGAACTTAGTTTTGGGTGTTTTTCGAAGCGTTGGAAATCTCGTTGAGTCCTCTTTCTAACCCAATTGGTTTCATTCAAATGTATTTTATATGCTAAAATGTGTGACATTTTTGCCCTCAGGGTGTCGGGAAAAACGATGGTTTTGGTTTGTAAAAGTCCAAGAGACCTCGTTCAAGCTTTAGCCGATACTTATTTTGATTCCTTTTCATCATCGGGGAGCCTCGAGGGCACGAATTAAGGATAGCTAATAGGTCCAAATTGGGGTGTCTACATACACTATATCCCATTATTAAGCATCATGTCTGGATGCGAGTGACGTCCAAAGATTGAGACAGCCCAATTCGAGTCCTACTAAATCCTTAATCGAAAATCGAATGCAAGTAAAGATGTACAAGCATTTGAAACATGAGGTCGTTCTCTTTCGAGCTGCCTACGTACCCTGTTTGTAGGGATCAGACCAGCGTAGTTCCACGGGGCAAATGCAAACATGCACGCCGATAATTGACAAGATAGATTGATTGAAGAGCACCCACCGACCCATCGATTGCTCTATCTCAGTGGGTAAACAGGTTCGTAATCGACGCCATGCTCTAGAGGCGAAAGATGTAATATACCAACAAGACAAGTTAGTTTGTCTTGAAAGGATAGAATGCGATTGAATCCCGAGACAAGTTAATTTGTCTTGAAGGGATGAAATGCGATGGAATCCCGAGACAAGTTAATTTGTCTTGAAGGGATGAAATGCGATTGAGAGAATTTGAAATGACATATATACGAAAGATGGAGATAACCATGCCCTATTTGACAATGATGACAATAACATTTTATTTTTATTTTATTTTTTGAAAAACAAGAGACACGCCTAGGTATCCTTTTTGCTTTACTGTCTTTTGGCCGGTGGACCGGTATCGTCAAGTCTTTTGGATTTGGGCTGGAGTTTGTCTTTGGATGGAAAATGGGTTTGAGATGAAGTCAGGGCTTGAGCTGGAGTTGGTTTGAGTTTGACTTTGATCAGGGCTTGAGTTTTGAGTATTCATGCCCCAGTCTTGATGTTGGTTGTATGCTTGTTATGGTTGATGACGTTGGTCTGATGTGCCCCAGCGATTGACAGATCTCAGTTCTGATTCTTTTCCTTGATTCCATAAATAGTTTCGGCAACCAGTTTTATCATGAGCACAAGTGTGAGCTCTTCCATGTATTGGAGCTTCTTCCACGAGTTGGGACTAGACGGATGACCTTGTGTGAATTTGGACAAGGCCTAGATGACTCAAAAGACAAGAAATACCCTTTATCAAAAGACTAACTCCTAAGAATGACCTTGACTGGATGAGGGGTTTGATTTGGACTGGATGAAGAGCTTGGTTACTTGAAGGTTAGAAAAATGGCAAGCATGCCCCCACATTGATGGTAAAATCAAGTTCAATGGTTTTTCCATTCGGGGCTTTGAAATTATTTTAACTCCATCAAGTGATGCTCACTTAGGATTTTCTTTGATCTTGTTTTGTCAAAACATGAGGATTTTTACCACGAACTGTGCCCTAGGTTGCTGACGACATCCCACGGATTTTGAAAATGCCCCAGCTTGGGTTTGCAGGATGCCTTGCCGCTCCTCCTCGTTTTCTCCTAGTGCCTAGGATTCTTATTATCAAGTTGCGTTTTCCAATCCAGAAAAGAATTTTGGGTTTCGAAAGCTAGCAGTCATCTTAAATATTTTTTTCCCCTTTATGCTTTTGGTGGGCGCCTACTTGTGTCGATGTGTTTAGCACTTTCATTGTTTTCGAGCTTTCTCTGATTTTTCTTCAAAGTTTTGCATTTCGTTGTGCCTATGCATTTGGTACCTTTATGTGTTGAATACTGATGTGCCGATGAATTTGGCATATGTCTTTCCTCATTTCACCCTAGTGTGGGGGACAGTTGCTTAGCCGTTTATTATCACAAACCGCAATTTTATTATCACAATCTCATCCTGACGGGATGTACCGACGAAGGATTGACTCGAAAGATTGTGACTGAATTTTGGGATTGACTCGAATGATCATGACCGGGCCTCAGGATGAGGCTGCCTACGTATCCTTCTTGCAAAGGAATCAGGTCATAACGTAGTTCAGGACTACAAAACTGACTTCTTTTTCATTTTTTGTTTTTACAAGACATTACAGACTTGAATTTGAAAACAAAAAACGCGAAAGCAAAAAAGACTCGAGGTACAAACTGACTCGAAATTGAAAAATGAAGACTCGACTCAGAAATTTCCCTAACTCCTTCACAGATTGATTGCAATCATGGTCCTTTATTGCCATTGCTCCTTTAAAGGCCTCTTCTTGGCCTTTTGCTAGCTCTGATGACGACCGTTTTTGGGCTTTGAGGGTTTGGCTCAGGGGGTGGTTGATGATTATTTTCGAGGGGTGTTTCTGGGTTTTGTGGAGGCGGAAGTAGCCTGGCCATCCCAGTTATGATGAGCCTTAACTGGGCGATCTGATTGTCAATCCGTTCCCCCATTTGTTGGATAGAGGTTTGGATTTGATCCAACTCATTCGGATTCCCTGCTGGCTGTTCTCTGTTGAAATTTTCCACGGGCTGTTCCATGTCTTCCCGCAAATTCTGAGCTTTTGTGGTAGATTCGAATTGAGATGGTTGCGCTCCGAGCCTAAGTCCAAGTCGAGTCTAAGTGGGTATGATTTTCTTTCTTGGCTCAAATGCTTTCGGACTGACAGCAAAGCAAGAAGTTGTACTCAGACGTGTTTTCTTTTTCTTTTTTTTTTGTGCAAAATGAAAGAAATGCCCCGTTGCCAAAGTCATCGTTCAACTCTTGAATTAACGGTTATAGCTTCATGAAGGTTGCCTTGACCCTCTAAGTTTCTTTTAAGACGTATCCCTTATTTAGGACGACGGATTCTAAGAGATGTCAAAATGAACTAAGTATTCAACTAGTCCTTATTCGAAGTTTCAATCTTGAACTTGGAATAGCTTAGTATAGACGACTTGATACTATAACCAGAGTGGCGTCAGTGGCATGGCGCCATTAGCCGAAGTGGTGTAAGTGATGTGGTACTATAACCTGGATGGTGTTGGTGTCACGGCATCGTTTCCTTGCTATTCCTTATTCTCCGTTGAATCTTCGATTAGGCGTTAGTCAAGGGCTTAGTAAGATTTGATTTCTCAAAGTCTCATCATTCTAAGGACTTATCGGGTCTCGAATTTCTTTTTAATAGTGTATTCTTGTTTAGAACCATTGATTCCAAAAGATGCCAAAATAATCTAAGTATTCGGCTAATGTTTTATCGAAACCTTAACCTTAATTTGGAATAACTTGGAGTGGACGGCGTGAGACTATAACCGAAGTGGCGTGAGCGTTGCGATGCTGTTAGCCGGGGTGGTGTTGGTGTCACGACGTTTGTTTCTTTGTCATTCCTCCTTTTAGTTAAGACTTTGATTAAACATTAGTCAAGGACTTAGTAGGATTTTGATTTCTCTCGGTTTAACAGCTCAAAGGAATCAAAGTAACATGTATCAAGGTATGTGACTCTCCATCGGGTCTCAGCAACCTTCTATAGACAGCGCAAGCGAGCCTAAGCACAACAACATGGCATGGATGATATGCAAGATGTGATGCAGAAAGTAGTAACATGCAAGCAATTTATATCACGTAATCTTACCCTGCGGGTTCCTGTCCTAATTTGGAAGGTTCTATTGCTTTCTACACACGTATGAAGGCCGGCTTTGGCTAAAGGGGGTGCCCCGGACTAGAGTCAAGGTATGCCTTCCGATTATCAAGCGTACACCCAATAACGGTACAAACGGCAGGTATGACTCATCATAGTCGATGGTTGCTGAGTATTTTGGGATTCCCTATCACCGGTAAGCCGGGCAGGATTGCCAGAACACAACAGCGAGGTTGAACAAGATATATGTACAAAGGATAGAAAAATGAAACAAAATATTTTGAAAATCCCACAAACATTTTTAAGCTTGGCTCTCTTGATTAATTAATACTTAGAGAAAGATACGCAAGTAACCAATCAAAAAGCCCCAGGTCGGAACGACCGGATAGAAATCCAGTTAGAATCGCCATTTCCTTCCTTCAACGAGCATAAAGTGTCGTTGTTTTTGACAGGCTTTGCAATGATTGTTCACAAATGTATATAAACTCTAAGTATTAATTAAACAGTCCCCAGCAGAGTTGCCACTGTGGGCTACCCGCCCAAAAAATATGTTTTGATTTGAAAGATTGAAGAGTCGCCACCCGAATTTGAGGTTTGCCATCCGAGAAACCATTTTATTCGAAAATCGATAGATTGAAATTGAAAACCAGAGATCTGTTAAAGGATTCGGAAGCCACGTTACGAGAGGGGAAGGGTTTTACGGCACCCCTCTCGCCCGACGCGATGTCGGTCTCTACTCAATGCTTGTGGGATTTTACCAAAAATATTTTGTTTCATTAAACAGCTAGCACGTATGTACAAATACCAAAAGGTGACAGTGCATGCATGTGCAAAGTGTACAAGATGCAATAGAATGATGAAGCAAGTAAACAGAATGTACTGTCACTGAAATCACTCCTGAGCGCTTAGGAGTGGTCCTGAGCGCTCAGGAGTGCTGTCAACCCATCCTGCAAATTTTTGGTTAGACATATTCACATGCTAGTGCTGCCAGCAAAAACACAGAGGAATCAAAGTACAAAAGTGCTCAGTTCGAGGCTTAAACAGCTAAGAACTGGTCTCAACCATTCAAACCTTGCTTCCTTGCAACTAAAAATAAAACTGATTGGGCTCCGGAAAGAGCAGTGCACATCTAGCATTTACTGAAATGTAGGAAATACGACACCTGATGACAAAACAAGATTTTGGTGGCAGTAGCACTCCCGAGCGCTTGGGAGTGGTCCCGAGTGCTCGGGACTGAATGCAGTGCCCAGAAAATGGTTTTGTTTCTTTATGTTGCTCTCGCACTTGTGGTTAAACCAAAATCAAATGGGCTCACAACCAGTATGAGGAACTGGTATGGGCCCTTCGATTCCCCTCAGAAGTAGAAAAAATAGTAGATTTGAAGGTGTTTATACCTTTGCTTGACTTGAACTTGGCTTCTTGGACTGATTTGTTTGCTTGAAAATGGATTGAAAACAGTAGGAAAATGGAGTTCTAGATGGACTAGAGGTTTGAGTTTTGAAGAACTTGAAGATTGTTTGAAATTTTCCTTAGAAAACACAAATTTTGGAAGATGTTTGAAGGAGATTTTGAGACTGAAAATTTTAGAGAATAGCAAAGGGAGGGAGTGATATTTCGTGCCCCCTTGCAAGGTAGAAGATGAGAGTATTTATAGGCAAGCCAAAATTAGGATTTTAACTTGAAAATCAAATCAAAAATGAAAAGAAAATGCTTTGGGGGGAACAAAAGGACTGAACAGATTCCTGCTGGCTCAAGCAGGCCTCTGGCACATGCAGGGTTGAATGGAGGTTTGAAAAATGTGGTCAAAGATCATGCTCAACATGCATTGGCTGTGACAGCACTCCTGAGCGCTCTAGAGTATCACTCCCGAGCGCTTTAGAGTGGTCCCGAGCGCTTGGGAGTGGCTGTCCAACTTCAAAAGGGCGCCACGGACACTTCCGAACTCGGTTTTGGGTGTTTTTTGAAGCGTTGGAAAGCTCGTTGAGTCCTCTTTCTAACCCAATTGGTTTCATTCAAATGTATTTTATATGCTAAAATGCGTAACGCTTCGATTTTTGGACACGTTAATTAAATCATTTTTAATTGATTTAATAGTTCATAAAACTGATTTAAGAAATAAATTTTATTAAATAGAGTTTAGCAGTGGAAATCTCAAATGCCAAATTCAAAACTACTTAATTGTCTTACAACCCAACGAAATAAAATAGAGTTTGACAAATGTGATAACACTTTTGGAAAATTCAAATAACAATATTTTAAACTAACAGAGCTTCTAAGGGTAAGGCATCCAAGGCTCGACAAACTCTCCTTCCTCAGCTGGGAGGTCCTCACCCTGGTACTGATCATCTTGAGGAGGATTCTGTTCTTCGGTTTCTTGATTACCTGGCATGAAACGCCAGCCCAAGGGCACTATGATGAGTTTTGAAACTCAATAGATAATCCCAACCCTACTAACCCCTTACTCTACAGTTAGCAGTTCAACAATATAAGAATTGGTAATTCACAGAAAGTACAGAATAATAACACATAATCATTTTCTTTACTATCCATTAACTTACATGAAATCTAAGGATACTCTCCACGAGATCCTTTCCTCCCACATCCACTAACTACAACCGTCTCATGGGTCCACCCTTCCTCTTGCTTGTCCTGCACCAGGGTCCTAGGTGAGCGCACCTAAGTTATGTACCGAGTATGTTCTCACTTAAGACCATAATAGGAGGATCGAGTCATCCCATGACGCATCGTACATTAGGGTCGGACATCACCTACCACTAACTATAACCGTCTCATGAGACCTATTCCCTCTCGAACAAAAGAAGCGAATTTTCCCATGACGCATTATACATTAGCGTCACAACATCTCTCAACACTGGGCCCCATTGGTTACCCATTTCAACACAGGGCCCCATTGGTTACCCTTGCCATAGCCATGGCTCAAATCACAATCCACAACCTCACACCTCAACACTTTATCAGTTTCCATTTACTTAACATCGTCTACATGATTCACTACTCGTAACCATCCCGTGAACCTAAGTCCATTCTAACACATACAAAATGATACAATTAATAACAGCTCAAACATGATACATTTCAACGAGACAACAGTATAACAATTGATAGGTGCAAATAATTAAACACGAAAGGGATTTGGATTGGGCCGATGCCTTTCGGGTTACTTAAAATTTTATTAAGCATTTCTGTCCTTTAATTCAATTTATTAACCTTGAGGTACAATTAGCAGTTTTGTAGCCCTAGAGTATTAAACAGTATAGATTAATCTAAGTAATTAAGTTTTACCATTTCTGATTTCGTAGACATCAAAAATTTTACTTTTCTTTGTTCCTACAGTAAGTATATTCTTTACTATTAGGTAGAACTAACTTACATAATAAGTAATCTTACTTTATAGTTATACTGGAACACTTTTGTTTTTTTTTTATTCATTTTACCAAAAATACTAGTCTACTGTATACTAGTACTCCTTTTATTAGTTCCATTCCCAATACTTAATAATTTACCAAGTGGTGTGTTATAGAGAAAGCTTTTGTTTAACCATGTACACTAATGTTTTTTTTTGTATTAGCTACTGACTATTACATATTAAGTGTAGCTCTTAGACTACTCTAGCATTTTCACTAACTTCTAAGTTTAGATCTTTAAAAATATATTTTTAGAATCAAATAAGTTTTCAACTTCTCCCAGTTTCCTTTCTAAAGTTATCACTTAAAATAAATTCTAGGTTATTGTTAGTTTAAGCTTATTAGTATTATTAATCTTATTCTATATAATTTTTTCTTTTCTTGTGATATAGTTTGACTGTGAGTCACTCCCACACATTAAATATCATACATGTCAATTGAGAATACAATAGTCATGCATTTATCCCACTGAATAACAATGTAACAGCTAATGGTGGAATAAGTCAACCACCTTGTTTAGGATCAAAATTGGGAACTAAAGTAACCACAGGGGCAAATTGCAATTTAGAACATCACTTTAAAGAGAACAGCGTGCATGCTACAGTAGTATAATTTCCCACTTCTGCAAAACAGAGCATTTTCCGTTCCCAAACTTCCGATGCATTAACACGATTTTTTTTTACCATTATAACTGTTCAAAATAAGCTTATAGAAACTAGATATACTTAGGGGAAAGTAGGAGAGCGATTATCCTACCTTGAATCCGGCCGAAAAAGCGATTAATGGGTTCGGTCGATTTTTAGCGATTGGAGAAGATGACGGAATCGGAGAACTCCGGGGCTGCCTTGGAACGAATGGAAGGTGGGCTGTGGATGCTTGATGATGTAGTGGTTGATTGGAAACCCGAATTTGATGTATGGAGTAGTGCTATGTAAGATCCCGTTTTTCTCTCTCTCTCTTAAATCTCCATGGATGAGAACTCAAGTTCTCTCTCTTTCTCTCTTTTTCTTTCTCTGGACTGACCAGCAAAATGGGAAGGAGTAACTGTTTTGATTTTCGGAGGTCTAGAGTTGTATATAGGGAGAATGAGTGGGGAAGTGGGGAGGTGGGTTGTGAACGTGGTGTGGGATGTAGAGGTGAAGTGGGAGTCCTGATTTTCAGCAGGATTGACACAGTACGTGGGTGGTTGAGTGGGAAATGAAATTAGAAGGTTTACTGTTTTCTGGATTTTACTCTATTATATTTCTAGGATTATACAGTAACTCCTAAAGTTTTAGTCAAGTGTTTAAACTAATTAATTTAATTGATCATTGAATTTGCACTTAACATTTTGAATATTTTTTTAAATAAAAAATAAAAAATAAAAAATAAAAAATAAAAAATAAAAAATAAAAAATAAAAAATAAAAAATAAAAAAAAATAAAAAAAAAATAAAAAAAATAAAAATAGGAATGTTACAAAATGTGTGACATTTTTGCCCTCAGGGTATCGGGAAAAACGATGGTTTTGGTTTGTAAAAGTCCAAGAGACCTCGTTCAAGCTTTAGCAGAGACTTATTTTGATTCCTTTTCATCATCGGGGAGCCTCGAGGGCACGAATTAAGGATAGCTAATAAGTCCAAATTGGGGTGTCTACACGTATCTTTCAAAATGCTAGGCATGATGTTGGTTCCTCTCAAAATCTTGGAAGAAGTTAAGGCTTGTGCTAACTCTTGGAGGAGTGTGGCCAAGACTGGGGATAACTCTAGCATATGCTTGGAGTGGGGGATCCTTGATTCCTTTTTTTGTGTAATGTTTTCTCTTTGCTTGAGTTTTAGTTTGGTTGTGTAGTTTTGACCTTTGGTGCCCTTTTTGTTTTGGGCTCAGGGTTGTGTTTTGCTTGTAAAAGCTGTCTTGTTTGTTTTCTGCTTTAGGGTATTTTCCCCTATTTCTTAGGCTTGGTCCCTTTATTAAAATGCCTGGTTCCAAAAAAAGGTAAAAAAACAGGAGAACCTCCTATATATAAAGAAGAAAGAAAAATATAGGGTAAATTTCAGAGACACCCCTTGTACTTTATCCATTTTTCAATTACACCCCCTCTACTTCATTTTTAAACACTTGCACCCCTTGTACTTCTAGTTTGGAATCATTAGCAATTCCGTCAAATGTAACGGAAAAGCAGCTAAAGGTGTGTTGGTGGAAACTTTTCCCCTTAAAACAAATGTTATATGACTATTTTGCCCTTAAAACCATTTACCTCCTATGAATTCAATTCCTAGACCTCTACCATCACTTGTTTCTGATTACCTTGCGTTCGTCCTATTGACCAACAATCTCTTAAACCTCCGCCAATTAGAACAAATCCACGCTCAATTGCTCACCAATGGATGTCTCAGTTCCACTCCCCTCCTCACATCCTATTACCGTACCCACAAAACTAATTACCCATTGCTTTTCTTGCGAAATCTACCAAAACCCTACAACCCTTTCTTATGGAAATCCATGGTTCAACTCTCGTTTATAATCTGAAAATTGGCTACATTTTTCTGGGTTTCTATAATGTGCTGAGAGAGAATTATTTGTTTCCTAGTAGAAGTACAGTCTCTTTGATATTTCGGGCGTTCGTTGATCTATGTGCGACTCATTTAGGGGAATCGTTCCGTTGTCAGTTACTAAAAATGGGTATTCATTTTGATGTGTTTTTGCAAACTGGGTTGGTTAATTTCTATGCAAAGATGGGGGATTTGAGGTCAGCAGAAAAGGTGTTTGATGAAATGACTGAAAGAGATGTTATGGCAAACAATGTGATGCTATTGGGATTTAGTAAGCATGGGTTTGTCGAGGAGGCGCAGAGGTTGTTTGATAGTATGCAATACAAGAGCAAGATTCTTGTTCTTGGAATTCAATGATCACTTGCATGCTATTGTAAGTTGGGTCGACTCGATTTTGCCCGTTTGATATCCGACCGCAATCCTGTCAAAAGATGTGGTCTCATGGAATGCCATAATTGATGGATACTGTAAGTTGGGGCAGCTAATAAATGTTAAGGAATTGTTTGTTCGGATGGGTTGGGTCAAAAATTCTGTTACATGCTGGGTATATTCCATCAAGAGAATTTGGTAGAGTAATGCGTGCTTTCCAACAAAAGCAAGCTGAGAATGTGAAGCCGACGGAGGTAACAATGGTGTAAACTTTCATCGGAAGTTAATGACTCAGTTGATTCTGTTGTGAGTGGAAAGAATCTGTTACCGTTGTCGTCGTACACGGAGTAATGGGAGAAGATTTAGAATTGGGTTAGAGAAAACGGGGGTGTGGGTCACCAAGAGAGAGAGAGAAGAAAAGAAGAAGGGGAATACAATTGGGTATTTCAGTCTTTTCATTGCATTTGACGGAATTACTAACAGTTCCAAACTAGTCTGAAGTACAAGGGGTGTGAGTGTTTAAAAATGAAGTGAAGGGGGTGTAGTTGGAAAACGAGCAAAGTACAAGGGGTGTCTTTGAAATTTACCCAAAAATATATATAATCAGTTCAATTAGAAAGTCAGCCAAAATAGGTGTGGTGTTGTACTTGTACCCATGCTTCTTTAACTTCTTTTTTTTATCGGCATAAGTGAAATTTTATTAAAAAATGGGAAAAGGAATCTAACCAAAAGTTGGAAATACATCTCAAGGACATAGCCCAATCACCCAAGGGTCTACAAGGGATTACAAAAGAAAAGACAAGACTATTTAGATCAGTCCAATACCCAGAATAAACAAACAAAGCCCAAACATCTAAAACCCAGCCCAAACCTGGGCCGGCCCACCCAAGCCTAACCTCTAAACCCTAATCACTCCGGCACCCACTGCCGTACAAACCACTGGAGCCCACCCTCGCCGTTAAGCAGAGCCAGCCTCTCCCAAATGTAGAAACCGGCGGCGGGAACTAACCTACGACATTGGAAGCCGAAGCAATCAGGGTAAGAGGGCAAAACCACCACCTCCATCTGCAAAACACCCAAATTTACCCATGCAACTTCAATCTACATCAGTAGAGAGCACCATCCCATAGCAACGAAATGCCGGCCCCACGCCCGATTGAGAGCTCGGACGGCCGCCAACCGGACTTCGGCACGCAAAGCAAACAACCATTGGAGCCGCCTACACCACGCCGCCACTGGAACAGGATCAACATCGAACAAAGATTGCCACCTTCACCGATCGTTTTTGGAAATAAGGAAAACCTGCAAAACAAAAATTAGCAAACTAACTACTACACCTCCGGCACCACCACGCCACCACGCCACCGCCCTCCACCAACACACACCACTACCCAGATCTACACCCCCAGCCACCCCTCCAACGTCCGCCACAGACCAGCCGTTGCCCAAAGCTTCAAGCAACCAACGTCACAAACATCCACCGATCAGATCAACAGAACCCTGAGAACCCAGAAACGGCCACCTCACCAACCGTAAAAACCCAAAGCCATTATATGTTTCCTCTTTGATCTGTGACCTCTCCTCTCTGTTATTTGTTCACCTCAGATCAGTGCAGGAGCACAAAAATCATCTGGCTTCCGTTAAAAAGTTGCGAGGAGATTCGGATCCCACCTTGCCTCGACTCCGCCGACCAAATCCTCGCCATCGCTGACACCCTCATCGTCGGTGAGAAGCGGCTCAACCACGACCAACAGCTCGACTGGTACTCCATCCTCCAATTCCCCGCCGCACCACCGCCGACCCTAACCTTGTCGCCTCCAATTACTGCTACGTCGCCCTCCTCAACCCCCACTGCAACCGCCTCCCCTTCACCGATCACGCCTTGTAGCTCGTCTCTGTCAGTCCTCTCGAACCATAATCATAAAGCCCTCTACAAAATGGGGTATTTTGGGCAAATCACTTAAAACGAGGCTTATGCGGGTAGAGTTTGACATTGTGTGGGGCTGGACGGGTACTCAAAGACAAAAGGGGGTCGGTCTGGAAGAACCCCTAGGTTTAGATTAAGGTTTTGGGTTCTTGGGACGAGTATTGGGCCCATGTTGGATCATGCTCTATTTTTTTTTTGGTTTTTGGGCTTTGGCTCATTTGGTTGTAGCCAACCCTTGGTTGGTATCTCCTCCCCCTTTCCCCAACATTTTTTTTTCAATAGAATGTTTTCTTTTGCCAATAAAAAAAAAAAACCTTCTTTGGGGTCAGTCCGTACAGAGTGTTTTTTTTTTTTTTTGTTTCAAGTGCGGCCCCTAGTGGACAGTGAGTTTATGGTACATTGGTACCTCAGAATTAGTTGAGATTCTCATAAGCTAGCCCAGACGCTTATTATTAAAAAAAGCTTTAAATTAGTGATGGTCTATTTACAATTCATTGGATCGTCATTACCCTCCGTCGCTTTCGTTTCCTTTCTTCATTTTCAATGCAAACAGGTAACTTCACTACATATTTAAGTTTTAGTTTAGGATTGAACATAAATGGTCATTTGTGAATATTTGTACTCGATTACTTATTGTATTCCATTACTTTTTTGAACAGAGAGGAGGCGGAACCTCCCTCCCCGGGCAAAGAAAACATTATTCGAAAAGAGAATAGAAATTGCACTTTCAATTGATAGAAAAGTCCATTTAGGTAAAAAGGTCTCCTAAAAATAGCATTATTTATTGTATTCCATTACTTATTGTTTTGTAGACGAATGATAGTGGTTACAGTTTGGTTTGGTTAGGGTTTTGGTTGTTTAACATATATGGTTATCTATCTATATGTGTACTCGATTAACTTTGATTCTTTAACATATAAGGTTACTAGTGCATGCGCGTGCTTTCGAACGATAGCACATGTAAATAATTTTGGACTCGCGTACATTATATCAACCCCTGCCCAATGAATTCAACTATGTGGAAAATAATAACCCAAGCGTATTTATTATAGGCTGCTGATTTTGTCAATCCCTTTTTTGTTAACACCACTCCCTTGCAAGTGTATTTTTGGTGCAAAAATACACTTGCAGGGGAGTGGCGTTAACAAAAAAGGGAATGGTAAAATCATTTCCCTTTTTATATAGATTAACTAGAATCGGTCCGCTTTTGTAGCTAAGATTCTAGAGTATTTATTTTGATTCGGCAATCGTCGAAGTCGGAATCAACTTGAGTATACATCTGGGTTGAGCTATTCCTTCATGATCGTGAGACTTCTTTTCTCATTAATGCCGCCGTGATGAATTGAATGTATCCGTTGATCCAATGACGAACTCTTTCATGCCACAACTGTGATTAAAGACTACAATGCTTCGTACCAGATGCTTTTGCTGAAGAGATGCCAAATCGGAAAGCAACTGTCGTGACATGACAAATAAATGAGTTGGGCCCTCTTGATGCAAATAAAGAACAAATGATTGTCCATCCCTAGCGATTATCCCCAGTAAGAAGGCACGGCGCACCACGTTCTCAACAAATGAGCCCGTGTCTGAAGGAACTTAATAAAAAGCATTAACCTAATTGTAGACACCCCAATATGAGCTTCCAGATTAGTTTACTTACGGTTTTTGATTCCCCGATGATGAAACGGATCAAGAACACTCCGGGAATGTCGAGTGTTTGAGTTTGGAGTGTTTGAAAAACCCAAGAACCTAACCTAGCCTAAGCCACTTCCAAAAGCCAAAAACCCTACTGATGCGCGCCAGGGCGCAATCATCCTGCGCCAGGGCGCAACCATCACGCGCCCGAGCGCACTGTCGTGCGACGGTTTGGAACCATCGCGCGATGGTCAAAGTCAAAGTTTGACCATTGACCCTCGCGCGACAGTTTGGAACCATCGCGCGATGGTTCAGTCCCCACCTACTTTTCCAGTGGCAGAAACTTGGCCACCAAGGCCACCCTCAGCCAGACCTCGTGGACTGGCTGAACTTCTCTGTTTGCATCATCTTACCTTTTCAAAGGATGCAATTTGGCCACCAAGCCAAGTTTAATCTTTACTTGGTTGGTTCTTTTTCCACCATTTCTCCTATATATACCCCCCATGGTTCTTCCATTAAAGGGTTCCAAAAAATTAAAAGCATAAAGGCTCTAAACCTTGCCCCCCCCCCCCCCCCTTTGTTCATCTTTCAAGAGGTTAAACAAATTTTGGCAATCAAAGGGTCTTTACTTTGTACTCTTTTAAGCTAATAAAAGAGATACAAAGACACCCTAAGAACATAGCTTGTTCTTCCACTCAAACACCACAAACAACCTCAACCTCAATTCAAAGCTCAATCATCCGTTCAAACTCAATTTAGGTATAGCATACATACTGTTTTTTTTTATTTTGATCCCTGAGGGGGGCTGGCAGGGTCAAGGCTGGTAATCAATACCAGTCCTGGCCCTAAAGCTAGCAAGGTTTCAAAAACTGTGGCCAAGCAAACCCTCGCGCGATGGACCCAAAGACTCGCGCGACAGTTCTGTCAGCAAGAGATTGGTCCACGTGGGGAAGGGGTGCTGGTCATTTCTTGTTTTACCTATGTGCATGACTGTTGTAGTTTTGTTTTAATATATATCTCACTGTGAAGCATGCTAACAACCAATTTACTGCTTTCCTTTGTTAAAAATGTTAGTTTTACATTTCAATATTCATTTCTGTTCTGTTGGAGTACCCCTGGGATCATTCTGGACCTGTCTCAAAACCCAGGATGAGCAAAACCAGACACTGAAAAGTTAGCTCGAACCATCGCGTGCTGCACTCAAACCCTCGCGCGATGGTCAAATGGAGCGTTGACCAGTGCGCCAGGGCGCACCATCGCGCGCCAGGGCGCAACCATCGCGCGCCCAGGTGCACCGTCGCGTGACGGTTTGGAACCCTCGCGCGACTGTTTGTCCCCGATCAGTGGCTGGCCTTGCATGTTTAACTTGATTTTAGGCTATTATTTTGTCCCCACACTGTTTATGGGGTGTTTTGTTTATTTATTGGGCTTTTCAACCTTTAAACTGTATATTATGACTGTATAAAACTGCTTGGTTTGTCCTGGGTGTGCACTGGTCCTTCCAGAGCCCAAAGGGTTTGAGAATAGGAGTTGTGGGCTTAGGCTTACTGGCGCGTGCAGGTCTTGTAGTAGCGCGCGCAGGTATGATCAGTATGCATTGACTTGATCAGTGCATACTGGTTACCTCTTGCGTGCGACACTCCAAAACAGGGGCTTTCCAGTCTGTTTAAACTCCCACAGCAGTCTGTTTTCATGCTATACTAACTGTTTCGATTGAGCAAGCATGCAATCTATCACATCCTGCAAACATGTTACAGTTTTTATCCCCGATTAACTGTTCACCCGCCCTAATTGGCTAAAAATTGATTAATAAAAGAAGAATCGCAATGTTTTCAAAATGCCTAAGTAGAGACCGATCTCCGGATTGGGCGAGAGGGGTGCCATAAAACCCTTCCCCTCTCGTAACCTGGCTCTCGAACCCAGATATGGTTATGACGGACTGGTTCCTTAACTTTTTCAAATCAAATAGCGCGGCAGGTGCTTCGAAATACGGTTCCTTGGGTGTCGGACCTTCAAACCCGAGTGGCGACTCTGTATTTTTGAGCGCTTGCCACCTGCGCTCTCGCTCCCTCGATCCGGGCCCATTGCCTTGGGAAAGGAACGGAATCCTTCTCCCGTTTTCTAAGGGCATGCTGCCCACAGTGGCGATTCTGCTGGGGATGATCGAACCGATATTAATCCACACTTAGAGTTTAATACACTTGTGAACAATCCCTTAAAAGTCTGTCAAAACGGTTAGCTTCGCGCTGCCGAAGGTTGGAATGGTGATTTAACAGGACCTCGTGTCCGGCCATTCTAATCTGGGGCTTTTTCGATTGTTCGCTTGCGTAGTTTCCTCTAAAGATGGACTAAATAAAGTGAGCCAAATTTGAAAAAGCATTTTGTGATTTTGCGATTCTTCTTCTCTTAATCAATTTCTAGCATCTCATTTGCATCGATGTGGGATAAGCCTCGTTGGATCGTTTTGACAATCCGGCACGGTTTACCGGAGCCCGGGGACCCCGAATGACCAACAACCTTCGACGATGATGGGTCATTCTACCGTTCGACTGTTGCTCTGCGATTACGCGGGCAATGGGAGGTATATCTGTGGCCTTAGTCCGAGGAACATGTTACAAGCCAAAACCAGCCTTCGCATATACAAAGCACTAGAACTCTCCAAACTAGGACAGGTACCCGCAAGTTAGGATCTATTTGCATCTAACCCCGTAACTATCTATGTGTTACTGCTTTCCCTATCGCATGTACTGTACATACACTGTCTTACATAGGAGCATGCTTAAGGCTATTTTGTCTTTCGAGTTTGTCTTGCGCTGTTTAAAGACGTTGTTAGACCCGATGATGAGTCGTTCATTCTGTCGAATGTTCGTTATCAATCGCAAAGTCCTTAAGTTCAATGAGACTTTGAGAAATCAAAATTTACTAAATCCTTGGCTCATGCCCATTTAAGGATTCAACCGAAAATAAGGAACAACGAGATAGTGATGCCGTGTCGCTGGCGCCACCCAAGTTGAAGTGCGTTGTCACTATACACCGCCGTGTTCAAGGTTAAGGTGCCATGACATCAACACCGAGTTGTTCCAAATTCAAAGTTGAATCTTCAAAAGGGACTAGCCAAAGATTTAGTCTATTTTGACATCTTTTAGGATCTGTCGATCTACTCAGGGACACATCGCCGAAAAGAATTCTGAGGATTCCGGCAACGTCTGAAACTTGTGAGGCAAACTCGTCTCTGGTTCTGTACATGCATGCATACATTCTGTTCTGCGTAGGAGCATGTTTAGGGCGGCTTCTAAGTTGTCTCTCGCTTTTCGAGTCTGTCTTATGCTTATTAGGATGCTGCTATAGCCCGATGAAGAGTCGTGCATCTTGATGGTGCACGTTTTTAGTTTTTCAAAAGTCCTTAGATCAACGAGACTTAGAGAAATCAAACCTTACTAAATCCTTGGCTCATGCCCGATTGCGGATTCAACCGACAATAAGGAACCACAAAGTATTGATGTCGTGATATTGATGTCATTTTGGTTATCGTGCTTCACACGTACACCACCCCGGCTAAAGCGTGTTGTCGCTCACGCCACCCCAGTAAAGGTGTCACGCCATCAATACCAAGTTGTTTCTAATTCAAAGTCGAATCTTCAAAAGGGACTAGCCAAAGTTTTAGTCTGTTTTGACATCTCTTAGGATCAGTTTGATCTTTCCAAAGGGTACACCCTCGAAAAGAGTTCTGAGGATTTTGGCAGCATCCGAACATCATGAGACAAGCTCGTCTCTAGTTTTAAAGTCTAGGAGGACACTGACGACGATGATCTCTGCATTTTTCGTTCTTTCAATTCTTTCAATAAACTGCTGAAAGGGCATCACTGAGCTTTCATTACTTTACTATCAAAGCTTCGAGCCATTGCATCGTCGGAAAGTACCAAAAAGAAGAGCCAAACCTGCTTAGAAGAGTCTGCCAGGGCTGTTACACATTTGCTTCCAAGGTCATATCACCTACCTCGTTCATCAATTCGGAATGGCAGTACAAATGGAGCTGGCTGAGCTCAGGAAAGCTGTAGAGGAATTGGGTCACAGGATGGACAAACAGATGATTATGGTCCAGGGACTCGTTGGTCTCGTTACCTCCACAGCCCCGCAACTAGATATGGGGCTAGTCAAAGAACCTTCTCAAGCCTACCACCCTCCAACGGTTGGAATCAAGCTGTGCTCAGGAGACATGTTCAAAGACCTGGCTGAGTTTCATGAGGCCAGGACTCACTCGAAGGAGGATGTTGATTCCTTGTTCAAAGCCTTTGTCAAAGGGGAGGACATGCTTAGTGATGAATTCAGCCCTGAAGGCAAAAGAATGCATCCTGTTGATGAGGCAAACTGCAAAGCAAACAAGGGTCTCACTTTGACTTCTCAATCTGGTCACCGGAACCCACCGAGGACTTTCTCATGCTTCTCTACGCCCTTGGCCTCAATTTATGAGAAGCTCCTCGATGCTGGCTCCATCAAGCCCCTCAATCCAACTTCATTACCCAAAAATCCATCACCCAACTTCAAGCCTAACCTCTATTGCACCTACCATCAAATGCCTGGCCATTCTACCAATGCCTGCTTCCGGCTTCGACATGCCGTTCAAGATCTCATCGATTGTGGCATCATCACAACCCCACCTCCATCAACAGCCGATATCAACCAAATATGAAGTGCTCAAAGTCTCCGATCCCGAACCCAACCTCGGAGTTTCTCTGTCTTCGAGGCACCTCTATCTGCAGTAATGGAGAAACTCGTCAAATCTGGGCATCTCAAACCTTTGACCCCAACTTCCCCACCCAAAGTCTTACCTGCTGGTTACAATGCCAACCATTTATGTGCCTTCCACCAAATGCCTGGCCATCTCACGGACAAGAGCTTTCGTCTCCGACACGAGATACAAGACCTAATTGACAATGGCACGTTTCAAGTTCCACTAAAGCCCGATGTCATTTCCGACTCCTCGCCTCAACACGAGTCTGACCCTCTGGTTGGTCATATAATTATCAACTCTACTCAACTCAACCCGAGCTCCAAGCCGACTGTACCCATCCCGTCCGAGCCCGAGGACAGCCTGCTGGCTGCTGTTTGTGTGATTGGGACTTCCTCTGCCGACATCTGGTTTGACAGTGATGAGGGGCTTACAAATGAGACGACCGACCAGCTGAGGTCCATTGATCAAAGGAGCACCGAGTAGGTTTGGTCGAAGAAGCTGAGGAAGCCGAAGTGCTGTTGCTTGGGCCTGACGCCCGCTGGATCCTACCTCTTTTTGTGGAAGCTATGGGTAGCTTTTTAACAATTGCATTTTCAAAACCGCGTCTAGTTTGCATTGGCATCTTGTCTGAGTCTGACACAGAGTCTTTTGCACTTGTCTAAGTCTAGCTCTGAGTCGGAGGTTGTGCCTCTTGGCCCTCCACGTCGTAGCTTTTGTTTCAAGTTTTGAGTCTGTTGTACTTGGCAAACCCCGAGGGTTTTTATGATATGCATCATCTTGCTTCTACATGCTTCGCTGGCTTTTATATAAACTGTGTCGACCCTGACAACGAAGGGATAAATATCGATCGGATCATTCCCAAGGAAATGTGTTCCCTCGCCGAAAGGGAAGACGAAAGGCATGCTCAGCCTATTAAAAGAAGAAGTAATTTCAAATAAACTTGAAAGACAAGTATAACCTCCTGAAAGGTTCAAATTGGTTCAAAGCCGCCCCCAGAGGAGCATTATGCCCGGTCAGACAAGTTCAAAAAATTCATCGACGTCTTGGCGTGGTATCATCGAGTCACGCCTCGCGTTGATCCTGAGATAAAGGAGCATCAAATCCCCTGTTATCAGGTGCCAATCCAGAAAGCAGAAGCACAGGAGGCTCCGGGCCTTGTACCGTGTTCAAAAGCAACAACAGTGGCGTTTCGCCAAGCACAAATGAGGAAGTGCACAAAATGGCCCGGAGCAAGGCATTTCCAACCGAAGCACTCTTGACTCTTTGTCATCAAAGCCATATTATTTTGGGCTATAGCCAAAGGTCTTCGACCTCGACGGCAACAATTTCAACACCCTGGGTCAACCTCGATCAATTCAAAAACAACTTTTCCTTGAGAGAAGCTCATTGGGCTGAAAACCCCAAGGGTGGGCAGTTCCAAGCAAAAGTTAGAGCATCCTGCTAGACCAAAACCTATGAAGGTGGTTTAGGCAAAAATGAATAGGCAATCAATCAAAGCTCGCTAGACCGAAGACCCGAATGGGCGGTACTAGGCAAAAGTTAGAGCACAAAAGGAGAGGTAAATACTCAAGAGTTAACCCTTGGCCTGAACTACATTTTGACCTGATTCCTTAGCTTGGGATACGTAGGCAGTCTTTCTTTAAGACTCGGTCACAATCTATCAAATTGGATCCATGGTTGACGTTTTGGTGCACATCAAAGGTCGGAGAGGATCGAAGATCAAGTTGCATTGGAGGAACCAGAAGGGGGAAAACCTTTGTCTTTCAAATTTGATTGCAAACTACTTCTTTAATTTACAGGCTGAGCATAAGTCTTAAAATATTTGAAGCATCAAAAACAGAACGAAATGCTGGCGAGGCCTAACGGCTCACAGTTTATTCTAAGTTCAGCGAAGTCTGGTGTAAGCAACCGCAGCGCGTTTGTTCGAAGTGATGCGCGTTGGTTTCAAACCTGCGCACGCTTCTTGCAGCAGGCAGTAGCAGTTGGCTACTACCCTCGAATATCGTTCCAGGGGCTTTTGCCAAGTCTTGTCAAACCATGCAAGTCATATGGACTTAATGTGACTGCACGGGGGTGTCAGTTTCAGTCCGGGCCTATACGAGTCATAATCTACGTCTTATGTCCGTTTTTGCGACATTTTTCCAGTTTTTCAATCAACTGTCATGTCGAGATGCTTTTCTCGATTTTATTTCTACAGGTCTTTGTACCTTTTGTACTTTTCGTAAGAGTCAGTTTCACTTGTCTAAGGAATGTTGTGAGTTTTGGCACATTAATGCCCAAAATTTCATTATATTCCGTGTGACTAAGGGTTCGCATGGTACCCTGGGACTCTTTCTCCCTTTTCATTCGAGCTAGGCGAGTTTGTACATACGTGCGCGCGTCTGTGTGTCGATTCAAAGCACTTGTCAAATGCAAATTAGATATTAGTGGTTAGTTTTTGCATTCTCTTCAACACTTGTAAAAGAGAGTCAATAAACTGGAAAACGCAATTGTTACATTGCTACCCTAGTATCCGTAATCCGCAAGCAGCGGAATCTCTTGAAGCAGCAAGGGCACGTCATCCCAAGGCCAAGCAAAACATATCTGGGGCACGTCTGCCTAAGCATCGAAGAAAGGGCACGCAGGCCCAATGTCACTACTAAAGCATCAACTGGGGTACGCCGGCCCGATCAGCGTCTATCTATTTGGGTGCGCATCTCAAAAGTAACAGACAGTACAGTAATGAGGCTCAGTGGTAGTCCTTAGGCATCGTTGTCCTCCTAGGAGCCGCCCTTAGCTTGCATCTGCATTTTCAATACATTATACATACCCTTGCATATTGTATGTATTAAATGTTGAAAGCAGGAAGATGGCCAGCATGGTTGCCGTCATATAATTTGTTTGCCAAAGGATGCGATGCAATCTTCTGCAGAATAATCAATGACAGCCGGTCCTGTCAAAATTCTCAACGGCTTGATCTTTCAGCACACTGATCTGCCCAGTTCAAATCAATGACAGCCGGTCCTGTCCAACTTTCAATGGCTCGGTCACTTTTTATAGCGATCCGCCGTATCAGTCAACGACAGCCAGTCCTGTCCAACTTCCAATGGCTCGATCACTTTTTATAGCGATCCGCCGTATCAGTCAACGACAGCCGGTCCTGTCCAGCTTCCAATGGCTCGATCACTTTTTATAGCGATCCGCCGTATCAGTCAACGACAGCCGGTCCTGTCCAGCTTCCAATGGCTCGATCACTTTTTATAGCGATCCGCCGTATCAGTCAATGACAGCCGGTCCTGTCCAGCTTCCAATGGATCGATCACTTTTTATAGCGATCCGCCGTATCAGTCAACGACAGCCGGTCCTGTCCAGCTTCCAATGGCTCGATCACTTTTTATAGCGATCCACCGTATCAGTCAACGACAGCCGGTCCTGGCCAGCTTCCAACGGCTCGATCACTTTGTATAGTGATCCGCCCTCCCAATTCAACGATGGTCAGCCATATCATCCATGACGGTCAGCCATATCGGTCATTCAACGATGGTCAGCCATATCATCCATGACGGTCAGCCATATCGGTCATTCAACGATGGTCAGCCATATCATCCATGACAGTCAGCCATATCGGTCATTCAACAATGGTCAGCCATATCATCCACGACGGTCAGCCATATCATTTATCTCCACCAAATCAACGGTTCGATCATTTATACTGATGATCTTTCCACCCCGGCTTCAATGGCTCGATCATTTATACTGATGATCCTCTCGTCCAATTTCTCCAACGGCTTGATCACTCGGCACAATGATCTCCCCGTCCGCATTCATCGACAGCTGATCCTGTCAATTCCCCCAACGGCTCGATCATTTATACTGATGATCCTCCCGTCCAATTTCTCCAACGTCTTGATCACTCGGCACAATGATCTCCCCGTCCGCATTCACCGACAGCTGATCCTGTCAATTCCCCCAACGGCTCGATCATTTATACTGATGATCCTCCAGTCCAATTTCTCCAACGGCTTGGTCACTCGGCACAATGATCTCCCCGTCCGCATTCACTAACAGCTGATCCTGTCAATTCCCCCAACGGCTCGATCATTTATACTGATGATCCTCCCGTCCAATTAATCCAACGGCTTAATCACTCGGCACAATGATCTCCCCGTCCGCATTCACTGACAGCTGATCCTGTCAATTCCCCCAACGGCTCGATCATTTATACTGATGATCCTCCCGTCCAATTTCTCCAACGGCTTGATCACTGTAGACACCTCCCAAACGGGGCATCGCCATACAGATTGATCACGTTTGTTTGCTCGATTGGTTGCTTGCTTCGTAAACCAAAATCATGGACATTCCCATGGCTAGGAACATCGCCACATGATAACGGTTATCATCAAAACAGAGTCGCCACCCAGTTTATTAAAACTGGGAAAATGGATAGAGATTCTGGATACGGGAGCCAAAAGTACAATAAGGGGAAGGTGTTAGGCACCCCTCTTTGCCCAGTCGTGAGACTGGCCCATAATCATTCAACACAAGACGTGTAGATGCTTTATTCAATTCCAACACATAGTCTGTTTATTTATTCCTCTAAACAGTAAGAAAAGTGAGCCAGTGCGATAAATAAGCATGCATCAGAAAGCAGAAAAGCTAACAAACTATCCCAGGAAATCGATTACTCGGCCGGTGAATAGATGTCACGGCCGAGTAATCATACTGGTTTTATATACCGGCCGAGGGATGGAGGCCCCAGTCGGTGTTCTTCCTCACACCAAACAGAAAGATTAATAGATGATCAGAAAGCTACGATTAGTTATAAACGCAATAAGTAAAACAAACCAGAGGCCGTTGGGTCTCACCACCTTGATCCCTCAGTTGCTTGATTGCTTTGGATTGAGCGTGATTGATTGATTGCTTGATTGAAAACCCTAGGGTTAGGGTTTGAACTTCGGGGTTTGATCGCCGGATTGACGGCTGCCTTCGGGAGATTAGGGCTTTTGAAGAGTGGATATGAGGGAGTATTTTGGCAGAGTTTCGAGGTTTGAGAGAGTGTATACTCTGATCAATTTCGTGTGTATATTTTCGGAGTCCAAAGGCCCTTTATGTAGGCAATTGATGACTCACTCCGGCCAATCAAATGGCACGATTGCAATTGCAATTGCAATGCAATTCGAACTCTACGTCGTAATCCCTGAGCGTAGCCCGAACGCATCGGAGAGGTAGTGTAATCGGATCAAACGTCTGACAGAACACGTTCCAGAGTTTGGGAAAAGGTCGATCTGGCGGCCGAGTAAAGGATATCACGGCCGAGGAATGGATGTCTCGGTCGAAGGATAGATCTTGCGGCCGAGAGATTGATCTCTCAGGGAGATTTTGCTAGCAACAGGTTGCTTGGGTGAGGAAATGATGTTAGGGCCGTGGGATCGATGTCACGACCGTCAGATGGATTCTCCTAGGCTTCTGTATTTCTGTCTGAAAGGCTGTATGGCTTTGAATTGGGTCCTCTAAGTGGCTCAAAGTTCTTACCGAAAGTCCTAAGGTTCCCAAGGAAGCAATCAGCAATCACTGTATCCGTTTCATCATCGGGATGCTCCCAAGGTGGGACTTGAAATAATCGTTAGGCCAAATTGGGGTGTCTACAGATGCCCCTCTTTGACTGAACTCAGACGGATCGCGAGACATGTTTGAGTAAGAGTCAAAGCTGTAAAAAACAACTCAATTTGGTCCAACCACTATTCCAAGGGGTTTTCGAAAAAGGTTTTGTTATGGTCGGGCTGGGAGGCTGCCTACGTATTCCACAAGGGAAATTCAGACCAATCATAGTTCGGGCAAAAAATAGTTTGGAGGGTTAGAGACAGAAGACGTACCTTAGGGCTTAAAAAAAGCCGTAGTGACGTACCTAGACTGAGCCAGGGTTTTGGCGGAAGATAGTTGAAGGAGCGCGGGGCTGCCAGGGAATTTTTGGCGGAGAGCTTCCTTAGTATTTTGGGGTAGATCAGTACACTGCAGGTGCGTTTGCTTTTCTTGATCATCCTTACTTTGACTGAAAGGAGCTCGGTAGAGTAGCCTATCCTTGCGAATGAGCTGGAAGGAATTGATGTAATGGGGTGGAATCCAAACCATCTGCTGGGATGAGTTGGACGCCGGTTTGCTTTTGAGATATGGGGGGCACAGGGCCAGTATCTAGAGCATGGAGCTTTGGTGATGAGGGAACCGAGGCACGGAGCCGGTTGTAGTCATGAGGCGAGAGCCTGGAGAGTGATGGAATCGAGGCGTGGAGCCTGTTGCAATCTTGAGGCGAAGGCCTGAGGAGATTGGATAGGACCGAAGCGCGGAGCTGGTGTTGATCATAAGGCGAGAGCCTAAGGTGATTGGATAGGACCGAAGCGCGGAGCTGGTGTTGATCATAAGGCGAGAGCCTGAGGTGATTGGATTGAGGCGTGGAGCCTGCTGTGGTTATGAGGCAAGGGCTTGAGGTGAGCTTAGAGCTTGACGGAACCGAAGTGCGGAGCTGATATTGATCGTGAGGCGAGAGTATGAGGTGTCAGAGTTTTGAGCTTGACGTGATGAACCGAAGCGCGGAGCTGGTATAAGGCAAGGGCCTGAGGTGAAGGAACTGAGGCGTGGAGCCTGAGGTGATTAAATTGAGGCGAGGGCCTGAGTTGTCGGAGCTTAGAGCTTGACGTGATATGAACCGAAGTGTAGAGCTGGTTGCATTCTGATGGTTTGTGCACGGAGCTTTCTCATCACAAGTGTTGGCGTAGAGCCAAAGGATCGAGGCGCTGGGTCGGTCAATAAAACCGAGGCATAGAGCCGGTTGATTGCAGGGTTGACCTGTTTCATGAGAGATATGCAGAATGTATATATGTGATGAGGTTAGATGTGAACAAATATGATGATGCAGACTCGATGTGAAAATGTTGATGCAATATGTGCACGGGCCCGTGCGTTTGTGTTTGTTTTAAGCTTAGGGCTTCTATCAAGTTCCGGACTTGAGCATTCGGAGCGTAGAGCTCGAGCATTCGGACGGCAGAATCCGAGCATTCAAAGTACAGGCTTTGAGCGTCCAGTACGCAGTGGTTGGGCATCCAAGCGTAGAGCTTGAACATTCAAGTGTATAACTTGAGCATCCAGTACACAGTGGTTGGGCATCCAAGCGTAGAGCTTGAGCATTCAAAAATGTTAGATTTTTGAGCATTCAGGCGTAGAGCCTGAGAATAAATGTCTTGATTGTTGGGGTGGCTTAGAGCCTGTTGCTTGTTTACGGCTTCGAGCCAGTTTGGATGATGGGCTTTTAGCCGTTGAGTTGTGATAACAGGCGTAGAGCCTGTCGATAATGGGCTTGGAGCCGCTAGGATGGTTGTTATGGCTTTGAGCCAGCTGAGACGATAGATACAGGCTTCGAGCCTGTTGGAGTAATGGGTTTCGAGCCGCTGAGATTGTGATAGCAAGCGTAGAACTGCTGAATGAGTGAATAAGTACGGCGTAGAGCCTATCGATAATGGGCCTCGAGCCGCTGAGTTGATTGCTATGGCTTCGGGCCAGTTGAAACGGTGGGCTTGGAGCCGCTGAATTGGTTGTTACGGCTTGGAGCCGCTGAAATGGTGGGCTTGGAGCCGTTTTGGTGAGATAACGGGCGTAGAGCCTGTTGTTTGTGATAGCGAGCGTAGTGCTGCTGAGTCGAGGGCTTGGAGCCGCTGAGATGGTAGACATAGGCTTCGAGCCTATTGAGGTAATGGGCTTAGGGCCGCTGAGTTGAAGGCATAGAGCCGCTGAGTGAGTGAGTATGGGCATAGAGCCACTGAGTGAGTTGATGGTTGTATGGTCGCTGGAATGGCAAGCGTAGAGCTGCTAGGTGAGTTGATATGGGTGAACATGGGCACGGAGCTGCTGAGTTCGTTGATAATGGATACGGGCATAGAGCCGCTGGGTGTTTTGACTTGTTTTGGCTAGCAGTTTGTGGAGAGAGAGCTTCGATGCTTGGGCATGCCCCCAAGGCTAATTTTGATCACATTGTGTTGGCTCGGGGATGCCCCCAAGGCTACTTGGTTGGTTGAGGACTTAGAAGTCTGTAATCGCTTGAGTTGGTGTACTGAGCAAAATCCATTGGGGCTGAAAGGAATGGATTAGAAGGGCCAGGAGATCGATATCTCGGCCGAAGGATTGATGTATTGGCCGAGGAACCGATGTCTCAGCCGCTTAATCGGTTCATTTCCAGGGGCCTATAAAAGGTCACGGCCTCAGCCGTTTCATTCCATTTCTCTCTTTCCTCGGTTTCTCTCTTCATCCGAGAAACCCACCGAAAGCTCCTCTCACCCTTTCTCTTCGTTCCCGACAGCTCTGGGCTATGGATGATACGCTGACGTGGCTTGCGCGCGCGGAGGGAGACTGCGTTTGCTTTTGGTCCTGTCTTGATGCTTGATTTGGGACCCTCGCATGGGTATGCTTGATTAGGGGCCCTCGCATGGGTGGCTTGCTTCCGTGACGCGGAGCTCCTGGCGTGGCGGTGGTACGCGGTGTGGTGGTTTTTCTGGGCCATGTGGTGATTCTTTTGAGCCATGTGGTGTCCCTTCTGCACCGTAGTACTCCTTTGGTATACATCGCCCTAGGGGCGTCCTCTTCTTTTTTGCAGCTGGTCTCTGGTGTTCGGACCACCAGAGGGTTCGGCATCCTCTTCTGCTTCCTCTTTTTGTTTTTTTTTCTGTTTCTCTTCCTGCATAGGTTAGTTTGACAGGAAATCGATGTATAGTTTGTTTAGGAAATGTGGGATGATCCACCTTGTGATGTAAAAAGCTTTCGTTATATGAAACAAAAAGCTCTGTTACGTGGATTGTGTATGCTATGTTTGCACCGTTTGCGTATGATAGTTTTGTTAATCCAACAAAACGAACTGAACCGTGGAAGCAGTCTGTAAAATAGCCGTTCTGGCGGCCGATTGAATGATTACGTGGCCGATTCTTTGATCTGCCGGCCGAAGGATCGTTTTGTTTGCCTGGGTTTGACTTGTAGGTCAAACCTGATTTTTGCGGGCCGATAGATGGATCCTACGGTCGTCATATCGAAGTATCGGCTGAGAGACCGACTGAAATTCTGAGGATTAAGAATCCGATTCCGATTCGGACTAAGACTCGACTTAGTTCTATTAATACGCGTTCTACGAACCCGATAGCATTGTCAGTAGCAGTTCCTTACACATGGCACAACCAGTCCTTGATCAGTGGTTGGATTCCTTCAATGGCCTTGACCGTTTACACTTTAAGTCCTTTGGCATGGACTTCCTCTTTTCCCTTCGTCAAATTCCTGTGAATTTTGCCTTCCTTAGGGCAGCCGCTAGTTTGTGGGACCCTGATTTTCACGTCTTTCGATTTAGGAGAGAGGAGTTGTGCCCTACTATCGAGGAGTTTGCGGCCATCATGGGTCATTTGGATAGAGAGAGTTTCATTGCCCCTAATCCTTTGTTCAACCAGGGTGATCTCCTGAAAGATTTACTCCAAGTTCAGAAACATGAAGTTAAATTCTTCCTAGTGAAAGGAAGGCTGGAGATTCTGCAACTTATTCAGCGTTTTGGTACAGCTGAGGCTCATCGCCAAGTTTCCCTATGGAAGTCGTGTTTTCATGCGTTGTGCATTTGTCTCCTTCATTATTATTTGCTTGGCCCTTCCTCTGGCCACGCTGATCCTGTGTTGCTTAACCTTGCTCAACAGATTGGAAACCATGTGGGTTTCGCTGGCTTAGTATTGGCAGAGACTTTGATGGGTCTAGATGTGATGAAGGGTAGTCCTACAGCTCAGTTCTCAGGCGGTCCCTTGCTATTGCAGGTTCGCTCTTTTATTTGTTTATTTGTCAAGTTTATCTTTTCACTCATCACTCTTTTGTTTTGAATCACGTGTTCTCTCAACTCACAATTTTCCCTTATTCTCTAGGTGTGGTTGTTTGAGAAGCTAAAGGTGTGGGATGCGCCGGAGCGACTTTCTTATAATCCAGACCAATGCACGGAGCGTCATATGATTAAACAGTTCTCAACTGAGGCTGCTTGGAAAGCATGGATAAAGACTTGTAGAGGTGATTGGATTCAATGGGTTTGCCCCTGGTATGGTATTGAGAGCATGACTGCGAGTACCATGAACCATTTTGGTGTAGCAGTGATTGGTATTACTTGAGTCGTTTTCTACTTTCCTGCTCGCTTTCAAAGGCAGTTTGGGGCTGAACAAACCGCAATCCTAGGTGACCCTGAGTACACCGTCTCTAAGATCCATGATGCTAACTTCCGTCGCAATATGCTGCGTCTTTGGCCAAATAGAGTGATGCAGGAGGTTGCTGAGAACTTCGTTGTCAAGCTATCGGGTTCTTACAAACGCTGGTTGAAGAAAAACCTTTTGGAGGACAGTAGTGCAAAAAGAAGGAAGACCTAGAGATTGACACTTTGCTTATGTTTTTCAAAAGATGTTTGTTTGATTCTAGCTTTCATGGATTAAGAATTGTTTAGGTTTGCTTTGTCCTTTCTCTTTGGAAATAATAAAACATTTGGTCATTTTATTTGAAGATGTTATTGCCATGATTTGATAGCGAACATGCTTTAGGATAGAGCTAGAAATTTTGGAAGTGATGATGTAGCAGTGGCCGAATCTCAAATTTGGAGATTGCCTACGTATCCCATGGAGGGAATCAGGCCATAAACGTAGTTCCAACAAAGGGGATTCGTTTTGTTTTTAGTTAGGGTCCACTCGGGTATTTTCCTCTCCTTTTGTGCTCTAAATTTTGCCTAAAACCGCCCTTGCGGGTTTTCGGTCTAGCGAGCGTTTTATTTATGCCTTAGTTTTTGCCTAAGCCGCCCTCGCGGGTTTTCGACCTAGCAGGCTGCTCTAATTTTTGCTTGGATCCGCCCACCCTTGTGGTTTTCGGTCCAACGAGCATCTCTCATGGGTAATACTTCCTCAACTTGTCGATGTTGACTGGCGTTGTGAATTCCATTCCATCCAAGTCTGCAATGTATGCTGCTCCTCCGGAAAGTATGCGTTTGATAAGGTAGGGGCCTCCCCAGTTTGGTCTAAACTTGCCCCTTGGGTCTGAGACGTGGCGACGAATTGCTTTGAGCACCATGTCTCCTACCTTGATGTCCCTAGGTTTCACATTTTTGTTGAATGCTCGTGCAATGCGGCGTTGATACCCTTGTACATGGTATAAGGCTCTCAGTCTCCTTTCGTCTAGTAGTGCCAACTCGTCGTAGCGGTTTTGAACCCAGTCTTCTTCGATCATTCCAGTCTCAGCTAGAACCCTTAACGAAGGTAATTCCAGTTCGATAGGCAAGACAGCTTCCATTCCATAGACCAGAGAGTAGGGAGTGGCTCCAGTTGAAGTCCTTTCAGTTGTTTGATAACCCCATAGCGCCAGAGGTAGCATTTCTGGCCAGTCTGTGTAAGTGTCGGTAGTCTTCCGCAGAATCCTCTTGACATTCTTGTTTGCAGCCTCAACTGCTCCATTAGTTTGAGGTCGGTAAGTAGATGACCGATGATTTTGTATCCCAAATTCGGCGAAAAGCTTCTTTGTCGCCCCCTTGTAGTGCGATCCATTGTCACAGACGAACTCGTGAGGTACACCATATCGATAGATGATATTAGTGCGAATAAATTTGGCCACATGAGTGGCCTTGAGAGTAGCATAAGAGGCTGCTTCTACCCACTTGGTGAAGTAGTCGATGGCCACCAGAATGAACTGATGTTTGTATTTTCCCTTTGGATTTATGCTTCCAATGACGTCTATCCCCCAAGTGGAGAATGGCCAAGGGGATGTCATGCTATACAATTCCATAGGGGGAATACGCATACGGTTAGCGTGAGTTTGGCATTTGTAACATCGGCGGACATAATCAGCGCAGTCGGCCTCCATTGTAGTCCAGTAATATCCCTGACGTAGGATCTTCTTTGCCATCGTTGCCCCATTCATATGTGGCCCACAAATTCCTTCGTGTATTTCCTCCATTACCTTGTGACTGTCCTCCGTTGTGACGCAAAGTTGGCTTGGACCCAAGTGTGCCCTTCGATACAATGCTCCTCCACATATTACAAATTGGGCAGCAAACTTCCGCAGAGCTGTTTTGTCTTTTGAGGTGGCCTCGGGTGGGTATTCTCCTTTTTCCAGGAATTCCTTCACGTCTTCGTACCACGGCTTGCCATCGTCTTCACCTTCCTCGGTAAAGGTACATTCACATGCTGGTTTAACCTTTTGCTCGATCATGGGAGGCCGCATTGTGAATCCCAGGGGTATTTCAACCATAGATGCTAATGTCGCCAGTGCATCTGCAAATCTATTGCTCACTCGAGGAGTGTGTGTGAAGATAACAGAATCAAATTGTGGAATTAGATCTTCCAGCACAGAGTGATATAGCTTCAGTGTATCTTCCTTGACCTTCCAGTCTCCTCTTGCTTGAGATACCACCAGGTTTGAAACCCCAGTGACTTCTACCCTTTTTGCCCCTAGCTCCAGGGCTGCCTCCATTCCAGCAATACAAGCCTCGTATTCAGCTTGGTTGTTAGTGACCTCAAACCTCAGTTTATATGACAAAGGGATGTGGGAATCGTTTGGGGAAACTAGCAATACCCCTATGCCATATCCACATCGGTTTGATGCTCCATCAAAGTAAAGTTGCCAGGTGTCGTCTAAGAGACATAAAATGTCCTCGTCGGGGAACATGAAGTCCTCTGCCTCGGCCTCTGTCACAGGGTGATCTGCCAAGAATTCTGCCACAGCTCTTCCCTTTACTGATTTCCTTGTCATGTATTTGAGGTCGAATTCTGCTAACAGCAATAACTACCTAGCTAGCTTTCCGATAAGTGCTGGCTTTTCGAAAAGATACTTGATCGGGTCTAAACGAGAGACCAGCACCACCAGATGTGCTAACAGGTAGTGCCTCAGTTTCTTTGTGGCCCATACTAGCCCCCAACAGGTTTTCTCGAGGGGAGTGTACCTTGTCTCATAATCCATCATTTTCTTGCTGAGGTAGTATATGGCGCACTCTACTTTGGCGTCGTTTTCTTGCGCTAGCATACATCTCATGGATGTGTTTGTTACTGAGAGATACAGAATCAATGGCTTCCCAGGGATGGGCGGCGACAGTACAGGTGGATTCTGAAGATATTTTTCGATTGCCTCGAACGCTTGCTAACAGTCTCGGCTCCATTCAAAATCAGTACCTTTCTTCAGTAGCTTGAAAAGAGGTTCATAGGTGGTTGTGAGCTTGGAAATGAACCTGCTGATGAGTTGTACCTTCCCCAAGAAACTCCTTACTTCCTTCTCCGTCCTAGGCGGTGATATCTCCATGATAGCCTGTATCTTGGAAGGGTCTACCTCGATTCCTCTTTGAGTGATGAGGAATCCCAACATCTTTCCAGCTGTTACCCCAAAAGTGCATTTTTGAGGGTTAAGACGTAGTTTGTAAATCCTAATCCTCTCAAAGAACTTTTGGAGTGCTCCATAGTGTCCTTCCCTTTCCTTTGATTTGACTATCATATCGTCGACATATACCTCGACCTCTTTGTGCATCATGTCGTGCAGCAGTGTTGTGGCCATCCTCTGATAAGTGGCTCCAGCATTCTTCAACCCAAATGGCATCACTCGGTAGCAATAGGTTCCCCAAGGTGTAGTGAAGGTGGTTTTCTCTCTATCCTCAGGAGACATAAGGATTTGATTATACCCTGAAAATCCATCCATGAAGGATAGCAATGCATGGCCTGCAGTGTTATCTATTAGCTCGTCTATGTGAGGTAATGGGAAGTCATCCTTTGGACTGGCCTTGTTGAGATCTCGGAAATCTACGCAGACCCTGATTCCTCCAGTTTTCTTTGGTACGGGAACAATGTTGGCTACCCACTGTGGATATTCGGTGACTATGAGAAAACCGGCGTTGATTTGTTTAGTGACTTCTTCTTTTATCTTTAAGACCCAATCAGGGCGCATACGTCTCAGTTTCTGTTTAACTGGTTTTGCATCAGGATGAAGGGGAATTTTATACTGAACAATTTCAGGGTCTATTCCAGGCATGTCCTCGTAAGACCAGGCAAAAACATCTCTGTATTCTTTTAGCAAAAGGATTAGTTTTTCACTTTCTTGAGGGGATAGTGCGGCACCAATTTTAACCATTTTGGGCTCGTTTTCAGAGCCTATGTTTGCTGTGATTATTTCCTCAGAAAAAGGTTTAGCGTGCCTTTCTTCTTCTCTTTCGATCAATTCTAGAATTTCTTTTGGAATTTCTTCCTCAAAAATTGGTTTGTCAGAATCCACACAATTGATCATAGGCAAAGTGAAATACTCTAAATCTTCCTTCTTATTGCTAAGATTATCAAAAGTCATTTCAGAGTCGAACTCAAAGTAAATGCTATGCCTTGGTACTTTGACCAGGTTTTCCTCACTAGATTTAGTAGTTTCAAGAGATGAAAAGCTTGACTCGGACTGAGTCGACTCGGAGTCGGAATCGGAATCAGAACTAAGATCAGAATTAGCGCTTTTCATTTTGTATTTCAGAGTGTGTTCCACGGTCCAGTTAGGGTAAGCCCCTTTTTCAGCATCCACAATCAGTTCAGAGCAGTCTTTTTCATCACCAAGGTTGATCACCAGCACTTCACTGTCACCTTGATTCGCACTTTCATCATTGTCACCCTGCAAGTCTTGGAGGGCCATTTGATTTGCTATCACTGTTATTTCTTCCAATTGAGCTTCAATCTCGGCTTCGTCGCTGTTGTCGACTCGTCGTGTGCCAACAAAGCCCCACCAATTACCAAAGCTATCTATGATGGGGTGGATCACCCTTATTTCATTGTTGGTGACCCCCTCATCAAAGAGTAGGTTTAGTGATATTTCGTCCAGTGGGTTGTTGTCGACAGACTCTTCTTCCTTTGCCTTTTCAGTTTCGAGGTTGTTGACCTCGCCTATTGGCCAATAATAATCGGTAGGTGCATAGGGGTCATAAAAATAGATTGGAACCCTGCGAAGCCCTTCTTCTTCGATCAGGTCTTCTACTTCTTCCTCATAAACCGTTCCAGCGAACATGACATGGTTGTCTTCAATGATAGCCACCATAGGCTTTGGTTGATTTACTGGAGTGATGTATTCAGAGGGGTTGAAATCTTCAACAGCAAAGTGGAGCGGGCCAGACAGCTTGGTGACAATTTGAAAGTGCGAATCAGACATGAACAGTGATGCAGTCATTTTTCCTGAAAAGGTTTTTGCTTTAGTTAGATTGATTAATCTTACCTACTGTTTATTTGACTTAGAGAGATTCCTAAGGTTTAACTTGCAAAAGAGAAACTTTACAACATACACACATACAATGGGTGTGAGGAAGAACTTGGAAGTAAAATGCAAGTAGGTTCCTAGCCTGCAGGTTCCTGTCTTAGTTTGATAAGTTCTATGGCTTTCTAATACATGCAAGGTTTTGGTAGTTTCAGGGTGCTCCGTTGTCAAAGGGCACCAATCCTCTCACCAGCCCATCATAGGCGGTGATTGGGTGATTCTCTTTTTGATATACCACTAGGTACGGGTGACTGTGGAGTTTGCTGGAACCCCCAACATAGCCCGTGTCATGCCGGGATATCAGGTGAACTCAACGGGTTGCCCGCTCGATGCATATGATAGATGAACTAAACAAGGCATGTATTAGTCTTATGTTGAACTTTTTGGTTATGGCTCTCATAATCCCCAACAGAGTCTCCAAAAACTGTAGACACCTCTCAAACGGGGCATCGCCATACAGATTGATCACGTTTGTTTGCTCGATTGGTTGCTTGCTTCGTAAACCAAAATCATGGACATTCCCATGGCTAGGAACATCGCCACATGATAACGGTTATCATCAAAAACAGAGTCGCCACCCAGTTTATTAAAACTGGGAAAATGGATAGAGATTCTGGATACGGGAGCCATAAGTACAATAAGGGGAAGGTGTTAGGCACCCCTCTTTGCCCAGTCGTGAGATTGGCCCATAATCATTCAACACAAGACGTGTAGATGCTTTATTCAATTCCAACACATAGTTTGTTTATTTATTCCTCTAAACAGTAAGCAAAGTGAGCCAGTGCGATAAATAAGCATGCATCAGAAAGCAGAAAAGCTAACAAACTGTCCCAGGAAATCGATTACTCGGCCGGTGAATAGATGTCACGGCCGAGTAATCATACTGGTTTTATATACCGGCCAAGGGATCGAGGCCCCGGTCGGTGTTCTTCCTCACACCAGACAGAAAGATTAATAGATGATCAGAAAGCTACGATTAGTTATAAACGCAATAAGTAAAACAAACCAGAGGCCGTTGGGCCTCACCACCTTGATCCCTCAGTTGCTTGATTGCTTTGGATTGAGCGTGATTGATTGATTGCTTGATTGAAAACCCTAGGGTTAGGGTTTGAACTTCGGGGTTTGATCGCCGGATTGACGGCTGCCTTCGGGAGATTAGGGCTTTTGAAGAGTGGATATGAGGGAGTATTTTGGCAGAGTTTCGAGGTTTGAGAGAGTGTATACTCTGATCAATTTCGTGTGTATATTTTCGGAGTCCAAAGGCCCTTTATGTAGGCAATTGATGACTCACTCCGGCCAATCAAATGGCACGATTGCAATTGCAATTGCAATGCAATTCGAACTCTACGTCGTAATCCCTGAGCGTAGCCCGAACGCATCGGAGAGGTAGTGTAATCGGATCAAACGTCTGACAGAACACGTTCCAGAGTCTGGGAAAAGGTCGATCTGGCGGCCGAGTAAAGGATATCACGGCCGAGGAATGGATGTCTCGGCCGAAGGATAGATCTTGCGGCCGAGAGATTGATTTCTCAAGGAGATTTTGCTAGCAACAGGTTGCTCAGGTGAAGAAATGATGTTAGGGCCGTGGGATCGAAGTCACGGCCGTCAGATGGATTCTCCTAGGCTTCTGTATTTCTGTCTGAAAGGCTGTATGGCTTTGAATTGGGTCCTCTAAGTGGCTCAAAGTTCTTACCGAAAGTCCTAAGGTTCTCAAGGAAACAATCAGCAATCACTGTATCCGTTTCATCATCGGGATGCTCCCAAGGTGGGACTTGAAATAATCGTTAGGCCAAATTGGGGTGTCTACAATCACTCGGCACAATGATCTCCCCGTCCGCATTCACCGACAGTTGATCCTGTCAATTCCCCCAACGGCTCGATCATTTATACTGATGATCCTCCCGTCCAAGTTCCCAACGGCTTGATCACTCGGCACAATGATCTCCCCGTCCGCATTCACGGACAGCTGATCCTATCAATTCCCCCAACGGCTCGATCATTTATACTGATGATCCTCCCGTCCAAGTTCCCAACGGCTTGATCACTTGGCACAATGATCTCCCCGTCCGCATTCACCGACAGCTGATCCTGTCAATTCCCCCAACGGCTCGATCATTTATACTGATGATCCTCCCGTCCAATTTCTCCAACGGCTTGATCACTCGGCACAATGATCTCCCCGTCCGTATTCACTGACAGCTGATCCTGTCAATTGCCCCAACGGCTCGATCATTTATACTGATGATCCTCCCGTCCAATTTCTCCAACGGCTTGATCACTCGGCACAATGATCTCCCCATCCGCATTCACTGACAGCTGATCCTGTCAATTCCCCCAACGGCTCGATCATTTATACTGATGATCCTCCCGTCCAAGTTCCCAACGGCTTGATCACTCGGCACAATGATCTCTCCGTCCGCCCTCACGACAGCCGGTCCTGTCAAATCCACAAACAACGACAAGAACATTGTTCGATGGTCCGTTCATCCGCAACTGGTTGTTCCCCAGGAGAGTCCGCCTTGGCCTGTCCCGAACGACAATCACCCTCAGTCTAGCCGAAAGTGCATCTTCCAGCAGGCTTATTGCTCTGTCTCGGATGGTCTTTGATAAGGAGATTGGCTTTGATTCCCAATAGATGGAATTCAACTTACCTGACACGATCTACCCATGTTTGTTGGAATACTCTGTGCCGAGGATAGCTTGATCCCCAGCAACGACGGCCGGTCTCGTCAACATCTGCAGCGATAGCCTGTCCTGTCCAAATTTGATCAACAAGCGGCGATACAATCGTCCACTTCTACATTCATCCCCAGCGACGGTCCGTCCGTCCTATCAACCAATCAGGTTCTGTAAGTATGCTTGTCTACTTTCCTAGTGTGTTCTGCTCTGGATTGCCTTGAGGGGTGTCTAGAAACCTTTGACGTTACTTATACCAAGTCAACGGTGCTCCAAGTGCCGTCAAAGGGGGGGCTACTGTAGACACCCCAATCTGGGCTTCAAGATTAGTTTACTTACGGTTTTTGATTCCCCGATGATGAAACGGATCAAGAACACCCCGGGAATGTCGAGTGTTTGAGCTTGGAGTGTTTGAAAAACCCAAGAACCTAACCTAGCCTAAGCCACTTCCAAAAGCCAAAAACCCTACTGATGCGCGCCAGGGCGCAATCATCCTGCGCCAGGGCGCAACCATTGCACGACGGTTTGGAACCATCGCGCGATGGTCAAAGTCAAAGTTTGACCATTGACCCTCGCGCGACAGTTTGGAACTATCGCGCGATGGTTCAGTCCCCACCTACTTTTCCAGTGGCAGAAACTTGGCCACCAAGGCCACCCTCAGCCAGACCTCGTGGACTGGTTGAACTTCTCTGTTTGCATCACCTTACCTTTTCAAAGGATGCAATTTGGCCACCAAGCCAAGTTTAACCTTTACTTGGTTGGTTCTTTTTCCACCACACACCATTTCCACCATTTCTCCTATATATACCCCCCATGGTTCTTCCATTAAAGGGTTCCAAAAAATTAAAAGCATAAAGGCTCTAAACCCCCCCCCCCTTTGTTCATCTTTCAAGAGGTTAAACAAATTTTGGCAATCAAATGGTCTTTGCTTTGTACTCTTTTAAGCTAATAAAAGAGATACAAAGACACCCTAAGAACATAGCTTGTTCTTCCACTCAAACCCCACAAACAACCTCAACCTCAATTCAAAGCTCAATCATCCGTTCAAACTCAATTTAGGTATAGCATACCTACTGTTTTTTTTTTGTTCTGATCCCTGAGGGGGGCTGGCAGGGTCAAGGCTGGTAATAAATACCAGTCCTGGCCGTAAAGCTAGCAAGGTTTCAAAAACCGTGGCCAAGCAAACCCTCGCGCGATGGACCCAAAGACTCGCGCGACAGTTCTGTCAGCAAGAGATTGGTCCACGTGGGGAAAGGGTGCTGGTCATTTCTTGTTTTACCTATGTGCATGACTGTTGTAGTTTTGTTTTAATATATATCTCACTGTGAAGCATGCTAACAACCAATTTACTGCTTTCCTTTGTTAAAAATGTTAGTTTTACATTTCAATATTCATTTCTGTTCTGTTGGAGTACCCCTGGGATCATTCTGGATCTGTCTCAAAACCCAGGATGAGCAAAACCAGACACTGGAAAGTTGGCTCGAACCATCGCGCGCTGCACTCAAACGCTCGCGCGATGGTCAAATGGAGCGTTGACCAGTGCGCCAGGGCGCACCATCGCGCGCCAGGGCGCACCGTCGCGCGACGGTTTGGAACCCTCGCGCGACTGTTTGTCCCCGATCAGTGGCTGGCCTTGCATGTTTAACTTGATTTTAGGCTATTATTTTGTCCCCACACTGTTTATGGGGTGTTTTGTTTATTTGTTGGGCTTTTCAGCCTTTAAACTGTATATTATGACTGTATAAAACTGCTTGGTTTGTCCTGGGTGTGCACTGGTCCTTCCATAGCCCAGAGGGTTTGAGAATAGGAGTTGTGGGCTTAGGCTTACTGGCGTGTGCAGGTCTTGTAGTAGCGCGCGCAGGTATGATCAGCATGCATTGACTTGATCAGTGCATACTGGTTACCTCTTGCGTGCGACACTCCAAAACAGGGGCTTTCCAGTCTGTTTAAACTCCCACAGCAGTCTGTTTTCATCCTATACTAACTGTTTCGATTGAGCAAGCATGCCATCTATCACATCCTGCAAACATGTTACAGTTTTTATCCCCGATTAACTGTTCCCCCGCCCTAATTGGCTAAAAATTGATTAATAAAAGAAGAATCGCAACGTTTTCAAAATGCCTAAGTAGAGACCGATCTCCGGATTGGGCGAGAGGGGTGCCATAAAACCCTTCCCCTCTCATAACCTGGCTCCCGAACCCAGATATGGTTATGACGGACTGGTTCCTTAACTTTTTCAAATCAAACAGCGCGACAGGTGCTTCGAAATACGGTTCCTTGGGTGTCGGACCTTCAAACCCGAGTGGCGACTCTGTATTTTTGAGCGCTTGCCACCTGCGCTCGCGCTTCCTCGATCCGGGCCCATTGCCTTGGGAAAGGAACGAAATCCTTCTCCCGTTTTCTAAGGGCATGCTGCCCACACTAATATAAAAGTTTCTTGCACTATCAACAATAAAATTCCCTACTCTCAATCAAAAATATTACTTAAGGAATCAAAACCGTTTCTAAGTTACTATTCAAATCATAAACATTCACTAACTCAATCAAACGTGTCTTCAATATCACTAAAGACTATTGAATTCAGTACATAGTGAGGGTCTACCCACCAAAATTCGAAGCCACCATAGTTGATGTACCACTTAACAGCTACCAACAAAAAAAATAGAATGGTAGCCAACAGTATAAAAAGAAGAAAAAGAGAGAATGAGAGTCAATCGAATGAGGATAGCTATCACGCCCTCGACTTTAAACATAAATATTGGTAATTTTCCATAAAAGAAATCCTCACATAATACCCATATATATCTCCCAAAAGAGTTTCTTCCAACCTTCTATAACGTAGTTCCAAAATATTACATCCTGAGGCACCACGGCCCAACACTTCATAATTACATGAGTTAAAAAGATAATGAGAGTTTACATTACACCTTTAAACATGAACGAAGTAAACTAAATGTCTTCACTTTCTTTGCTCTCAAAGAATGCACCCTAATGCATGCACGTCCCTCCAAGCTACTGCTCCGGATTCACACCTGAAAATAAAGGATTGAGCACACACTTGCCCAGTAGAGAATTCTTCACAACTACTATATGCAAATGGATGATAGGTAGAATGAACAGAGAAGGTATGATACAGTATCACAAATGCGAATTAAGCACGACTAGTAAACATCCCATATGATTTATCCAAGACAACCACAGTCCCTCGTCTTAATCCGCATGACCCTTTTTCTTTATATCTCAACTTCACAATAAATATAACGACGCACGCTTGAGGGTAACAAGTATATTTCTACAATGTCGAGTTCGAACAACCAATCACTCCATCACAGATTCATTCCATTTCACCTTTCTTTTGTTTATATGTTACCATACAAGATTTTTCCCTCATTCATAAATCACTTGGGTCACCCCGGGTCTTTTCCTTTGAGCGTTAGGGTCACCCCGAGTATTTTTCCTCAACCACACACACTTGGGTCACCTCGGGTCTTTTCCCTCGAGCATTAGGGCCACCCCGAGTCTTTTCCCTCAATCACATGTAGTGAATTCTCAACGAAGATTTATTCACATAGTAGGAGTAGTAGTAGTAGTAGTAGTAGTAGTAGTAGTAGTAGTAGTAGTAGTAGTAGGGATAATTCCACTTCAGTCAACTTGCTATCATTACACTATTAGTTTCTCATATCACCATATAAGCATTCACATATCACATATCAAAAGGGTATTTGCTCACAACAATTCATAGATTTTCTCCTTGGAACTCTTTAAACCGTACAAGCTACGCAAGAGATGTACCACACATCAATCATAAGGGAAATGTCTCTCGTATCCACACCAAGCATTGCTTAGCTTAAAGGAGTTCAAAATATGTACATCCGTAACAACCCTTGAAACAAAAGTTCACTACTCCACATGTCTTAATATACTTGCCCGACACCCTAACTAAGAAGCTCGATCCATGTTCGATAAGTCTACAACGTCCAAACTAGTCTCGCTTATTCAATACTTTCACGAAGGGTTAACCAAGCTAGCAGTGGTCTCAAGGAAACAATAATCTAGAAATTTAAAGGCATGCAAGACTATCATCAATTCATAAGCTGCGGCAAAGTAAGTAGTTGAGACAAGAGATTCCAATTACCATGCAACATTACATGTAACTAAAGAGTTGAGTCACCCCACTCAAACACCTTTTATCAATCATTTATTTGGCACGTAGCAAACACCCACACACACATATCATTATCTATCCATCACCATATTCTAAAAGCAAATTCCATACACTATGATTACTGTGGGCAACATGCCCTTAAAATTCTGGTTTTAAGAGGGCCCAAATCGAGAGAGCGCTAGCGGGACGAGCACTCAATTCAGAGTCGCCACTTGGGTTTGAAGGTCCGACACCCAAGGAACCGAACTTGAAACGCTTTATACGCTATTTGATTTGAAAAAGTGAAGGCACCAGTCCGTCATAACCATATCTGGGTTCGGGAGCCAGGTTACGAGAGGGGAAGGGTTTTAAGGCACCCCTCTCGCCCAATCCGGAGATCGGTCTTTACTTAGGCATGAATTTGCGATTCTGCTTTATTAATCAATTTTTAGCCAATTAGGGCGGGGGAACAGTTTAAAGGGGATTAAAACTATAACAAATTTACAGGATGTGATAGATGGCATGCTCACCTATTGAAACAGTTAGTATAGGATGAAAACAAACTCCTGTGGGAGTTTAAACAGACTAGAAGGCCACTGTTTTGGAGTGACGTGCGCATGAAGAAACCAACATGCACTGATCAAGTCACTGCATGCTGACCATACCTGCGCGTGCTAAACCACAACCTGCGCGCCAGTGAGCTCAAACCCACAGCTCTTATTTTCAACCCTCTGGGCTCTAGAAATGACCAGTGCACACCTAGGACAAACCAAGCAGTTTATAGGAAGTCATATATAGTTTGAAAGGGCTACAAAGCCACAAAATAAATAAAACACCCCATAAACAGTGCGGGGATAAAACAAAGGCCAAAGCCTAGTTACTCATGCAAAGGCTACCCATTGGTTAGAGGTGAATCGGGGCGCGCGGGTAGGCCATTGTCACGCGCAGGTTTGAGCCTGCAAACTAGTGTTTGGCTCTACATGTTTCTGGGTTCTGGGACATATCCAGAAAGACCCTAGGGGTATTCCATAGCTGCAGGTATGAATATTGAAATATAGCTAACAGTTTTAACAAAGGAAAGCGATAAAATGGTTTTTATCATGCTTGCAGTGACGTATATGTAAGTAAAGACATAAAAGAGCAAGACACCGATCCCCACGCAGATCCGCGCGCGCAGCCACAAAGTGGTGTGCGCGAGCCAATGACCGACGCGCGCTGGTTCTTACCACAACGGTTTTGAAACCTTGCTAGTTTTAGGGCCAGGGCTTAGTATTGATTACCAGCCTTGACCTTACCAGCCCCCCTCAGGGATCAGAACAGAGTAATACAAAGGTGTTATACCTTTGGTTTTTGGGTTTGAAAGAGAGATTGAGCTTTGAGTTGAGGTTGATTGGTGGATGGATGCTTTTGAGTGGTAGAAACAAATGACAAGGTAGCTTGTTGCTTGGTATTAGGGTTTGGATTTTGTAACCTTTTGAAAACTCTTTGGAAGTTGATATTTTTTGTCACCCTTTGAAAGAGAAACAAAGGGAGGGGGGGGGGGGGTGTATTTATTGGAGGATATGGAGTGGGAGAGAGGACTTCAACGAGCCCAAAAATGGCTGGTGACTTAGCCATTAAGCCTTCCCTCTCATTGGATGAGAGGGAAAATGTGTTTATGGGGATGTGGACACCTTCTGTCTGGATACTGCTTTTCAGGCATAATGGAAGCTTCTAATGTGCTATACTCCACTAATCATGACTTCTGCATGCTGAATAAAGCAAGTTTGACTAGACGTTGACTAGCGCGTGTGAGTCTGAGACTTGCGCGCACAGGTCAACGCCATAGGTTGACCAGCGTGCACGAGTCCAAGCCACCCTGAGCTGGTCCATGGTCAAACCTGACCATTTGACCAATACCTGGCACTTTGACCCACGTGCGCAAGGTTTCAACCAACACGTGCTAGTAGGATTTTGGTAGGTATAAAGGTTTTGTAAACATTCAAAGCTCAAACATGCTATCATTCCCGGGGTGTTCTTGATCCGTTTTATCATCGGGGAATCAAAAACCGAAAGTAAACTAATCTGGAAAGTCCAGATTGGGGTGTCTTCAATTACATAACAGGTCAAACATGCAGGTTGAAACTAAATAGCAACATATCTTATACACCAAATAGCTTAGTAGATCAATCGGCCCACGGATTCACCGTACCAACTAATAGCCTACACTTCATCAAGTACATCATCGCATCATCGGGCTCACACAGTACCCAGTACGACATCGAGCTCACGTAGTACCCTTTGCGACATCGGGCCCACATAGTACCCAGCACACCAACGGGTTCACACAGTACCCAGTACAACCACGGGCTCACACAGTGCCCAATACAATGGGTTCACACAGTACCCAAGAGACTACAGGCCCACACAGTACCCAACACATTACGGGATCACACAGTGCCCCATATACCACAGGCTCACACAGTGCCCAATACTACCACGGGTGCACACAATACCCTATATAACCACCACGGGCTCACATAGTGCCCATTACCTCATATCTCATGGCTCTAAGAAGCCCATTGGTCATCATGTTCGTTTCAATATCGTAAGACCTTACCCGATTTCTATTCACTTACCAATCTCAAGTACTCTCATTTAGTTAGTCTAATCAAGTCACGTATTTCTCATATTCACTACCTCAAATCACATCTCAAATACACATATCATCAATACTAATCATTCATCTAATTCGACAACATTACAACCTATCAGCATCTCATCACCCAAACACCTACACAATGTGTGCAATAGCTGCACCAACGAACATCCAACACTATTGATTATCTCTAGACTATAATTTAGACACCAACACAAACGAATTGACAGACTTCCTCCTAAATGCCCACAAGACTTAGGGGTTTCAAACAACAACCTGTCTATACTCCTAGTTACGTTCTAAGACTTCTACTTCCCCATTAATTAAGAATCAATTTCACTCGCTCAGATAACTTCTAACGGTCACGCTCACCACAAATTTTACTGCTCACAGATTTCTTTCTCTCCACTAAGTAGTCATTTCGACATCAATATTCCTCAAAGACATTCACCATAATTGCACTCAACCACACCAATAATAACAACACCATTCCCATCGCCATCACCACTATCACTATCACTATCACTGTCATCTCTTATTCCCACTCAAACAAACATATCATCCCAATGGTATACTTCGACACACCCTCTACTGTCGTCAGTCTAAGTCTACATCAATATATTGCTCCTTAAATCCTATTTTCTCTCTCACCAAGCAATACCACCACTATTTTCCTACCAACCCATCTTAACAACACCATTAAGGCAATCACAACAGCGACGACAACAACACCATAACACTTCCTTTTTACTACGTAATCCCTATATACGGTCATCTATCTCGAGCCTATAGTTTCCAGCCCCTAAGTGTAACCCTAAGTCCAATTGAATTTTCGAGACTTCCATCGAGAAGGTGCGGTGATCAAGCACCTCTTCCAATTGGATCTCATCGGTAGTCACCTGAGTGTCTAGAAGACACGTACTGCATCTCGACACCTTACCTATAACCATCTTTTTCCTAAATCAACCTCAGATACATCTAGTTCCTTATGTGGGCTCTACTTGCCCCACCTATACTCGCTGTCACTGCCTCAATAACCACCTCAATTACTACCACGATAGGTCATTACCTTGCCAAACACATCAAGACACTCACTGAATCAACCCCCAACGAATACATTACTCTCCTAGTACTTATACTCAATACAACTCACATCACATAGGATTCACTTAATGCATTTGAAGCTTAATATGTAATCTGCGCAATTCAAATAAAAACACATCTAACACTTATCTCGTAAGTCAGATTAATATTGTAACACTTCTATTATATGCTAACATATGTCCTCTTTCACACATTAACATCGCCACTACACACAATCACTACAACAATCATGATTTTTAGAGTTACCCCGTCTAACATCCTATCTAAAAGGCACCTTACCACAATTGGTTCAAGACCAAGACTGCCAACGGTAACGACTATAGCCACAAACGCAACCATAACCACAACCACATAATGAGGCCAAACTTCCCTTTTTTTTTTCCAGACATGGTTCATCATCACTTCACTGTTCCACATAAACATAAATGTAATGTCACATCCGTGAACACACGTCAGTCATGCATGCACATACATATTTTTGTAAAAAAAATATGCAGTAAGTTTTGAACCCATGAGACTAAAAAGTCTCCACACGGTCTCGAGGTATTCTAACCTGGCTCTGATACCAAGTTGTCACGCCCTCTATTTTATACATAAATATTGTTAATTTTCCATAAAAGAAAACCTCACATAATACCCATATATATCTCCCAAAAGTTTATCTTCCAACCTTCTTCAACGTAGTTCCATAATATTACATCATGAGGCACCACGGCCCAACACTTCATAATTACATGAGTAAAAAAGATAATGAGAGTTTACATTACACCTTTAAACATGAACGAAGTAAACTAAATGTCTTCACTTTCTTTGCTCTCAAAGAATGCACCCTAATGCATGCACGTCCCTCCAAGCTAATGCTCCGGATTCACACCTGAAAATAAAGGGTTGAGCACACACTTGCTCAGTAGAGAATTCTACACAACTACTATATGCAAATGGCTGACAGGTAGAATGAGCAGAGAAGGTATGATACAGTATCACAAATGCGAAACAAGCACGACTAGTAAACATCCCATATGATTTATCCAAGACGACCACAGTCCCTCGTCTTAATACGCATGACCCTTTTTCTTTATATCTCAATTTCACAATAAATATAACGACGCACGCTTGAGGGTAACAAGTATATTTCTACAATGTCGAGTCCGAACAACGAATCACTCCATCACAGATTCATTCCATTTCACCTTTCTTTTGTTTATATGTTACCATACAAGATTTTTCCCTCATTCACAAATCACTTGGGTCACCCTGGGTCTTTTCCCTTGAGCGTTAGGGTCACCCCGAGTCTTTTCCCTCAACCACACTGTAGACACCTCCCAAACGGGGCATCGCCATACAGATTGATCACGCTTGTTTGGTTCCACTTCATAAACCAAGATCGTGGATATCCCCATGGCTAGGAATATCGCCACACGATAACGGTTATCATCAAAATAGAGTCGCCACCTAGTTTATTAAAACTAGGAAAAATAGACAGAGATTCCGGGTACGGGAGCCAAGAGTACAATGAGGGGAAGGTGTTAGGCACCCCTCTTTGCCCAGTCGTGAGACTGGCCCATAATCGTTCGACAGACAATGTATATTTGCTTTAATTAATTCTAACACATAATCTGGTTTTTAGCCTTTAACAGTTGATAAGGTGAGCCACTACGATAAATGTGTAGACACCCTAATTTGGCCTAACGATTATTTCAAGTCCCACCTTGGGACCATCCCGATGATGAAATGGATACAATGATTGCTGATTGCTTCCTTGAGAACCTTAGGACTTTCGGTAAGAACTTTGAGGCACTTAGAGGACCCAATTCAGAGCCATACAGCATTTCAGACAGAAATACAGAAGCCTAGGAGAATCCATCTATCGGCCGTGACATCGATCCCATGGCCCTAACATCATTTCCTCACCCGAGCAACCTGTTGCTAGCAAAATCTCCCTGAGAGATCAATCCCTCGGCCGCAAGATCTATCCTTCGGCCGAGACATCCATTCCTCGGCCGTGATATCCTTTACTCGGCCGCCAGATCGACCTTTTCCCAGAAACTGGAACGTGTTCTGTCAGACGTTTGATCCGATTACACTACCTTCCCGATGCGTTCGGGCTACGCTTAGAGATTACGACGTAGAGTTAGAGACGCATTGCAATTGCAATTGCAATCGTGCCATTTGATTGGCCGGAGTGAGTCACCAATTGCCTATATAAAGGGCCTTTGGACTCCGAAAATACACACGAAATTATCAGAGTACACACTCTCTCAAACCTCGAAACTCTGCACAAATACTCCCTCAAACCCACTCTTCAAAAGCCCTAACCTCCCGAAGGTAGCCGTCAATCCGGCAATCAAACCCCCGAAGTTCAAACCCTAACCCTAGGGTTTTCAATCAAGCAATCAGTCAACCACGCCCAATCCAAAGCAATCAAGCAACTGAGGGATCAAGGTGGTGAGGCCCAACAGCCTCTGGTTTGTCTTATTTACTATATTTCTAACTAACCGTAGCGTTTTGATTATCTGTTAATCTTTTTGTCTGGTGTGAGGAAGAACACCGACCGGGGCTTCGATCCCTCGGCCGGTACATTAAACCAGTGCGATTACTCGGCCGTGACATCCATTCACCGGCCGAGTAATCTATCTCCTGGGACAGTTTGTTTGCTTTTCTGCTTTCTGATGCATGCTTCATTTATCGCACTGGCTCACTTTGCTTACTATTTAAAGAAATAAATAAACAGACTATATGCTGGAATTAAACAAAGCATCTATATGTCTTATGTTGAATGATTATGGGCCAGTCTCACGATTGGGCAAAGAGGGGTGCCTAACACCTTCCCCTTATTGTACTTTTGGCTCCCGTATCCAGAATCTCTATCTATTTTCCCAGTTTTAATAAACTGGGTGGCGACTCTATTTTGATGATAACCGTTATCATGTGGCGATGTTCCTAGCCATGGGAATGTCCATGATTTTGGTTTACGAATCGAGCAACCAATCGAGCAAACAAGCGTGATCAATCTGTATGGCGATGCCCCGTTTGGGAGGTGTCTACAAAATGAAAGCATGCATCAGAATAAGCAGAAAATAAATATGTCCCAGCAAATAGATCCCTCGGCCGGTGAATTGATGTCACGACCGAGGAACCCCACTGGATCGATGTATCGGCCGAAGGATTGATTCCCCAACCGATGTTATTCCTCACACCAGAATACGAACAGTTAATAGAAAGAACTAATTAAAAGCGAGAGACAGAAATTAAATCAAACCGTAGGCTCCTGGGCCTCACCACCTTGATCCCTCAGAGATTGATTGCTTGGATTGCGATTGATTGATTGCTTCTCGGAAAACCCTAGGGTTAGGGTTTGAACTTCGGGGTTTGATCGTCGGATTGATGGCTGCCTTCGGGAGGTTAGGGCTTTTGAAGAGGGTATTTGAGAGTGTATGTTGACAGAGTTCGGAACCCAAAGGCTCTTTTATATAGGCATAGGGATGACTCACTCCGGCCAATCGAAATGCACGATCAAAATTGGAGTTAGAGTGTGATTCTAACTCTTCATGGCAATCCTCTGTCGGGAAGGTAGTGTAGTTGGATCAAACGTCTGACATAACGTTCGAGAATCTGGAAAACAAGGGATCTTGCGGCCGAGGAATGGATGTTGTGGCCGAAGGATAGATCTTGCGGCCGAGGGATTGATCTCTCAGGGAGATTTTCTAGCAACAGGTTGCTCGGGTGAGGAAATGATGTTAAGGCCGTGAGATCGATGTACTACGGCCGACATATGGATTCTCCTAGGATTCTGTATTTCTGTCTGAAAGGCTGTATGGCTCTGGATTGGGTCCTCTAAGTGGCTCAAAGTTCTTACCGAAAGTCCTAAGGTTTCTCAAGAAGGCAATCAGCAATCACTGTATCCATTTCATCATCGGGATGGTCCCCAAGGTGGGACTTGAAATAATCGTTAGGCCAAATTGGGGTGTCTACAGATGCCCCTCTTTGACTGAGTTCAGACGGATCGCGAGACATGTTTGAGTAAGTGTCAAAGCTGTAAAAAGCAACTCAATTTGGTCGAACCACTATTCCAAGGGGTTTTCGAAAAAGGTTTTTGTTATGGTCGGGCCGGGAGGCTGCCTACGTATTCCACAGGGGAAATTCAGACCAACCGTAGTTCGGGCAGTAAAGAAAAATAAAAAGTTTGGAGGGTTAGAGACAGAAGATGTACCTTATTTCAAATGCAAGAGCCTGAGGAGTCGGAGCTTGGAGCTTGAAGTGATAGAACCGAGGCGTAGAGCCGGTTTGTAACTTGTTTCAAATGCAAACACATGGTATATTTGATAGCAAAATGTACTCAACTAGTGAATCCTATGAGTGTAGCACAGTTTCATTCAAGGGAATGTTCAAGCAAAATAAATCTAGTGACTCACAAACATCATCATAATGCATCAAGAGATACAACGCCATGAGGCGTACAAGACGAGAGACGTAATTTTGATATCTGTGCACTCTATTTGGAATTTAGAATGTAACACTCATTATGCTTCGAATCGTTTGACATGTGATTAGCTTACGTCAAGTGACATGCAACAAAGACATCAACCACTGCAAGCCACATTATTCAAGACAATGGTGTAAGAGGTATGTGCACATTATTTTGTTAATAGAATGGTTAGAGTAAAATAGGTGATACCACAATTAAAGGATGCCAAAGGGCAAAATATGTCAAGAGACATAGTACACCACAATACCACATCATTTAGGGGCCAAGAGGCGCAACATGTCGAGAGACATAACATATCAAGAGATGCAAGGCCATGAGGCATACAGGTCAAGAGACTCAGGCGTCAAGGGACACAACACCGAGAGATGTATAAGTCAAGAGACCTAATACATCGAGAGATGTAATGCCAAGAGGAATAGTGGTCGAGAGACCTTATACATCGAGAGATGCAATACCAATAGGCATAGTGGTCGAGAGACCTAATACATCGAGAGAAGCAATGCCAAGAGGTATAGTGGTCGAGAGACCTAATGTATCAAGAGATAGCGCCTATTTTTTCCTCTAGCCAAGAGGCGTCATACCAACAGATAATCAAACATATTCATAATGCAAGCAACATGTAGTAGTGAAGACAAAAATCAAGTATTAGATCAAGAGACCAATGCAAGACCAAATAACCACAACAACCACAAAGACATGAAAGCGAATCAAATGCGCTGGCCAAAGAGGCCTAGGAAAATGTCTAGATAGGACTAAACAGTGAATATGACAAAGAAGACAACGAGATCCAAGAGACTTGAAAGATTGCAACACTCTAGCAATGCTGCTAACACACTGTATGGCCCAGGGACCTTCTAGCTACACTCTTCATGAAATGGGAAACCCATGTTATCTCCGTGAAAATTTGCAAATAAGTAATTGTGCTTGTATTGCTGTGTCAAAAATGCTTAGGATAAAATCAATTTTGAAAGTTTCTCCTTGAGGATTTCAAAACCACATCATTTTACCTACATGATTCACATTCAAAACCACTCAGTCGTCAAGAGACGCAAAACTGTTCCACGAACCAATGACCCTAGCGAGTTTATTGCTTCAGGGTGAATTGACTACTTTGAATTGGATTGATAAGTGACCACCGCGTGCCTCATGAGAGATTGTGCGCTTCTAAAAGGGGGATGCAATTCTGCCCCTTTGTTCACACCACTTTTTCTTCCACATTGGTTATGCCCCTAGTATCTTGGACTTTGTTGCTAAGTCGCGTTCTTCAATCCGAGAGGACTTTATTATGGACCATATTGTAGGTTAGGGTGTTGGCTTAAGAAAGGAAGGGATATAATAGCTCAAACCTATTTTCTACTCATGCTTGGGTTCCAAAAGCTAGCAGCCGTCTAATCACTCTATTTTGTATGCGAGGGAGATGTTTCTTCAAAATACCCCTGTTTTTGGATTGGAAGGGATGATGTTTTTGTTCTTTCAAAGCCCCCTTGTGTGACGGGATGCTTACTTTTCATTTTGTAGTCATCTCTCATTGCATTCTTATCTACCCCAGCGTGGGGGATTGCTGTCTAGCAGGCTTTGTTTGGAAGAAACTATTCAGAGGCTCAATGTGGCTAGCAAGGGATAAGTGTTTGGATAGAGAAATGATGGCCTTTCTTCATTTTGAATCACGCGATAGAGCTACTAGAATCCTAACCAAGAGATTAAGAGGCTTTGATGTTTTACCAAGTGGTTCTTCAAAATCGAGGACAAGTCTTGAGACTCAAAGTGGGTGCATGGAGACATGACTAAATTTTCATTTTGTTTTTATGCTCTAACTTTTGCCTAGACCGCCCTTGAGGGTTTTCAATCTAGCGAGCTCGTCATTTTTTTTTTCTATCTTCAACAACATGTTTCTCCTATGAGTGGCTCGATGAGAGTACACAAATGTTTTCAACTTCCCCTCAACTCAACATGAATGACATGGGTCATAACTCATTCTTTGCATTTGACAACTTGAGTGATTTATGATGTGTTTCAAGCGATATCATGAGATTACTTTGAAACCCTTGAGGATTGTTTTCAACACTTTAATGTTATCATGAGTATTCCATGGCAGTAAATTAGCACAAGAGAAAACATTTTCAAAAACGTGGCCGACCCTAAGGTGCCTACGTATCTCTAAAGAGAATCAGGCCATTCGTAGTTCAGGTTTAAGGAGATTCATATTCCAGGAGGGATTCACATGTCATGTTGAGTGCAAAGAGTTGATCCAAAACCATGATGAACAAAATGACTTTAATTTCAAGAGAAAATAAACTCAAGACTCAAATTCTTAAAGGAGAACAAACTCGAGACTCAAACCCAAAAAAGAAGCAAATAAGGGTCAAAAGAAAGACCCAAAGATTAGCTAAGTCCAAAAGCAAATCTAAAAGAAGCAAAAGCTCAATTACGTTTATGTTGAGACATCCCAAATCAAGTGATTGTGCAGTGCACCAACGCCTATTGCCCCCTAGAATGCAAGCTGCCCCTAATATGATGACCCATTTACCATGCATGCAACCAAGTGGTTGAACAACGTATTAGTACTATGAAGTGATGTGATCATGTAGTAATGCAATACAGCAAGCAATCATGCGACAATTATATAAGTGATCATATATACAATGTACCATGCAAGATAAAAGATTGATGAAATCCCCACATTTTCTTTTTTCTTTTTAAGATCCTAAAGAAAGAAAGAAATTTATGAAAACCTAAAGAATAAGGAAATATATATTTTTTGTTTGTTTGAAAAGATCCTTGCAAAGATTGAAAGAGAAAGAAATAAAAAGAAAGATTCTTTTCTTTTTATTTTTTTTGAAAGAATCCTAGCAAGAAATAAACAAAACCTAGAGAAAAAAGAAGACTTTTGTTTTTTGTTTTTCGAAACTCCTAACAGTATAAAACTATGACAACCTTTCACAAGTTAAAACTTATCTCAAAGAGAGACAGAGTTATGCAAGGACTATTCTTTATCTCAAGAGAGATAGACTTCATCACAAACTCTTGATAAAATGAGTATAAATTCATCTTCTATAGCAATTAAAACTCTAGAGAGTAATAATCATTGAATCAGATAAGAGTTTCGGATATAATGCAACACATAGTCCTAACCTGCTTGGGATTTCCTGTCCTAGTTTGGAAAGAGTTCTCTGGCTTTCTACAATATGCAAGGTTTCGGGTAGTCTTAAAGGGTGCCCCGTTAGGAGTTTGCTGGAACCCCTAACATAGCCCGTGTCATGCCGGGATATTAGGTGAACTCAACGTGGGTTGCCTGCTCGATGCACATGAAAAAGAATTAAATAAAGCAAATATTAATTCCATGTTGAACTTTCTGGTTATGGCTCTCAAATCCCCAGCAGAGTCGCCAAAAACTGTAGACACCTCCCAAACGGGGCATCGCCATACAGATTGATCCCGCTTGTTTGGTTCCACTTCATAAACTAAGATCGTGGATATCCCCATGGCTAGGAATATCGCCACACGATAACGGTTATCATCAAAATAGAGTCGCCACCTAGTTTATTAAAACTAGGAAAAATAGACAGAGATTTCGGGTACGGGAGCCAAGAGTACAATGAGGGGAAGGTGTTAGGCACCCCTCTTTGCCCAGTCGTGAGACTGGCCCATAATCGTTCGACAGACAATGTATATTTGCTTTATTTAATTCTAACACATAATCTGGTTTTTAGCCTTTAACAGTTGATAAGGTGAGCCAGTACGATAAATGAAAGCATGCATCAGAATAAGTAGAAAACAAATATGTCCCAGCAAATAGATCCCTCAGCCGGTGAATTGATGTCACGGCCGAGGAACCCCACTGGATCGATGTATCGGCCGAAGGATTGATTCCCCAACCGATGTTCTTCCTCACACCATAATATGAACAGTTAATAGAAAGAACTAATTAAAAGCGAGAGACGGAAATTAAATCAAACCGTAGGCTCCTGGGCCTCAACACCTTGATCCCTCAGAGATTGATTGCTTGGATTGCGATTGATTGATTGCTTCTCGGAAAACCCTAGGGTTAGGGTTTGAACTTCGGGGTTTGATCGTCGGATTGATGGCTGCCTTCAGGAGGTTAGGGCTTTTGAAGAGGATATTTGAGAGTGTATGTTGACAGAGTTTCGTGGCTTGAGAGGGTGTATCGACTTATCAATTTCGGAACCCAAAGGCTCCTTTATATAGGCATAGGGATGACTCACTCTGGCCAATCAAAATGCACGATCAAAATTGGAGTTAGAGTGTGATTCTAACTCTTCATGGTAATCCTCTAACGTAGCCCGAACGCATCGGGAAGGTAGTGTAGTTGGATCAAACGTCTGACAGAACGTTCGAGAATCTGGAAAACAAGGGATCTGGCGGCCGTAGAAAGGATCTGGCGGCCGAGGAATGGATGTTGCGGCCGAAGGATAGATCTTGGGGCCGAGGGTTTGATCTCTCAGGGAGATTTTCTACCAACAGGTTGCTCGGGTGAGGAAATGATGTTAAGGCCGTGAGATTGATGTTACGGCCGACAGATGGATTCTCCTAGGATTCTGTATTTCTGTCTGAAAGGCTGTATGGCTCTGGATTGGGTCCTCTAAGTGGCTCAAAGTTCTTACCGAAAGTCCTAAGGTTTCTCAAGAAGGCAATAAGCAATCACTGTATCCATTTCATCATCGGGATGGTCCCCAAGGTGGGACTTGAAATAATCGTTAGGCCAAATTGGGGTGTCTACAGATGCCCCTCTTTGACTGAGTTCAGACGGATTGCGAGACATGTTTGAGAAGAGTCAAAGTTGTAAAACACAACTCAATTTGGTCGAACCACTATTCCAAGGGGTTTTCGAAAAAGATTTTTGTTATGGTTGGGCCGGGAGGCTGCCTACGTATTACACATGGGAAATTCAGACCAACCGTAGTTTGGGCAATAAAGAAAAATAAAAAGTTTGGAGGGTTAGAGACAGAAGACGTACCTTCAGGCTTAAAAAGCCGTAGTGTGACGTACCTAGACTGAGCCAGGGTTTTGGCGGAAGATAGTTGAAGGAGCGCGGGGCTGCCGGGGGAATTTTTGCGGAGAGCTTCCTTAGTATTTCGGGATAGATCTATACACAGCGGTTGAGTCATTTGTTTTCATGATCATCCTTACTTTGACTGAGGGGAGCTCGGTAGAGTAGCCTATCCTTGCGAATAAGCTTGATGGAATTGATGTAATTTGGGGCGGAATCCAAACCATCTTCTGGAGACGAATCGGACGCTGGTTCTGAGATGGGGGGGCACAAGGCCAGTAACTGGAGCACGGAGCGTTTGGATGGGAGAACCGCGGCACGGAACCTGTTGCAATCATGAGGCGAGAGCCTAAGGAGTCGGAGCTTGGAGCTTGACGATCGTAGAGCTGGTATCAATCATAAGGCAAGAGCCTGAGGAGTCGGAGCTTGGAGCTTAAAGTGATAGAACTGAGGCGTAGAGCCGGTTTGTAACTTGTTTCAAATGCAAACACATGGTATATTTGATAGCAAAATGTACTCAACTAGTGAATCCTATGAGTGTAGCACAAGGTTTCATTCAAGGGAATGTTCAGGCAAAATAAATCTAGTGACTCACAAACATCATCATAATGCATCAAGAGATACAACGCCATGAGGCGTACAAGACGAGAGACGTAATTTTGATATCTGTGCACTCTATTTGGAATTTAGAATGTAACACTCATTATGCTTCGAATCATTGGACATGTGATTAGCTTACGTCAAGTGACATGCAACAAAGACATCAACCACTGCAAGCCACATTATTCAAGACAATCGTTGGACATATGATTAGGGTGTTGGCTTAAGAAAGGAAGGGATATAACAGCTCAAACCTATTTTCTACTCATGCTTGGGTTCCAAAAGCTAGCAGCCGTCTAATCACTCTATTTTGTATGCGAGGGAGATGTTTCTTCAAAATGCCCCTATTTTTGGATTGGAAGGGATGATGTTTTTCTTCTTTCAAAGCCCCCTTGTGTGACGGGATGCTTATTTTTCATTTTGTAGTCATCTCTCATTGCATTCTTATCTACCCAGTGTGGGGGATTGCTGTCTAGCAGGCTTTGTTTGGAAGAAACTATTCAGAGGCTCAAAGTGGCTAGCAAGGGATAAGTGTTTGGATAGAGAAATGATGGCCTTTCTTCATTTTGAATCACGCGACAGAGCGACTAGAATCCTAACCAAGAGATTAAGAGGCTTTGATGTTTTACCAAGTGGTTCTTCAAAATCGAGGACAAGTCTTGAGACTCAAAGTGGGTGCATGGAGACATGGCTAAATTTTCATTTTGTTTTTATGCTCTAACTTTTTCCTAGGCCGTCCTTGAGGGTTTTCAATCTAGCGAGCTCATCATTTTTTTTTCTATCTTCAACAACATGTTTCTCCTATGAGTGGCTCGATGAGAGTACACAAATGTTTTCAACTTCCCCTCAACTCAACATGAATGACATGGGTCATAACTCATTCTTTGCATTTGACAACTTGAGTGATTTATGATGTGTTTCAAGCGATATCATGAGATTACTTTGAAACCCTTGAGGATTGTTTTCAACACTTTAATGTTATCATGAGTATTCCATGGCAGTAAATTAGCACAAGAGAAAACATTTTCAAAAATGTGGCCGACCCTAAGGTGCCTACGTATCTCTAAAGAGAATCAGGCCATTCGTAGTTCAGGTTTAAGGAGATTCATATTCCAGGAGGGATTCACATGTCATGTTGAGTGCAAAGAGTTGATCCAAAACCATGATGAACAAAATGACTTTAATTTCAAGAGAAAATAAACTCAAGACTCAAATTCTTAAAGGAGAACAAACTCGAGACTCAAACCCAAAAAAGAAGCAAATAAGGGTCAAAAGAAAGACCCAAAGATTAGCTAAGTCCAAAAGCAAATCTAAAAGAAGCAAAAGCTCAATTACGTTTATGTTGAGACATCCCAAATCAAGTGATTGTGCAGTGCACCAACGCCTATTGCCCCTAGAATGCAAGCTGCCCCTAATATGATGACCCATTTACCATGCATGCAACCAAGTGGTTGAACAACGTATTAGTACTATGAAGTGATGTGATCTGGTAGTAATGCAATACATCAAGCAATCATGTGACAATTATACAAGTGATCATACATACAATGTACCATGCAAGATAAAAGATTGATGAAATCCCCACATTTTCTTTTTTCTATTTAAGATCCTAAAGAAAGAAAGAAATTTATGAAAACCTAAAGAATAAGGAAATATATATTTTTTGTTTTTTTGAAAAGATTCTAGCAAAGATTGAAAGAGAAAGAAATAAAAAGAAAGATTCTTTTCTTTTTATTTTTTTTGAAAGAATCCTAGCAAGAAATAAACAAAACCTAGAGAAAAAAGAAGACTTTTGTTTTTTTTTTTCGAAACTCCTAACAATATAAAACTATGACAACCTTTCACAAGTCAAAACTTATCTCAAAGAGAGACAGAGTTATGCAAGGACTATTCTTTATCTCAAGAGAGATAGACTTCATCACAAACTCTTAATAAAATGAGTATGAATTCATCTTCTACAGCAATTAAAACTCTAGAGAGTAATAATCATTGAATCAGACAAGAGTTTCGGATATAATGCAACACATAGTCCTAACCTGCTTGGGATTTCCTATCCTAGTTTGGAAAGAGTTCTATGGCTTTCTACAATATGCAAGGTTTCGGGTAGTCTCAAAGGGTGCCCCGTTAGGAGTTTGCTGGAACCCCTAACATAGCCCGTGTCATGCCGGGATATTAGGTGAACTCAACGTGGGTTGCCTGCTCGATGCACATGAAAAAGAATTAAATAAAGCAAATATTAATTCCATGTTGAACTTTCTGGTTATGGCTCTCAAAATCCCCAGTAGAATCGCCAAAAACTGTAAACACCTCCCAAACGGGGCATCGCCATACAGATTGATCACGCTTGTTTGGTTCCACTTCATAAACCAAGATCGTGGATATCCCCATGGCTAGGAATATCGCCACACGATAACGGTTATCATCAAAATAGAGTCGCCACCTAGTTTATTAAAACTAGGAAAAATAGACAGAGATTCCGGGTACGGGAACCAAGAGTACAATGAGGGGAAGGCGTTAGGCACCCCTCTTTACCCAGTCGTGAGACTGGCCCATAATCGTTCGACATACAATGTATATTTGCTTTATTTAATTCTAACACATAATCTGGTTTTTAGCCTTTAACAGTTGATAAGGTGAGCCAGTACGATAAATGAAAGCATGCATCAGAATAAGCAGAAAACAAATATGTTCCAGCAAATAGATCCCTCGGCCGGTGAATTGATGTCACGGCCGAGGAACCCCACTAGATCGATGTATCGGCCGAAGGATTGATTCCCCAACCGATGTTTTTCCTCACACTAGAATACGAACAGTTAATAGAAAGAACTAATTAAAAGCGAGAGACGGAAATTAAATCAAACTGTAGGCTCCTGGGCCTCACCACCTTGATCCCTCAGAGATTGATTGCTTGGATTGCGATTGATTGATTGTTTCTCGGAAAACCCTAGGGTTAGGGTTTGAACTTCGGGTTTTGATCGTCGGATTGATGGCTGCCTTCGGGAGGTTAGGGCTTTTGAATAGGGTATTTGAGAGTGTATGTTGACAGAGAATTTCGGAACCCAAAGGCTCCTTTATATAGGCATAGGGATGACTCACTCCGGCCAATCGAAATGCACAATCAAAATTGGAGTTAGAGTGTGATTCTAACTCTTCATGGCAATCCTCTAACGTAACCCGAACGCATCGGGAAGGTAGTGTAGTTGGATCAAACGTCTGACAAAACGTTCGAGAATCTAGAAAACAAGGGATCTGGCGGCTGTAGAAAGGATCTGGCGGCCAAGGAATGGATGTTGCGGCCGAAGGATAGATCTTGCGGTCGAGGGATTGATCTCTCAGGGAGATTTTTTAGCAACAGGTTGCTCGGGTGAGGAAATGATGTTAAGGCCGTGAGATCGAAGTTACGGCCGACAGATGGATTCTCCTAGGATTCTGTATTTCTGTCTGAAAGGCTGTATGGCTCTGGATTGGGTACTCTAAGTGGCTCAAAGTTCTTACCGAAAGTCCTAAGGTTTCTCAAGAAGGCAATCAGCAATCACTGTATCCATTTCATCATCGGGATGGTCCCCAAGGTGGGACTTGAAATAATCGTTAGGCCAAATTGGGGTGTCTACACACACACTTGGGTCACCTCGGGTCTTTTCCCTCCTGCGTTAGGGTCACCTCGAGTCTTTTCCCTCAATCACATGTAGTGAATTCTCAACGAAGACTGATTCACATAGTAATAGTAGTAGTTGTAGTAGCAGTAGTAGGGATAATTCCACTTCAATCAACTTGCTATCGTTACACTATTAGTTTCTCATATCACCATATAAGCATTCACATTTCACATATCAAAAGGGTATTTGCTCACAATGATTCATAGATTTTCTACTTGCAACTCTTAAACCGTACAAGCTACATAAGAGATGTACCACACATCAATCATAAGGGAAATGTCTCTCGTATCCACACCAAGCGTTGCTTAGCTTAAAGGAGTGTCCTACATGTCCATTTTTTGCATCGCATATCAACACATATCACTTTTGTTAACCTATATTCATTACATTTTCTAAACTCTCGTTTCGGTGTCAATAGACTCCTATGAAACCCGACGTCCACTACAAAGCCTTAAGCATACCACTACCCTCGCTAGATCATTCAATTAAGTACTTAGGCAAACCTAAGAACATCAGTGTCTCACTCAAACGATTCTAAGGAAAAAGAATACCCAACGTATACTAATATGTCTATCTTATCTCGGCTACCACTTCTTATCGGTTTAGAATTAGGCTACAAGACTACCACCGTTGGATAGTAGATTCTCCGTACATCAATTTTGATATATAATATGCCCCAAACGGGTTCCAAACGATAAAGTTGTACTCATCCAAAGTTACTGGCTACCTTAAGGCCCTGGGTATTGATACCTGTAGACACCCCAATCTGGACTTTCCAAATTAATTTACTTTTCTTTACGGTTTTTGATTCCCCAATGATGAAACGGATCAAGAACACTCCAGGAATGTCGAGTGGTTGAGCTTCAAGTATTTGATACCCTTTTGAACCCTAACCAAACCTAACCAGAACCCTACTGGCGCACGTAGGTTTACTTTCCACGCGCATTGGTTTATTTAGCACCTGTCAGCTTTGACTGGCGTGCGTAGATCCACGACCCGCGCGCGCTGGTTAAAGTTTCGGCCGACCTTTTACTTTCCATTTATGGAAGGTTTCTAGAAGCTTTCCATTAATGGAAAGTTTCTAGAAGGTTTCTATTAATGGAATGCTTTCCATTAATGGAGGGATTTTGCCCTATAAATACCCTCCTCACTCTTTCTTCCAAAGGGGTACAAAAAAAGGATACAAGCCAAGGTTACTAACTTTTGTTCATCTCTTTGTTTATTGAAAATGATACAGGGGGCATTCAAACCAAGCTTCCAACTTACTACTTGTTCTCCATCCACCAACACTTCTACCCATCAAACATCCTCCATTCATCCTTCCATCTCAAGCTCAATCATCTTTTCAAACCTAAAACCAAAGGTATACACCTTTTACTATTTTCCTGTTCTAATCCCTGAGGAGGGGCTTGCAGGGTCAAGGCTGGTAATCAATACCAGTCCTGACCCTAAGGCTAGTAGGTCACAAAAATAGTGTGAGCAAGGGAACAGCGTGCATCGATCGCTAGTACGCGCATGCCACTCTGTGGCTGCACGCATAGATCTTGCGTGGGGACTGGGACCTGTCTGGAACCAGCGTATGAGAGTTTAGAACCCGCGTGCGCATGTCCAAACCCGCGTGATCCACTTTTGGACTAGCGTGCAGATCCAGCGTGGGGTCAGGATCCCTGTTTTATGCTTTATTTCTTATCTATACATCACTGTGAGCATGCTTAGTAACCTATTTACTGCTTTTCCATGTTAAAATTGCTGGTTAGCTTTTCAATACTCATTTCTGTTCATATGGAATACCCCTGGGGTCTTTCTGAATATGTCTTAGAACCCAAAAATATGTAAAACCAAGCACTGGTCAGAAAACTCAAACCTGCGTGTTACAGTGGTTTACCCGCGCACGTAGGTAGGTTCCTTTTTGACCAGTGGCTGGCCTTTGCATGGGTAACTAGGCCTTGGCCTCTATTTTATCCCCACACTATTTTATGGGGTGTTTTATTCATTTTGTGGCTTTGTAGCCCATTTAAACTGTCTATAATTGTATATAAACTGTTTGGTTTGTCCTAGGTGTACACTGGTCATTTCTAAAGCCCAGTGGGTTGAAAATAAGAGCTGTGGATTTAAGCTTACTGGCATACGCGGGTTCTGTAGTAGCGTAAGCAGGTTGAATCAGCATGAAGTGACTTGATCAGTGCATACTGGTTTCTTCCTGCGCACGCCACTCCGAAATGGCTCCCTCCAGTCTGTTTAAAACTCTCACAGGAGTCTGTTTTCATCCTATACTTGTTGTTTCAACAAGCAAGCATGCCATTTTATCACATACTGTCAACATGTTACAGTTTTAGTCCCCTTAAACTGTTCCCCCGCCCTAGCTGGCTAAAAAATGATTAATGAGAGAGAATCCAAACGTTTTACAAATGCTCGAGTAGAGACAGATCTCCGGATTGGATGAGAGGGGTGCCTTAAAAACCCTTCTCCTCTCGTAACCTGGCTCCCGAACCTTAGCTATCAAAGGTGACAACAGACCAGTCCAAACCTTTTCCAATCAAAATAATATAGTAAGCGTTTCAAGTTCGGTTCCTTGGGTGGCATACCAAAAAAAACCCAAGTGGTGACTCTGAATTGAGCGTTTTGCCGCGCTTTCGAAAAAGGGTGCACCCGATTTTATACAAGATTTTTAGGGGCGTGTGTCCACAATGTGCCCACAATACCATGCCAAAATGGTATCGATACCAATTGACTAGCAAGATTCCAGACACGGGGGGTATCAATACCATGCCAAAATGGTATTGATACTAGATGGTTTTGAGTAGTGATTTCCAAGTTTATGAGAGATCTCACTAAGGCCCGAACGGGACAATCAAACACGGATTCAAGTACCAAATCAACACATAAACATATAATAGGAGCGAGAAATCCCTACTGAGTGGGTTTTGAGCAAAACTCCCAAATCCCAAGCAAGCCCTAGCTCCGAGAACCTTGAAATCAACTGAATACTTCTCTATGAGCTCCAATCAACCAGGTACGAGCTCAAGAACACGATTTACAGGTGAAGAGGTGGGTGATCTTCATGGGTTTCAAGTTCTTGGGTGAGATTTTGGTGAGAGAGTGAGAGATAGCAAGAGAGAGAGAGAGCCGGACGGGAGAGGAGAGAGAGATCGGATAGAGAGAGAGGGGGTGTGTTGTGTGGTTCTCCCACACACACTCCTATATATACTCCCATACATTTTGGCATTATACTAACACCCCTCACTTCCAAGTTCTTGCACTGATGAAGAGGTTTTGGGCACCTCCGAAGATGAGGTTTTCCGTCCGTCGACCAGTCCCTCCAAGCTGGTGAGGCGATCTCCGACGACAGCTCCGCTGATGACCTGCAAAATAGAAAGGTAAACTATGGGCACCGGCGTGGCTTTGCCAATGCCCCTCCGATGCCTCAGTCAGTCGAGATGTGGAGAGAAAGGTATTTGTTGTGTATTAGTTGCCTACCTTTGTGTTATGGAGGTGTGATCTTTATATAGGCATTTTGGGAGGAATCCTTTGGGACCAGGACTCTTGGGTCTCATTCGCTTGTGACGGGAATAGATAGGTGTTGGAGTGTCCTCCTCACCTCATTACTCTGTGGTTGCTTATCAGCTTTTAGGAGTCCTCTTCGTGCTTGGGTCTTTCATAGCTATGCCTTGGGATTTGCAACCTCATCCCTTGAGATGAGATAAGGCCTTTGCCGTTCTTGAAGTCTTCTAGTTCGTACAAACTCTCTCCATTGCGCAGCTGGTTCCTGTCCATTTTCTTATCGCTAGCTTGGCTTACCAAGTTCTTCTTAGCTGAGCAGATTGTTACGTCTGCCGAGCTCACCTCATGGGCTGAGCTCAGAACTCCTATGAGCTATGCTTATAAGCTGCGCTCATGGGCTGATTTCTCCCTTGGGTTGGTGAGGCCTGCCTTTATGGGCTAGATTTAGTTGGGCCTAAAACCCTCATAAACCCACCACTGAAATCCAACTTGTATTGAGGAGTGATCTGAATCGACAAATAGACGCGTGAATATGTATGTACATGACTTGCCTAGCTTGAAAGAAAAGGATAGAAAAGTCCCAGGATACGACGCAAATCCTTAGACACAATGAAAATAATGAAATTTTGGGCATTAATGAGCCCAAATTCAAAATTCTCCTAGACAGGGGAAAATGACACTATCGTAAGTTCATATAGGTGTATAACAACCTATATGAATCGACAAAATTGAGAAAAGCACCCCGAAACGAGGAATGAACAGAAAAACTAGAAAAAAATGTCGCAAAAACTGACATAAGACACCAAAGATGACAAATTTAAGTCCCGGACTGAAACCGACACCCCCGTATAGTCACATTAGGTCCATATGACGAGTACGGTATAACAAAACTTGGCAAAAGTCCCTAAAACGGATTTCGAGCCTCCGAAACCTTGATTTGAACTTTTAACGGGCCGTCAGAGGTCCAAATTCTTCGTTGAGCGCGACATTTGGAATTTGATGCTTCGACGCTGTCCCAAATACCCATAGTGACTTGTAGGAACCATCAAAAGTGCAAGAAAGGACAGGCTATCGCTGAAGATGTGGACGGAACCGGCCGTCGTTACTGGGGATCAAGCTATCCTCGGCACAAAGCATTCCAACAAACACGGGTAGGTCGTGTCAGGCAGGTTGAATTCCATATGTTGGGAATCAGAGCCAATCTCCTTATCAAAGACCATCCGAGACAGAGCAATAAGGCTGCTGGAAGATGCGCTTGTGGCTAGATTAAAGTAGAGGTGGTTGTTCGGGAAGGGCCAAGGCGGACTCTCCTGGGGAACCATTAGTTGCGGATGAACAGAGGATGATATGCTAATTGTTCATGAATTGGATGGGCAGATCACTATACAAAATGATTGAGCCGTTAATAAATTTGACAGGACCGGCTGTCATTGATGAAGACGGGCAGATCAGTGTGCAGAATGATCAAGCCATTGAGAAGTTTGACAGGATCGGTTATCGTTGATGGAGACGGGTAGATCAGTGTGCAGAATGATCAAGCCGTTGAGAAGTTTGACAAGACCGGCTGTCGTTGAGTTGAAAGGGCGGATCACTATACAAAGTGATCGAGCCATTGGAAATTGGATAGGACCGGCTATCGTTGATTTGAAAGGGCGGATCACTATACAAAGTGATCGAGCCATTGGAAATTGGACAGGACCGGCTGTCGTTGAATTGGAAGGGCGGATCACTATACAAAGTGATCGAGCCATTGGAAATTGGACAGGACCGGCTGTCGTTGAATTGGAAGGGCGGATCACTATACAAAGTGATCGAGCCATTGGAAATTGGACGGGACCGGCTGTCGTTGAATTGGAAGGGCGGATCACTATACAAAGTGATCGAGCCTTTGGAAATTGGACAGGACCGACTGTCATTGATTTGAAAGAGCGGATCACTATACAAAGTGATCGAGCCATTGGAAATTGGACAGGACCGGCTGTCGTTGAATTGGAAGGGCGGATCACTATACAAAGTGATCGAGCCTTTGGAAATTGGACAGGACCAACTGTCATTGATTTGAAAGAGCGGATCACTATACAAAGTGATCGAGCCATTGGAAATTGGACAGGACCGGCTGTCGTTGAATTGGAAGGGCGGATCACTATACAAAGTGATTGAGCCTTTGGAAATTGGACAGGACCGGCTTTTGTTGATTTGAAAGAGCGGATCACTATACAAAGTGATCGAGCCTTTGGAAATTGGATAGGACCGGCTGTCGTTGAATTGGTTTCGCAGGAGATTCCATCGCATCCATCGGCAAACAAATCGAGGGTTTAGGGAGATTTCCATTGCCTCCACTAAACAAACTGAAACAAAACCACAGGAGATTGCATCGCATCCTTCGGCAAACAAACTCATATGATGGCAACCATGCTGGCCATCTTCCTGCTTTCAACATTTAATATACACAATATGCAATGACATGTATAATATATTGAAAATGCAGATGCAATCTAAGGGTGGCTCCTAGGAGGACAACGACGCCTAAGGACGACCACTGAGCCTCATCAGTGTACTATATGTTACTTCTGAAATGTGCACCCAGATAGATAGACGTTGAATGGGCTGACGTGCCCCAGTTGACGGAATTGGACTTGCGTGCCCTTTCTGCGATGCTTGGGCAGATGTGCCCCAGAGATGCTTTGCTTGGCCTTGGGCTGACGTGCCCTTACTGCTTTACGAGATTCCACTGCTTGCGGATTACTGATACTAGGGTAGCAATGTAAAAATTGCATTTTCTAGTTTATTGATTCCATTTTGCAAGTGTTGAAGAGAATGCAAAAACTAACCATTAATATCCAATTTGCATTGACAAGCAAACTGAATCGACAAACAGACATGCGCACATGTACCAACTCGCCTAGCTCGAATGAAAAGGGAGAAAGAGCCCCAGGATACGACATGGACCTTTAGACACACGGAATACAATGAAATTTTGGGCATTAAAGAGCCAAAACTCACAACATTCCCTTGACAGGTGAAACTGACACTTGCGTAAGGTGCAAAAGGTACAAAGACCTGTACAAACAAAATCGAGAAAAGCATCCCGACATGACAATTGATTGAAAAACTGGAAAAATGTCACAAAGACGGACATAAGACGCAGATGATGACTCATATAGGCCCGGACAGAAACTGACACCCCCGTGCAGTCACATTAGGTCCATATAACTTGCATGGCATGACAAGACTTAGCAAAAGCCCGTGGAATGACATTCGAGGGCAGTACTAGACTGCTACTGTCTGCTGCAAGAATTGAAGAAGCGCGCATAGGTTTGAGACCAACGCGCATCACTTTGAACAAACGCACGTGAACCTCAAACTAGCGCGCGTGATTGAAAAGCTACTGCAGCTGTTTAAACTAGTCTTCGCTGAACTTAGAATAAACTGTGAGCCGTTAGGCCTCGCCAGCATTTCGTTTTGTTTTTTATGCTTCAAATATTTTTAAGGCTTTTGCTCAGCTTTGAAATTGAAAAAGTAGTTTGTAATAAAATTGAAAGACAAAGGGTTTCCCCCTTCTGGTTCCTCCAATGCAGCTTGATCTTCGATCCTCTCCGACCTTTGATGTGTACCAAAAGGTCAACCATGGATCCAATTGATAGATTTGTGACCGAGTCTTGAAGAGAGATTGCCTACGTATCCCAAGCTAGGGAATCAGGTCAAAACGTAGTTCAAGCCAAGGGTTAACTCTTGAGTATTTACCTCTCCTTTTACGCTCTAACTTTTGCCTAGTACCGCCCATTCGGGTCTTCGGTCTAGCGAGCTTTCGAATATTGCCTATTCATTTTTGCCTAAACCGCCTTCAAAGGTTTTCGGTCTAGCAGGCTGCTCTAACTGTAACAACTCCGATTTTCAGTGAATAAAAATCTCTTTGTTTATTCGATAATTCTTTTATTATTCTTGAGTGACTTTATAATTTCCTTTTTAATTCCTATAATCCATCATAATTAGATTTGGGACTTGTAAATTCAATTTCATCTCGCCTATCGATACAGTCATTTTCTAAAGACAAGCGTGCTAGTATTTGTCTCCTTAATTAGTAAGACAAGAGCCTAGTTTATATTTCTTGACTAGAAATCCTACTTAGCAAGCCTAGTTAACTTCTAACCGATCTTTGAGAAATCCTAACTAGTAATTCATCTAGCTATTTCTCCTAAATGAACCTTTGACCTCCTTGAACCGTTTGAACCCTTGAACCCTAAATGAACCCTTTGACCAAAGTCAACCTTGATCTTTATCCATTGGTCCATAAAAGTTAGGAGAATTATTACCCATTGGTTAATAACTACAAGGGGAATGAATATCCATTGGATAATAGGATTAGTACTAAGATATATTAGTTAATATCATTGTCTAGATTTCCCATGGGATTCCCTAATTAAAGAATAGACATATACCATATATTATATTGCCCTAGGATTCCCTATGTACTTATTACTATATTATAATGAGACATGTGTCAAATTGGAGTATTTTAATGTAGAATTTTGACTAGGAAATCTCCTAGATCACCTAGTACATGCTTAAATATAATATAGTACACTTGTACACCTACTTCTATATAAAATAAAGTTAGTACCCATGTGTTCAATGAAATTGTTTATTTGTAAATCTTTCTCTCTTAAAATCTATTAGTTTATGTAGTACATATGTACTTATATATCTTCTTGGTCTTATATATTTACATAGTACAAAGAGAGAGAGAGGAGAAGAGAGAGAGAGAGCCGAGAGGAAGGAGAGAGAGGAGGCTGAGAGAGAGAGAGAGAGATAAGAGAGAGAGATAGGAGAGAGAGAGAGGGAGAGGAAGATATGAAGTACTCCTTGGTCATTCTTCTACCAAACTCAAATTGTATATTCTTCCTAAGTACTTGTACTTGTGTAAGAGTGAGATATGGAAAATATGGGAGAGATTGGAAGTACATGATTTCCCTTACAACCTTACAAGCAAATCTTGTAGTCAACCACCAACCATTGTCCTTTCATGCATATATATACATATACTTGTACATTGTACTAAGAGGAGAGAGAGAGAGAGAGAGAGAGAGGCCGAGAGAGATGGAGGGAGAGATAGGCCGGATGGAGAGGGAGAGAGAGAGTGTGATGTGTGCAAAGTGTACTCACCAATCTAGTCAATCTCTCATGACCAACTTCCTACTCAATCCAAAGGACAATCAAATCTAGGATTTCTTACTCTTTTATATCCAATCCAAATCTCCTAAGTACAAGACAAGACCAAAACCCCATTAGAATAGCTTAAACTTGTCCTAGATTGGAAGAAAGAGCAAGAAAGATCTTTGTAGTCTTTCAAGCCTTGACATGACAACACATTGGAGCAAAAACCATTGGACAAGAGGGAGAGAGAGAGCCAGCCAAAGAGGGAGAGGGAGAGCCAAGGTCTTGCCTATAAATAGCACCCCATGTTCTCCATTCAACTCACACCTTTCATCCTTCTAACTTCTCTCTAGAAAGCTTAGTGTTCTTGCTTGTTCTTTGCTAGTTCTTGAAGTTCTTCCCAAATTCTTCAAAGAACTCATCCTAAGCCGCCACCCGACCATGCTATCGATCCAAAAAAATTTAGTAGTGTTAGTCAAGATCTAGTTTCGAGAGAAACCTTTCTCTTTCGAAGCTACCGGAAGCCATTCTTAAGAAGTTACTCCGTCCAACTACCAACGTATTTTTCGTAGTTATCTCTAC